>JAGFMF010011629.1:5021409-5060354 GCA_019455555.1 Galemys pyrenaicus
TGGATGGAACTGGAAGGGATTATGCTCAGCGAAGTAAGTCAGAAGGCAAAAGAAAAATACCAGATTGTTCCTCCCCTAGGAGGAATATAAGGGAACCAAGTAAGGATCAAGGAAAGGAATAAGAACAATAATAATAATAATAGCAGCAATAAAGAAATAAAAAACAAAAATGAAAAGACAAACTGGGGACATTTGGTGGGGAGGGAAGAGCGGAAGGGTTGAGGGCAGACGGGAGCATGGGGTCTGAGGTGATGGTGCACTGGTGTTACGGTGATGGGGAATACATAGGGATTACAATTGATATCAAATATATGTAAATTTAAAAAAATTATATTAAAAAAATCAATGCTAAAAAAATAAAAAGAAGACGTGTCATCTTTCTTTCCTTATCCGCTGTCATCATCATTATCATCATTGTGGTTAGATAACTAATGCATATGACTAATGTTTGAGGAATCATAAGACCAATTTTTTGATGGTTTCTTTCCAAATCTGTATAGACTCTTTATATAGGAATACAATAGAGCTCTAGATAACCAGGAGAATAGTAGCTTTTGTAACTACAGAATTTTTTGTAAAGAAATGGGGTCCATGGGGTCTCCTAAGTTACTGAAGCTTGCTGATTTTCCCAGATTATCTGGCTTGTCTACCTGTAACTAGCTTTGGTCCACTGCTTTAGCACTGTGTTATTGTATTGGTGTTCTGAACATTCCATTTTTAATTGGGTTGGGGGCATCCTGACACCAACTGATTATTTCTTAATCATATTGTTAAGTGGACTTTGGCCACCTGGGCTTGGGGGAACCCTCCCAGTTCCAACTGATTGTCCCCCAATGAGTTGATAAGTGGACCTGGGACATGGGTTTGGGTCACCTCCTGGTTCCAAGTTATGGTTTCTTACTCAGATTGATGAATGGGCAGATTTGATAAATTGATTTGAGGGCTTGGGGCACCCTGTTCCTAACTGGCTACCTGTACCCATTTCCTAACTTCCCCATTCAGTGACATCATTTTTGGTACTAAATATTTTGATTAATTTCCTTCATATTGTCAAGTAAGCAGTGACATGTATAATTTTCCTCTTGTGAGGAAAAGGGTAATTTTAGTATAGGATTATTAGTTTTGATATTTGGAGAAAATTATTTGGAATTCTGCTTTTGAAAGTCTTTAGTTTTCTAAAAGAATTAAGTCCTACACTATAATTTTTTTTAAATTCCATTTGGGGTTTATATTTTTATCCACGTCAAGATTTTATTTACTCCAAATAACCTCATTTGCTAGAGAAAAGAGATGTAGTAAACAAGGAAAATTTCAAGAGAGGATTTTGATTCATAAGAGCACTTTTCAGGTCTAAAAATTGTATTGTTTCCTATGGGATCCTGTGAATATTAGATGAGGTTGAGCACATTCAGGACTTTGACAGAACCTGGAAATATCAGCATTGCTTTGATTTCTTTGGTAATCAGCTTTCCCCCTCTAACTGTCTTAAACTTTTCTGAAATATGTTTGTGAAAATAATCTGACCTTTAATCATTATTACTCATGTTAATTTTTATTATTGTTTGTATTTTTTCAGAGATAGAAAACACAAAAGCTTTCATTGAACCTGAAGTCTGTCATAGATGATTCTCCTGAGCTACTTTCTTATAGATATTCCTTTTTTGAACTTCCTGTTTTTCATCAATAAAGGACAGAATGTCTGATTCTGTGATCTATGAGCAACATAGGTATTAACTGAAGCAAAGGTAGTAGTAACCTTTACTTGGACTGCTTTTTTTCAATCAGAAAATTATATTCACTGTTTCAGTCAATGTTCTTTGACATTTTATCAGCATTCAAACATATTATTATGTTAGCAAGAAAAATTACTTCAATTACCTAATCAACCTCACTACCTTCAAATTAAATCATCATCCTGTAGAATTTTAGAAGGTCTCCATATAGAGACTGAGAAGTCATGTTTCCTTTTGAAATTACAGTCTGAGGCTGGACTTCAATCTTGCTTTTCTAGGATCACTGTGATTTTAGTACTTCAAATGCCTAAATTTCTGAATTCTGTGTTACAATCCAGGAAGAAAACTCTCACTACTGGATCATCTTATTAATAAGCTGAAAGTTAGTGTCTATGGATAGTTTCAATAAATGTGGAAAAGTCATATAAATCATTCAATATCACTTAGAAAATCACTATTTTGGGAGGGCTCTATCTTCATTTTTACTTTGGAATGATAGCTTGAATGTAGTACATATTTTAGCTTATAAAACATCTTTGTTAGCTTTTTCTCAGAAGGAAAGAGTGAAACTATATATAGTATCCATTTTACTAAATAGAAGCAGCTGCAAAAACAGCATCCTTAATGATGCATGAAGGAGTCTGTCTGATTAAAGATAAAAACACCACATTATTAGTTTCTTTTCTATAGTGTTCATCTTAGAAGACAAAGATGAAGAAGAAAAGCATCTCTGGACACTAATTTAAAGAGGTGTCTTATCCCTAAATTCTAGATATCTCTCCCCCATGTTGTGCCACCATCACTATCTATTATTAAACTTAATTTTGATTAGTTCAACAAAGTGAACTAAAAAATCTGTATGAAAGGAAACAGTCAACTAAAAGCTCTGGAGAAGTCTGGCCTTTGAACACTTTCTCACAATCACATGCATCTCAGGGGTGTGTACTCTTTGGGAAGGTGCACAGCACACTTAACTGTTAAATCACTATCTTACAGGGAAAGCTATTCTCCCCTGTAAGGTCCTGCAAGGCCCTTCTCCAGTTTATAGTTCCCCAGAGACTGGGATTTGAGCAAATCACTCTACCTTTTTGTTATTTGATGACCACCACCAGTAAACATTTTCAACTATCCCCTCTCCTAGCAGATTTTAAACTTACCTTTAATTTTTAATCTTACACTTACCTTTTCTACAAATAGATACATGCCATCCATCAATAGAATATTTTATTCATTCTATGACATTAGCATGTGTTATTTTAAATAATTATAATACCAATAATTATTATCATTGATAATGAGCATTATAAAAGCTATTGTAATCATCTACAGGTCTATAATTTTTAAAATTATTAATAACTAACTTGTTTCCACATCATTATAGCCTATATTCTAAATCTTGTAAGAAGATGACACTTTGAGAATAGAAAAAATATTTTATAAATATATATATTAAAATAAACTTTTCCTGAAGAGTCTATCAAGAAAAACAGATATGAAATCACTGATGTGTATTTCTGGAAACAAGCTAACAAGTCATTTAGTCCAAAAGTCCTTTATTATAAATGAAGGAACTTAGGTGTCGGATCCTTCATTTCTTAATGAAACTATTAATTGGAAGTACAGTTGAGAAATAATTCACAGATGGAATATACAAACCTCTTTACAAGAGGTGAGCCCTCACAAAAATTGAATGCAAATTATTTGCATTTACTAAAATTTCATTAAGATCGAAGGGGCAAATTTTATGATTCTCTCAGGAGCATTTTTAATGAAGTAGTTAGAGGGTTGGCCCTGTGAATGAACAGGCTTCACCTGTTACAGCCAGAACTATACTTATGGAAATGGGTTTATTGTGACATGAAAGGGAAAACTCAGGATTTATAATTGAATATTTGTTTGCTGGTTCTGCATCTGCCTGTCTGTGCAATGGGAATAATTGAAGAGACAATTATATAGGAAGGAATCTCTGTAACTTCTGCTCAGTTTTGTGTGTGTGTGTGTGAACCTAAAACTGCACTAAAAAAATAATATAAGAAAGTTTAGTGACTGCCAGAGACTAGGGAGGATAAATAGGTGGAGGGCAGTGAAACTATTCTGTGTAATCCTAGAATTGTGGGTATTATATGTTTGGCATTGTGGGTGTTATATGTATGGCATTGTGGGTGTTATATGTTTGTCAAAACCCATGGAACACAGTGGTGAGCTCTAAAGTAAACCATATGGGTGATAATGATGTGTCAGTGTACATTAATCAGTTAGAAAGATGTTCTATTTTTATGCAGGAATTTGATAGGAGGGGAGGCTTTTGGTAATTGGAACAGGGAATTTGTGGGAGTTCTGCGTATCTCAATTTTGCTGTAGACTGATCTAAAAATAGTTTACTTTTTTTTTTTCATTTATACACTTTCCCTAAATGGGAACATCTTTTATTTTTAATTTATTTGCATTTAATTTATTTGCATGTTGGCATGCATTTACTGTATATGATTTAGAAAAACAGTTTCCTTTTAAAAAGGGAAAAAATGGGAAAGAACAGGCAAACTTTATTGTTATTACTCTTATATTCAAAGGATGACATTAGCCTTTATATAAAAAAAAGTTTCCATCACGTAGTAGGTTTCTATTTCTTTTATGAGGAAGAGCTGAATACTTTTCTTTAATATAACTTAGATTAAATGAGCCTAGATACTTAATTGAACTTTGGTAAATGATTTTACTTTGAAGCTTATATACTTTAATCATTTAATGTCTAAAATCCTTTAGGAGAGGACTGTTGAAATCAGGTTGATAAAATAAAAGGATTGATCCTTCTGGATTTCATAACTACTACTTGTACTTATGATGGCATGCTTGATAGATGGGTTTGTAATAATCATTTATTTTAATAAAATTTTCACTTTCATCTTTAATGATGCATATTAAATAATGGAGAATTTAAGGACTTACCATATTTTGAGAAGCTAAAATAGGTGCTGGTTCAGGCTCTGCTTTTAATATGACTTCTTGTTAGAAGAGAAAGTTGAGTGTGCCAATAAACTACATTCTCTGTGCGGTAGTAGAACAATACTGCAATGGAAATCCTGGAGAGAGAGATGTAACAGTAGAAGTAATGTTTTCTTTTTCTGAATAAGCAGGGATATTTTTGACTTTAGACTGATAAGTACATAAATTTGTTTCCCTTATTATTAAAAAGTGCATGCCTTTTGAAGAATGGAAACTTACCTTATTTTTCTATAGCATCAAATAAGGTGATTTGATACATATAAATTGCTTTTCCATTATGCATGATATATGGAAGATGAACAAAAACTGGTTTCTTTTTATTTAAGAATGCTGAATAGAACAGTGACTGCAGGGTCAAAGGAAAATATTGCTCCAAATCTCAGGAGATGGTAAACTTTTTCTGTGAGGAGCTAGCTAGTAAATTTGCAAACTTTATTGCAGACCACATGTCATCTCTATTGCATATTCTTCCTTTGTTTTCATTCTTTCCCCCCTCCAGTCCTTCTTTTTTTTTTGCAGTGCTTAAGAAATGTGAAAATTTTCTCAGCATGAAGGCAATACAAAAACAGGTCAGAGGTCCTTAGTTGGTCCATCAACAGTAGTTTGCCTCCCTTTCTGTAGATGAAAATAAAAAGGGAAACAAAGGAAGGTGATATCAGAAAGTAGCATTCCATGTTATTTATGAAAACAACCAAAGAGTATGCTCTAGAGCTGCAAAATTGGGAAAGATAAGAGAGCTCATCTTTTTCAAAAAAAACCTCAAAATTGGGGCCTCCCTGATGCCCTAGGGGTTAAGTCTCAATGCTATAACCATGATGGTCCGAGTTCAATTTCAGGCAGGAAGCTAATTCACATGGTGCAGCAGACCTCTTCTGTGTCAACTGTTGCTCCTCTTAGCAGTGAATTTTAGTCCATCTGCTTGTTCTGCTCCCCAGTCTGTCTCTAGTGAATCCTCTCACCCTCTGCTCCTCTGGGCTGCACCCTGTTCTTCTATGCAAAAATAAATAAAATCTTTAAAAGAAAAACCCCAAAACTCATTTTACTTAAAGATTAAATATTAAGAGTTTCATCTTATGCCAATTAATAAGATACATGATGTAAGATCTCCTTTTCCCTATTTCCCAATGTTCCCTATTGGGAAAAGGAGATTAAGGAACACCAAAACTTCCCAACAGAGAAGGGGTAAGAGAGAGAGAGAGAGAGAGAGAGAGAGAGAGAGAGAGAGAGAGAGAGAGAGAGAGATGTTGAATACTGATTTCAACTGTCTAGTAATGTGAACATAAGAAAGTAACATTCTTTCTCAAGTCTCTTATATTTTAGGGAAACTCTCTGGTTTTGTAAAAGATATAATTGATTACTAACTTAATTCTCTTTTCCATTCTAGGTATTTGTCTCAGAGAGGATCTCCTTCTTTGAAGATATCCAATGATTTGGAGTATACATTAAGATGGTAATTATTTATTTTGTGAGGAATTTTACTGAATAGGATATAGTAGGAATAATATTTATAAATTCAAAAATTGGAATAAATTAGTCATGGTTTTAATAAGCAAATTATACGGATGAAATGGATATTATTTCTTACTCATTGTTGTTTTGATCAAATCTCTGGAGGTGATTAAATTGACTGAAATTTATCAGATTTATCATTTATTTGAAAGATGACCTTTTCTAAACTACCTAGTGCACTTAATCCATTATATGAATGTATACCATTCCGGGAGGAGAGGATTTCCATTTTTCTAATATTACCTTTCTTGCAATCAATGCTATTCTCAAGAGGATTTTTGTTTCATGGACTAGATGTTCTTTGTAAATTCTCAACATGACCTAATATAAAAATCAATGCATCTTTAGGTAAGTTCATTTCTATTATTAGATCTCACTGTAGCTTCATACTAACGTGTTTCGAAATATAAGCAGCACCCTACCACAGGGCATGGCTTTTTCCTGGTAATGCATTAAATTTCATTATGGTAAAAACCATTATAACAACAACAAAACCCACCGCAGGTTTTTGTTTTGTTTTTTTAAAAAAGACCTCAGTTGCAGCTGATTGCCAACAAAGTGCTTTGATGTGCTCATTAAAATATGAGTCTTAATTAAGTAAGAAAATACCTTTTCCCAGGTTGTCTCTTTTTGTGATTTCTTCCCCCTCCCCATCCGCTTTGGTAAAGAAACAGATTTTATGGTTTAGCAATAACTTAATAAAGCACATAGTGGGACATTCCACTGAGAGGTAAACAACTTTTCTGGAAGCCCACAGCCTAAATGAAGCAACTTCACACACACAGTTGCTTTCATGATAAATAATATTCATTTCATGGAGTAAAAAGCTATAATAAATTCTGCGCTTTGCATATTCATAAGAGAACCTACTCAACTTAAAGTAAAGGTGTCTAAGGAAGTCCTGGAGCATTTGCTCTCTATTTACTTTAGTCCGATCTTGGGGAAGGTGATGAATTTATCTCACAACTTGCTTTTGTTAGCTATAATAAGAACATTACAGCAGAAGGAAATAATTTATAGTCTTTGAAGTGGTCATAGAAGGATTTTTCTTGACTGCAAAATTTTCTAGCATCTACGGTACAGAGAACTTTTTTGTGATTGTATTTTCTATTAGTCTCTCTCCTATCAAAATGACATTTTTGTAATTTGCATATGTTTTTGAAGGTATGTGGCTTTCTCTTGATCACCGATGTTTTTCATTATCTGCTAAGAAAACACTCCACTTTTATAATCTAGTTTTCTTAATTATGTATTGGGTTGAAAAACTATTTTCTGTTTTTCAGTTTGACTTAGCAAGAAAGAGATACTTTTGAAGCAAAACCATTATTATGCATATCTGGGAACTTCTCGGGGTCTGACAGGATGCTATAGAGAGAGATCCTCCCATGGAAAGTTGAAAGTAAGTATAGAGACACTTACTTGACACAATGGAGGAAATCAGTCTTCAAAGATTCATGGTAAAATTTCAATATTTAGATCGAAGTATTTTAGAACATTAGAACTAACTACATATAAAATAGTTAATACAAATAAAATAACTACATATAAGTGGTCATTAAAGACAAGAAAGTAATTGTCTTCCGATTTGGGTATAAGCACTCCTATGTTCTTTAATTAGGATTGATTACCATTTTAGGCCACTGTTTTAAAATATATCTTTTTTCATTGGCTAGTGTGTTGCTAAATTTTTTCATAATGTCATCTTGACTATTAAAAGCTTAGGCATGCAAAATGTGCTTTAAATTTGTATTATTTGGTGCTATGAGAAACTTTATCATTTCATTTTTGTTGTTCAAAGGCGAAGTTTTCTAAAATGTATAACCATTATGGTAATCACTCATGGGAGAAATGGTATATTATTTTGTATCCTTCAAAATGGTTGTCCAGAGTAAGGAGGAACTTCTCCATGGTTGTCACCAGAAGACAGTGAGTCCTGTTGGGAAATAGTAAGAAAACTCTTACCAGTGGAAAGAAACTCTTTCAAGATCTTCATTAGTTCTCTTAAGAAATCATTCTTGGGCCCTCCCTGGTGGTGCAGTGGATTAAGCAATGCTCTATGAAGCAAACCGCTGCCGCATGAGTTCAATCCCTGCCTCCGGCTGGGGAGGGGACCCACATGGTGCAGCAGACCTCTCCTGATTCGCCCGCTGCTCCCCTCAGCAGTGTATTTTGGTTTATCTGCCTGTTCTGCTCCCCACTCTGTCTGGTGGATTCTCTCACCCCTGCACCTCTTACCTGTACCCCAGTGCTTGTATGCATAAATAAATAAATCTTAAAAAAAAGAAATCATTCTGTGAGAAGTAGTGGGGACTGAAATAGCTGTTCCTTTTGTATTCTCCCCAACTTTGCATCACAGGGAGATAGCAGAATTTTCAATATGTTGCAATTAGTCTTGACCCTCATGAACAGACAAATGATAGTAAGAAATATTATTGAAATCTTTCATAGATTTATAAAGCACAAAGACTTGAGGACTATACAGCTTATGCAATGAGAGACCTAGATACAGCTGTCTCTTTCTACTTGAGGGAAGCTTTTGTTCAGTGGAAAGATGGTAGGAATAGGCATTCAGAGCTGGGTGATTCCATTCCTAACCAGCCAATTCCCAGCATTATGACCTTGGAAAAGACGCTGAGCATTTTGGATCTCCATTGCAGTAAGGGTCAAGTGAGGGGATATTGTAGGTGACTTTCCACTGCTGCTTATTCTTTTAGTGTTAGATTTATATGTTTTAGCTTTTGAGAAAATGTGACATTTTTAGTTTATGTAATTCACATAAAGAAATAAATAGACATAGACTAAAACAATTTCTTTACCTATCTTTTCTGGACTCCCTAGAGATAAATTTAAAAGATTAAGGACAGAAAAAGCAAGAAGAAAATCAGCATTGTTCAGTAACACATCTGTCAGTGTCAAAGAGTTACTTAACATTTGAAGATAGTTTCCAGGATTCTTGACTGGTCATGGAATGTTATTAAATTCATCACTTCCAGAAAAAGAATGATATTTATGCTAATCAATGTTCCTTGATCAATTCCTGGACAAAAATCTTAGTTCTTCGAAAACAGGCTCTCCTAATTCTGTTTTGCAACTGCAGTAAGGGCTCTCAGGATTTATCTCTACTGATCCACGCCAGCAGTATGTGGCCTTTTCTTGAACCCATCAGAGTTGTGACTTCTCTTTGAACTCGTGGCTGCTTGGTGCTACTGACCTTGTTGCTTGTTTATAACTTGGGTGCCATTTATCACTCCCAGACTTACAGATATTGTTGGAGAAAGAGACTGACTGCAATCATTCATGCCATTGCCTCTCTCGAGCAGTGCCTTCCAGCTTCCTTCATTACAGGATAACTGATAGGGAGAGATTAGCAACAAAGCTGTAATTCTATTGAGGGATTGTGATGTAACTGTATCATAAACCATGAAGTGAGACTCAAGAGGTTTGAGATCACGAATGCTGAGATTAAGTTACAGCAGCCACCGTCAATCTCTGTCAATATGTGTTTTGTGATGGTTTGTAATCTGCCTGTAAAATATTAGCTACCTGTAGAAAATACTTTTTCCTCTGGTATTGACTTTATTATATAGCTTCTGTAATTTCAGAGCTTAAAAGAAATATTGATTTTTATTTTTACAAACATATACAGCCATGTGAGAGACCACTGATAAAACTTGCTCTTTGATTTAAAAATACACATTTTAGCTTTGTAAAAATTTTGGTAAGTTTCTCATTTGTCTCTTGAAATAATACAATTTTAATACTATGAAAATGAACTTTTTATGCATGCATGAAATTAAAAAAATAATTTAATGAGGTAAATTCACATATTACAAAGAACCATTTTAAAGTATACAATTCAAAAGCATTTAGTACATTCATAATGTTGTGCAACCACCATTGCTATCTAGTTCCAAAATATTTCCATCACCCCAAAGTAAACCCCATATTCAATCAGTAGTTTCTCCCAGCTCTCCCTCTCTTCCTATTCTCCTTTCCCCTGGTCATCATGTGGGACATTTAAGTGCAAAAATAAATTATTTTTATATTTAATTTACTTAAACTTGGAAGGAATTAAAATGATTTTTGGGGTGAGTCATATCATTTCCACTAGCTTGTGCATTTAGCAGCACTTTTCTAAATTACTTTTGGAGAGGAGGTTGTCCAGGCAATACAAAATTTCATGGCATATTAATAGACATTATTAAGTGTCCCAACAAACTGGTCAGCTGGTATACAGAGATATTTTTTCATATAATATTTTTTTGAAAACTTTCGTATGTTACAAACTCTTTGGACAGAGCCAGCCTATACAGCAGTTCCTGAATTATTTGTCTCAGTTTTTCTTAGAGCACCCTGAGTTTACTGTTGAGACCTATGCTTTGTGAAAGTGTGGACTTAATTATGCCATTCTTAGGGGATAGGATAGAAACAGGCAGTTTTTACTAATGTTTAAAAATATGAATCAGACTTATAAAGCTCATAATGATATCATGTTCTTAGAAGTAGCAAAGGCCTAAGATTCGGATTTCTGAAATTTCTTTTGGTAAGTAAATTTAGTGGACAGTATTTTAAAACATTTTATATTGAATGTACTATCTGTATTCCTATCAATAATTCTAAAAGCTAGGTAATATTGTAATATTATAGATGGGTATATTTAAGTACAAGGAAAATTATTTAACTTTAGCTTTATGAAAATACCTTTCTTTGGGATTAAATGTTTTGCTGACTATCTTATGGTTATAAATGGCAGGTTAATGATTTGAATTTGGATGTCTGTACTTCCAAATCCCATAATCTTTCTTTTTACTCTGCAACATGGCTGTGTATGAGCTTGAGCTCGATCCTTAGCTTTCAAAGCTATAAATATGTAGAGACTGATGATCTCTAAGTTGTATTCTGGTTTAAAGTACTGCTGCTTAAACCCACGACGATTTCTTCATCTGTATAAATCTTTTGTTAAAAAAAACAAAACAAAGAAATTTCATATCTGTATATCAGGAATCCCAGTAAAAATGTTAAGATACATTTTCAAATAAATGAACAATTATGACAGTTGACCTTTATACAAACTTACCAGAATTTAGAATAAATTACAGAATCGAGGGATGAACTTTGATCTACTTACATAAATACAGTTAAGACCAATGTAAATACATGACTTGCCTTAAACTCTAAGGTTTCTTAGACATAGATTGAGCTTGCAAAGTGGGTATGTGTGTGTTTGTTTTCATTTGGCAAACATTTCATTTCATCAAATAAAGGAGTCACTTACTGAGCCTGGGTCTCTACTCAGGTAGGAAGAGATGGTATCAAAATAAGTCCATTACTCCTTAAATCAGCTTATTTATTATTTTATTAAAGAAGGAAATTACAGTGAAAAATTTGGTCAAACCTCAAATGAGTAAACAAATTATTTTCTCCCACATTTAAAATATTTTTCATGTCTTTATAAAGACCAACCAGTGATCTTACACTTTTTCTGAGCACACGTATCTCAATAAAATTCTCCAATTTCCTTTTTTTTTCTATGATAAAGCTTAACAGTACTGTGTCATCAGAATAATGTGACTTAAACAGATTTTTTGTAGTTTCTATTATTATGGTCCTACAAAGTACTTCTGTTCTCTTAAAGTTCCTAATAAATATCATACTAAATATGGTTCTAAGATATAGTGTCCCTGTATCTCTCTCACTTTTCACACTGAACTTCTCATATCTTTTCTCTACCTTGAATAAGCTTTCCAGAACACAAAGTAAATTTCTATATGACTTCATTTTCATAAAAGAGAATCCACACATATTTAAAAGAAGGGACTGAAAGCTTAGAATGTATAGAGGAGAAATTCTTGTTAAGTTAGACTGTGGTAGATTAGCTAGATACAATAGAAATTGCAATAAACACTTAGATTGAATTCCTTCAGCCTTTATAGGTATTGCAAAATGACAGATCTCAGACATTTCTTTAAGACATTGGGTTTTATCATTACGTTCAACATTTATAGTTATCCAGTGTGCTATCTTTCAGGAAAAAATGGAAGTTTCATAACTTTTCCCCCAAATACTCCTAATATTTTGATAGTCATTTGTTTTTGAGTCTTTTTTCTTTTGCGTTATCTTTGTCTTTTCTTTGTTACCTAAAGTAATTCAGCTAAAAATTTTCATTATTAATGTCTGTGCATAAAGTATAAGGAGTCTTGCAAAATCACTGTCTAAAACGTCATTAAATCTCCTATCTTTTGTAAAATTTATCATTTAACTTAGCAATCAACTTCCACTTTCAGACTTTCATGACTCATGGTGGAGACCTAAGTGACTGCTCCATTAAGTGTGACAGGTATGGAGGTTAGCAGCAGGTGGAGAGAAGGTTTTGAGTAGAGTGTAACTTTTGTCATAATTTTAGAACTATGCTTACTCATGTATGTAGCTTTATGACAGTGGCAGGTTAAAACATAAATATTCAAATGTCCTAAACACATTTTAAAGAACAGCATTTCTGAAAAGTAACAATTGAGTGTGTAACAGTTTATTCTTCATATTTGAATGTTCCTAATAAAATTGTTTTCTTCTTGGCTAACTCACCACCATTGAGATTAAGCATTTGATTCCATTTATGAGTCCATCCTAACTTATCCTTATTTCTCCCCAGAGATATAACTGAAGTAACTATGCAGTTGAGGTTACTAATAATGAATTCTTGAGTGTGCTTTTGAGTTCAGAGGTGACTGACTGTAGAATCTGTCAAGTGCTCCAGGTAGGTGGTCCTGGGTACTGACTGGCCTTCCTGGCTAGGTGTGGGCCACACTACCACTCAGCAGCACCTGGAGATCTATGAAACCCAGTTGGTACATGTGGCTCATTCCGATGTAGGGAATGTCTGCATGGGGGATCTATGCAAGGACTCATAAAATCTGAGTGATTTATCCAAAGTAAACACTAGGATACTCCCTACTCTGGTCCTTCCTATATGATAAGGGCATATAACAGGCTGCCTTGCTTTTCCTTAGAGGATGTTCATGGAAGTTGTCATGACTTATTTTTACAAAGATTAATTTTTCTCAGAGGGAACATTTGTAACAGGTGGTAGGTGTTATTTATCTGACCAAGGACTCAACATAAAATTAATTAGAGTAACACATACAATAACTATGAAGGTCTACAGTGATGTAAACTTGAAATATCTTGCTTGACAGAATAGAAGAGGGAAAAAATACACTAAACATATCCATTGTATAAATAAAACTTTTACTATAGATTTGGCAAAAACCCAAAAAGCTAGTTGTATAAGCACTTAGTAAATCATTGCTTCATATACTTTCTTAGAAATTAGAAAGCATTCTTTGATTATTTTTTTTCAGCTGGCTTTAAGAACTGTCCAGGGAAATTTGAATCATTGCTTTATTTTTCCTTCTACACATTTTTCTGCAGCAAGCAGATGTGTTTTGTAAAAATAACCTACAGTTTCTTTTATTTTTCCAAGTCACTGTATCATTTACTATTGAGTGAGACTTTCAAGGATGTGAAAATTGAGTAAGAGTTGTGATGAAATTTACCCAAAAGCTGTTAGTAATGGACAGTAAGGGTCTCACATAAAAATGTTCAGGGAGTGATCCTTACAGCAAATTTTTGGGCTTTGTTCCTGGCATGTTCAGATTACCAGATTGCTTTCTGGAGATGGTAATCTAAGGAGGCTACCAGAATAGGGCCTTTCTGTGGGCTGGGCTTTTACCATCACTCCCCACCTTCTTTGCAGTTGAGTATCTTGGCACCAGGTCATTACTTATTCCCTTTCCATCTTGGGGTAGGACTGACCTTATGAGCTCCGGAGCTATCTGCTCTCTTCAGCTCCCTTGTATTTCACTGCCACTTCTTCTTGAAGGTATAACTACACTTCTGGTCTAGCTCAAGAAAATGTATGTTCAGTTAAATATATTCATCCTAGAGAAGGTATTGGTGAACAGAAAATAAATTAGGGAGTATGAGCTAGCTTCAGGGATCATTTTATATGTACCAATATATTGGGGGTAAGTCAAATGTTACAAGAGAAGATAATGTGAATAGTGCACTAGGTTAGAATTCAGAAGGACAAAATATGACATGTATTTTAAAATGTTTCCTCTGACTTTTATGTGGCAATCGACTTCAAGAGATTTATTTAAAAACTGAGAGATGAGAGGTGATGTGACCTGGGCAAGGGAGGAAGCAGTGGAGCTGGTGAGATGTGGTTGAAGTTTGGATATATTTCTAAAAATAGAATCAATAGGACTTACTTAAAGAAAGAATATGGGGATATAAAAGTATAAGAAATCTAAGGTCTTTCTCAGGTTTTGGGCCTGAAAAACCTTTAGAACAAGGTAAAAATAGGATGGGGAAGGCAGAATGCAGAGCACTGGGATAATAATAAGTTTGCTTCTATACATTAAGTCTGAAATACATAATCAGTAATCAACTGAGATGCCAAGCACACAGCTAGATAAGGATTCTGGGGTAGAAAGAAGAACTGGAGATTTTAATTTATTTAATATATATATAGCTGCTATTTAAAAACTTTAGGATTGAATGAGTTTGCACAGAAAAGAGAGGAAGTCTTATAATTGAGTACAGAATACGCCATCACTTGGAGCTTGGTTAGAAAAGAGATCTCAAGATCTTTGCTAAAGGAGCAAAGAATCTGCAATGGGACAAAGATAGCTCATTCAATAAATGGTGCTGTCAAAACTGGTCTACTATCTCACACCATGTATGAAAATAAACTCAAAATGGATAAAAGGTCTAAATGTAAGACCCAAAACTATAAAATATATAGAGGAAAACATAGGTAAAACGCTGCAATACGTAAAACTTACACCTCAATAGCGCTTTCAATGTGGCAGTCCCCAAAGCAATAAAAATGAGAGAGAAGATAAACAGATAGGACTACATCAAGATAAAAAGCTTCTGTACAGCAAAGGAAACATTAAATAGAACAAAAAGAAACCCCACTGAATGGGAAAAAATCTTTGCGCTCCACACAACTGACAAGGGTCTGATCACAAAGACTTAAGAAGTCATAAGATTCAAGAAAAATAAAGTAAGACACCCAATCAAAAAATGGGCAGAAGAACTTAAAAGACACTTCTCCAAAGAGAACATACACATGGCCAACAGGTACATGAGAAAATGCTCAGCATCCCTCATAATCAGGGAAATGAAAATCAAGACCACAATGAGGTACCACCTTGCACTAGTAAGAATGTCATACATCAAAAAAAACCAACAACAACAAATGCTGGTGAGGATGTGGAGGAAAATGAACCCTAGTACACTGCTGGTGGGAATGCAAGCTAATCCAACCATTATGGAAGACCATATGGAGGGTCCTCAGTGTACTAGAGATGGAACTACCATATGATCCAGCAATCCCACTCCTAGGGATCTACCCAAAGGACACAAAAACACTGATCCAAAAGAGCACCTGTACTCCTATGTTCATTGCAGCACTATTTGTAACTGGTAAGACCTGGAAACAACCCAAATGCCCAAAAGTAGATGACTGGATCAAGAAGATGTGGTCCATATACACAATGGAATACTATTCAGCAATAAAAAATGAGAAACTAGGGCCATTTCTAGAAACATGGCTGGAGCTAGAAGGAACTATACTCAGTGAAACAAATCAGAAGGCAAGAGAAAAATATCGATGGCTTCACTATTAGGAGGAATATGAAAGAGCAACAATAACAACAAAAAAGAAGAATAAGCTCAAAGAAATGGGCACTTATAACCAAAAACAAGCAAAAAACTCAACAAGACCAAAAAAACCAAGATAAACCAAAGGGACCATGGAGAGGGGAGGGGAAGGTGGGGAAGGCAAAGATGGGGATGAGGGCAGAAAGAGCACAAGGGACTGAGGTGATGGTGCATGGGTGGAATGGCGGTGGGTACTCCCTGAGGAATACAAATGATGTAAAATATAATTAATTAATGAAAAAATAAAATTAAAAAAAAGAAAAGAGATCTCAAGAAAGGGAATCGAGGAGGAACAGTCATTGTGACTCTTTATTCTAGAAGGAAGTGAAGAAAGTGTGTAATGGAGAGAGGCATGATCAAACTACCATAACCAAATAATAAGGAAACCACATATAATGAAGACTGAGAATCAATAAATTGATTTAGGATCATACAAATTCTTGATGATATAAAGGAACCATTTTAATGGAATGGTAGTAGTGGGAAAAATCCAAATGTAGTAAATTCTAGAATGAGAAGAATAATTGGGAACAAGCAATATAAATCTTTTTTTGAGGTGATTTGCTATCGAGAAAAGGGGAAATGAAATGGTGGTGGTAAGAAGGGATTGTGTGAATAAGAGTGGTTTTAGTTTCAATTGTTTTTAATTACAAAAATGATAGTTCCTATGTTGTCTGAATATTTAAAAGGAAACATTACTAATGTGGGAATGGTGAAAATTTACTCTTGGTCTAGCTTTAATATGGTTGTAACTTCCTTTCACTGTAGTATAAAGATTTATTTTCTGAGTTTCATGAATGAATCAATTTTTAGTCTCTTGACAAAATTTTCAGTTCTTAGTAGGAAAAACTAAAGCAGTGGTTCCTAATTTTTTCTGCTCAGTAGAGTCCTCTGGGAACTTAAAAGCACTCAATGCCCAAATTCTACCCTCGGGCAGATAAATGAATTTATCTGATTCATTCCCTAGAATTTCAAACTCCCAAGGGGATTAAAATATAAAACTAGATTTGACAACTATAGTAGAGCAACTAGAAAATAATAGTGAACAGTATAAAGGCACTAGGGCATAGGCCTTTCTTTCTTTCCTTCTTTCTCTCTCTTTCTTCTCATCTGCTTAGAATTAAAAGCAAGACCATTGCTTCACTGAAATATCTGCATCGTTGTATGCCCTGATTCATTTAACTTCAAAAGATAATTTTACAGTAAATATTTGTTTTTATTATGGTAGATGTCAAGATAATAACTGCTGACTTTTGCAGATCTGTGAAAGTAAAGGATAAGTAAAAAGTTAAATCTTCTAGATGGCCTATTTTGTAGTAGGGAAATTGAATTAAAAGATCTTAGATTCCTTGGGAAAAGTAGGAGAAACAAATTCATAATCTAAATGCACTCCCAATGTATATTTTTTCCTAACCTTAAACTATTATGAAAATATACTGGTACCATAATTGGCGCAGAGTTAACTACATTGTTTTATAAGACCTTATTTGCAAAGTATTTTACACCAGGGTTTTCATTTATCCTCTTTACAAAAATGTTAAAAACCTGGACTCAAACACAAACCTTGGTCTTCCAACTCTGAAGTCTATACTGTTTACATTACTGTTGGCTACTATTATGAACTAAGTGCCAATTGAGGATGTAGGAATTTATAAATTATAATGAAATTTGTTGGCTTCTCAGTTATTAAATAAATTGAATATTAACTTTAGATTTATAATACATTATAATATTTATAATTATTATAATTTATAATATAATATAAACTTTAGATTTATAATAAAAAATTCTCTACTTTTCACAAAAATTAATATGCCCTATTTTAAAAAATTACTAAGGTAACTTGACTTTCATTTGACCCAGTGCTTGGGTATAATGAAGTTGTTAACTTTTGGCTATCTGGGAGGAAAATATTTATGATTGAATTTTTCAAACCATGAAAATCAGCCCTAACAGTTTTCTATAATTTTTCTTTGTTTTCTAGTTAATGATTATTTTCTCTCTGGCCATATCCATTTCAGTAGTGCTATGATACCTTTTCTCTATAATGCTCAGTCATTCTTTTATTTTTTCTACTTCTCCATTTCTTTTGCTCAGTATCCAGAGACAATATTTTGCTCTTATATGTTTTTGTATACAGTAGTAGGCTTATAATACAGTAGTTAGAGAATGAATTAACTGGAACTCAAACAACATTTTAAAAAGGAAATATAAAATAATATAAAGTATCAGAGTACAGGGCATATAGTTAAGGTAGGCATTATTACATGAAATTTTTATTCATTTTATAAAATATACTTATATTTTATATGCTTATAAAGTTTACATACAGCTGTAGATAGCTTGTATATACATGTATGTATATATTATACAAAGTTTTTATGGAGATATATACATATACATGCATACATATATAATGTAAAATATACTTTTATATTTACAAGGAGTAAAATCATATTTTATTGGGAGTTACAGCATAAAGTTAAAAGCCACTAGAGTAATGAGCGTTAAGGACTTGATAAAATTGTGTGGAATTATTTTGAATAGCATATTTTAAAAACTTAACCGAGCGTCGGTCATAAGCCAGGGTTTATGACTATTTTCCTCATGGTGATTATTTGTTTTAAAATTTTTGTGGTGGCAGAATTTGGCCTTGTGAACATTTTCTATAATGTTCATTCATATTAAGTATATTCAGCTTGGAGTGGGTTCAGTTCACAGAACAATCTGGCCCTCAGGAAAGAGGTGAACTGAGGGGAGATTTTTTCTATTCATACCTAAGCACATAGGCAGCATTTTCCCCTTGGAGTTGTCGTTCACCTTTTCTCCAAATACTCTAGTACACAAGATTTATTTTCGAGGTCATTTCCCCATGAAAATCTTCTGTAACTATATTTCATATACCAACTTACTAATAATAAATATTCAACATGAAAAAGTTGGAAACTTTTTTGTAGTAGTAAAATGAGAGTGTTGCCTACACTTATATTGGAATTAAATGTTTCATTCTTTCCTTTACCTTTCTTTTCAAGTATGGTTGTGGGAATAAAAGTAAAAAGTATTAATTAACTTATTATTTTACATTTAAGAAGTCCACACAGAATTTTTTCTAAAGAGGGTTAAAAACTCTAGATGCTAAATTAACTATTCTTATGTGCCAGTTGGCTTATTTATAAAGTTGGATTAGCAATTAATAAGGCAGTTACTGAGAATTTACTGTCTGGATGAAAGAATTTGAATATAATATAGTTTTTGTACTGTAAAGTTTACAGTCTGGGGTGAATAATTTTATGTAAATCAGATGTTAGAGAATTAAATGATAAGGCAGTTTTCATTGTATAGCTATTTATGTTTGTGTATTTCTCACTGGTCCTACTTTGCCAGTTGGCACTCATAAATTCCTTGAACATATGCCGGCTATGAATAAGCACAGCCATTACCAGATTGGGGAACGCAAAACCTTTGTTGGGAAAGTGGACTTCTTGTGCCCTGAGACATTGGATAAACCACAGAAATAGAACATGAGAAAATCAAGTGCCTCAGTGATCCAATTTTAAGAATTTAGAGTCCACAGGCATGAAAACAATATAAAGGGAAACATCACATCTGGGACAGCTGTGTCTTACCAAATGCTCTTTCAAAAAACTGTTGTTTGGGATCTCTTGAAATTCATCCAAATTGACTGTGATCAAGTACCCCCAAGAAAGTCCACAACAGATGTATCCAGTCACAAAACCAAGCCAACCATGTTGGCACATATGTGACTATAAAATTTCATATGAATGTATGTAATTTACAAATCTATGTAAATATTTCGGTTATATAAAATTAGTTAAATCTTAGGTGACAGAAGGTGAATTGTATTTTTACTCTGAGCTGGGGAGCTTCTGGACTGGATGCATTACAGCATACCTTTAAGAGTATGTAACCTCCATCCCTTGCTACTGTAACCCCATGTAGAGACAAAGAAAATGGGTCATTTCACTTAATTGCAAGATGATGTTTATTGTTGTACTTAAATTCAAACTGGTACAATACACTTTTAAAAGCCTATTTGGTTCATAAATCATCTCCTATCCATTTTATTGGCTGTGTTCTCACTCTGGATTTCAGAGAACCCAGAGATATCTGGACGATTCACCAAATCTCCAATAATCTGCACTTTGAATGAGCTCATCCATCACAGAGGATGCCCTTTAGAAACTGTATTGACTTACACCTATCTATACCAAGGTTTCTTTGTAAATCATCACAAACATTTTTAATAGATTTAAATTTTTTATGAACTGTTTTTTAGTGGCCATCTGGGATTTCAAAGAAGGCTGGGAGAACAAATGAAATAAAATGTGATTCACAGGGTTAAGAAATAAAACAGATTTTATTCAAGGTTCTGTCTATCAGCCAAATCATGAGAGACAGAATCTTTTCAAAATGTTTCTGAAATTAAGTACTAAAGTAGTGTTTTTAATTTTCCTGTCATAGCCCTAATCATACCATAATGTACTGACCTGATAATTGTTAGCCTCTCATGAGAGACTTTACAATATGTGACTTCAGACTTGGAACACTTTTTTACCATGCTGTCACTTGCACTTGATATAGTACCAAACACATTACAGATTTAAAGCAAATTTTGTTAAATTGAGAAGAGATCCTTTTAATAGTAGATAAGTTTTCACCTGATACTTCATTTATACACCGGTTAATACATATTATTTGAGCAGGACCATAAGTAGTAGTTGAAAAATATGTGCTTTTTTCCCCCAACTTAGTTCTTGAATGTTCTCAAAGTCTCTGAAAATATTTAGTTAGGACAGAGCTAACACTACTGTAAGGTGAATTGCTGATTAGAAGGTCTGCCTATGTAAGAACTTCTATGATACTTTAGTACACCAGTAGGATTTGCACTTCAAAATATATACAATATAGTCCATATCTACTATTTAAATTTATTTGTCTAAAATAAAATTTTATTCACTAATATTTAGCATTAGTTTGATAGTATAACATGCAGCATTCAATTAGCAAATAAGTATGATATGTTGGGAAAGTGTTTCATTTTTTTGTACGACAAATACAAGTATGTTACTTAGAAGTCTTTGAATAGCACTGTAAGACCTTCATCTGCACATATTCAGAACACAACAATAATGGGCCATGCTATTATAAATCGTGATGCTTCATGAACATGTTTCCTCGTCATTGGCATAAGTCAGATGATGTCAACCATACATTTAAAATCTGCGTGTATTTTAGGCTAATTTTTAGAAGTACACTAGGAAAATTCTGCAACTATAAGAAATGACAGCTACCCTAGGAAACTACACAGAGTTGAGCTACTTATGATACAAGTGAAGTAAAATTAATGGGAATGGAAAATAGATTTTTCATCAAAACACTGAAACCCCTCCTAAATTTGAAAAACCGCCTAAATCTAGCATGTGACTAGACTGGGGATGGTAGTGTGAGACTTTACTGGAGAATTCATGAACAGAACCAGTTAGAGAGATGTGGGAACACAGAGATGATAGGTACAACAGCAACAGTGGATACTGCAAGATGGGAAAATATATTCAAGTACAGAGGAAACTAGAGTTGTATACCACTGAATCTTTAAAGAAAAAAAAATACTTTTGCAAACCCAAAAAAAAAAAAAAGAACATTTCACATGAGCAGACCTACAGTAAAATTGAACTAATTTCAGGCAAGGGGGAGGAATGGTGAGCAAATAAAATAAAATTTAAAAATCTATGTGATTTTAAACAGACATTTAGAATATGAAATATTAAAACCTTTTCTAAAAATGGGGTAAAATCAAGAGAAATTAGTAGAAACAAGTAGTTCAAAAATAACTGGTTAATTGTAAGGCATTCTGAATTTCTTTACGCAGGATTGACTTTAGTGTTAAGTCAATCACTTGCACACAATGACTTTAGTGTATAACAACTTAAGATGTTAAATTTTCTAAGAAAACAACTAGTATAATAGAAGCAGAATGTTTAAAAACTAAAACGTGGAGGAAAAACCCTTGAATTTTATATGGACGTTTTTAACTGTTTAGTGATACATGCAAAATTATAATACTGACAGTAGAGGGCAGAGTATCCCTGAAACTGTCTGTAATTTCTTGAAATTGCAAAGCACAGCAAATGTTACTCCTGAAATCCTGTTCCATGAGTTGAGCCAGAGATCAGAGATACTGAGTTTTAAACAATATGGATGACACAATTTACTTGCTAGAAACAAAAAATCCTGATAGGACCCATGTAATATTAAAACAATTTCTAGGCAAGGAAGTGTCACATTTTTTTGTTAGTCTTTGAATTATGGAAACAATTCAATTTTTCTAATAAATTTTAAGAGTTTTTTGAGAAATAATTGAGGTTGAACTTTAGCTTTTTTTAAAGTCATTTATTTCCTTGAAAACAATTTTAAGTTTCTGGTTATAAAAGAGAAAAAGAAAGTGATTATGGAGTAAGATGGTGAGAACCCTGTTTTCTAAGGTTATAGATTATCCCTAAATAATGGCTCATAGTTTCTGGATAAGATTCTCTGGTTATATGTGTTCCTATCCTTTTTAGATTCTGAATCCCTTACTATAAAACTTTACGGTTGAATGCTGACGAAACTTGACCCACTGGAGAATTATTGGTGCTTTGGTGGGGTGAGTGGTATGGTAACATACATCTAAAATGTGTGAACCTGTTCCCTTAAATTATAGAGTGTGTTGTAAACCAAGCAACCTCAATAAAAATGATGCATTAAAAAAATACTTGTTGTCATATCCTATTAACATATTAAGAACACATAGTGTTAACCTATAGGAAACCCTGAAATGTTTGTTTCTGAATAAATGAGATGTTTTAGGTTGCTGCTGTTAATTATTTGAATGAAAATGTAAAAGTACAAAATATATCTAAATTTTGGTATTTTCAAATTAATAACTTAGGATAGCTTAGGTTAGCCTATAGGTCAAGTGACCTGAAATATCAGTGACTGATAGGAACATAATTTTATTTCTTACTCAGTGTGTGCACGGGCTTATGGGTTGTTTCAGTGGTCCATGCTGTCTGCACTGTGCACTCCAGATTGATGAAGCAGCCCTTATATGGAATACTCTGGGTTTATAGAATAGGAAAAAAAATAACTTGGGAAAACCCATATTGACTTCTAATTGAATGTTTTTTGCAAACTTAAAACTTCTACTTGAAAGTGATACATGTAACAAGTTGTTGGACCAAGGCTGACTTTAGTATCTTGGGACTATAATCCTCCCTGAGAGAACGGCTGCAAATAGAAAATAGCATAACCTATAGCACTATAATTGTGATATTTCTTAGACATCCAGTCAAAACATTAATCAGTTTGTACAAATTACTTATTATACATCACCTGTGCTCTATTAATGCTATTGCTGTTCTTCCTTGGGAAAGTGTTAAAAATCTGGTAGACTCAATATTTAGAGATATTAATTGCTAATGGCAAGGAGAATTTTAAAAGGCCCTGAAAATGAATCAATAATAGGATTACAGTTTTACTTTGCTTTGTCGCAATGATGGGTTGATATAATTCTGAACTCTGGGTCTCTTCTCTGTTTTTTGGTGAAAAGGGTTATAGATCTGTGAAAGAAAGGAGGAAGAAAGCAAAGATATTTTTCATTGTTAAAAATACTGTTTCTTAGAAGACTACCTTAATGAATATAGTATTTTAAACTTACAAGGTAACTTCATGAATTTTTTCATCCAACTTTGACAATTACCCTGGCATATTCATAAGTGATGGAATTTCCTATAGAAGACACAGATTTAACAAAATCGGTTCAAGGTGGTATAACTGACATATTTTAATGTCATGACTGAGAGTTTAGATTTTGTGACTCTTCTTTCTCCTCATAGATTAGGTGATTTTTCAATTTTGCTTGGAGTCTTATGTAATCTTGATTCATTCTGTATTCATGAATTTGCCTCTCAGATTCTGGTAGAGCTCTCCTATTAAAAAAATCAACTAATGAATCAATCTCTTGTTTACTTTCCATTACTTTATAAATACAAGAAAAATTAAATTTTATTAATTTATCTGTTCCTCACAATTTTGAATTTTAAGCAACTGAAAAAATGTGTACAGCTATATTGTCCAACATTATACCTAGACAACTTCACTAAATAATAATTTTGAAATTATGAAAAAAATGTAGATATCATAGGACTTAAACTAAGTGTTTTTTTTTTTAAAGGGTCTGCTTTCTCCCTCCATTTTAGAAGATTGAATTCTACAAATTGAACCAAATTTCAGGTTTGCACATTTAGCCTGAAATAATGTTGTAAATTCCACATTCTGTTAGTGGCACTACCTACCTTGTTTATGCCCTCGGGCATTCAAATGATTTTATCCACCGAGTCACAATAAGTGACAAAATAAGTTATCTAATCGGTTTCTTTAAAATAGGGCTGAATTGTGAGACTAAAGACTGTTTGAGTGTGAGCAAAACTAACCTGTGCAAAGAGAATCTTATTTATTTTATCTTTCTCATTGTCGGCCAGGTTCAGTTATAATGGCACATATTTGATTTGAATGTTGCTTGGCTACATTCTAGATCGGCGGATGATAGCCCATGACCAGTGTCACTGCCTGATTGGGTTACACAGCCACAGTCACTCTTTCAAGTATTATCGATGATGTTTTAGCCCTGAGCAGCTTAGTCAAATTGTCACTGAGATCTTGATGAGTACTGCTTCCAGTATTTCCTCTCTGACCTTTTAAGATAAAATTTACTGAACTGTGTTCTAGATGCATATCTTGGCCAAGATACTTAGGTTTCTGTGCTTCACTTTTCTAATTATAAAATGTGAAAAATAATAATCTCTACCAAACTGGGTTTATGTGAGGATTCAATGTGTAGGAAAATTCAGTCCAGTGATAGGATAGAGAGTAAGTGCATCCTACGATTGATGAAACCATAAGCATATCCAGAAAACATAAAATTACATACATTTTCCCTCACAAAGGACTTGGGGAGAAAAATTGTAAGAAAGTATATCTCTGGTTCTGTTTGGTCAAAGATCTGGATTTTTTTTTTTCATTGTTTCGTTTCTACTGAGTCCGATTTTCTGTGTCCTGTGTAATTCTAGCCTCTCGTAAGTCTGTTCTGGACTGTCACTACTTGTAGCTTGCCCTTTATTATTTGTGGAAAATTCTCCATGTCTACATCTGGAATTGCTCAAAGATCACTGTAAGTATTGAGTCTTTATTAATGGTTTGTTCCCCTCCAAAATGCTTTCCAAAATGCCTGCAGCCAGAGACTTCGAACTAGAGAATGGCTTTCCTCTCTGTTTTCAGGGACTTTACAGTTTTGCTCTATCTATCTATTTCTTTATTTATTTGTTTGTTTGTTTGTGTGTTTGTTTATTTTCAGTAGAGAAGAGAAAGATTTTAACCTGCTTGCTATTAGGCAGGAAGAGTTTTTGTGAGTTAAAACAAGCTTGTTATTAGGTAAAAATACTTATGGCTAGTGTGTTTAAATGCTCCAGATTTGGTTACAGTTAAGGGTTTTCTGTTTTATAATTTGTAGGTCTAACAGCAGGTGAACTGCAAAACAGACAAAAGCATTTCTTCAGATTCCAGTAATTTCTTAATCTATTGTTTTTCAGATTGCAACTAAAATATGCACAAATCTTAGAAATTTAACAAATATAAAATAATATGAAAGATACTTAAAAATTGGCTCCAGTCTTTTCCACAGTTTTTGCAATTCTTGTTATATATATTTTCCTCTGTATATAATATAGCATATCAATAGCATACTTAATTGTATCCTATATCTTGTTTTACTTGACAGTCCTATGCATGATTTTCCATGCCATTAATTTTTGCAATATGGTATTTTAGTCTGTGAAAGTACCATAATTTACTTAAATATGCTCATATTTGACACTTAAGGAGAGAATAAATTGTTACAACTTTTCTAGAGGGTAATTTATAAGTATAATGCAAGGTATTAAATATAGATACTCTCTAAAATAAGAAATTACATTTCTAGGAATTTACTATAATGAAATTAATAGAGCAAACTCACTCAAATAAATATACTGAAATGTTCATATTAAAGTATATAATATAGTAAACATAACTTTGCAACCTAAATGTCCATCAGTAGAAGATTACATAAATAATTTGTGGTGCATCCTTCCTGTAGAATTCAATGTGTTTAAATGTGAAAGTCTTCATTTTTATTTATATACATTGAATTGTTTATATTATTTTAAGTTTGTTTAAGAGATCCTAGGTTAGTAAACACATCTGTTAATATAAAATTTGGAAAAAAATTACTTCTTAATACCAACTCCAGATATCTCTAAGTACTGATTTTGTGGGTGATTGTTCCTTCTTAATTTTTTGCTTGTAATGATGGGCAATGATCTGTAGTTACTTTTGTGATCAGAAAAGAAAAACTCTAATTTCAAAAAGAAAAGACTAAGTATGAGACTGTCAATAATTTAGAGGGTACTGGAAACTGATTTTACTTTCTAATGGTTTCTTTGTTTTTTAGCATCTTCAAAATTCCGTAATTAAGTACTTACAGATCATAAATGCTAGGGAAATATTTTTATGTAACAATTTTTTTATGGACAAATAGGGGTATTAGGATCTTTCACAGAACGTAGGGGGCTGTCTTGTGACTAGAAGTTCACATTTCTAGCTTCATACATGGTATGAAGGAAGACAATGAAGAGGAGATTGAATAGGAGACCTTATATTTCTAGTGTTAAGAAATCCTAGAGCCAATACAGAAGTTTTATGACTTTTCCCACTTCTCCAAACACAGAACTGGCAACCTATAGGTTGTAGGCCAGATCCAGGCCTATTTTTATGAATAAACTTTTATTGAGACACAACCATATCCATCTATTTATGTATCATATTGTCTATGTTTTTTTGTTTTTTATTTTTTTACAATAGCAAGGTTTTTTAGTTATGCTATAGACTGTGTGGCCATTACAGTTGTGTGCTCCTATTCTTATACTAGAGAGGTTTTAAAAATTGTTTTTATCAATTGAAAAAGCTATTTTTGTAGTATAAATTCAAACTTTTGTTTTAAATGTTTGGCATATCTGACCATACCCTGATGAATTTCATCTCTAAGAGATTCTTGTTCTGTCCTTTTCTTGAACTCTCTGAGCCTGAGGTACTGGAATGACACATACAGTGTCATTACTTAGAAAGTCTGTTACCTTCATTTTTACCAAGATTGTTAGTTGGTCGATTTACTATCTATATGGGTCATCACTTTTTCACCAAAATGCTTAAACCCTGATTCTTGACTTAGATGTTCAGAAATAACCACTTCTGTGAATCCTTTAGGACCCCTTTATTTGTACTGAATCTTGTATATCCTAGCTATGTGAAGGCTTTGAGACTATAAGGTCATGCCTTATATAGGTTTGTAATTTAAATTCATTAAAAAGAACACTTTATAATTTATAACATTTTTAATATTTCCTGATTTTTTTATTATTTTATTCTTTTCAATTTAACATATCTCCTTTCCTGCCCTACTTCTTACTAGTTTCTGCTAGTGACTTTGCATTTGTTCAATCATTTGTTTCCATGTATTATTAGTTTTATTTGTTCTGAGGAAGGAATCGGAAGGAATTTCTTGTAGTTTTTTTTTTTTTTTAATGGAGTCAACTAAATTTTCTCTATTGAAGTAATGGGCCAAATGCCTGCTTCCTATTCTTATTTATCATATGATCCAAAACTTTGACAAATGTTTCTCCAAATGGTGATCACATAATGTTACAGCGGCTTATCTATGCTTCCATGTTTATCTGAACATTATAAGTGCAGGGAGATAGAAATAACTAGTCCCCACAGTGTACATTTTTTCTCTCCTTCCTTGGCACATGTCAACATTTCCCAGTATAGTTGCCATTAAAGCAGGGTCAGGGAACTATAAACCAAATTTGTGAGAGGAAGTGTCATGTGTAGCATCAAGTCAGAAGTAGTTAAGTGTGATTATAATTCTTCTTGACTTGGCAGCTGTGGGAGCCACAGGCTGATATGACAGGGTTACAGAAGTGGGGCTGCCAATAGCCTAGTTCCCTGAATGACTGCATGGAGGTGTGTTCCCTTGTAACTCATATAACCCATGGGAACAAGAAATTGTCTCCTGTTGTTATATGCTACTTATTTTATGTGGCTATTTTGTTATCACTTTAACCCCTCTATTCTTAGTATCACAGACATTAGTTTTAGAAATAAGGTTCTATGATAGAAAAAGCCTGATAAATACTTGAAAAGTAGTAGATAGGTTATTAGAAAGAAGACCCTGGCAGAGACAGAGAAGAAAATGTCTTCTTAAGTAGTAGCAAAAATTTAGTGAAATTGTTTCATGTCAGAGCTTGGAAGGCAAATCATGTGTCTAGTTAATTGTTAGCTCCATTATACTTTATACTAAATGCTATTGACTATGTTTGGTGAATTATTATAAAAATAAAGATGAATTCAGGATTGAATTGGCTGATTCATAAGCAAAAACTAAGAGGATCCGGGAAGGTGGAGTCCTATAGTATTTGAAAGACCTGATAATTTTTAGATGCAAACTGTACACAGGGTTTTTACAGAGGCTTTAAATAGTAAACCTTTGACAGAAGCTTAATGATAGTACTTAAGAGAAAGTTTTAAAAATGAGGTCTGCCCACCTGTTAATATAGATAAACTTTAAAAAAAAATTATTAAATTGAGAGAAAAAGACAAACGGTTGAGAAAACAAAGAGCTACCAGAGATCTGAGAACTAGGTGTTTAAAAGTGTGGGTGTGGTTATTGGCACATGGAACTGACTGAAAACAAATAGAGACGAAGCCTCTTAAGCATTTGAGAGAAATGTACTGCCAAAGGAACCACAAGTCTATACTAAATGAGCCTTTGACTACACAACATGAGAAATGGCATCTGTCTATACAACTTTATATAAGCAAGGAGGTGGTTGAGGAGCTGCCCAGCTCAGAGGAGGATTATTTTGACATAAGAAGGAAATGAAAACTGTCTTATGGGAGAGACTGAGGCGACACATAGGTAGGAGTCTTACCTTGTGTGTGCTAAACGGGATGGACTGTAGGGTTTATGTGCACTACTGTTTAATTTCCAATAATCTCCTTTCTAAAGGTGTTTGCATTATTACCTTGGACTTGTCTACTGAGTGAGTATGTGTGTGTGTGTGAGAGAGAGAGATGGAGGGGGAGGGAGAGAGAGAGTACAAGCATGAATGAGAGAATAAATAGGGGCAAGTAAATTGACTTTAAATTCATAGGTCTCCAAGCCAAGAAAAACCATATCTGGATTTGATAGGAACTATTGAACTTCTGTTTATGCTGGACTTTGATATTTAGGCACTAATATATTTCAGGCTGTCTTCATGTGAGGTGTTGAGTATATATTATGTGTGGGAAGAAGAGGGAAGTGAATATTTAGTGAACAGTAGGTGATAGAGATTACTGGTCTTTGCCGTCATTGGTTATTTTCTCTATGCTTAAGATTTTTCTAACATCCCTTAATGTTTATCTCAGGGACATGACTCACCAATGAACTGTGAACAGATATGAAGTGCTTCTTTTAAGAGAAGCTGTGAGTTCATAAGCTCTCTTCTCACTCCATAGTCATACATGGGTAAAATGGCACATCACAAGATAGCGAAGTCTCCTGCCCACGTCTCTGAAACCCCACGCAGAGGAGAAATCTTTGTCAACACAACACAAGCCAGACATATAAAGATCTTCCTCAGCTCATGATGGGGTTATATCCTAATAAACCCATTGTAAATGGAAAATAATCTTAAATCAAAAATGGACTTACTACACATAACCTGCCAAACATCTTTATTTTAGTCTAACTTACCTTAGATATGTCAGAACACTCACACATCATCTTACATTTGAAAAATTATAAATCAGGCCAAATAAGTCAGGGATCATATGTATTACGTGCAAGAAGAGAATTTGGGGGGTGGGGACAGGGTAATAAAAAAAGTAAGAACTATTTTTGTGCTAACTCAATGAGATTTGAAGTCAACACATTTTAAAAATCAATTTTACAAAAGATTTTCTATTCTAAAGCGCTTACCTGGGACTTTCCAAGATACATTGGTGCAGATCACTTAAATAAGAAAAGACACAATAAAGACAGTTTGTTTAATATAGATTCAAGCAGGAAACTGGAAGCACCTGTTCAGCAAATTCTGATCCCCTTAAATTACACTTCATTACTTCAACAATTGTCCTAAATCACAAGTGATAAATTATCTTATTCTAAACACACCCCATTTTTAGCAATTTAACCACTCAAAAGACTGATTAATACTGTATATAGTTTTTTTCTGATACAAGATATTAGCTTTCATTTTTAATTATGGACAGGTAGAAAACTACAGAGTGCCTGATTTAATTAGGTTAGACTCAATTTCTAATTTAATTTTACCTAAGGACATCAAAGTAACTTGTTAAATATTTTATAGCAATCTGAACAAACATCAGTATTTACATTAAGAAAATAAAGTAGGGCCCTCCCTGGTGGCGCAGTGGGTTAAGCAACGCACTATGAAGCAAAGCAACGCACTGCAGCACAAGTTCGATCCCTGCTGCCGGTGGGGAGGTGACCCATATAGCTGGCACAGCAGATTACTCCTGTCTCACCCACTGCTCCCCTCAGCAGTGTGTTTCAGTGGATCTGCCTGTTCTGCCCCCTGCTCTGTCTGGTGAATTCTCTCACCTCCCCGCACCTCTGACCTGTACCCCAGTGCTTGTATGCATAAATAAATAAATCTTTAAAAAAAAAAAAAGGAAATAAAGTAGTCACATATTTAAAAAGGATCAAAAGACATATATATGTAGCTAACACCAACATTAATTATGTGCAGGTTTAATGTATAATGAGGAATCAAGAACCTCTATCCAACATATGCCTATGCAAGAATATTTCTTTTTTTACTTAATTATTGTTAGAAAAGTTTTTAATGATGGAGTTTCATATAACAGGTAAGTAAGACTCTTAGAAATAGGTATTGTTCAATATAGGATAACTTGAGGACCTAACATTTAATTATACAGGAACAAAAACAATTTCCGCAGTTAAAATTGAATTTTAATATAATCTTAGAAAACACACACATATCATATTTTGTTTATATGTTTTATCATTTCTGTTTCTATGTTGTATCTAACAATGTAGTGCTTGTCAAGTGTCCATATTTGCAAATTAAAATTTGCCTAGGATTTTGCCCAAATAATAGATATTCATCAGGCTTTCAGTGTTATTTGCTAATGTCTTATTTTTTTTTTTTTGTTTGCCCTCAGCTCTTCACAGTAGTTTATCTTTTATCTCCCTCTCAAGCAGACTGAGATCTTGTACTGACCTACTCACAAATATAAGACAGATGGAAATAAATAACCCACTAGAAAGTCCACTTGACATGAGTACTACATTTTACATCTTAGAGCACTGGAAATGGGTCTGACTTTGAAGTCAGTGAAGGACTATATGACGCTTAGAGGGCATAAATCTTTTTTCTTCTTTCTATTGAGCCAGAGCTCTTCAGCCTTCAAGTTCCATGTGATAGTTCATTGATACGCATTTGCAAGGTGGATGTTTCCTTTTGCAGAAAAAAACGTTCATTACACTTGGATAATATGATTCTTCCCTAGTCAGGGGGGCTTTCTAAAGTATAGTTCACATGGGAAAGAAATTGAGTTCAATCATTTGTAGGAATAGGTACATTGTTTTGCAACCTGAATTTATAAATTATGTTAATAATTTATTATCCATGCCAGTAATGACAATATTAAAAAAGCAAAACAATATTATTTTTTATTCTGTAAATTACATTAACTGTAAATAATTGTTTATATTTCCTAAAGAGCTAGAATGTTTATTTGTTTTCATGGAAAGCCACAAATTTTCACTGTAATAACCTCACATTAAAGATTATTCTTGGGGGCCTCTCTGGTGGTACAAGGGTAAATCACTGCACTATGAACATTCTCAGCCACTGCAGCATGAGTTTGATCCCCAGTCAGGGAGGTCACCCACATGGTGCAACAGACCTCTCCTGCTTCCCTTGCTGCTCCCCTCAGCAGTGTGCTTTAGAAAGTCTGCCTATTCTGTTCCCCACGGTGTCTTTGGTGAATCCTCTCACCCCCACCCCTCCACACACACCTCTGGCCTGCACCCCAGTTCTGTATGCATAAACAAATCTTTAAAAAAATAAAATAAAGATAACTCTTTGTTGAGCTGATTTAAATGATTTTTTTTTGCCATGGTAATAAATAATTCTTACTGATTCACAGTCTAAGTCACTGAAGGCAAAAGCAAAGTTATATTAGAATTTAGAAGAAATAGTCTATGAATATTTTCTACCCTAAAGCTTAAAATTAAAACAAATGGTAAGGAAAATTAGGAATTTAATAAATAAATACCCCATGGAGTTAATTTTAGGTGTCAACTACTTAAGGGTTAAGTAAATCCGTAGAGTGGTAACTTTTCAAGATATTGGTATCAGCCTTTCTTAGATTCATCTCTGCTGCTTTCCTGAAGAATTTTAGATACTATTTTCTATATCTTTATGTGTTTAATAAGGAACATCTCCATATTTTTTAAATGCTTCAGATAGTTTCATGTTGAGGTCTAATTTATTTGAGTTCCAAAACCCAAGTAGAGCCTGCTAGCTGAGTAACATAAATTTGGAATCATAAATACAAATTAAACTTCTCTCTTAACCAAATTGTTCTGCTTAACTGACAAAGATAAGCAAAAGAGACATGTTTATTTTTATTTAAAAACACTATCAAAATTAATATAAGAGAACCAAATGCTAGCTGTGCCTTGGCTTATAAGTAATTTCTGAAACAATTAATGGAAAAAAAATAATCTGGCTGAAAGGATAACTTGAGAGTTTCAGATTATGTCATTTATTAATTTTTATGTATTTACATAAATGAAAAATGCTAAAATTGAAATAGGTAAAGGATGTTTTCTTACCTGAAAATTCTATATCTCTAACAGTCAATTCTTCCTGCCTTAGATAAGGACATCAGTTAATTTCTCAGCCTGCTGGGAACATTTTAATAATGTATTTGAGATTGCTTTAAAAACTTAATTTATAGTAACTTCCTCAAATGTGTAAAACCAAGTGCAGGACTTTGGTACATTTTTAAGAGATAACAGATGTTTCATCAAAATAATTAAACAATCAATAATGGGAAGAAAACATGAGAGTCATTGCAATGACTGAAGTTGAGGAAGAGAAGTTGAGAATTTCTGTTGCCAGAAATTTCTGTTATGTCACTGATAGGTGCTAAAGAGATTTAGGTTGAATATTAAAGAAATATTTCTGATTATGAAATGAATTATTAACAAAGTGGTTTTTCCTCTCCTTTTTTGTGATAGAGATGTTAATAGATGCAGTGGTGATATTAAGGTATTACTATCTATTGGGCACTTACCATCATTAGGTTAAACCCTTTACAACAATTACCACTTAGCTCAGACCTTGCTACAAACTTGTAATTCATTTTATCCTCATGTTACAGATGAAGAAATTGAGTAATTGAGTCTTAGGGATACTCACTTGCCCAAGATCACAAAGCTAGAGAGTTAAGGTACTAAAAGTAGGGCAACCAAGACAGTACAATTTACTTAAATTCTGAGTCTCAGATATTTCCTCTCTCTCACAATATTTATAGTAAAAAATGAAGTCCCGCATATGAAAAGCCCTTAACATATTTAATGAACATGATTTTTTTCTCCTTAATTAACTCTGCAATTACTGCTGAAACTGACATATATAACATGACAATTCAACTACATGTATGTCTTATTGCTGCTCTTTGAGCTCTGTGAAGAAATGGCTGACACCATGTTTTGTTTTAAGTCTTCCATGTTTTCTCCTAAGTCTTCCATGTTTTCTCCTCTTGCACCTAGTTTATGTTCAGTATCTAAAAGCATACCATGAAGATGTGTTGGCTCCATGAAAACTGAATGGGAGACACAGGAAAAATTTACAACTACTGTTGATTAGAAACCAGTTGGACAACATGGTTCAGATTTTAAAATGTGCCTGATTTTTGAACCAGTAATTTTATTTCGAAAGAAGTAATGATATTTGTGTACCAAGATGTATTTTCAGTTATAGTCATCATGACATTGTTTTCAGTAGGAAAATGCTATAAACATACTAATTTCCCATTTAAAAATGTTGCAATAGGCATACAGTGGATTAGCATGTAGTTACTGAATATGATGGACTTATAGTTGAGAGATATATGTATATATGCTATATTTGTTGGCAAGTATAAAAAGATGGTTATGCCTCTCTGATCCACCTTATGTAGTAGATTCACATCTAGATACACATATAAGTGTACACATTTCAAATGTATATAAATAAAGAAAAATCAATGGTTATATCTAGGCAACGTTTCACAGGCTATCTTTAATTCCCCATACTTTTATTTTTTCCTATGAATTATTTTATAGAAAGCATTTTTAATAGTTAAATAAACAACTCTTTATTTTAAGAAATAATGGCATTATTATCAACTAGACTCTGACATAGGATCTCAGCAGTAATGGTTTAGGCTTTTAAAATCTTGAGCAAAACACATTTTAAAACCGTTTTTGGTATCATGGAGCTATTAAAAACAATGTCTTTTATTCTGTGACCTTCTTTTTTTTTTGGCACAGAAAAACTGGGGTGTAGGCCAGATGCACATGGGGAATGGGTGAGAGGATTCACAAGAGATAGAGTAGGGAGCACAAGCTGGATTGATTGATGTATACTGCTGAAGGTGATAGCAGGTGAGATAGGAGAGGTCTGCTAAAACCCTTCGTGGGTTCCTGGCAGGGCATGGAACTCTGGTTCATTTCTACTCCTTGTGCTTACATGAAGTCAGAGATAGAAAACTTTGACGAGCTGAGGTAGGGGATTTGTTTGTATGGTAGAATGATAGAGAAAACCACAGGACAGGTGTGATTTCTCTGCTAGATAAAACAATAGAACCCCATGTCACTTTATTCTTATTTTTAATGTTTTTAAAAAAGATTTATTTATGCATACAAGAACTGGGGTATTAGCCAGAGGTGTGGGAGATGAGAGAATTCATCAGAGACAGAGTGGGGAACAGAACAGGAGGATATACTGAGATACACTGCTGAGGGTAGCAGTGGTTGAGACAAGTGAGGTCTGCTGCACCATATGGGTCACCTCCCTGGTTGGGGATTGAACCCATGCTGCGCTGGCTACAGATGCTTCACAGTGCAGTGCTTAACCCCTTGCACCACCAGGATACCCTATTCTAATTTTTTAAAAGGATATGAACACATATCAATATTAAATGGACAAATTTATATCTAACTCTTTGAGAGTAATAGTGACACTGGAACACTTGGTTCTAAGAAGTTTGGCTGTCTGCCTGTTGTTGGGAAAAGAGTGAAGCACTTCTGTCTGTGGGAAGAGTGGAGGCTTGGCAACTGCTGTTTTTCATGGTGGATAGAACAAGATACAAAAAGACAGACCCAAGAGGAGGGGTAGTAAATATAGAAAAGTGTGCATACAATACATGAATATATGAGTAAATGTAATTCATGTAATTCCAGTGATCAAAAGTGAGAAATGAATTTCAGGAAAACTAGCTCATGGGTAACATTAAAATATTTTTTAAACATTCAGTTTTAATTTGACAGAGTTTTAAGTGATCACAAATGCATCTCTAGTAGCAAAGGTTTGGGCAAAATTAAACACAATTGCCCACTTCCTCATCCTTCAAAGGGATTTCTTTCCCAGTTTATTGTTATGATCTTTGCAGCTGAGAATTCCAAAATGAAATGAAGCAACTAGGATACAGAGTAACTATAAATATGGCTCTGAAGACGTTTGTCACATTGGTAGTTACCCTTTACATAATTTTATTTTTCATGTTAAATATTACAATTGAAGTTTTTATGAGAATTATTTTTCTCATAGAGGAACTTGCTATAAGAAGAATAAATTTCGTTTTGGGTATTACATCTGTGGGATTCGCTCTTGGAGATCACCAGGTCACTTTCATTATGTGAAATATGGGATTTAGCCTACAACTCGGTTCTGTAATTATTCAGCTCCTCCAAAAGTAGCTCTTGACTTTGATTTTGTAAAGCACATTAATATTAATTTTGTTACTTGAACATTTGCTTTTCATATAACAGAATCCACATGCTTGGTTAAAGCCAGCATATGCTGTTTATTATGCAGGTTTATCTGTTCCTGATGATACAGCACATAAATCAAATCTAAATTAAGCCAACACTCTTTCTCTCCTCTATGCTATGATATTTGGAGATGATGTTGTTGGCTGAGGAATCATGAAGAATAAAATATGTGTGCTTATTGAATATGACACAACATATTTAGAATCCTTTGTGAGATATTCTCATTGCTCTGAATAGTAACACCATTTCCAATGAGGAACTTAAAATTTCTGGTTTAAGTCCTCCTGTTTCTGGAGTTACTTTGCTTAGCTTTTGAAATCTTTCAAGCATTTGTGTTTGAGCTTATAAGTTACATGAAATTAAAATAATTTAAATTGGCTTAGTGACACTAAGGGTTTTAAAATTTATTTGTTTGGTTTAAGGATACAGCATTAATAAAATAAGTTTGAGGGACATTTTTGTTCTTTTTGTCTTCAGTGAATAAAGGTTGATTACAACAACTAACAACTATTCAGCGAAATATTAGAGCCTTTATATGAAAGCAGTTTATTAATTACAGATCCAAAGTAATTTGGGGAGGCATCTTTGTTAGTGATTTCTTTAATTATCTTTATAACCAAATAACTTCTTGAGCTATACTGAAGTGAATTTTTTGCTCACTTGTCTATATTTTTCTTTATTGAGTTTAGAAATATTTTAGTTCACTAAGGCAATATTTTGTCCATTGGAGACCACAGGTTCTGATTTCAAGGTTCTCATACTCAGGCTTGGACAAAAGACATTATTGCAACTAACTTCTGAGATTAACGCTTGTGTTTAAAGCTTACTTTAAAGGTTGTCTTCTCCAGACAGTTTTCCTCTATTCTTTTTATTTACTTATTCACTTGCTCTTTCTTGCCTGAACTGAAAATTCTTTTCCCTACCTGTCAACTTTCATAATAGTTTCTTGTTAAGGTTTGGTTGTAAGAATCTGACTCATGGGGCCTCTCTGGTGGCACAAGGGGTTAAGGCTCAGCACTCTGAAGCTATCTTGAAGTCACTGCAGCATAAATTCAATCCCTGGCCAGGGAGGTGACCCCAATGGCACAGCAGATCATTTCTGTCTCACCCGCTGATCCCCTCAGCAGTGTACTTCAGTCAGTTTGCCTGTTCTATTCCCTACTCTGTCTCTGGTGACTCCTCTCACCCTCGGACACCTCTGGCCTGCACCCCAACTCTTATATGAACAAATAAATAAATCTTAAAAAAAAGAAATTGAGTCATTCAGTTTTCTTAAAAGTAAAACAGAATTTTACGAGAATCTTTATGGCCAGGAGAAGGAATCTTGCAAGAATAGAGCAGCTCCCTTTCCAGACCTCTCTGGGCAATCAGGGCTTTTTGTACTTGGCATATCTGTTTCTCTTGCTCCTCGCTGTCTTCCCTGCATCCTCTCATAATGTCCCTCCTGCTGGCTTCATGGTTCTAATTCCCAGTGTAAGACTGATCCCTTCACTTTCCATATCAGTTCCCTTCTAGCACTTGTGGTAAGGTTTGTATGCTCCACCACCGTTTCCTTGTGTTTGTATTTTGCTGGGTAAATGTTTTTAGTTAGTAAATAAGACCCCAATGCATATCTGGTTATTCTTTTCACTGCTAATAATGGAAGCTGAATATTTTATTTACATAAACAAATTATTTTGTTTTGTGTATGCTTCTAGAAAGAGTGCCAAGTGCTTTGTTTTTACTGATTGACAGAAAGCTGGAAGACAGCACAATAATTTGTAATAATTCACTTAATATTTGAACACAACTGCTGTCTAATATTCCTTGAAACATAAGTAAAAGTATTTCTTTCTGAATAATTGACATGAAGTTTAATATATGAAAATTGAGCCAGTGAATTCTAAGTTCACATCCTATTTCACCACTTTTCTCTTGACCGTTTCTTCTTCCTTGGCTTCTCCCATGCTACTCTGACCTGTGTCTCTTCTTACTGCTCTATTCTTCTCAGACTCCTCTGTCTTTTTCTTGCCCTCCCCCCATCCCTGCCACTTCCACATATTTGGGTCATTCAAGCTATTGTTTCTGGACATGTTCTCCATTACACAACAATTCTAATCAGCATCACCCCATGCGATCACCAGTCATCTCTCTGTAGTACTGAAATCTGTGTTTCCATATTTAACTTCTCTACTAAGTTCCAACTTACTGGACATTTCAAGCTGGCAAATTAAAGGCATGTGCAATGCTGCCTTGTCAAATTGAACTCTTCATTTTCAAACTTCACCCCTGGCACCACTTCTGAATTTCCAACTAGTCACCCAAGAAAGAGTGGATAATTCCCTAGTCTCTCTCAACTCCCAGAGTAAATTATTAATTATCTTGTCAAGTCTACTTAATGCTGGCAGAGTTTCAAACTTATTCAGATATATGTAACTTTTTCTCTGATTTGAGGATTATCCTCTATTTTGCCATCCTTATTATTTCAGAGTGAGTTTACTAGAATATAAAATATGTCATGTTACTCCTCTACTTAAAAGCTTTCAATGATTTCCTTATATCTATAGAAGCAAGGTAAAATTTTATTATTAAGGTCTCAATAACTAACTGGATAGAATTATTATTAAAATTTATAAAACCAATTTTTTTCCTATTCTGTATCTTTTTTTTTTTTAAAGATTTATTTATTTATGCATACAAGCACTGGGGTACAGGCCAGAGGTGGGGGGGGGGTGAGAGGATTCACCACAGAGAGCGGG
>JAGFMF010011629.1:5060404-5074234 GCA_019455555.1 Galemys pyrenaicus
CTCTCTGGCCGGCAGCAGGGATCGAACTCGTGCTGCAGTGGCTGCGGTTTGCTTCATAGTGCGTTGCTTAACCCACTGCGCCACCAGGGAGGCCCTGTATCTTTTTTCTTTACATAATTGATAGACTTCAGATGGCCAGTTTTATTTTCACGTAGTATTTTAAAATAAATAGAAGATTTATTCTTCCTTGAAGCTTATAAAATAATCACTAAAATTGTTGCAGAAAGAAAAGTTCAATTTTATTTTTTTAAACTGGCATAAAAATGAATTGGCCAGATTTTTGTTTAGAAATACTACATATAATTTATCAGATTAACTGCGTGAAAATCTTTTTAAAATGTTAAGTAAAGAATCTCTGTGTAGCTGATAAAATATGTCTGTCTCTCAAGGTCTCTTTAACATAAAATGCATTAGGTAAAACTGGGTACATTCAAAACATAAAGCAGAAATGGAACCAATATTCCTCTTTCTCTTGTTTGATTTTTTTATTTTATTTTTTTTTCATTTTACATATCTACTTTGTCCATCAGGATGTATATTTTAAACCTGGCTGCTCTTAGCGATTTACATTTCTTGAGAAGATTTTAGTTTGTTTTTGTATCTCTGAATTCTGAAGTTTTATTATTTTCCTGTCATTCTTCCTTAAGTGATTTTTCCCATAAATAAAATATACTTATAAATAAAATGCCACAATTCTTTCTAATATAATGCTGCAGGAGGAAATATCATTCTATGTGATTTCATAGTTTGACTTACTCTGTTCCAAAGTTTTAATCAGAAAATGTAAGTAAAAATATAGAAGATATGTACAGATGCGCATGTACTTTAACAATCTACAACTATATTATGGTTTTGTTCCTATCTGTATTATTTTCCTCTTGCTTCCATAAAAACTTACCACTTGGACTTCCCTGGTGGTACAGGGTTTAAAGTCTCAGCACTATCAAGGTATTGCCAGCCACTGTGGCATGAGTTCAATCCCCTGCCAAGGAGTTAACCCACATGGCACAGCAGACCTTTCCTGTCTCACCTGCTGCCCCCCTCATCAGTGTATTTCAGTGGATCTGTCTGTTATGCTCCCCCCTCTGTCTCTGGTGTATCCTCTCACCTGCCCCCCTGCCCCACACCTCTAGCCTACATAAATAAATACAATTAAAAAAAAAAACAAACGTGCAGAACATGTATACTAAAAGAGAAGGAAAGACTCGCTTAGTGTCCAACTATGTATTATAACAGGTGCCGAATAACAAAGCTATAGTTCCACCATTCCATTACTTATATAAGTTCAATACTTCCTAGCTTGACTGTAACTGTGTATAGATCTATATACTGCTTATATTTTGTGGTACTTAACAACTTATGAAGCATCAATACTTTTTTTTAAATCATTCTCAATATCTACTGTTATAATTCTTAACCTATTTAATATTGTAACCAATATTGTTTCAATAAAAAATATAATAAAAACCTTAAAAATGATAATTGATGCTTTGTTTTAATTTAATTTAATTTTATAATTTTTAAAGATTTATTCATTTATGCATACAAGCACTGGGGTACAGGCCAGAGGTGTGGGGGGGGCGAGAGGATTCACTACAGAGAGCGGGGAGCAGAACAGGCAGATCAACAGAAGCACACTGCTGAGGGGAGCAGCGGGCACAGCAGGAGAGGTCTGCCTGCACCATGTGGGTCCCCTCCCTGACCGGCAGCAGGGATCGAACTTGTGCTGCAGTGACTGCGGTCTGCTTCATAGTGCGTTGCTTAACCCACTGCGCCTCCAGGGAGGCCCGCTTTGTTTTAATTTTAAGTGTAACATTTTAAAGCCTATTTTTCCTCATTCTGATACTACAGTTACTACTTTAAATGTTTTCTCATTGAAACACATCATATTTCAAAGTGAAATTTCTACCAAATTAATTTCCTAGAATTGAGATATTTTTCAAGTTTATTTCCTCTAAAAAGGCATGTAACTGTAGCACAGATATGTGTTTTCATTTTACCAGTTTTTAAAAGTCTCTTCAGGTGTAAGTTTTCCCCCAAATTTTAAATTCAGCAACTATCAAATTTATTTACAAAAGTTAAATTGGTTCAAGTTTCCACTGGCCTTATGGACTCCATTGGATGTTAATCTCAGAGCTTATTACTATTCTAAATTGGCTCAGTGCAAGAAGCAAGCAGGGGAGATTTATTCAAATTAGAAAATTTGCTTCTGGGTCAAGGAAATATGTAGAAAATATGGACAGAATATTGGTCATTATGCTTGTGAGACTTTGAAGTGTCAGTAGCACTCAATGCTTTCCTGCTGCTTCCTGAAAGGAAAGCACAGATTGCATCATTTATGTTGCTTTTGGCTGTAGGTAGCAGAAAATCCACTGAAACAGCACTAAATTGGGCTGCTATTTAGTCAATTCAAAACAAGAAAACTAGATTTTTAAAATATTTTTCATTGTTTTATAAAAAGTGTAATACTAGTGACAAGAAGTAAAATTAATTAACAAAAAGAAATTTATATCCTGGTCTGTAGGGCCCCCTACTCAATGGCATACAATAATAGAATCTGTGTAGTTTGTGGGTTTGTGGGTGTTAGATGATCTCAGCTGGGTCTGTCCATGTGACAGCTGTCAGCTTCATGTCACATGGGTGACTTTGCTGAGCGTACTTTGTTAACACCTTTAGAGGATGGTCCTGACTTGGATAACTTGAGTCACTCAAATCTGTTCCAGTCCCTCCCATTCTTTCAAGCCTCTGCTTGTAGAACACTGACTAATACCATATTTGTTCAAGCCCGTCACTTGGTGGGACCCAGAGAAAGAATGGAATGGCACTGCAAAGGTACATGGCAAACATGTCGACTTAGAGAAGGGGAATTTTGAGGTCAATGATATGAAGAAATAGAAATAAAAGTATGTGATATAATATTCAAAGCAAAATAATTCCAATAAAAATATTATATTCACTGCTAATGTACCAAAAATTGGTATCGCAAGTGAAATATTTAATAAAATTCTTTCAAATTGTCTTTTTATTTTAAAATACTAGGTCTGTTTATGGTTTGAAGACTAATAAAAATCAATAAACATTTTATTCCAGTGAATTTTTATGAATTAATAGACATAAATAATATAGACATAGATAATATATGAAAAGTACAGAGTATTATAAGGTAGAAACAGTTTGAATATATTTTTTGCTAGTTTAGCAGAATCTTAAAGATTCAGTGTAATGAATTACATTTCTCTGTTAGTCATGTAATAACCAAAATATTATGGGAGATTTTAGGAATAAGTTGAATGTTTCTGATATCAAATATGACTTTAAAATCCACCATCTTATCAAAGAAAAAAATCATAATAGCACTTTCTAAAAATCAAGAAAAACTTGGAAATTATTAGAATTATTTGATGAGTGAGAAATTTACATTATAGTATCACTTAACAAGCAGCGTCATAGCATATATATGTGTATGAGTAATTTATTTATGTATGCATATAAAGGTACCCCTACTTTTTGAAAGTTTGCATTACCCCACTTTGCTTTTGTGAAATGTAAATAGCAAAAGAAATTCAAGAGAATTTTCACTTTTGTGACAACAAGTGTAAAGTGTTCAGCATTTTTTGATTTTTTTGCAGCAACCATTAGAGGCAGAGTGTACGCCACGCTCCCTCACTGGCATCGACTCTACATAGGCTGTATTTCTCCAAACCATTTTTGTTTCTGCTATATTTTGGTGTTATTTTAGGTTTAATGTTACTTGATATGTTTGGTAGGCTATTTTCGGGGTCCTGGGATGCTAAGAAAACTTCCACAAAAATGAAGGTAATTGTGTTTTATGAAAGTTTTCTTAGGAATGCTCTACTTTTAGGGAAAGTCACACATTGTAGCATACTTAGGTTGCTTTATACTTAGAATATCATTGCTGATTGGCTTTTGAACCTGCAAGTCCAGAAACAGAAACAGTCCAGACACAGCTGTCCTAATTACTTTGGTTCTGCTTTCTCAGTGTGAACTTTGTTTTCTAGCAGTAGAGTTCCAAATTGACAGCAATGTAGTTGAAGAAATCCCATGTGGTCACCCTAATGCCGTGACAACCAAAGAAGCAATACATAGCTTTTGTGGTTCTCTCTTGAGAGCAAGAAAATTTCATGTTCCACAGTCTGTAAGTCTGCAGGAATTCTTGCATCTTACATCTTGCTCCAAACTTTATCCTGTGTAGGATGTCTATGATCCCCAGAATGTCATGCACAGACTAGGTAGGCTGAGTTCCTGAATCATTTCTGGCTCAGGTGAAGGCATGTCCCCAGGACTGACAGACCCGGTCCTGTACTTTTTTCTTCTAATAAAGGAGTTGGGAATGGCCACCGGCCATAGGGAATGCTAACATCTAAGGTTAACATGTGGCATCTTCATATTTCTATAATTAGCTTCCAACCTGAATTTCTAGCTGTATGTTCTGCTTCACAATTCTGGGTACATTAAATTTAAATTGCTCTGAACCAAATATAGTTATGTGACCTTAATGAACACAGCAGAATAAAACCTCTAAGTACCTTTTCATCAATCACCTCAATTAGATTTATTGATAAGTTGTAAATCTAAAAGACCTACTGGATAGAAAAATGGGAATCTGTGATTCTCTAACTTTATTTGCAAAGGGTCTAAAATTATTTTATTTACATTATCTTAATTATTAAAAAATAGAAAAACATTAAATAGCTCTAGAGAATGTTTGCCCATGGAAAATCAATATTTTTGGTGATAAAATATTGAATATAAATGAAAATTACCTAAGCTCAGTATATGCATCTCTACTATTTTATTTACTTCCAGATTTGCACTTTTAAAAGAGATTTAGCTGAATACTAAGATCACATATCTCAAGTTTTACATGCGTCTTAATTGTTTTACTTGGTTTCTGTGATCTTCATAATTATGGTTCAATGTAACCAATTTTACAACAAACACTCTCTGGGTTTCTTCACAAATAACCTTGCAGTAAATTAAATAACTTACTCCATTATGACTTTTTTTTTACCTTTTGAATGTTATTTTCTTTGACTAAATTTATAGAAATAGAATTACTGAACAAAGAGTTCTAAAATGATTATGGCTTATTAAATGAAATGCCAAGCTTCTTTCAAAAAAGAATTTTTTCAACTATTTATACACCTTATAACACTACACACATGCACACACATTTCATTCTCTAAAATTGTGCATTATGTATCATTAAAAAATATTTGTTTTTTACTGCTTCAGTCCTGACTCACAGAAGATCACAAAGTATTGGAAAAAAGGGTTGTGTATTTATTACTCAACTTTTAATTTTATGTAGAACAGAAAAATGTCTAACATATACTAAATAAATGGGAAATATTTGTTCTACTGATTTGAATTAACAAAGCAAATATTCTTCACCATTACAGTAAGTGCCAAATTACTTTTAGTAAATTATTTAGTTATGATTTTAGCATTATTTTTCAATTAACTGAGACTTGTGTTTCCTACTCCTAAGGTATTTCTTTTTTTAAATGCCTCATATTTTTCTCTGTCAGCTTTGCTTGAGGACATGTTTACTTTCTTCACGTTTTGCCAATTTAAAGATATTTTCTGCCAAAATACGCATCATTTAATTTAATATTACTAATACAGTAAACAAATATATCACTGCATAAGTCTGCGTTTGAGATATAATTAAGACTCAACGTTTGAATGCCTGTTTACTAAAATGGTATTCTTCATTTTGTGAATTGTTTGCCCAGCACTTCGCTCATTTGTATCCTTGGTATAATTTCAAAACAATAATTTTATATATAAATTTAATCTCTCCATGTTGCATTTGCTCTAAATTTTTATGTCTTTCAGATTTTAATTAATGGCTATAAATCAAAAGAAAGAGCACCTACCTTCTGCTCTTCCTCAGGGGTTAATTTGTCATTATTCAGTATTGAGTCAGAATAGTGTTTGTGTGTGTGTGTGTGAGAGAGAGAGAGAGAGAGAGAGAGATAGAAACTCTCAACATAATTTGAAGAAACTTTTTAAAGCACCACTATAAATTTAATTAACGCAGATGCTTATTGATGGCCATAGATTCACAGAATCCACAAGGACACTAGTTTCTGCAAAATCTGTTACGTTTGTGATGATGTCACCTTTATTAGGAACTGTGCCCAGTCAATGACTGAACAGCACTGGGAATGTCAGTTTTCTTCCTGGACTCCAGGGACTTCTCTGATGATCATCAGGACTTTACTCTTATTCTGATGTGTGTTTTTTTTTTTCTCTTTTAAGGATTTATTTATTTATGCATACAAGAGCTGGGGTACAGACCAAGGGGTGACATGATTCACCAGAGACAGAGTGGGGAGCAGAGCAGGCAAATCTACTGAAATACACTGCTGAGGGGAGAGAGGGTGAGGCTGGAAAGGTCTGCTGTGCCATATGGGTCCCTTCCCTGGCTGGGATTGAACTTGCGCTGCAGTGGCTGCAAAAGCCCCACAATGAAGCACTCAACCTCTTGCACCACCAGGGAGGCCCTGTTTTATCTTTTTTAATTTACTGTGGAAATTATAAAGGACTTGTGTGTCTTCAAAGTTAATGTTGATGTTTTAGATAGACTTTGAAGGAAACTAGCCTCGAAATCCTTTGAAATGAATTGTCGTCGATTCAGAGTCTTTGTGTTTGCTTGTAAGCTATAGTTCTATGTTTTGGTGGGGGAAGGTGATCACAAGGAGATAGAAAAAACAGCCTATGTATTATTCCCTTGGTTGTGGCCACAAGCAAATATTTCACATCTGATATCTTTTTATATAGTTTATTGATTTGTACGCAATGTTAGTTTTTGCTATTGTTGAAATGACTTTATCTTCTCACCAACTGTCAAATTAATGAATATTTCTTGGATTTAAATATTGCACTCTCAGAGTCTTACAGGTATTTTCCCTGAGGTAGACTTGGGAGGGAAGAAATAAACTGCATTATGTTCTAGCAACACAAGCACAACAGAAACAACCATTTGCTACAGCTGTGTCTGTATTTATTTGTGTCATCTATTAATAGAAAGTGCAGTCTTTTGATGTTATTATTTTGTTCTTGTTCTATAAATGACTATTTTTATAGATTTAATTAACCTGCTTAAATGTATATTTAGCAACTTGTCAACTTCTTAAATAAATACATTAATTTCTGACAGTCATCAAACCTGTTATTTCCTTCTATCTTGTCCTTATTCTCACAATATCTTAATTTTTTTCATGCACTCTGAAATTTGAACCTGGTTGTCTATCTAAAATGATCATTTTCAAATTGAATTTTATAAAATATGGTTAATTATTTTAAGCATATTTTATAACAAGTTTTACATGATTATTACAATTATTTATTTATTTAAATTTATGTATCTTATGGCATAATACTGTAATTTAAATAAGCACTCTAGGTTTAAAATTTATAGCAAAAATTCTGTATTTAAAATTATTATAAATAGGTTTTTATGTCAACTTCTAAATCATTAGTTCTGTATTTTGATTAATTCTTAAATTTCTTCAGATGGTTCTTCCCCACCACCCACATGGAAAAGAAACAATGATATTTCAATTTTTCTGTTGCTTTACTTAAGCAAATGTCAATCAGAATGAGTTTAGAATTCTGGAATCATACTGTCTCATCGACTATATTATTTGAACATTAACTTTAACTTTGTGTTAGCATTAGTTTTGTGTTAGTTTATAAGTTCTCCAGAGATTATTCAAAGTGTTTGAGAGTATGTGTACATATTACATATAAATATCATGCTATTTTATATAAGGGACTTGAGCATCTGAAGATTTTGGTATCCAAGGGCCGAGGGACAACTGTATTATACATGTGATGTTATTTTTCAGTTCTATTTTTTATTTTCTTTTTGTTCTAGATAACTATAGACTGCATCCCCATTATATTTCTTCCATATTCTCATCTCATTCTCAATGACCATTTTGTTTTTTTCATTATTGTTCCCCTTTGTGTTGCAGTGAATACAATTCTATAAATTTGAAATTCTGTACTATTAACTCTGTACTTTGTTTTTTCTATGGTCATTTTTACTTCTGATATACATGTCCTTTAATTTTCTCAAAATATTTTCTTATTGAAAATCGCATATTTATAGTAAATTTCACTAACTTATGTGTAAACTTAAATGGACTTTTATAAATGTACCAAAGACAACCAATACTTTGATCTTTATGACCATTAGTTTTGCCTATTTTGAACTTGATATAAAAGGAATCATACAATATATACTCTTTTGTGTTTGGTTGATTTTACTTAATATTACATTCATAAGATTTTTGAATACAGCAATACTTTGTTTATTCTTAATGGTGTCTAGTTTTGGTTTTTTTTTTTTTTAACAAATTTACTTATTCATTCTGTTAGTGGATGGACATTTATGTTATTTCAAGTTTGGGTTATTAAGAATAAATCCATGCAAATTCCTGAAATGTCCCACTGGACATGCATGTGTTTTCTTAGATATGAAATTACTAGGCTATAGGTCATATGAATGTTGAACTTTGATAAATGACAATTTTCCAAAGTGATTGAGATTTTTTATATCCTCACTAGCAGTATAAGAGTTCCGTTTGCTCTACATCCTTACCAATGACTATATTCATAACAGCCATTCTTTTGGAGTGTAATGATAGCTTATCAGTGAATGATGATGTTTAGCATATTTCATATGCTTATTCAGCATTTGGCTATATTTTTTTGAGAGTACCTATTCAAGTTCCCCCTGTTTTTAATTGGGCTGCCCTTTTCTTACCGATATGTATGGTCCTTTCCCCTTCAATTCTTCCTCTTAGCACCCACTTTTTTTGGATATTGTTTAATCATCTCTTCTATACCTTATTTGTATAGACCCCTCAAAATACCTAACCATACTGAAAGATCGAAGCATTAATTTTAAAATTTCTTCCCTCTAGTGTGCATTTTCACAAGTAAGGTCTTTACCACTGGACATTAAATAATGTGCTTTCACTATAGATGTGCTATGGACTGACTAATTATGTTCTTGTCACCCAATTCATGTTGAATCTGAATAGCCAATGTGACAGCGTTAAGCCAAATTTTTGAGTATAATCTGATTAGGGCCTGTGGGGGGACCCCTCATGAATATGACTGACGCCCTATAAAAGGCCCAGTTTCTCCTTCTGCCAACTGAGGTCACAACTACAAAATGACACCAATAAACCAGGAAGCTCCACTCCTTACTTTACACTGAATCTGTGGGTGCTTTGATCTTGAACTTCTCAGCCTCCCGAATGGTGAGAAACACATTTCTGTTGTTTATAAACCACCCAATTAATGATACTCTTTTACAGTTGTGCAATTAGACTAAGAAAGCCACCTAACCGGATATGTAGCTAATTTGTTTTAAAGCTGTCTCAGTTCAAAAACTGTGTCTTCCCCACACCCTCTGCTTCTCCCTGACATTTTGAAAGCTTGTGTTATGCCACTTCCCTTGTATAAAAGACCTAGCTTAGTGAACAGGGGCATATGGACAGCTTCTGAGGTCAGAATAGAATAGGAAAAAACTGAGGAGGAACTAGGCTCCAGAGATAAGAGCAACAAATTCCAAAGGGGACTAATCAAACACCTCCTCAACTAGGACTAGGGGCAAAAGGACATTCCCTGACAAGGAAGATAAAGAAAAAGTACTCATTAAGATAAGGGCTGAGATGCAAGATGTAATTCTGGGCACAGGGACTGTAAAGCAGAGTGAGACCACCTGAGAACTAACCAATCACAAAGAGGCTGATGGGGCTTTCGAATAATTAGGAATTATTAATTTAGAAGATGCATATTCCCTGAGGCATGGCTCCTCCACTCGCTTCCTTGCCCCTTCAGGCCAGAGCAGGGAGTCCCACTTTGTTCCTGTTCTTTTTCGCCTTAATAAACTTCTCTTTTTACCTATTTCTCTAAACAAATTTGCCTCCTTTCCTGGCTTGCCATTGTGCCAGTGAAGCTCCTGCTGCTGCTTCGGGAGACACTACAGCCCGGGATCAGCTCCTGGCTGGGAGGCTAGACCTGAAAACCTGAAATTACGGCGTCTTTAGTGCCTATTTGGTTAATGAAAGAAACTTGAAGGGGATTTTTTACTTTTACGACAAAAGCCGAAAAGCAAAACTCAGTTTAGCGTGTGCTTTGCAGCAGCTGTGAACCCTGGCGGAGGTGCACAGAACCACGGAATGAGGCACCGCCAGCTCCTTCTGGGGATCATTCCTTACAGGTTACATCTTTATCATTCCTACTTTTACTTCACCTTACCGTCATGTTAGGTTTGATGTGTTAGTCAGCATGACTTTGTAGGCTATTTTTTGGGAAATCCCCCAAATTTTCCATATAAATTAATAGTTCCTCCCATTACGCCATTTCAACTTCCAAAGGAAGATTCTACTTTTGGATGGGAGCCCTGTATAGCATGATCGAATGACATCACATTATTCTATGCTAGGGAGTCTCCTAAGAATTAAAAGTGGTATAGGAGTGAGTATGGAATTATTTACATAAGTTTTGTATATTTTCCTCCCGTGACTGCAAGGAGGGCTGACTTGACTTACGCAGGGCCATGTTCCGATCTGTTACCTGTCTCAGGGCATGACTGAGGCAGCTACAGCGTTTGCCTGTAGCAGCAGCAGAGGAGATTCTAGTAGTTGGTTTTAAATCGAAGATCGTACCTGTAGAGATAGATTTTGTGTTTCACGAAACCCTTAGAAACAATCATTTTTTTATAAAGATTTATTTATGCATACTAGAACTGGGGTACAGGCCAGAGATGTGGGGGGTGAGAGGATTCACCAGAGACAGAGTGGGAGCAAAACAGGAGGAATGAGCGAAATACACTGCTGAGGGGAGCAGTGGGCGAGGAAGGAGAGGTCTGCTGCGCCATGTGGGTCTCCTCCCTGGCCAGGGATGGAACTCGCTCTGCTGTGTCACGGATGCTTCCCAGTGTGGCGCTCAACCTGCTGCACCACCAGGGAGGCCCCATAAAAACAAGCTGAGAAAAGTTTGCGTTCACTTTGCCCATGAAGTGTAATCTCTTTTATTGGTCAGTTTTGCCATGCTATGTTGGAGTTGATAGATTTCTTCTTTAGTGGAGTCAGTACCAAACCCACACATCTACCTCACAGTTAAATCACTTTTCATTTGAAACCCAAAACACAGAAATGGACTTAAATTCCTGGACAGGTAACAGTTTGACTGAAAACTCTTCCTTAGATCACATGTGTCCAAGTTGGGCCACTTTGGGGATCCGGGGTGCCAATCCCCTGAAGGGTGGATGGCTTCATTGAATACAGTGTTTTTGAGGCATCAGGACTGATGAAGTATAGACAGAAAAATAACTAATTCTGGGAGACCTTGAAAGGGTATGCTAGTTCTTCTGTACTTTTATAGAGCTCTCATCTAGTTCTGACATTTTCCCTGTGTGCAAATAGCTGATTAGAACATGATCTAACCAGGATTTTTGATCTTTAGGGTTGTTTTTTATTTTAGTTTTTCTTTCCTGTCCTTAGTGTTGCTTTCAGTCTGTTTTTAGCATTTTGGGTATTTTTTCTTTGTTTCACTCTCAGTATATTCATATATATTATTAGTGGAATTGGTTTAAATAAAGGTATAGCAATTCTTAAGACAAATTTATGGGTGATAATTATATGAGATAGAGAAGTAGAAGAATATAAACAAGTTCACGTATACTCATCTTTCAATTTCACAGTTATCAACAAATGCCTAATTTGACATTTACTCCTCTCAAACCCTCCATCTTGCAGGATTATTTACCTCTTAGCTTTATCCGCTTATTTGTAAATATATTATTATTTGTAAAATATGAATTGAGGTAATGTTGTTTTACATCATTGTTTGTATTTTGAGAGCATAAGCTAATACCTCTTTCAGATGTATTTTTATCTGTAAATATGCAACTCTATGATTTAAGAATTAATTGCTTCCTTTTGAAAAGTTAAATTTGGGGCCTCATTGGTGGCACAAGGGGTTAAGTCACAACACTATGAAGCTATCCCCAGTCACTGCAGCAGGTCTTGGATCCTGGCCAGGGAGGGGACCCACATGGCACAGCAGACAGCTCTTCTGCCTTGGCCGCTGCTCCCCTCAGCAGTGTACTTCAGTAGATTTGCCTGCTCTGCTCTGCACTCTGTCTCTGGTGACTCCTCTCACCCCAGCACCTCTGGCTTATACCCCAGTTCTTAAATGCATAAATAAGTAAATCTTTAAAAAATAAAAATAAAAAGTTAAATTTCGTTCTAATCATTTAAATATTTGAAAATGTATTTCTAATACTTGGATTTAAACTAGTAGACTCACACATTTTTAAATATAAAAATAAAACTTGATTGATTTTAGGAAAATGGCAATGACTTGAAGCAAAAGACAATTCTAATTAAAGTGCATCAAATTTCTTTTTGTTATCTTTTCATTAACTTATAAGTCTCTAGTCCTTTTTCTGTGCTTGGCTTAAGATCAGTGAAGAGCTACAACTCCCTTCCTTTGCAACACATTCCATTCTAGTGATACGTGACAATTCTTCAAGAGTTATGTCTGACTTTAAACTATATAGCAAACCTTATTCCAACATGTAATATGGATTCATGTTTCACTGGGCATAGTCCTTAAGTATTACCCTGAAATGTCTTGCTCCAGCTGTTTCAAATTATTTTTATTTCATATGTCATGATTAATAGCAGGGTGGAGACGATAGCTAATGTTTTTTTTTTTTTTTTTTCTCTTAGAAATTAATCTGTCGACCTGGTAAAAATATAAAGCTTGAGTAGATGAATGGGGATCCTTCAATTTAACATGCTAAGCATATTAATTCACTTAGCAAAAGCATAACAATATTAAATAATTGATGAGTGTTTCCATTAAGAATGGAGAAATGAAGTACAGAGAAGGGGATGAATAACCCATAAATGTGATATATCCATAAAATATTTTTAAATATATATATTTAGGTTTTAGGTAGTGCTGGTTGAGTTCTAATTATGAATTTTGGACTAGCTTTAGACAAATATAGGTAATGTCTAGGCTTAATGTAGTATTTTCTGATGCAAGTTTTATGTCAAGCCTATTTTTTAAAAGATTGATTTATTTATGCATGTAAGAATTGGGGTGTAGGCCAGAGGTACGGGAGCAGGAGGGAGGGTGAGAGGGTTCACCAGAGACAGAGTGGAGAGCGGAACAGGAAGACTGACTGAAACTCACTGCTGATGGGAACAGCAGGTGAGAAGAAAGAGGTCTGCTGTGCCATGTGGGTCAGCTCCCTGGTTGGGGATCGAATTTGTGCTACAGTGGCTACAGATAGCTTCATAGTACTGTGGCTTAATCCCTTCAACTACCAGGGAAGTCCCAAGCCTGTATTTTTGGTGCTAGAATTGGAGGAGACCATTTTCTCAGTCAGGTGTAAAATGAGCTTTCCATTTTTGATGGTAGTCATTAGAAGGATTTTTCAAAAGCTTTATGACCTTGAAAGTAGATGAATGTGTCCAGGATCCAGAGAGCTTTTTATTTTTATTTTTTAAAAATTTTTATTATTAATATAAAGTATTTTAAAATTTACATATACTTGCCATCAATTGTAATTCCCATGTATTCCCCATCACTGTAACACCAGTGCACCATCACCTCAATACCCCATGTTCCCATCTTCCCTCAACCCTTCTTCTCCCCTCCCCGCCAGGTGTCCCCAGTCTGTCCTTGACTCCTCATTTTTGGTTTCTGTGTCTTTATTGCTGTTATTGTTATTATTATTGTTCTTATTCCTTTCCTTGATCC
>JAGFMF010011629.1:5078205-5106772 GCA_019455555.1 Galemys pyrenaicus
TCCTTGCTGTTCTCCATCTTCCTTTCTTCTCTTCTCTCTTCTCTGCAGAAATCTTCTTATCCTCAGCTCCACCCACTTAGGGCGGAACCAGGATTTTAGAACTTCCCCTTTTCCTGGGACCACCCTGTTACAGTGCTTTTGAATTCTCTTTGTCTTTTTGTTCCTGTGTTTTTCTTTTTTTTTTAATTGTTGTTTTTCTTTTCCTTGTGCCCCATTTTTTGTTTGTTTGTTTCTTTATATTCCTCCTACTAGTGAAACCATCTGATATTTTTCTCTTGCCTTTTGACTTATTTCACTGAGCATAATTCCTTTTAGCTCCATCCATGTTTCTATAAACGACTCTCGTTTATTTTTCTTAATTGCTGAGTAGTATTCCATTGTGTTTATGCACCACATCTTCTTGATCCAGTCATCTATTTTTGGGCATTTGGGTTGTTTTCAGGTCTTAAGGATTATAAGTACTGCTACAATGAACATAGGGGTACAAGTATTCTTTTGGATCTGTGTTTTTGTGTCCTTTGGGTAGATCCCTAGAAGTGGGATTGCTGGGTCATATGGTAGCTCTATTTTTAGTAGACTGAGGAATCTCCATATGGTTGGATTAACTTGCATTCCCACCAGCGGTGTAGCAGAGTTCCTTTTTCTCCACATCCTCACCAACATTTGTTGTTGGTTTTTTTGATATGTGCTATTCTTACTGGCTAAGGTGAATTTCATTGTGGTTTTAATTTGCATTTCCCTGATTATGAGGGATGTTGAGCATTTTCTCATGTGCCTGTTGGCCATGTGCATGTCCTCTTCGGAGAACTGCCTTTTAAGTTCTTCTGCCCATTTTTTGCTTGGGTTTCTTACTTTATTTTTCTTGAATCTTATGACTTCTTTGTATATCTTTGTGATCAGACCCTTGTCAGTTGTGTGGAGCACAAAGATTTTTTTCCCATTCTGTGGGGTTTCTTTTTGTTCTGTTTAATGTTTCCTTTGCTGTACAGAAGCTTTTCTAACTTGATGTAGTCCCTCTGTTTTTCTTCTCTTTTATTTTTATTGCTTTGGGGGATGCATCTTTATTTTTTTATTAACTTTTTATTTACATATATTTGACATCAATTGTAATCTCCATGTATTCCCCATCACCATCTCACCAGTGCACCATCATCTCAGTCCCCCGTGCTCCCGTCTGCCCTCAACCCTCCCCCTTCCCCCTCCCACCAAGTGTCCCCAGTCTATCCTTGTCTCCTCATTTTTGGTTTTTGTGTCTTTATTGCTGTTATTATTATTATTATTGTTCTTATTCCTTTCCTTGATCCTTATTTGGCTTCCTTATATTCCTCCTAGGGGAGGAACCATCTGGTATTTTTCTTTTGCCTTCTGACTTACTTTGCTGAGCATAATCCCTTTCAGTTCCATCCATGTTCCTATGAATGCATCTAGTTTTTATTTCTTGATTGCTGAGTAGTATTCCATCATGTATATGTACCACAGCTTCCCGATCCACTCATCTGTTTTTGGGCATTTAGGTTGTTTCCAGGTCTTCCCTATTGTAAAGAGTGCTGCTATAAACATAGGGGTGCAGGTATTCTTTTGAATCAGTGTTTTTGTGTCTTTTGGGTATATTCCTAGGAGTGGAATTACTGAATCATATGGAAGTTCCATTCTTAGTAGATTGAGGAACCGCCATACTGCTTTCCATAATGGTTGGACCAGCTTAGGGGGATGCATCTTTAAAGGTGTTACTGAGATGTATGTCTTGTAGCATTTTACCAATGTTTTCTTCTATATATTTTAGGGCAAAACAGATTTTTTTTTTCTCTCAGACTGAAGTCTAGGAATCAATTCATATTTTGACGTTCTAAATGAGGCTGAATGCCTTCTATCTTTTGTTCTTTACTGTATATGTCTTCCCTTGCAAAGGTTAACTTTTTAAAAAAAATAGAACTTACTCCTTCCTTCCTTCCTTCCTTCCTTCCTTCCTTCCTTCCTTCCTTCCTTCCTTCCTTCCTTCCTTCCTTCCTTCCTTCCTTCCTTCCTTCCTTCCTTCCTTCCTTCCTTCCTTCCTTCCTTCCTTCCTTCCTTCCTTCCTTCCTTCCTTCCTTCCTTCCTTCCTTCCTTCCTTCCTCTGTCTTTGTCTCTCTTTCATTTTATTTATTTATGCACACAAGAGCTGGGGTACAGGTCAGAGGTACAGAAGGTGAGAGGGTTCACCAGAGAAAGAGTGGGGAGCAGAACAGGCAGATCAACTGAAGTACACTGCTAAGGGGAGCAGTGCGCAAGGCAGGAGAAGTCTGCTGCACCATGTGGGTCAGCTCCCTGGTCCAGAATCCAACTAGCGCAGCAGTGGCTGTGGAAGCCCCACAGTGTGACACTCAACCCCTTGTGCCATGAGGGAGGACCCTGCAAAGGTTAACTTTCTGATACAAGATGGCTGCTGACATTCCAGCCATTAGGTTGGAAGGAACCAACATAGCACACCACTTTCCTTTAGGTTCATGTCCTGGAATTTTCATAGATGAGTTAAGTGTATTCTGTATTAGCTAAGATTTGGTAATATAGTCACACCTAATTATGAATGGAACTGTGAAATGTGTTTTTTTGCCACAGGCAGACATGTACTAAGCTAAAAATCATATTTAACTTACAGTGGTAAAAAGAATGACCTGCATCATCAAAGACAGTCCTGTCCTAATCTCATATCTTGCAAATATGCTACTTTACATGATGAAAAAATTACCTTGCTGGGCAACCACTTTACAGGAACAAATCTGTACTATGGAAGCAGCCATCATTTCTACATCATATATTTATTTTATTTTTATTGCTATCATATTTCTCAAAAAATATATGGAAATATGTACTTTATAAGTCAACCTAGTTACTGTAGAAGATGTCTTGGTATCTAGAATGTATAAATTAATTTAAAGCTCCTTTTCAGAATATAAAAACCCCATTCTCAACATTGTCAACTATGTTTACCTTCCTTAGATAATAAATCTTTAATACAATGCTGTAGTGAGGGAGGGAAATGTTCCCACCATAAGGAGTGGAGATTTAGGCATTAAACATCTTTGTAAACATAATCTAACCTTTTTCTTAAGTATTTGCCTCTCTACTCTCATTTCTCTAAGTGCCTGGTGCTGCTGATTCTTGAAACTTTCTCGGTAGAGTTTTAGCTTTACTTACTGCTGCCTAAGAATCTAGTTTTCTTCGGCCAGGTCTCATAGGTTAGCCTCCAGTTACACACTTTTCAAAATTTCATCCTGTTTCTACTTCAAAAGCTTTGTTCTGTTTTCCTCTTTTGCTTACTCTGCTTCCATGAAATGTTTTTCATTATACATACCACTAGATCAAGTTCCATTTGGGGTGGGGAGAGGATCAGAGGCATCCCACAATTGCAGAGATCGATTAAACAAGGATGGAGAAAATTGTAATCCCCTTTGAATGCTCAGATTCATGCCAGAACAAGACAGAGGGTGTTAGCAATCTCTAAGAGAATTGTCAATAAATAAAGGTTTTCAAGTAATCTGCCAATTCATTATAGCCATACAGTTTACAGATATTCTCATATGCCCTGGTAGATAAATGCAGTGAGGTTGAAAGGCTTGAAATTCCATCAGAAGCCTGAAGCTAAAATTAAGAGGCAACACAGCCTGAGGATGTTGTGATCAAGGAAAGGGGTAAAATTTATAATCTGCAACTTTGAGAGCCAAGATCATTGTCAACAGATCCAGTAGAATCAGAGAGCCTAGTTGAATGAACTTATCAGCTTTTACTGCTTGATTTCCCTACCTGAATGACACAAGCGCCCGGAAAAGACACAATACAATCAAGAGCACATCTCATTACTCTAAACAGGATCTGAGAGTCAGTCTCTTCCCCACCATTTTGGAGTAGGGGATTGAATAGAAAACCTTCATTTACTCAAAAGAAAGTATTCATTGGTTTCCTATTGCTACTGTAACCAATTATATAGCAAAGTCAGTGGCTTACCTTCAAACACATATATTATTTTTCTGTGGTCACATTTCTCTCTCTGACTATCTTCTGCTTCTCCCTTCCATTTACAAGAACCCTTTTGATTGCTTTGAACCCATACAGGTAATCTAGAATAATCTCCCTATTTTAAAATCAGTTGATTAGAAATCTTAATCCTATTAACAACTTTAATTCCCCTTTGCCTTGTAAGGTAACACATCCAAAGGTTTTGGGGATTAGGATGTGGGTTATTTGAAGGGCTATTATTGTATCTACCACAGAGGGAATAACTCAGGAGAAACTATTGGAACTATAAAGGAATGAGATAATTAATTTGCAAATTAGATTTCCAATGCTCTCGCCTGACAACCCAATGGGATGGGTATATGAAGAAAATCTGATCACCATTAAAATGATGAAACATGTTTCCTTTGCATATTTGTGCTGTAATTTGGATACATAGTTACTTCATGCAGATTATGAGACACAATCTGATAACTTTCTTATTAACCACAGATTTAGCAATCTCTGCTTAAGATAATTCTGGATTTATTTCATGGCTTGAGTAGAATTTTTTTCTGATTCCTCTGGAATGTTAAAAACTGTTTTGGCTTAGATGAAAATCACTACCTAAAGGACAAAGACAATTTTTAAATGCTCAGTGACTTTTCAGATCAAACATTTTCATTTTTCATTTCAAGTTTTCTGTTATCCCTTGTGTGTAGAAGAATAAATGATAGTAATCATGTAGTATCATGTTAACAGTTGCTGAAACCTGTGGCTTATTTTTTCCCTCTACAGAATATTTCCCTTTTGGTGATTAATCTGCTTGAAGTTTTTCTTTTCGATTGGGTATTTTGTTGTCATGATTTATGATGTTATTTTCATGAAGTGCACCTTTAACAAATAATCCTAATTAAAACAACCAGGAACTCTTCAAGAGAAATGAGTTTTAAAAACTAAGAAATGAGTTTTTAAAATGGAGTGTTTTTATTCTACAGGGCATAAATGGCTAACTTTTCGAGGTCAGTATAAATGAGATCAATCACAACTGTTCTCTAAAAAGTGTCCTTTAGAAACATTTGTGATCCAAAAATGATTCGAAAGTGGCACCTTTAAAAATTCTAGGCTTCTCACATCCCATAAAGATAATCATTATTGAAGAGTTCAAGCATTGTTCATATGAAATTCTAAACATAGTGAAATCTTAAACAGTGAATTTGCGGACACAAACACAGCCAGATACTTGGAGATATTCTGATGATTAATGCTTTTTTTTTTGGTCATCTGGATGCTTGTTATGTATAGACAGAGACATAAACAGTGGTTTCTCAATACTGATTATACTGTAAATATATTCTGTACTTAGTAAAATGACTTAAATTTTTTAAAAGAATGAGACAGGTCAGAGTGACAAGTTGCTATGTAATTTATTAGTTTTGCTTCTCACTCCAAGTTGGCTTTACATATAGAGAGCATTGTATTATTTATAAAGTTAATGTGATTGGCTGCTATTTCACATTCTTACAGCCAATTTGTGCTGACTTGACTCTTTTGGTGAGATCATTGTGATAAGTCTAAGGTTATGCCTTTGATCTTTATAAAATAGTTTGCTTACTTCCATTCTGAGAACACAGATGGCCCTCATATTCTGCATACAGTTATCTTATATATGCAGATCTTTGATCTTATGGGAGGATACCATAAGTTCTGTATCTATAGCAAAACTCAACCAGTTAAGAATATCCTGACAGCGGGTTTAAACTCTACTTTTAATAAATGATGGCAGCAAGTTGGGTGTAAATATACTAACTAGTTGCTAATTTTCTTTGGCTGTCATGTCTAAAATTTATGGCTTCAATTTCTAAGATAAATTTCTTCAGAAAAATGTTTCCAAATAAGATTTTATTTCAAAATTACATTGGTTTGAGTGATATATTAAAATCTCATTTTTTACTTGGAATGTGAGAACAGTGAAGTCTAATACTCAAATACTCCAAAAATGTAATATTATTTTCAAGTGCATCCAGTCACACAAACATGATGCTTTAGTGGGAAACAGGAAGCCAAACTTGCTGGTTGAATGAAGTATAGTACTTAAGGAAGGGCTCTTTAAATTTATTGTTCATTTGTTTATATTCCTATTTATATAAGTGGGTCAGATATGGATCACCTACTTATTTTGTTCTGATATAATATATTTGGAAAAATTCTTTATATAATAGAACTTTTGAGAGCATTCTATGTGTTATAGAATCTAAGCATATGTGATAATAGAATCTAAGCATATGTGATATTAATGAGTTTGTCCTCTCTTTGAATTTTACTTAGCAAAAAGGACTAAAAGTAATTAAGTGTTATCTCTTTGATTTTTAAAGCTTTTTTTTATGCAGTATCAAATAATCGAAACATTCTTACCAAAATAAAAGAACAGCCATGATTGTATATGTGTGCATTTCTGTGTGTGTGTGTGTGTGTGAGGGAGCAAGAAAGAGAGAGAGAAGGGGGGAGGGCGAGGAGGGAAAAGAGGAGGAGGTCTATATTTCTTAGTTAGGTTAACTAAAATTTTCATGATAGTCTTGCATTAGAAAAACTGGCCTTTGATTGGAAAACCATAAACAAGGTGGACAAATAGCTTCTTAGATTTTTTTGCTGAACATTTTCTGCATCATCTAGAGAAGAAGCATTTACATTATATTTCAAGTAATTAATTTACATCTTTGATATCAGGTGTTTTGATTTCAATGTTTTTGAAATTTCAAGATTAAAAATATAGTGTATCATTACATTATTTGTGTTTTTTTTAAACAATGAAATCTTGTAGTCTTACTGGCTTAGGTTGGAATTTGTGACACTCATCCCTCCTCTCAAAACTTGATTTTTTTTAAAGTATAGCTAGAATAACTGCTTAAAAAAATCATGCTTATAAAATCAACTCAAATACATTTCATACTAGCTTTGAAAATATTTATGGAAAGAGGATGGGTAAAATATAAATTGATAAAATAACATTTAGGGTTCATTTTCTCTAGTGTTGGGAATTATGTAATATATATATGGATTTAATAGATAGCTAGAGATGAGTTATTGTTTGTCCTATTAATCCTTTTGTAATGGGGAGTTGCATTATTCAAGAATCATGAGCTACAAATTAAAATACATAGGTAAACAATGGTGAAATTCCACCTTAAGAAATAATCAATACTTAAAGTTTAACATGCTGATTTGGACACAAAAATATGTAAATTATAGAATATTGAAAAAATACTGAACTGTAGATCACACCCTATTTTGATGCCATACTAAGTAGCCATAAAGCAAAATGCCATTTTATTTACCTGCAAAGATCCAAACTAGAAATCTCCATTTTAAAATGCTTATTTCTTTACAGTGTGGCTGAATGGCTATGAACAATGCAAATCGGTTTTACTTTCTAAAGTGCTTATACTTACACATTTTTTTGGCATGTTGTCTACCCAGATCCTTTATTATACAAGAAGGTAAGCCCCTAAAAAACCTCCATACAGCTCTTCCTGTTCATTCTATACTGCCATTCTCCCTCTAGAAATTAATACACTCTGTATGCTGGATCCTGCCTTTTCATCTGCTGGAGAATCAGCGGTCATAACAGAAACAGCCATTCTATTCATGAATATGTAAACGCAATGTGCATAAAAAAAAATTAGCGGGTGGCTGCCATTGCAGACCATACCCAACTCTTCAAATAATACAGGAAAGCAAAGATTTCATTTTTAAAAAACTTTGAGTCAGTGTTGCAAGGAATGCTATAATGGTGTGATATAGAAAAATATAAATGAGACATCGGTAGATGCTCACAATTGTTGCATTCTTAATAATCCGGCATCTATGCATGGCTGTGGTAATGATGCACAATCACTTATTACTTCACTTTATGCCCAGTGTTAAGGAAAAAGTGCCTTAGGTCCTCAATACCCTTTTATTTGCTGGCTAGGTTCCACTCCAATGCCTCACCCTAATAAGTGACTAAAACAATGTTTAAATTATGGATATACACATATGTGTTTATCTACACATACATAATATACATACACATACATATTCTCTTTTCTCTGGTAGGGGGAAAATGATAACTATATCCGCTGAAGGATGCTGGAGGAAGCATTGAGTTTTGGGAAGGAAATAATTGGAGGATTTTATTATTGAAATAAGCAAGCATGTTCATGCATATTTTTACGACATGCATGCCTATGCGCCACTCTGCAAGCACTGCTATTGCAGCTCATGCGCGGTAATTAGGTTGATGTAATTATGGTGAAATAAAGGCAGCCTCACTGATAATTTCACAGTGAATATTAAAGACATATGTGCCTTCCAGTGTACAATAAATGAACCTGAACTGCTGTCAGTGGCCAATGCACCTATTGTGTCCCTGCTGCAGAAAGGAGCCTGCCGATTGGCCACTGTCTGCAGCACATAGCACTGGCTGGTTATAAAGGACTTGTCTAGGGGAGAGCCTGTAGGTACTCCATTGTCTGGTAAAGTTCATATGACTGCATTCTTTTTTGCAAGGGGGGTGGAGGGAGAGCGGGGAAGGAGGGGGTGTCAGCTCAACTGTAAAAGCTGCACAGATTTTTTTCTTTCTTTCTGCCTCTCCATAGATCGTTTCTGTTTCATGCCCTGTCTCATTTCGCATAGCTAAAAAATGAATGCTAATTAAGATCCCTTGTCTTAACCTGAAAATAATGACTCGGATATAATTAGAAATCTGGTGAGAGTTTAAATTCTGGTAGGGGACCAAAAACACCAGTTACGGTACCTAGGAGGGAAATGAAGAAATATTTTTCTGTAATCAAGGTAAACATGGGAGACGGGGGTTCCCCCTATCTTTTTTAACCAATTTTAACCAATGGTGTTCTACTGCAGATGAGAGGATACTGTATTTCAAAAACTATTTTAGCCATCAAATTGCAAAGACACAAATCAGCAGCAATAGAAGTCTTCTTAATCCTCCTTAGGATGCAATTCAGATAAAAGCACTGCTTTTTTTATTTTTCTTTTTGTATGTGTGTGTTATAGATGGATCTGAGAATGCTGTCTGGGCTTGGTGCCAAGCACTGGTATTTCACAGCAGCGACCGCCTCACAGACGAGCTGTGGGAAGCAGGAGGGAGACTCTCTTAGGGTGCCACTACTATGGAGACACAGCTGGGCTGAACAAGATTGCTTCAAACGACAACAAGAGAGACAGAAAGTATCTGGTTCAACCGCTGCCCAAACAGGCAGGCACCAGAAGAGCTAGCAGCCAATCCGGCCATGCTCGAAGCCAGCTCTGCAGCTCAGCCAATCAGTGACATCACTGGTGAGAAACTCATTTACATCATGCAGTAATGAACTTTGTTTAACATAGCTTCCCCCTTTCCTGTTACCCCCCCCCCCCATATTAGGTCCTTCTATTAATTATTCTGCTGGCATAATTTAAACGGCTTTGCAAAAATGTGGCTACATTTTCTCTGATAGCTTTTACCTCCTCCCCTCCAAGTGGTGTCTGCTGTCACTGAAAGTGATTCTGGGTATAATTCTATTTTGTTTTGGACTTGCAAAATTATCTTCTCTTTCTTTGTTTATTTTATGTGACCCTTCTTCCCGCTTATGAATAGCATGCTTTTTGCAAGTCAGTATGCAGAATTGTACAAGGTAATAGAGAATAAGGGGGTGCATTGCTTGGAAGATTGCAATTTTTTTCAAGCAATCTGCATCTTAGAACTTCCTTTAATGTTTCTAGATTTTATGTTGCAGTGGCCATTTTACATACAGTGTTTTATTCAAAAAGCACTTATGTGCATCTGTCACACAGAGGAAAGTTCACTCTTGTTATATTTCATTCCTCAGTGCTCTCAGCCAACATGCCATTTTATTAATGAATAGAACTGAGGTCATTTCTGGACAAATCTCTCTCTTCCCATCTCAGCACAATGCACCTGATTTGCATTCATTTACTAGAAAAACTGAATACAAGAAACCAGCTTGAAAAGAAGTTAAGGGACAGACTTACATATTATTTCAGAATAGTTTGGTTTTCAGAATGCGTAATATTGAACATCTGCCTTCATGTTTCTATAAAAATGCCTGATATCCATTCCCAGTGTGATGCCTTTAGTAAATGTATTGGTTTGTTAAATAAGCAAAATAGCCTAGATGCAATAATATTCATAAATGAGTTCATTTATCAGTAGACAATCTTTGGAAACAGTTTTGTCTTGCATGTTTGTATATAGTTTGTTATGTTCTGTAGATAACTTTAAAAGGCTGGAAGAAAGGGCATATGAAGATTTTTGGGTTGCTTCCTAGCATCCTAAAGAACGGAAACTGGGTCACACTTAAATGCAATTTTTCTTAAGTCGTATCTTTATCTCATATTGGTATTAAAGGGATATCATTTTCTAGCAGAAAAGGTGAAATTTCATTGTCTGCTTTTTTGAAAAGAATATTTTGAATATAATTATTCAAAGACATGGCATTTTAAAAACATCGACAAGGCTTCCATAACAGTGCATGATTCGTTTAAGAAGCTTAAAGAGCACAATGATAGGCATAGACACTTTTTAAAGCATATGAAGGATTTAGACCCTAAACCACGGCCCTTTTAATTCATGAGGCATTCCATCATCCTATCATCAGTATTCAGGGGGCGACTGTCCTGCATCAGTCATGAGCTCCCCTGCTGCAGATCCTGTAATTTGAATCATGTGTAATAATATATTATCCTACTGGGGGCCTTCTTTCAGTAGGAGAATGGTTTATACATTCTGCTGTAAGAGAACTTTTGGCTCCTAGCCGACTCACAGCCATTACTCACATAGGCAATCACGATCGTCTTCCTTAAGGAATAACATCTGCACGGCCTCCTGAGCCAAAAATCCACAACCTCCCTCACATTCTGAATTACGATTTCTTGGAATTGGGAACACTTGACAAAACTGAAGTAGAAAAAAGAGATGGTTTAAAGGAAGGGTCACAATTTTATTAAGCATGCCATGGAACGAAAGTGCAGGCTCCCATTCCTTTGAAATGATGGAGAATGCAGAGGAAAAGGGGCCCCAAGTAGACCGAGATGTGCACATGTGGTTTCTGGAGAAGCTAACATGTAATGTGTTGTATGAAGACCTGGGGGTACTGTGTTTTTCTCCGGATCCCAGCAGGGTCTGGTAGAGGGTGTGGCAACATGGAGGGTGGGTGAGTGGGCGGCGGTGATGGTTGTGAGCGCAGAGCCACCTCGTCTCACCTGGGAGAGGCAGCTGTGTAATAAGCTGGAGCCGTTTGATCCAGACGTTTCAAGTTTAAGAATCGCTCTGATTCTTTCTCTTGCTATGGACATGATCAGATCACACATTTACTCTGATTTTCCTAATATGTGAAAATAAAAGATATTGTAAGTGTGAAGATAGTTTCTGTGTGGGGCTTCCTGTCCCTTCACCCCACATTTTAACTTTTCAAATCCTTTATTGCAAGGACTAGGTTAGATGTCCCTCTTCTGTGAAATCTTTTCAAACATCCTGGCCAGAATCTCTCACTTCTCCATCATTCTCTGTGCTTTCATTATTGTGTGTGTGGCGTTGCTGTGAGGTCAATGCCTGCATCACTTTGCCACCAGACCCAAAGCCCCTTAGGGCCAGAGATCATGTTGAATTCACCCTCCACCTCCAGCTGGAAGAGTAATGGATTATGTTTCTAAGTTTTAAATCGTTATTTAAATTAATGAGTTAAAAGTACATTGTAAACTGTACAGGGAAGGTTTATAGGTTCCAGAGTGTACTATTGTTGCCAACTATTATCACCACATACCAGTTGATGTCAGTTTTGCCATATCAAGCTCATGCCTTTCCTTTCACTGGTCTGTCACTATAAAGCTCAAAATCAACAATTACTGCATTATTTTTCTTAAATAACCAGTTGTAGAAAATTGTAATTTCTCTTATTTATCAAATATGGAATTAGACTGACAGCAGTGTTTTAAAACATAAAAATAAATTATGTGGAATTAGATTAATCACAAACTACCATGATCAACAAATTACAGTACCAAGCTCTGTTAATATGGGAGAATTAAACATTTGAAAGTAGTAAGCTATTAATGTTGGGTGTTAAAATGTTATACAAAGCTTAATAAATTGGGACACATAGGCTCCTTCATTTTATTCATAGTGTTAAAATTGAGACGTGTATTTTAATCAGCAAACTACCATTATAATCTTTTGGTGTATTTCTATATTTTACTTCATTTGATAACACAGTGCCAAAATATTGTTGATTTTATATTTCTTATCTAAGTTTATCATTTTGGCAACTATGTAAGTTCTCAGTGGGGATTAGTTTCTCTGCAAACAATGATATTCTTGTTAATATGTTTGCAAGTTGTTTTTAGAGATTATACATTCTATTTCAAACTGTTTGTCCAGTACGTGTTATGAAAAGGGAATGAAGTAATTAAATAATATATGCATTTTACTTTTTATAACAGGTAAGATAGAATTGTAGCACTGGAAATCAGCTAAAGTTCAGGTTTTATAAAAAGACTTAGGAAAAGTGTCTTGCCCAAAAGTACTTTCTATCAAGTTTCTTTGATACCGAAGATTGGTACCCAGAATTCAGAAAGCCTGGTTCAGTATTCTCTCCACTCTGTGGAATGATCTGCACTTCTAAAATCAGCCAGGTGAGAGTATACAATTCTATAGTAAAATAAAATAGAATTTTGAACCTTGAAAATACTGGGAGATAAACTAACTTTTTAGGGAACCAATATTTCTCTAAAACAATAACTTTAATAAGTCAATGCAGTTGCTTCTGTTTAGAAATCCTACTTCAAAGTTCAGTGTGACTGAGTGAATGTGAAACATTTTAAGTAGAGAAAAGTCTTACTTTGTGGTTTGAGACATGGTAACTGAGATCCATTGCATCGGAATAATATTGTGTCTTTTCTAAGCTTATTTAGGTAGTGATAAGATAAAGATCATGGAGCATTGCCCTTTGTGTTGACAGTTTTTATATTGAAACTAAATATTTATTGCTTATACACTAAAATTGAGATTTGTGATAGAGAATCATTTATAAAGATGCAAAGAAACAGATGAAACTGACTGTAAAGATTAAAATATTTTAGCATTTCATCTATTATACCCGTAAAACATGCTTAATTAAAAGAGCAATATTATGGCATTTAGAAGCTTTATAGGTATAGGTAACTTCAACTTTTTGAAAGCTTGATTGATGTCATTTCACATTTATCAAAGGCTTGCATTAATTCCAGTTTTGCTTACCAGAGAAATACAAAAAAATATAATTTTTGCTTTTATTTTTTAAAAAAAGGTGAATAATGAAACTAGCCTTTGGTGTGTAATCTTCAGCAACTTTCCTAGAGGTACTGTATACCTGAGCAGTGAGAGTGGCCCTGCCAAGCTACTTTCCAGAAAAGTAATTTATAGCTCCTGTTTTTACTCTATGTTGGTGTTATTTTACATTAGATATATTATTTGGTATGATTTTGGAGGTTAGTTTTTGGGTCGAGGAATGCTTAGAACTATTTCTATATAAACAAATTTAATTATGTCTTTATTTCAGTTTATGACAGGTTTCAGAGGAACACTCTACTTTTACTCTCAGATGGTAAGGGGAACCTGTGTTTTTATGATATTGATTATATCATATCTTAATGGTTAGGGGGTGGCATTGCTTGCTGAGCTAAGAGAAACAAAAGGACATAGATTCATGGCTAATACTCACTTGGGAATACTTTATACACCACGCCATACTCTATGCATTATACACTCTTTATTTCATTAGTTCTCCAGTGAATCCTTTGTTATTATTGTCATTTTACAGAGGATAAAACTGAGTTTTGGAAAGATTAAGCAATGTGACAAAGTCACATGTCTAATAACCCACAAAATTCAAATCAAACTCAAGTTCTGAAATGAGATTTCATATTTTTAATTATTGTACTAAAATTGGATAATCGATATATATGATTTTGCTATTTAGCTGTAGTAACAGAAGTTTTTCAGACTACATCTGTAAAAAGTTTATCTGGCTGAATATTTTTAGATGTACATACATATTTTCATCTTTGAATTTTATGAATGACTTATTAAAGTTATACACCTAACTACTAGGTCTAGATTGATGTTTTCCTTATATTTTTGTATTTATACAACCATTCAGATTACTTTGCATAATGCATATGAAAATAATTTCCAAACATCAAAGTAGTAGATGAATGTAGGATTGCTATATTATTAAAACCTCTTTGTAAGCTGAATTTCCAGAAATAATTTTTCAACTAAATGTTTCCATTTCCTCTTTCCTCCAGATATATTGCTTATTAAATATGTCACCTATTTTATGAGAAAATTAAAGCTTATTGATTTGACAGTTGCAGAGGGTCACATAGCGGTCTGCCAAGATCTTGACTATTCAGAAACTTAAGGTATCTCGGTGTTCACTCTTGTTTCACATCTCATATACCCACTGCAATCCATGGGAGGCTAATGGAGCAGAATCTTTCAGCTACTGAGTAGTTACAAATAAGGATTCTGCCTTTTTCTAGGTTTTCTCGCCATGGTTTTTATCTAGCCATGAAGACTAAGAGGTATATTCAACAAGTAGCTAAATTTAGGAGTGTTAGTTTTATGAAGTCAAAGGGAAATACAGAATGGTGGATAGTTACTTCCTTTCTGGAAGGAAGAATTATCCAGTTTCTCCCTCAATGTTCATACTATTTCTTTCACAAACACATCATTCACTTACCACATGCTGGAAACTATACAGACTATAAACTCTAGCTCCAACATTGTTACTGATGTTTATTATAAAAATGTTATTTATCAATATATATTACTATTTAGAGATAAAATGTTGAGTCTTGTTGCAAAATTTGTAGCAGAATACCTAGAAAAGCAATAGTTTTGAATTTTATGATTCTCATTTGAGTTTACACCACTTTATTATGTTTCTTTTATAAATTCTGACACCTAGAACTCAAGATTATGCTCCTTAGGGTCTAATAAAGGCAAGAGAAGTAGGACTATCTCTGTGTACAGAAAACAGCAGGCCCACTTACTTGGTAGAAAGGGTTATTAGCCATTTTCAGGGTCACTTTGAGATTTTGCTTGGATGACATCCTCCTATTTGTTTGGAACGTCACCTTTTTCTTCCTCCCGAGATACCTTGACTATAGTGTTATTAACAATTTTCTATTTGTGGTTAAGAATTAAGGCAATAATAGCAGTTTCTCTCATTCTTCTGACTGTTATGAAAATGTATCACTAGTAAAGTACTTAAGGTGTTTATTTTCAAAATGTTTATTTTAACATAATGAAAACCAGAGCTAATCCTAAGGAAAACTTTGTCAGTTGCTAGCTGATGACCCCTAACTCTATGGGCCAGTATAAAAGTCCATAGAGCCCAAAAATCTTTAGCCAAATGCCTGTGTCTTAATAGATTCCAGTGCTTACTATACACATAAACTTGAACAAGTTTTATAACTTCTCTGTGCTTCAGTTTTCTCATTAGATGATAAAACATATTTTATAAGATTGTAAGGATTCTATGCTTTTTTTCCATAGGGTGGTCATAAATTCATGGTCTTTATTCTTTGAATACGGGAACATAGTGTGCCATATAAATAATAATTATTTTTTAAGGATTTATTTATTTATGCATACAAGCACTGGGGTATAGGACAGAGGTGCAGGGGGTGAGAGGATTCACCAGAGACAGAGTAGGGAACAGAACAGGCAGATCAATGGAAGTACACTGCTGCTCCATGTGGGTCCCCTCCCTGGCCGGTGGCAGGGATAGAACTTGTGCTGCAGTGGCTGTGGATTGCTTCATAGTGTGTTGCTCCACTGTGCCACCAGGGAGGACCCCCATATAAACAATTATTAATACAGGGTAGTTCAGTGGTATAACAGAAGTGTGTTCATGTTTCTGTAAATGCTTTATTAATTCAACTCCACCTCTGCAGTCAGCTTTTCAAACTATTATAATAACTATTAGTTTCCTTTCATAATCATTGATCTCACTTTAAAAGTTTTTAAAAGACTATGTGATCTTTTACTGAAATTGGTTTGTTTTTACAATTATAGACTACAAGTAATATTTACTATTGATTCTGCCATTTCCTCCCTTACTGATTGGGCACTTCAGAAAAAAACAAATGTCCTAAGACATATGCAAAAAATGCATGAAACAACTTATTTTGATTTTTCAGAGCTCTGTAGCAGAGCTATTAATTCAGGCCATAATACCCTAGAATGACCTACTCAGTGGCATTCTTTACAGAAGCTTAACCCACAGTCTAAGTGTTGAATGCTCATGAATCAGATAATTGATACACAAGAACTTTCCTATAGCAATTTCTATTATACTCAGGAATCAAAGAAATTCTAATCAGAAGACCAAGGTTAGACCCTCATGTGACTTCTCTAAACCTCACTTTCCCTATTATAAAATACGGATAGCTATGCTGATGACCGTGAAAGATAATTTGTGTGGGTTAAGAGGACCTGTGGAATAATGTTAGGTTTTCTCTCTTCTGTAGACTGTATAAAGCCTGTATGTGTTTAAATGTCAATAAAAGCAATATGATTTCAATAAAATGCCATCCTCTGAGGAGAAAACCTTTACTATTATGTATTATAGTGAACAGAAAATAAGGTTGCTTCTATTTACATTTCAAATGAAAACCCCCATTAATTTGAATTGCAAGTGAATTAAATCAGATTACCTTAACCTGGGAATCACTGAGAATAAAGAGAGTTGCATTTTAAAAGGAGAACAATAATTTCTCTCCCTCTCCCCATATTCCATCCTTCTTTTCCCCCCAACACCCCCCCCACACCTTCTCTTTATCATATTTGGGTAGAGAAGTGAATCAAACAGGGTTTCCATGACTGAGGCAGAAGGATGTTACAAGGCAAACAGATTTTTAGATGCAAATATAATTGTCAGGAGTATCATTTGAATGAAGATAAGATATGCTCTGTGCTTCATTTTATTTGTACTGCTTTGTGTGGATTTTGTAATGTTTCATAATTTCATCTCATCTATGAAGGCTTGTTACTGTGGCAGTCTAATTTTGGGTTGAGGGTCAAAGGCCCAGGGATGAAAGAATTCACCAGAATCAGAGCAGAAAACAGAACAGGATTTGTTGACTATACTACTGAGGTCAGCGGGTAAATCTCAATAGGTCGTCACTGCCTATGAAGGGCCGTTGCGTTTTCCTCTATAACCATTTCCATGTTCAGGGCAGTTGGTCTCTCCTGTGACATCAGGTTTGGTGGACATCCACACAGAAGGTGTCCTGCCTGATTCTGTTTGCCCAATTTTTGCATTTTCTGGAATTCTCCACAGCCCCCTATTAGTTATATGGACACATGGCCAGGTTCTCATAGCAACTGTTGGTTCAGCATTGCTCTGCTGAGCAAAGTACAGAGACTGTTAGCTGTTACCCCACAGACAGTTACTCTCCAAGTTTGGTTTAATATTTTGTAGGCAGCTTATTGCTTCAACCATACATGTAAAAACATTCTCTCAATGCTGTTTTCATCACCCCTGCTTCCCTTTTTCTTTTTTGAACAGAGGTTCACTGACATTCTATTAAGCTTCTTCACCAAAAATAGCCTAGGTAACAGCATCATTGTACATTAGAACCTATTTAGTTTTTCATTCTGTAAAAGCTATGTATTTTGTAGTGGAGTTAAATGTTGCCATTTCCTTCCTGCCAGTGGTCTCAAATTTTACAGCGTCACTAAAATTAATGACTTTTACCTTTGTTATTTAATAACTAATTTTCTAGAATTGACTGACTTGTGTTTTTACCATTGTAAAACATACCCTTTCATTAGGTATAAACTTCAGCATGTAGTCCGATAAAAAGAGATCATTATACCCTGTTTCTACAGGGAACTTTTTAGTTAGTAGCTGATCTGCAGCAGTAATTATTGAGGATATTTTGTTTCATTTTCCATAGTGATTTGTTTTACATTAGAAATTATGGGTCTACTCCATAAGTCCTAACTTTTTTGAAAAATTATATTTCCAACAACACCTATGCTGATCTCTTTCTTCATAAGATTATTTGTTCTTTTCATGTCTTGCAAACTGAGTTTTGGTTTTGAAAGTATGGTTGCAACTAGTGATAGATAATTTTGTTGACATGTGTTAAGACACTCAGTGAGTAATTGCTGAATTAAGTTCCCTCATTTGAACATCATATTTCATTAGCACTCTAGTGTACACTAATAGCAGGAAGGAGTTCAGAATATTAATTCATTCAACAAATGTAGGTGAAGCATTATCTATTTGTCCATCTCTACTACAAGTACTGAAGAGCACACCAATGAAACAGATGAAGTCCCATACTCTCAGGGAGCTTTTGTCCTAGAGGTTTGTTAGAGGTAATGATATGTATTTAAGTTGCTTTGCCAAAATGAAGGTTTTATTTAAAACCCAGCATTTTCTTAACAAGAATGTTCTTTGATGTAGGCTAGCTTTATAGCATGGATTTCTACTAGGTTCCTTCTTTTTCTCCCTCAGTAGTTTCCCTGACATCTTTGGCCCTCATACAGTTGATGGTGCCAGTACTGCACATTTTTGTTACAGTTTCTAAAGAGGAAGTATAAAAAACAAATTCCTAATAATCTTGATATTTTCCTGTGTTCTGGTCATCATGTATTGACATGGGAAATTTATGTCTTCATGTGTTTCTGGAATCTTTTATTTTTCCTTCCTGAGGAGAGATTATTGTCATTTTCAACCAAGAAATGTAAGTCCTCTTTTAAAATGTACCATGCTGCTTTTCTTAGCACATTATTTTGTCATCTGAATTTTCATAAAGATCATGAATATCTTAGAATTTTAATGAATTATGTTATGGGTTTGAGTCTAGTAATCAGTCATTTATATACCAAAGCATACTTATTTGAAATGATAGCAATTGTGTCATAAAATCAGAACCATTTAGAGTTTGCAATAAATGTAAGATGATCTAGTTTAATTTTCTTATTTTTCAAATGTACACAGACTGTGGAAATAAATGTTACTTTACTTACCCAGGTTCACAGAGTGGTTTGTGGCAGCCTCAGAAAAATAAATAAGGTTTTGTAAAAACTTGTTTTAAAAATTTCTGATTATACAAGTAATATTTATGGTATTGTAAATTTAAAAAAATTAAGCTATATATGAAAGAAAAATTAATCTCTGACTATATGTTACCACATTACAAATCTATTTGAAAGATTATTTCGTTTGAATAATATTAGTTTCACTCTGTAAACAATTATATATGTTGTTTTTAAATACACAAGCATAATATTATATGATATATGAGGAATGTACATCTGACTTAAAACTAAAGGAGGAAGTAGCTTACAAAATACATATAAAACTGAATTTTTAATACAAACTTACAAAAATGTAATGAGATGTTACAGGATAAATGTAGAAGTAAATGTAAATACTTCAACATCACTTTATAAAAATATTTATTTTGTGGAAAATACATCAAATTGACAAGGCTGATACAAAGTGGACATTCTATCTTGTTCCTCCTTGCCACATGCATTCTGGATTATATTTTTCAATTATATTGCTCCACTGATGATCCTTTCTCGTGTATCATCATTTTTTTTTTAAATTACTGCTTTCCTCTCAGCACTAAAAATACCCAACTTCCCTCCATACTAAGCAAACAGACAAATAAAACCATAGCCACCACCTCCCATAAACCTGTTTTCTCTTTATCTCTCACTCATCCATCCTATCACTGAAAAGGAGGTCAAAAGAGCTAGAGAAATACTCAAACTAACTTGGGACAATTCTCTGTACCCCTAGAATAATTTCTCTGTACCCCTAGAAAATGGATAGCTTTATGTTTTATAAACATGAAATAATATTAAAGATAGTATTAAATAACTTGTGATAGTGTTAGGGGAAAGACCCTATAACAATAGCTCTGTTACCTCTAAAATTAAATAAATCTAAGGGACGCTATATCTGTTACCAGCTGTGTTATTATTTTTAGTGTGTTCTGGACTAATTCTAAGGTGTATTTGATTTAGCATAACTAATAAAGCCACAATTTCATTTCATTCATTTAATTTAGATTATATTCCATCTCAAGTTTCTAATGTTGAAAGAGATCTAGTAGACTCAAGTTATTTTAAATTAGGACCAAGAAAATAAGGTGTTTTTAATAGTAGACATTGAAGAACATTGCAATGTTCTTTTATTACAGTGATAGTGAAAGAAAAGAATCAACTCTCCAATGTATGCATAGGCTTTCTTCAAGGTCTTTGACTGTCTCTCCCACCCCAAAACGTGCACATCAGGTTCATTGTAGTATCAATTTGTCCCCACTGTGTATTTGTGTGTGTGTGCATGTGCACATATGTGTGTGTGTGTCCTGTAGTGGAAGAGATGGGTCCTGCCTTGCACCTTGAGGTGCCAAGATAGTTTCTGGAATTCTGTAACCTGAAACTGGAATAAGTGGGTTAGAAAGTGAATTTAATGAATAAATGAATTAATACAAATTACTGTTTATCTGTAGAATTGTTGTGGGTAGGTCTTTAGTTAGAAATTTGTTGATGCTTCTGTGATTAAAAAAATATATGCCCTAGGAAACTAGCTTTTGTTTATATTATTAACCTATTTTAAAATTGTTTCATTAATGCATTGTTTCATGTAAAGTCACAGTTTACAAGAACTTATTGAGGATAATTAAGTGAAGGCTTACTGTAAACTCTTGGTGCTATTATAAAGGAGTCCTAGATGTGAAGTTTACCAGGCATGAACTTACCCATAAAGTTATCTGAAAGAGAATAGAAATCAAAAAGTCCTTATTCTTTTACTAACTGCCACTAGCCATTTGTGTGACATTAGAAAGACCGATGTTTCTGGTATTTCCCTTTTATACAATGAAACATGGGGCCAGAGGAGAGCTTCCAAGATTAGTTTTCATTTTTAGAACTGGAATCCTTTCTTCAAAAGAAATCAATTCGGAATTTCAAAATACAGAACAGATAAGACAGCAAGTGCTGTTTTTGTCGTGACAGGAGGGACCTTAGAGTCCTACCCTTTCACCCTCTCACACTTCAACGGGTGCTCAAGGCGTCTTGGTGACAGCCTCAGCTCCACGAGTGAGAATCCATTGAAGAAAATAATCACTTAAGTTCCGCAGCATCTGAAATTTTACGCTATTTTGTTTTCATACTTTGCTTTTGTTTTTGTCAGGATTTAATGAATAAATGTAAATAATAACTCCACTAGATGGCAGTAGATCAAATCTTTGTTCTAATAGTTTCAATTACTCTTTAGTCCAATATTTAAGCACATATTTGGATTCCTTATGTAACTTTCATAAGTTCTATTTTCTTTTATTTTATACATAAATTGTTTTTTTTCAGTATCAGTTATCACTTGATGGTATCTTAATTTCAAGATAGGGCATTATTGGTTAGTTAAAACAGAGTTTATGAAGGCTGGTAAAATATTATTCTAGTAATAAGATTTTTTTTAACTGTATAATGTTCAGGTAAATACATTTATATGAATATTTATATTTATTAGTAATATGCCCTGGATTTTTTAGCTTTATTAAAGTTGAATCTCTGGCACTGTGATGATGGTGACCTGGTGGTGTTCTTCCTGTCCCATACCACCTGCCCTCTTCCACAGCCTGAAATGTCTATGATGACCATAGTCTGTTTAGTGTTCTGCAATGACATTGTAAGGAGGAGATGATTTCAGATTGTATTAGGTGATGGTGATTTGTGATAATATTCTTAGGAAGTGAGATAGCTCAGGAATTTTCTTGGTCTTTCCATGGTTGAATATATAGCAGTTTCAATGACGAACAAACAGAACAACTACTTCTTCCATCAGGATTTACTAGGTTTTCTAGTACCCTACAATTCTGGTACCTTCCTTCCTGCCAATACTAAGTGCCCCAGAAGTTGCCTCCTGTTCCTCTTTGTGTGTGGGGGTAATATTTATACTCCCTAGGAGAGAAGTCAATTGGGGTCAATTTGATATAACTTTACACAAATCTGTTCTTTATATATATATCCTGACTAATTTTCATTAGTGCTGAAAAGTTCAGATAAAAAAGCAATGCATTTGACTGTTCTCAAGGTAAAATTAGTAATAGCTCTCTGTTTTACTCTCAGAATTGTCCCTATTGGGATGATAAATTACATGATTACCTGAATGCAAGTCATCTTTGCCTTGAGCACTAATTTCTGCTCTTCAGGTCAGGGTTGTGTGGCATAAGATTTAGCTAATGTGAAAAGAACTGCCTGGGGCTACTTTCCTAGGAAAGAATTGTGGGTCAAAGGCATTTTATATGAACTGCCAATTATGTAGTCCTTAGAATGACGGCAAAGAGAATTTAAAGAAGAAAGACAACTTTTAAATTCTAGTTTCTACCTCATTAGTTCAAATTCTACCCACTAGATAAATCTGTTTTGCGTGTTATGGAAAGGGAGTATGATTTTCATTAATAGGATATTGTGAAGATAGAAAAGAATTTAAGTGGGTTGCCAGTATTCCATTACATCAGATAAAATTCCAAAATTAGACCTCTAGAGATGGGTAGTTTACTATTTCTTATGCTTAAGTGGTAGGGTGGGTCTTTTAATTATCACTCTTAATAATAATTCATATTGCCCCTAAATGTATGGAAGGTTATGTTTCCATATAAGTTATTACTTAAAATTCTCTTAAATAAGCATATCTTTAAATGTTTATATACTTTTCTTTACGTGTTAGTTCTCTGTCATTTGATTTGCATACAGTTAATATATTAACAAAGATTTCAGAACCTTTTTTTCCCTTTACAACAGATTTCTAATGAGCATATATTAAGTAACCAAACTTTTTCATAAAGAGACTGAATGGTCCTGTTTTTGTTTTTTTTAAGATTTATTTTTATTTATGTGTACAAAAGCTGTGGTGTAGGTCAGAGGTGTGAGGGGTGAGAGGAGTCATGAGAGACAGAGTGGGGAGCAGAACAGGTGGAGCTACTGAAATACACTGCTGAGGGAACAGTGGATGAGACTGGAGAGGTCTGCTGTGCCACATGTGTTAGTTACCCTGGCCAGAGATCAAACTCATGCCACAGTGACTGGCAATAATTTGATAGCACTGAGACTCAACCCCTGCCACCAGGGAGGCTGAATGGTCCTGTTTTTCAAAATGTACAGAGGTTTTGTTGTTGTTGTTGTACAAAAGGTACAGAGGACCTTTTGTTCATCCATGTGGAGATAAATTATAACTTAGTGTTTATGATGATTTCATGAATCTTTGTTTCCTTGATAATAGAATGGGCTTCTATTTGTGCACAGCTTTTTCTCTGCAAGGCATTTATTTATCATATATTGTACATCTCTTGCAGAATTGGAGAGCAATGAACACAACATCACAAAAGTTATTGCATTGATTTCTAAGTGTGGAAATAGCCTTTATTTGTTTTAAAATTTCCTGTGTTTTCCTGAAAGATTCACGTCTTTTCAGCAAATCCCATTTCAGTTCCCTCATAAGTACAACAAAAGTGTTGATTTCTTAGCCTCAAGTTAGGTGGTACCATGTAACCAGTTCTGGCCAATGAAATGTGACCAGAAGTCATCCAATTCACTTACAGAACAGTCTTGAGGGCCAATGTACTCAAGATGGAAATGGCCTGGAGTCCCAAGTCTCTGCTTAGGAAGAAGCTATCCTGAAGTGAAACAGATTGAAATGAAGTATTCTTTCATATTGTAAGTCACTGAAATATCAGGGTTCATTTGTTACTGTGGTCTAACCTGATTCTTCTTGAGTAACACAGGAACCATATGAAGCTGTTTTGTAATTTAATTTTACTTTAGTTTAGTCTTTGCCATAATTGAGATTCTTTCAAATAAGTATTAAGAAAGACAGGTTATTACTTCAAAGTACAAAATATATGAAATCAGACTACCATGTAAATACTTTTTAATTTAATTAATTTGTGGAAATTTGTCCAGAAGCAATATTATTTCAGTCACCCAATAAAATCTGTAAGAAGATTTTATAAAAAGTGAAGGAACTATTTGTAATATTTTATAGTTTATAATTTTAATTTTATAGTTTTTATTTATAATATACTGGTTTTGTGGAACAAGAACAATCATGTTTCTTTGACATGTAAGCTCTTTTAGCACAGGAAGAAGTAAATTCACGTTATAGATACAGCATCTGTAACTTTGACCTGCTTTGCTTAGAACAGTCTCAGTTAATAAAAACTATAGTGAATTGGATGATACATTTTATCATTTGTCCATGAAACGTCACTGTTCAGTGACAGTTCGGAAAACATGTATCTGGTACAGCTAAATTCCTTTCTCATGTCTGTGGTATACATGCGTGAAAATAATATTCCCTGGCGATGTTAGTTTTCCAGGCCAAACCAAAAACTATTTTTTAATTTGTAACTGAGTCATACCATAGTGATTATTAAAAATAAAATAAAAATTTAAAGGGCTTTGTGGATTGGCTCAAACACCTAATATCATACTTAGAAAACATTGTATCAGATAAAAACTGGTCATTTCTAATAACTAACCAAGGAGGTTTAGAACAGAGCTTCTTTTTTATTTGGGCATAAATAATGGTTTTAAAACCCAGCTTTCATTATCATTAGCATTAATATTTTATTTTTTTTAGTATGGGAAATTTTGAACATACCAAAAGTAGTATTATATTAAGCCATCAAGTAGCTATTACTCCAGTCCCATAACCATGAACTAATACACAGTTCTGCCCATACCATATTCCTGGTCTTATTTTTCCTTCTATATTATTTTGAAGTAAAACCATACATATCACTTTACCATTAAACATTGTAGCACTTATCTCCAAAGATAGCTACCCTTTGATAAATGTCGTTTTATGTGATTTTCATATAATAATACATATTTAACAAATATTTGTCAAAATGGTTTTGGTTGAAGTTTAACATGTCGACATTTAGCCACAGTAAATGGATACTATCTCTTGGGCTCACAGCCTCCCCATTTCACCTTTATCAGAACAAATTACCTTTAAACATTCCAAAGGTAAACTCTAAATTTCCCTTTAGACAAGTTAGAAGTGTGTGTACACACTCCAATCCCGAGATCAAGGGGCTGTGAAGATGTGTCCCACAGCTGTCTCCCTTTGAAGTTCTCTGCTCTGACACTTCAGATAACAGTATAACTCAGGTTTCCAGGGAATGAAGCAGCCAACTCTTCAAAGAAGAGGTGAATACCTTAAGTTGACAGGTTCTCTTCAAGAAGGTAATCCTAATAAATGAAACTTACAGAGCAAATGTTAGGCAAACTAAAAAAAAAAAAAAAAAAAGAAGAAAGAAAAAAAGAAAACCTGTTAACCTGTTTATTGAGATGAGGAAGAAATAGCATGTTATAAATCTTTATTTTCTTTATGCTAAAATCAGTCCTCTATGATCTTGGTATATGTTTAGTAGAATTATGGGAAAAGAAAATTATTCCCTTTCTGTTTCATTCCTCAGAATATAATGAAACCCTACTTCTGATTTTTTAAAAAGAGAAAACCACTCTAAGTTTTTTCATTATTTGTCAAATATGGAGTTGAAAGAAAAAAAGAGTGAAATTAATTTATTTCATGCAGCTTATGTTTTTAGTAAAATTAGCAGAATTTGAAAGGTTAAAATAGACTGTGTGTGAGTGTGTGTGTGTGTGTGTCTGTGAATGTATGTGGCATTTAACTTCACTGAACCATTCGAGCTGGATCTGGAGCAGATGTAAGCAGTATACTAAAAGGAACAGCTTGTTTCTACCATTAGGAACCATGAAACTAAGGTCAAATTTTAATTCTGTAAAAATGAAATAATTATAGTAATATTTAATCTGTAAATGTACTTAAAAATTTAATGAGCTACATAAAGAGGTGTTTTATATACCAGCTGTTTTCTTTTCATATGCCATAAAATACTCCACTTGAAGTGTACAGTTTGTTGTTTGAAAAATCCATATTTGTGTAACCAGCACCATAGAACAGAGAGCATTCTGTCATCTGCAAAAATTCCCTCGAGTCTTCATTTGATCTGTCCCCTCTACTCACCTTAAGTTTCTGTCAGTATCAAGTAACTGACCTGTATATCCTGTCATTACAGTTTTGCATTTTCTAAAATTTCATATAAATGAATCATGCTGTGTGTATTAATATATGTCTGATTTTACTCCATACAGCGTTCATGATTCATCCACATTGTTGAGGGCATCCATAATTCACTCCTATTACTTAGTTGTATTCTTTATTTCTTTAAAGATTTATTTATTTATGCACACAAGCACTGGGGTACAGGCCAGACATGTGGGCAGTGAGATGATTCACCAAAGACATAACAGGGGAACAGAACAGGCAGATTAACTGAAACCCACTGCTGAGGGGAGCAGGGAGCAAGGCAGGAGAGGTCTGCAGGGCCATGTGGGTTAGCTCCCCCGATGGGTGGCAGGAATTGAACTCGCTGCAGTGGCTGCCATCTGCTTCATAGTGCATTGCTTAACCCATTTCACCACCAGGGAGGTCCCCTGTATTCTATATTAAAGGAACATACCACCACTTACTTGGTAATGTTTCTAGTTTGGGGAAATAAGAAATAAGGCTTCTGTAAATATTTAGGTACAAGTTTGTATGTGGACATACTTTTATTTATCAGAGGTAAATTTATAGAACTAGAAATAAGATTGCTGTGTTTCGTGGTAAGTTTTTAAGCAATTTTCTAGGAATTTTCTCTCCAAAGTGACTATACCATTTGTAATCCCTCTAATAGTGGATGGGACAATTGCTCCATATTCTCGTGTACACTTGATATGGGCAGTCATTTAAAACAATTCTAGTTCTTCTCGTATGTATAATACTATCTTATTGAGGCCTGAATTTGTATTTCCTTAAGGACCAATATTTTTGGCATGTTCCTTTAGCTTTTGTTCACTTATATATTTTCTTCAGTGATATATCTGTTAAAAGCTTTTGCCCATTTTATTGTATTTTCCTTATTGTTGATCTTTATGAGTTCTTAAATACATTTTCTATAAATTTTGTATTATATATGTTTGTAAATGTTTCTATCTGTGGCTTGTCTTTTTATTTTCTTAAGTATTTTTAAAAGCCAAAAGCTTTTAATATAGGTGATGTCCGATTTAACATTTATATTTTATAATTTGTATTTTTTTGTTCTGCATAGAAATTCTTTGCCTAATACAATATCACCAGACCTTCACTTATATTTCTTCTAAAAATTGTATAATTTTAGCTATTGTATTTAGCTCTATGGCTATTCAAAGTTAACTTTATATAAGTGATGTTAAGTCAGGGTCAAGGATTTTTGTTTTTCCTAAATATATTAATTTATTCCAGTGTCTTTTGCTGAAAACGACATTTTCCCTGTTAAATAAATTACGCACTATTGTCAAAAACTAATTGATTGGAGGGTCTCCCTGGTGGCACAGGGGTTATAATCTCAGCACTATCAATCTATCACAAGCCACTGTAGCCTGAGTTAGAACCCTGGCTAGGGAGCTAATCCATACGGCAAAGCAGACTTTTCCTATTTTGCCCACTGCTCCCCTCAGCAGTGTATTTCAATAGATCATCATGTTCTGCTCCCCAGTCTGTCTCTGATGAATGCTTTCATCCCCCCATACCTCTGACCTCCATTTACACCCCAGTTCTTGTATTCATAAATAAAAATAAATCTTAAAAAATAGGACCATTTAGTATCTTTAAGTAAAACAGTTTAGTCACTTAATATATACTCTTTATAAATCTGTTGTAAAGATGTCAGTACAGAATAGTCACTCAGGATAAATTTTTTGAAGGTGCTCATATTCATTTTTGAACTTCAAAGAAAAGATTATCTCTAAAATAATACTTAATGATTATGAATTGGTTTATATGTTCCAATGTTTAGATGAAATAATTCAAAATGGAAATTATCAAGGAGAACAGTACAATTATTATTTTTTCCTTTTCTAACATTTTATATATCAAGAATGTTTGGTTTAAGTGTTGCGTTTTAATTTGGGGAAGGCCTTTATCAAAATGTATCTTAGTGGGGCCTTTCTGGAGGCACAAGGGGGTAAGCATTGCACTATGAAGCATCCACAGCCACTGCAGTGCAGCATCAGTTTGATATCTGGCCAGGGAGGTGACCCATGTGGCACAGCAGACCTCTCCTGCTTTGCCCACTGCTTCCTTCAGCAATGTATTTCAGTCAATCTGCCTGTTCTGTTCCCCATTCTGTCTCTGGTAAATCATCTTATCGCCGATACCTCTGACCTATACCCCAGTGTTTGTGTGCATAAATAAATAAATCTTTAAAAAACATATCTTAGCAAGTTCACTATTAGTTACTATTGGAATTTCTATTACAAAGTCCATTGATTAAGTTTATATTTTCTTTTGTACTTTTTTTTTTAAAGATTTATTTATTTATGCATACAAGCACTGGGGTATAGGACAGAGGTGCAGGGGGGTGAGAGGATTCACCACAGACAGAGTGGGGAGTAGAACAGGCAGATCAACGGAAG
>JAGFMF010011629.1:5106829-5125437 GCA_019455555.1 Galemys pyrenaicus
CCCCTCCCTGGCCGGCAGCAGGGATCGAACTCATGCTGCAGTGGCTGCGGTTTGCTTCATAGTGTGTTGCTTAACCTACTGCGCCACCAGGAAGGCCCTCTTTTGTACTTTTAAAGAACTCTACTGAGAGCTAGATTTAACTTATAAAGAATTATTTTGTCCAGTTTTTATATACTATATATTATATTTTAAACAGGATTTATAAGCTAAGTATTATGGAAACATCTTTCTTTAGTTTACAATTAAAAATATTCTATAGAAAAAATAAAACTCAGAAAAATAATTGCTATTTCTAAGAGTTGGCATTTTATGTGTTAACTGTAACTAATTCATGGTTGTGGTAATTTTCCTATAAAATCACTAATAGCTATTTCAAGTATAGAATTTCACATAGGAGACATTTTAATGTGTAAAATAGAGGGGAAGAAACCACATTTAAAAATATTTATATGTTGCTTTGTTTAAAGTCAACAGCTTTCTCCTGCCTTTAGGCAGAGATATATTTTCACTTATTAGATGAGGTACATCGCTGTAAAATCCATTAAGCAGTAACTGAGTGTCTAAAAGCTTTAGGAGTTAATAAAGGATGTTTGGAAATCTGAAGAAATGGGAATCTGATTTGGACAGGTAGGATTAGTAAATAGGAAGCCATCCTGAAATCAGCTTTAAGTTAAATTTATTATGATGGTTGATAAAAAAAAATCTAGTATTTGTAATTGGTATGGGCTTGTATAGATAAACTTCCTTTCTAGGATATCTGAGCTGGCTATTGAAGGCTATTTTAGCCTTCAGTGTTAGATATAATTTATGTTAGCCTCAAGCACTAAAACCAAATGTTAGCATTAACTATTTCATTCCCATTTTATAGTTCAGTTTTAGAGCAAGACTTGAAACAGATGTGGAAAGGCATATCTTGAGAGATACCAACATGATCAGGTATGATGGTTGATTTTCTCAAGTCATGTTGGATTTTCATTTCTTGATCTCAGTTGTGATTATTGTCTCTTCAAAAATCATTTGAAAGAAAAAACAGGGTTATTTCTCAGCGTTTTCAGTGATTAAAAAACAAGTACAGAGGGAAACAGACTCAAGAATTGGTAGTGTTTGGAGGCACGTGTTACAATTTAGAAAAAAGAACTGGAGAGGGTATTCTAATATCAGGATAGATGACATTTAAGCAGACTCGCAGGTGGTTTTGGTATATTTGTTAATATTTTAATATTGTTTCACAAGATTCACAATGTATACAAGAGTATAGTGAAGTTAATCTCTCATCTTTTTCTTATAATGAACATATATAATACTTAAAGAAAAAGCTCATCTTACTATCATCTTTGTCAAGTGTTATTGTTCATCTTTTTTAGGTAATAACTGACATACAGGTTTTAGTACAAATCTTTCCCTCAAATCGACATATTGGTGTTGAGATTTTCCTTTGTTATATCTCATTTAGATCAGAGTGATTGAAGAGTGGGTTGAAACTAACAAGGAATTGTTTATAGGCTATTAATTTATATTTGTAGAAGCAGCATTTAACATTTGGATAAGTATAACAATAGCAAAAGAAGAGAAATATTACCACAGGATAATATTTCACACAGTTATAAGTTGCAAGATACCTCAGAATCAAATTTTAACAACTCTTAGGACAAACAAATATGTTCAAGAATAGCAGGCTTGATTCCAATGTGACAGAATGTCCCAAGCCAAACAATTTGTTATTGAGTATTTGATTAATGTAATGACTAATCTTTGAGTTTTTTTTTAAAAACTTATTTACGCATGTAAGAGTTGGGGTACACCAGAGGTATGGGGGCAGTGAGAGGAGTCACCAGAGACAGAGTGGGGAGCAGAACAGGTGGGTTGACTGAAATACACTGCTGAGGGGAGCAGCAGGCCAGGTGGGAGAGGGATGCCATGCCATGAGGGTTACCTCCCTGGCCAGAGATTGAACTCCTGCTGCAGTGGCTACAGGGTAGCTTCACCTGAACCTCTCACACCATCAGGGAGGCCCCTAATCTTTGATATTTTTTATGGTGTTGTGTATATTTTTTTAAAGATTCATCCATCCTTGCCTATAAGAACTGGGTACAGGGCAGAGGTGCAGGGGGTGGGGGTGGTGGTATGTGTGTGTGAGAGGATTCACCAGAGATAGAGTGGGGAGCAGAACAGGCAGATCTACTGAAATACACTGCTGAAGGAAGCAATGGGTGAGACAGGATTGGTGTGCTGTGCCATGTGTGTTACCTCCCTGACCGGGGATGGAACTCCTACTGCAGTGACGTCAGGATAGCTTCATAGTGCTGTGCCTTAACCCCTTTTGCCAGCAGGGAGGCCCTATAGTATTGTATTAAGAAAAGTTTTAAAATACATATTGTCTTTTTTCTTCCAAAACTTTTACTTGCTTTCTCATACAATTGCCAGTTTTTGTTTTGTTTTTTTTATCCATTGAGGAAAGATTAAGTTACCTAATCTCAAAACCTTATTTATTTGCTATTTTATTATGATTGCTTTTAACTGAGGAACACATGAACAATTACCCATCCAGTGAAAATAGATCTCCCTACTGCTATATGCATTTTTTCTAATAAAACATAAAATAAAATTTATTAGTACGAGAAAAGTCTGGAGGGACTTCAACATATCAATCTCTTGACTAGATGATGTCAGATATACACATTGATTTTCAGATTAATTTCCTACAAATAGATAATTAAGAGACACTTTTGAAGATGCTCTATTCCTTTGTCTCCTGAGTAATTAACTTTTCATTCTAAATTTATAAAATAATGCATCATTTTTGTTAGTTTGTTTTTAAATAGAACGAGATTGTCCTGATTCTTGCATGACTAGAAATAAAGAAAGCAGGAATCAGACCGAAGACAGAGGCTGAGATATATTTGTCAGTTTATCTGAAGACAGGCTATGGTCAGGCTGTAAGATGACTTTGAAAGGTACACCTTAATGGGTTCTCATGCTAAACACATTCTTTGAAAGCTATTTCTTCCAAAAGTCTAAATAATTACCAATAATATATCTTGCATTTATGCTTTGATGAATAAAAAATAGGAATTAGGTTTTTAACTGTTTTTAGTTATTATTACAAATTGGGAGACTTCTTGCTTGATTTATTAGTTATTAGTGCAAAGATATTATCTGGTTCAAACAACAGGAAGAATAGAAGAAGGAATATATAATATTCAGATTAAATCTAAACTTATTCCTGTTTGATTTTTAAATTAAAGATATACCTTCCAACAACTCTTTTTATAGCCTTTATGCGTGACTTTTAAATTTTCTGTACTAATTATAAGGAAATTAAATTTTGATCTAGACAAAATGAACAAAAAGTGAAACTAGACAGAAGATTAAAGTCTGTATATTTTCTACAACTGTATTTCTTTTTTCATTTGTATTTTAAATCAAACTAGTTAAGAACATCTCTATTCAATAACCATTCTAAATATAATTTTTATAAGCACCAACAATATGCCAGGCACTGTTTAGGGCTCTGGGGATATAAATAACTGGGAATATAAATATAAAAAATTCTTTGCCCATTATGGAGCAAAGGTGAGTAAAAATTGCGATGCACTTGTACAACTATAATATATAAGAAATAGATACTATTATGTGCTTTAGAGAAAAATTAAGTAGGACAGAGAAGAGGCATAGGGTGAAAGGCCATTTCAAACATGGTAGTTTAGAAAGATTTGAGTGGAGACTTACCACTAAATGTGCAAGCAAGAAGTGTTTGCAGGCTCGGAGAGTGATGTGGATAAACCCTGATGCCAAAAGTTGGTTGGCAAGTTTAAGTAAAAACAAGGAGCCAGCTTGGTGACAGGCGGGAACTGCTGGGAATGGACTCACAGCAGTTACTAGTGTCAATACATTGACTTTATGAAGAGGGTTTGATGAGTGACATTATCTGACTTACATTTAGGAAGAATCACTCCAGCTATTGTGTTGATTTATAGATGTCAGAGGAAAATTAGGAAGATGTGTGTGTGTGTGTGTGTGTGCACATATGTATAAACATGTAGTTGATCCTCATTGTTTACAGGTTTCATATTTTTAGATTTACATCTTTGGACAATTTATTGTAGGTACTTTGCAATCTATCAACATTTGAGATGCATGTAGAGATCTCTCTACTTTTGTTTCATTTCTCATACAATAATAAGTATCATTTTTATGGTGTACAATGTGCCATGCTGATTGTCTTTTTGTTAGTATTAAAGCACTTTCCATTGTTCCTAAGTCCAAGAAGACTGTGAGGTGCCATACAGAGGAAATATAGGTGTTAGATCAGTTTCATTCAGACATGGTTGATAGTGCTGTAAATTGATAATAGAAAGTATGATACAGTCCAACAAAGGAGGGGAAATTAACTATCTATACACAAGATCCATACAGGAAGTGCTAAAGTAACACTTGTAGTGCATACTAAAGCCATGGCCAAAAATGTGGACTTGTGAGATGACAACCAATGAAAGGACAAGTTCACCATATAGTTCTGTGGTGAAACTCAAGGCCTTAGAATTGGCTGTCCTGTTACCCAGGGCTAGAAAAGTGTGAAATGTCTCTGCTAGTGCTGACTGACTCACATTTCAAAAACCCATGTGGTATGAGAAATATTGAACTTGCAATGTGAAATATTACAGATAAGAAGTCTAGGAATTTAGGAAATACCTACTAAATGTTATAAGGAAAGGTTTTTGTGGAAGACTAGGTTCCAGATGCTGCTGGACTGGCTAGTTTTACCAAGATAATCCATGTAATTCTAATGTCCTCCAAAATTCCTGTGTTTCAGTTATTCAGAGAGTTATTTAGTTGTGAGAAATGTTCATTGACTAAGGTGTGTTTATATGGAAACACACATAAAACCAAGGGTGTGCATTGATCTGTGGACAAAAAATGTAACCATACTTTAGCAGGACCATAGCCCTGTATTTCCCCTAGGCGTGATGGTTTCATATTAACTACTTCAGTGTTTAAGTGGCTTCTTAGAGTATAATTAACACAAATTAATAGATTCAACTGTGTGTGTGGCATGACCATGTGCAGAGGAAGTGAGAGCTTGGCTCTCTGCAAGATAAGGAGAAAAGTTCTCAGAAGAACCATCCCACCAGCATCTTGATATTAGACTTCCAGTTTCCAGAACTATGAGGCAATATATTTAATTGTTCTAGAACAGCCTTAACAGATTAATACAATTTATATTAAGCAAGTTGTATTAGTGACTTGGAACAGGCATCTGTTCTGTGGTGGTAATTTGGACTTGGTGATACATGGTTGAATTTGGGGTACCTTTTGAAGTCAGAGCTTGCAGCAAATTGATATAGAATTATATATTTGTAAGTTATCGCCTACTTTGGTTTCTCCTCCTATTCACATGTTGTATCATTTTTCAAGAAAATAAGTCTTACAATATGAGGGAAAAGAAAACATCTTAGCTATAGCCCTGAAATATTTCCAGTGGGACCAGTAAAAACATGGTGTTACTCAGAAAAATATGACAGTGTAATATAGACTCTGAATGTTCAGGATCTCATTTTTTAAATTTTGATCAGAAAGATATTTATGGCTATTAATATTATTTTCCATGATACTCTGTTCAGGAGAAGTAAAATCAAACCATAATTCAGTGTTGGAATGAGTGAGTACAGAATGGCTCTTAAAACTTACTGGTATATTAACTGTGTTCATAACTAATATTACCTGAAAGAAAATTGCTTATTGGATATTTAGTCTGTTTGAGGCAACAAAAGCATTCAAAGTAAATATGCTGAATTTTCCTTTGCATTACTGTTTAAGGCTTATTGTTTTTAAAAATCTATAAAAATCAATTATAATTACACAATTTAGAAAATGTACTTTGAAAAGTCATTTCTGCTTAATTTTACTTCTGCCATTAAAGCATTCAGTTTCATTATTTGAAAATGCATTTTGAAGTAATAAAAATATTTTGTATTAAATAGTATTATGTTGGATTTATCTTGGGGTGATTTTTAGGAGAAACATTTTTATCCATTCAATTTATTTTTTAATGTACTCTAGATGTTTCTTTAATATGAAACCAAGTTAAGTCTTAACTTTGCTTTTGTTATCTTATTTCCAATTATCACTGTGACTTTTTTATATCAATAGGATTATGTGGTTACAAAATAAGGTACTTTCATTATAATTGCCAGCATTCTAAAGCTTTGTAATTTTCTCCATATTTGTGTGTGTTTTTGTCTGTCACACTATACTTTATTTATTTCATAGCAAGGGGAAAAAAAGTCTATTGGAATTAACCAGTCTTTTTTTTTTTTTTAAAGATTTATTTATGCATACAAGCACTGGGGTACAGGCCAGAGGTACAGGGAGAGGGGGGTGAGAGGATTCATTAGAGACAGAGTGGGGAACAGAACAGGCAGACTGAAATACACTGCTGAGGGGAGCAGCAGGCAAAGCAGATGTCTTGTCATGCCATATGGGTCACCTCCCAGCGGCCAGGCATCAGGGATCGAACTCATGATGCAGTTTGCTTCATAGTGCGTTGCTTAACCCATTGTGCCACCAGGAAGGCCCCGCATTTAACCAAGTCTTTAACCCCAGAGTTTTTTTGCTAATTAAATGAACAACATTTTTGGTTGTAGAATGGGTTTCCTAAAAGTTGTTTCTTTCTCAGTTACATTTACAATAAGTTATCAAGTGCCTATTTTCTTTAAAGATTTATTTATGCATACAAGAGCTGGGGTACAGGCCAGAGGGGTGGGGGTGAGAGGATTCACCAGAGGCAGAATGGGGAACAGAATAGGGGGATAAACTGAAATATTCTGGGGGTTGCAGCAGGCAAGGCAGGAGAAGTCTGCTACACTATATGGGTAGCTCCCTGGCCAGTGATTGAACTCATGCTGCAGTGGCTGCCCATAGCGTCACAGTGCTGAGACTTAACCCCTTGCGCCACCAGGGAGATCCCTCTAGCATCTATCAAAGCTCAACTGTCTACAATGAAACCAAGAAATGTTGAAAGAAATTAAAGAAGCAATGGAGTATTAATCAATACCAGTCCTTTACTTAACCCACCTTCTAAAAGAAACTACAATCTCCCTTTAGATAATGATGTATTACACTTTAAGAGGAAAAATGAGCCAATGAGCCAGTTATTTTGGACTAGCCTTTCAGCAGCAAGCATTGAGGCACTCTCTCACCAAGTTGAGCAATGTTTGAGATATCAGAATGTAGTCAGCTGTTGAAAGGATGCCTGATTTTCCACTTAAAATGAACTTGAAAGACTGTGAGGTAAGTTATCCCAATAGAGTTAGCAACATTTACAAGCTTAGGATAAAAGAGAGAGAAGTGGGGAAAAAACATTGGAAGTTATTCTAGTCTTGGGAGATAATTTTCAAGCTTTTAGTGGGATCAGAAGAAGTTTACAAAAGTGACTTATTCATTTCTTTTTGAAGGCTTATAGGTGTGATGTACAACACTTTATAAATTATAACCTGATGGCACGTATACTCTTGAACTATGCTATTTGTTTCTTGGTATATTTGAAACATAGCTTTCCCCTCCCCTCATAATATGATCAAAGTCTTTTGAGTTATTTGATCCAACTCAAAAATATGTATATTTTTTTCCAGTGAGTTAGATAAAACTAATTGTGTTCTAGTAGCCCACAAGCTAAAGGAAAAGGTATTAATCTCCACACTACTGACTCCATACACTAAGTCTTGTACAGTGCAGCAGGGTACACAATAAACCCTCCTTATTCAAAAAAGCCATGAATAGTATACCAACTAAAAACACTGGTTCATTAGCGTTATCAAATCCTGTAATGTAAGAATTTGTTAGGTCTTCCTAAATTGAGCATCATTATTCTACTTTCTGGTGGTAACTCATTCATTGCTCCTGGAACTTCCATCTGGGAAGTTTTTTGTTTGATTTTGTCCATGTTTCTATAGCACCATTTCTAGAGTGTTGCAAAGTGTGTACTCCTTTGGAAAAAATATAGACTTAACAGTCCAGTTCATTAGTCTATATTTAGTGACCTGGAGGTTCCTTTGACAACTGGCAAGTGACAGAGTTTTTTGGTAAATCTTCCTTGTGGTTCTTTGAAAAGGCTATTTACATTAAAATGTAACTGACTCAGTTCTATATGCAAGTTTACTTACAAGCAGAAATTTCCATAGATATAAAGCCTGAAACCGCCTGTTCATTTGCTAGTCTTGTGCTGGCCCAATTCACAGCTGACATATAATGACCAGAAAAAGCAAGCTAAATTGCCAGAACAATAATTGTGAAGGAATAATAGAATAATAAGGACTAGAGAGCAAAGAGGGCAGAACTATTCTGAAATGATCTGAAGATCATTGGAGCTTTTAATTCTCCTTTTGGTTAATCCTACAGGACTAGCTCAGTCTAAGCTACTCAGAGCTACTGTGAAGGGGAAAGGAGTCAACAAAGCTATTCATTGTCATAGAATCTAGTTGACAATCTTATCCTTGAGAGAATTCTAACTGATGGTTGATTTTTGGGTCTACTCAAGATGTTGAGGAACTAGGTCCAACAATAGAGTAAAATTTCCAGTAGATTTGAAAAGATTAAGAAAAAGAGTCACCAATGATAGAAGGTGGTTTATTCAAACATATAATTAATGTCCCTTTGAGTGGTAGGGCCAGAAGTTGAAGAGCAAGAGATTGAAGAAGTAGACTTGGAATATGGGGCAGCTTCACATCTCATGTTTTTTAAAGCTGAAAGAAGAATATTAGTGTGACTTTCTGTCAAAGCCCAGAGAGACCACACCTGAAGAGCAGGGGTCAACTAAGAGGTAAATGGAATCTTATCAAAAATTGTACCCAGCTCTGAAAGAATCCAGTCTCTAGTTAAATGTGATCACCAGTCCCTCATTAAATGTGTTTAACAAAGGAAAGGGCTAAATATTTTCTGATGGAAGTGATCACTTGAAACCATGATTTTTTTAAGTCACAATTTCCACCGTTTAATGAAAATACTAGAAATGTAAAGTGGCAGGAAAATATAACTGAAAATTAAGAGAAAAATAAATAAAGTAGTTACAAAGATAATATATATTTTGGATATAATTTTCAACTAGTAATTATTAAAACATTAATAAAAATTAGGGACAAGGTAGTGATAAAATATAAGCTAGAATTTAGCTACAGAATCGCTATCTATTAAAAGATTTAAGTGGACTTTCAAGAGCTGAAAATGCGACTAAAATATCAACATCTGATTTTCAAGTCTTAATGAATGATTTTAAGAGCAGACAGGAAATAGTGAGAAAATAATAAACTAGAAGAAAAATCAATAGAAAACATCCAAACAAAAACAGAGAGAGAAAAGAATGTAAAAATAAAACCAAATAAGTGTAACACTTTTATTCTTTTATTGAAACCTGCTCTGACTTCTGAAACAAGAGGGAAAACAACCTTTTTAATTGATCTTTTCTGCTGAGGACATACTGCAATACAACTAAAAGGCTCCACAGTCACTTTATTCACTGCTGTTTAAATTACAGAAGCTGGTTATCTTTTCCAAACTAAGTGAGGCACACACTAAGATTTCTTCAGTCGATATAAACTAGGGATACAACACCTTTTAACAAAGCTGTATTCTCTCCCGTCTCTTTCAAATGGAGTAACTCTGGTCAAATTCATTTCTCTTAGGTCTCTTTAAAAGTGTGGAGGAACAGCCAACAGGTACCACAATTTTGACTTTTTCAAATAACTTTCACTAGAGCTGCACTGACCAATGAAGTCCATGTTTGCTTAATTGTAAGTTAATAAACAAAAAAAAAAATTTCAATTGCATTAGCCACATTTTCAGTGTTCCTTTGTCACACGTGGCTATTTGCTTTTGTCCAGATATGGGAATTTTTCACCATTTTAGACATCTGCATGAAAGTGCTATTAGACAACACTACTCTGAAGTTATGATATCAGAAATCATAGTTTGGCTTCTAACTTTTTCCAAACGGTTACCATGGTATAAAAAGAATTGCCAACTTTTCAGCTGGCAGTGTTTACTAAGTACCTTCCTTTAGAATAAATGGCTAAGGATGTTGTTTTGAGTTAAATGTCGGAAACTGTGTATCATTTCTTAAATGTCAACTTTTCAAGAGACAAAACCTCAATTGTTTTGTCTTTGTTTGGTCCCCCCCACTCCATGGAACAAATAAGGCTGCCACTTTCTCCAAGCTTAATATGGAATAGGGGGTCTGAGCTCCCTATTCAGAGTGTAAAATTTTGATCTCTCTTTTCAGATGACTCTCAGTCCTGTACTGTGTGTGGTGTCTTAGAATCTAGTGTTTTTCTAGTTCAGACAGATTCCACAGCAATCCTCCATTTTGTGGGACAATTGATGAGAGCTGATCACCTGGTATTATGGAGTCAAATGGGACACTGAGGAATCTACCTGCTTCTTAGCCAGACTTCAACCAGTTCCACTATTTTTTATCTCACCTATTCTCTGCTCTCAGTGTTCACTTGGATTTTTGAGCCTTTTCTTGGTGCACACTGCTGAGCAATGGTTATCTTATGCTTCCAAATACTTAAATTTCAGTCTCCCCTATATTTAGCCTCCTACCACTTGTGCACCTTCTTTCTAAGTCCTTCTATGCTGCTTTCCCCTCTGCAGGATTTATCTTTCAGGAAAACCCTGCCCTTTTTAAAACCCTTCCAAAGATATTATAATGATATTTCTAAAGAGAGATGAGGTAAAGAAACAGGTTCACTATTCTAGGTTTAACCAGGAATCTTGAATTATTTTATAACTAAGCTGTTGGAATAATAAGCAGTTGGAAAATTTATGTCAGTGGGAAGTGACATGTATTGTGTATTTAACGTGCCGGAAACATATCCTTTAAAAATATCTGAAAAATTATATCTATAGATTCTTTAAAAATACATGAAAAACTGTAGTTGCAATAGATTAAATCACATCACAATCAATTAAATGACATCCTGGAAGTCCCAGTGGTTAATCAGTGACAATTTAGCATGTAAATTATGCCTGATTTTGTCATACTCACTATCCATATAGTGCAGTGGTTAAAAGCTTGGGTTTGAATCCTAGATATGCAATGCAATAGTCATAGAATCTTCTAGTTAATATCTACTTAATTTCTCTATCTCATTTCCCTGGTGTATAAAATGTTAATAGTAGAATCTAATCTATAGGGTTGTTGAAAGAATTAAATACATTGATGCATGTAAAAGGATTTTAATTGTGCCTGGCATACAATGTAATTGCTAATTGTATTATTATCTGATTTCAAGGAAGAAAATATACCATCCTCTTTATGGATGTTTTTTCTAAATCTAGGAAGTGTGAAAATGAAAGTCTGACAATGATTCCTATTTTTCTTTTAATGTCATTCTCGAACTTTCTATATCAAAATATTAAACATGGAAGATCTGTTACTAAGTGAGCTAACAAAAAAATATGCTGATCTCTTTTCTTTTAAGGGAAAAATAGACCCTATAACTTCTGAAGATGTTTCTTATGATTTAGAATATATTCTATGTTAATTTTAGAGGTTTTGATATTGTATCCATTCTATTCATTTATAAAAAGCTCTTCTAACTTTTTTAAATTTGACTTAATATCCCAAGAAAATTTTCTTGCCATAGCAAAGTTCCTTTAAAACTGTAATTTTCAAAATGTTAGTACACAGGCTGTGACAAGTAGTTGTGGGAACTTTAAAATTATCCTGAAACAACCTCTTTGCTTGGCTTTTATATTTCAAACTAAATCCAAACCACTCCAGATCTGAGTGCCATCAGACTTTGGCAACACTTAACTTCTTGGTTCAATGCAAGAGTGATTCATTTTTTAAACACTCTGACAACTAGGATATAAATTCTTTAGTTTATACAGGTGATCTCATGAATATTCTTTTTCATCCTTTATGTATCAGAGAAACAAAAATATAAATGTATTGAATATTAACAGTTTTTCTAATCATTGAGATAGGAAAGAGAGAGAGGTTGTTGATCAGTGCGCTGTACATGTGTTTTAAAATGAAGAAGGAAAAGACATGAGAAAATAGTTTACAGGCTGTGCTGGAACTGAAGCATTTGGAGCACAGTTTAATCCATTTGCCAAATCCCAAATACAGCTGGGTTCTCCCACAATTCTTTTAATTGGAAGCAGATTTCTGTGCTAATTTTGTAATATGAAGAGAGCAATATTTCTTTCCTAAAAGTAGGGCATTATATTTGCCATGACCACTTCTAATATCAACAGCTTCTTAGCAAGTTTTGTGTTTTAATTTAAATAATATCTGGCTTAAAGTATACAATATTTTCACTTGAGTTATTACCTTATTAATATACTTTATTTTGTAATTAAGTATATTACCATTCAATTAATAATCAAACTTACTGGGTATTTTGTATTTGGAAAATATAAATGCATAATTTAAAGAATTAAAAAAGTAAAAATGTGCATTTTAGAAAGCAAGTATACATTCTATTTGATTTCATATAAAGTGAGAGAAACGTTTTCTTTTTCCACAAGATTGGAAAGTTTATTAAAACTTGGTATTTTGACATGTTAATGTTATTTTGGGGAAGGACTGAATTAGTAGAAAATGTTTATTGTATTAATCATCTTATTAAATTATAATAGATATCATAACTTTTCAAATATATGTCATCTATTTTCCATTTGAAACTGCTAGCTTCTGAGTCACCAAATTTCAAATTTAATATTTATGTAGTGGAAATACTGGTCTTCAAATGTATCTGTTTCTAATAGCTACATAACGACTTTAAGGGTTAGTATATTTTGTCTTTAATTAAAACTAGTATTACTATTAATAATGCAAAAGAATCTCATTTCAAACGTTCAAAACAAAGCATTAAATTATTTTAAGAGTAATCATGAGATTATTTTGGATGTCTATTAGGTATTCAAAAGAAGGCGTATTTAAAACATCGAGTTTTAAATATAGCTCTTTAGACAAGGATCTAAAATAGAGGGTAAAAGTTAAATCATTGTTAAATAGTTTTACATTTATTCAACAGTTTTTAGACAACACCTATAATGTACCTTTATGGGAATTAATACATTTAGAGTAATAATCTATACCAGGTGGTATCATCATAACTTTATAAATTTTCTACCCTTTGAAAATAACAAGATTGATTTTCATTGATAATATTATTGCAAGGTGGATAATTTACCAAATTTTAGTTGCATGATGAAAAAGGGGTTTCATGAAGCTGGTCACAGTGAAAATACAAGCACATATTAGGGAGATTTTATAAAGAATGTTTAATTAAAAAATAAAATTCCAAAAGATAGTCACTTACACAATAAAAATGGTTCCAATAATGTATTCTGAGATGTCCTTCTCCATATTCTATGGAGCAATACAATGAAGGATCCATACATATATTAGTAGTAACTTGGGATCTTGAGTTTTTCCTATTAGTCTTTGTGTTGTTCCTTATGTTAATACCACAGTGTCTTATTATTCATATATTTTGTTGTAAAGGCCTCCCATGTTTTATTTTCATGCAACAGTGCTTAGACTCATCTGTGCAGTTGAAATTCTCTCATGATGTTGATTGTTAATACATTAAATCTATAAATCAATTTGTAAAGAATTGACATATTTATAATATTGAGTTATTCAATCCATAAGCATATGTCTCTTCGTTTATATTCTTTAATTTCTCTCAGTAAAGTTTTATTGTTCATCCTTAGAATTATAGCATATCATCTCTTAGATTTATTTTACATTGCCTAATATTTCTGATGCTATAGTAAATTGTACCTCATAAAGATAGTTTTAATGACTGATAGTTAAAAGCACAATTAATTCTGGTACAATGATTTTGTAGAGAATGACCTCTCTAAACATTTATTAAGTCTACTAATGTGTAGTCTATTTCTATTTTCTATGTCAGAAAATTCTATCATCTACAAATAGGAGAGGTTGTCAGTATGACTTGTAGAATTAGAATGGTGATAATAATGATGGCTGTCTTTGTTTTGCGCTTACTGTTACAGGCTTAGCATTCAGTGTGTTTGTGGAGATATTTATTTTGTAATTACATTTGTTAGATTGACGTATGTACCTTCTTGTTTCTGTTTTGTTAAAAGATGATTTTTAATCATGAATGCTAAATTTTAATAGATGTTTTTCTGTATTGTATAAGCTAATAATATAATCATGTCCTTTAAAATATTAATATGGCAAATTCTTTTATTTTTTATTTTAAAAATTTTAAAAGATTTATTTATTCATGCATATAAAAGCTGGTGTGTAGGCCAGATGTGTGTGTGATGTGTGTGTGGGTGGGGTGAGAGTATTCACCAGAGCTAGGATGGAGAGCAGAACAGGTGGATCTTCTGAAATTCACTGCTGAGGAGAGCAGCAGGCGAGAGAGGAGAGGTCTGTTGTGTTATGTTGGTTAGCTCCCTGGCCTAGGATCTAACCCATGCTGCAGTGACCATGGATAGCTTCATAGCACTGAGACTTAACAACCCTTGTCCCACCAGGGAGGGCCTCTTGCATTGATTTTTATTGAAGGAACATTGGTTTACAAAACTGTGTAAGATTCAGAGGTACAGGTTCACACCTCTTCCATTGTAATCATCACACTATACGTACCACAAAAGTACCCATAATCCTCCATCATAGCACATTGGGCCCCTTCCCTACTTTGCTCTATGCCCTACCCTCCTGCTCTGCTAGCCTCCTCGTACTATCAGATTTCTAAGGTTTATTTTGGTTTAATTTTATCTGTTCTTTTATTTCTTTATTTTCCAATATGAGTGAAATCATCCTGTTTAGTTTTTTCCTTCTGACTTATTTCACTAAGTGCAAATTCCTCCATTTTATCTATATTATTGCAAATTGTAAAAGACTACTTTTTATATTTTAAGAACTGAATAGTATTGTATCTTCTTAATATACTATAACAAGTTTTAATAATTGATATCCCAGTGAAATCTAGCATTGTCTATCTGTATAGACCTGAATTTATCATGATATAATTTATACATTATGCACTGCTGGTGTTAGTTTGAGAAAGGTCTGTTGTGAATATTGGCATATATAGTCATGAACGAGAGTAACTTTTATTTTCATGTTTACTTTTTTCTGTTTTTATGTCAATTATGCTAAATTTGCAAAAGGAGATTTTGTTGTCTAACCTCTAGCAGCATTATATGATATTAAAAAATTTATAAATATTTAGTCCTTACATTTTTGTTAGAACTCACTGATATAGACTAAAGATTTGTACTATTCTTTGGGCTATGGCTGTTATTCATTTAACATTTTAATTATATATAAATATGTGTTTATTGACAATTGATATTAAATACACATACAGGAAAACTATAAAAACTATAAAAAATACATATATTAGTGAACTGTAACAAAATGAAAATACTCATGTAACAATCATTTATGTGAGGAAATAAAAACAAAAATGGAGAAATTGACATACACAGGCACTCTCACATACACAGGTAACCATTATCGTGACCTAAAGCACCAGAAGTTAATTTTGCCAATTTTTCAAGTAACTTTTGGAGTGGCTTATTTCATTCCTTATCATGTTTGTGAGATTCATCTTGTTGTGTGCAGCAGTAGTTCAACTCCATGGCTAATGTACTGGAGTGTGTGTCAGAGTATTTTTCATATATATATTTTATTTTATGTCTATTGAAAATAATATTTCAAGCATTCTTTATAAGACTCTTAATATCCGTATAGCATGTTGTGTATTTGCCTAGGCATGGGAGTGTAAATGGTCTTCATAGTGTTCTTCTGTATCCAGTAATGCCTATTTGTATATGTGACTTCCTGCTGATGTACATCCTAGCCAACCCTTGGTATAAAGACAATAATGAAGTTGTCTTTAAAATTATAAACTGCTATCTTCAATTTTGGAAAATTCTCATTCCTATCTCTTCAACTATTGTTTCAGTCTCTCTTTTTTTGAGACTCCAAAAAATATGTATATTAGAATGTAGCCTTAAGGAAAATATCCTTCCTTCCATAACTTAATTTTTTGTCTATCTGTGCTTCATTTTTTTTTTATCCTATCAATCTTCTAGTTCACAGATAATTTTTTTTCCATTGGATCTATTTTTTTTCTTAAGTCCTTACATTCGTTATTTTAGATGTTAAACTTTTGTTCTATATCTTTAATTTGGCTTTTTTCAAATATGTTTTATTACTTGAAAATATTTTTCAGCTTGATTTTTATCTTTAGGAATATTTAACCATAAATGGTTGTTTTACAATTAGGTATATAACCCAATTATGTAAAGTCTATATAGGTTTGTTTTGGTTTGGTTTGTAAATGCTGTTTTTTTTAGTTACCTAGTTATCTTTGACTATGTGCTAGATATTATCTTTGAAAAAAACATAGAAAAACTTCAAAGCCCAGATAATATGATCCTACACAAAAAATTTTTGTTTGCCTTTGCTAAGTGTTAAAGAGCTGTTACAACATATCATAGGTCCCCACAATTCAATTTCAAAGCTTAAAATTTTATGGAATTTTAATAATGCAAAGCTTGAACTATAGGTGTGTACAGTTACTGGTTTATTTCTGATTCACTTGTACTCCTAGGGAGTAATGCATTAGGGTTAAAATATGATAGGGAGTGCTGCTAAGTCCAATGTAGAATAACCCTTTAGGGCTTTGAATGTTAGGTTTTATGTTTTGAATCCTACAAGGCTACCAAATTATATAAATATATATTATATATAAATCTATATTATATATAAATATATATTTATAAATATAAATATATAAATATATAATAGATTTATATATAATAGATTTGTATATAATATATTTATATATTATATATATAAAAAATAGTGACTGAATACAGAGTTTTATTTGAATGCTGGTTTAAGAATAATTATCCTGAATCTCAACATAATTCCTTATGAGTTTTTAGATTATTTATACATTAAAGAATAGTTCTTTATAATATTGTATTTAGTTAATTTTAGTTTTCTCATCAGAAAAAAAAATGGTCCAAATTAGCTAGAATATCTTTAGCAGATGCATAGGTTTCTTATATTAGCTAGTTTCAGTGTAATTCCATAGTCATAGATGTGGTCTTTGGTATAAGGAAGATAGAACACTTCTTTTCCTTAGTCTCCTTAGGGGAGACTCTAATGCCACTGATGATTATGAGTTCAGAAAAGACCTTGACTTTTGAAATCTATTCATTCAAGATCAAATAAAGCTGTTGAATGAATCTTTATTCTACATGCATGTTCAAGAGTGAATATTAGGAGTTTAGGAGTTTGATGTTATTGTTCTCAGTAAAATATTTAGAGATTTTACTTGTTTCTCTTCTTACTCAATGCATACTATAAAAGCAGAGAAGTTATTATGGCCAAATGAAATTGGGCTTGTCAAGTGATTATTGGAGAAATGGTTTAACAATTTTAAATTTATATAAGACATAAGAAATTGCAAGGTGAACTGGTGAAATCTGTCTAACCATACAGTATACACAGTGGTAATATGCTAAAGGCAATATTCTAAATTACCAAAAATTAGATTATTAAATACTTGCTCATATAAAAATTGATTAAATATGTTATTAAATTATTTAGATTATCAGCAGATTAAAATTATAAATGAAAGTAATAATTATATATTATGTCCTTGGTTAACTATAGAATTTCATTAACCACAACACAAATTATTGGTAATAAACTTTACTCTAGATCCCCAATCATAATTTTTTGTTCCTTCTTTGTCAAAATATAAGTTATTTAACAGTCTGAAAGGAAATTTTGCTTTGGATTATCCCTGAGGACATCTTGTTCTATTTTATGTCTATTTGTTTTTTTAACACTCCATAATTTTAAAAGTGGCCTGGCAGGAGAGGAGGTGCATGGAATGAAAAATGGGCTTTGGACATATTCAGTATTGTAACACCAAATCTTTTAAAATCCCATTTATATATGATACTTGTATTCTGTTCAACAAATGACCATACCACTTATTATCTGCCTATTGAAATATTGAACAGTCATTCTCTTAGGACATGCATTCCTCAGAGTAATAATAAATTTCATATTCTTTAATATGTAATAAGAAACATCAACATACTTTTATGCTCACATATCAAAACTGAAGTCATTTTTTCTCCATCAGTTTTTTGTATAGCTGCAAATATAAAGAGGAATACTAATTTGTGAATTAATAATTTGAAAGCAATCATCTTTCTCATTCTGTGTCTTCCATATATTTGCTGGTATCTGCCTTATGTTTTCACAATAACTTCTATTTGCATCACTCTTTACAGGACTACATGAAGGAATATGTCGAGAGTTTGAATTCTCTTTTTATTGTAAGAAAATGCCAGTGTGAGAAATTGAAAATCAGATGATCGTGGTCAGTTCTGATGCTCTCCCTAGGTCCCATAGATTGCCTCTCCTAACCCTCAAATTTTTATAGGCTTTTTTTTTTAAAGATTTATTTATGCATACAAGTACTGGGGTACAGGCCAGAGGTGTGGGGGGGTGAGAGGATTCACCACAGAGAGCGGGGAGCAGAACAGGCAGATCAATGGAAGCACACTGCTGAGGGGAGCAG
>JAGFMF010011629.1:5125464-5138015 GCA_019455555.1 Galemys pyrenaicus
CCATGTGGGTCCCCTCCCTGGCCGGCAGCAGGGATCGAACTCATGCTGCAGTGGCTGCGGTTTGCTTCATAGTGTGTTGCTTAACCCACTGCGCCACCAAGGAGGCCCTTTTTATAGGCTTTTTAACGTCTCCCTGCAGGTCTTTTGAGATTTACACTGATAGAACTATCAATACAAATTATGCCTTGATATGGAATGTGCTAAATTTCTGTATAATTAGTGATATAAATATATATAGGTTTTCATATCTGGAAATATTAGTTTTTTACTGAGGCCTCCTTGGTGGCTCAAGGGGTTAGGTACTGCACTATGAAGCATTCGCAGCCACTGCAGCAGGAGTTCAATTCCCGGCCAGGGAGGTGACCCATATGGTGCAGCAGACCTCTCCTGCCTTGCCTGCTGCTCCCCTCAGCAGTGTATTTCAGTTGGTCTGCCGTTCTGCTCCCCACTCTGTCTCTGGTGAATCTTCTCATCCCCCCATCCCACCTTGGTCAGTACCCCAGTTCTTGTATGCATAAATAAATAAATCGTTTTTAAGAATTAGTTTTTATCAATAATTAATTTCTCTGAATTGATTCAGCACTTTTCTGTCTTTTGTAATGCTCATAGTGTAACTGTACATAATAAGGTTGCATTTGTAACTAAACATTTAGGGATCTCCTGGGAGAATATTTAATGTCTAACTTACATGGTATGGCAACATTTTAAATTTGATTTTGTAGAGCTCTAACCAAATCTTAAAGAAGGAGGTGAAACCTGCTAGCAGTAAGTTCTTCACGTAGCCCAAGGGCTTGTTTGGTTTTGATTAGTTTTACTAGACTTCATTTGGTTTCAATTAAGCTGAGACAGGTCAGTGACTTTCATGAAAAATGTGCATTTCTTAAGTTAGAAAATAATTCTTTTGTGTAGAAAGAAGGGTGTAATTTTTTCCTAAGTGGAACAAATATTACTCAAAGACAATTTTAGATTTCATAACCAGGAGGCATAAAGTGAGACATTTCTATATTGAACTGTCCCTTTATCTCTTGGAATGTTGGTTCTCTTCTGTTTTAGGTGACAAAATTAAAATAACTTCACATGCTTCCAAAAACAGTAATAAGAATATTTAATTATATAACTATAACAAATTTTCATAGTTAATTGCATATTGTGGATAGCCATTTGATTTAAAAAGAAGCAATTATTTTAGTAAAGGTGAGAGAATATTAAAATTCAACAACCTTATTAAAAACTTCATTTAAATATTACATTATCATAGATTGTATCAAATGGGACTGTTTACTTTAGTTGCAAATTTTTTGTTACCTTCAAAATAATCTTGCAGTGGTATATCTCTGGTTATTAGTTGAAAGTAATGCATATTATTCATTTGAGAAGGGAGAAGTTACAGCAAACTCTGAGGTTATAACTCTGTTCTTTGACTATGAACAAGAAATATGGCTCTTAGTTTTTCTTTGTCTTCCAAATATTAATTTCATCCTGAACAAAGTCCTTTGGCCTCCTAAAATTTTATTTCTTAAACTCCTATGTTGGTTAAAAAGATAACTACAAAACAGAAAGACATGCTAGTATAATAGAAAATATAAATTTTTTATTTTTTTAAGTTCAAGATTCTCTGCCTTCAGATAATATTGATTTTTCTAAAGAGGCATTACCATATACACTACCATCTGTTCAAGGTTATGGCAAAAACATTGCAATTTTAAATATAGGACACATACACAAGAATTAGACATAAGTTCAAGGTGTTATCAAAACATTTTGTAATATTCTTACACAACAAATGAAGAATTTAATGAATATATTAGTATTCAGCAAATAATAGTATGTCTATAGGATTTAGAAATGACAAATAAATTTATTCAAAACGTAGGAGAACTCAACATTTACTGTCCTGAAACCAAGATCACCTTTTGAATGAGTGCCTTCCAGTTCTGTTATTCTAATATAGAAAATATTTAATATTTACAAGTATTTTCATAAAGTGAACTCAAAGTATTGCATTCCAAGGATTTAAATATCAACAGCCTTCTCAAATATTTTTGTTGAGAGTTGTTTATTAATACCTTATGTGGTGACATAAAATCAATGACATCTGGCATGCATGTGAATAAAGTCTTTACATAGCTCATTATATTTAATAAACAGAGTTGGGGGGGGGTAGCACTCACTTTGTTATCACACTGCTCAGAATTGGATTTAGTTCAGTCCATGAATATATACTGTCTGTTTGAGCTCTCTCTTTTCAAATGGAAATAACTGGACACTCTTGATGGTTCTTTCCACATTGACCATTCAATTTGTTTTTCTAGCTTGAATTTATATATCCTTCAAATACCTAGTGTGATACCATTTTCAGTTTCTAGTGTGATACCATTAATCAATTTTGTTTATTATTTTGTTTGATTATTTTTTACCTTATCACTTTTATATTCATCTTGAAGAAAGTAAAAATTAACATGGTGGCAAACATATTTGTTCAAAGATATTAGTGCTTCGAAGTGACTAGATAAAATTTTCCCATGGATCAGAAACTCCCAGTTAATACATTGCAATGTATTGAGGCCCTATTGCTTTCTTTTCCAGATAGTGACCAAGATTCCAGGATATTATGATAAGAAATTTAAAGATGAATAAGACATGGACTTGATAATAAATTCAGGTGAAATTGTTAGATAGGAAGTCAAGTAAGCAAATAAACAAAATACAGTATAATTAAAAGACTTATAAGTTCAAGTTCTTACTACTAGTAAATCCCGATTTTATTGCTAGAAATTAATCTCAGGTTTGCCCAAGAAAGTGATGATGTTTCTTTCAATGTATACTAAAATGTGAAAAATTAAATTTGGAAAATGAATTTGTATTATAGATTTCAACATACCCATCAGAAGATAGATTTATATAGCTATTTTCACATATATAAAAACATAAGCTTATATGTGACAAACTCACTTTGTATTGCATTTCATTGTCTTAAAAGAAACAAGAAGATAGCAACCAAAATTTTTACTAGTGTCAGAGGTACATCGCATTCTGTTACTTGCATTCTGACTTCAAGAGTTTCAGTGGTTATCAACATAAAGAAAATGCACTAGTGAGTAACTATGGGAAATGGAAAGTGTTGATGGCATTCACTGCAGGTATGCACTGCAGGTATGCTATTTTCCTGGCTGGATTAATGAAAGGATACAGAGCCTGGACTTTCTAAAGGCAGAAAAATCCTCCTAACATACTAGGAAAATGAAGTGAAAGGCAACTCAGTAATATCTCCCTGTCCTTGTCATTCTTGATTGTAGTTTTATGAAACATTTTACTCTTAAAAAAAATAAAGATTTAACCAAGTCATGGGACCAGCTCAGGATTTCATTGCAATCCCAATTTGGATAAGCACATTTAAAAACAAAAAATGTTCAGTAGACTGAATTGACTCTCTGGCTTCTAACACCAAAGACTGAAGCCAAGAAGCTTGAGTGGAGCAGGCTGCCACCAGAACACAATGAGATTTATTCCTTTATCCTGGTTTTTAAAGGATCTTAAAACTCAAACATCTTTACCTAGAAAGCTTTGCAAACCTTTTCAGATACCTCTGAGGGATCATTCTTCTTTGTATCTCAACATACTAGTCCCTCCTGTTCACACGAGAAAATTCTCAGCTCTGTGAACTCTAACTTGGAGAGGAGAGGATATCAAGTAGCTATAGTCTGAATTTTGACTATGATAAAAATAGTTTGAAACAAGACAAGAGTGAAGCAGCTTTTAGAATAGGGCTTCTAGAATAATGTGAATGGTGAAATATCAATTGATTTCTGTTTTCACTAGAAAGCTAAATATGGCTAGATATTTCTGTACTGATTGAAAAAAAATCTTTTAAGGAATCACAAAAAATTAAAGCTATTATAACGAAAAATAATTGTCCTTTTATCAATTTCAAAGGCTTTAGAGATACTGGCATATTAACCTTACATAGTATCTGGAAGGAGCAATGAACTGGAAATAAGAAGGCCTATGTTCTATTCTTGAATATGGTATGTGGTCCTTAAATTATAACTCACCTCTTTTGGAATAGATCATTAGTGCTAATCAGTCATCTCATGCTCACCAACATTTCCCAGCATCCCTTCTGGTGTCATGTGACAAAAGCTGGATGTTAATGCAGGGGTGCTTGCCACTTTGAGTCAGTAAGGTGAACTAGGTTTTCAAGAATTTCTGTTATCAGCAAAACTGTAAGGAAAGGATTTAAATGGCAGAGTTGCAAAATGAATCAAGGAGATCCCTGCGTTGTAAAAAAAAAAAACACCACAGGGAAACCACTTGATCATTATGACATGAGGAAAAAGTAAATCTTTGTTGTGTCAGGTCTCTTGGAATTGGGAGTGTCTGTTGTCATTGCCTAGCCTAGTCTATGTAGATTAGTATCTTTGGGGGACATTATAAACAGGTTTGGAAATATTTAGACTGTCTCAGTTTGAATTCCTAAGATTCTCTTGGGAACTATGAGTTTTATAAGAAAAGAAACAGAAAGGCTTGGAGAGAAGTAGCTAAGGTCACAGTATGTTTAGGGCCATATTGCAAAATGTACTTCCTGAGAACCTACAGATTCATATTCTTTAGCTGTATTTTCCCACAGCCCATGAGGTGAGCTATGGGGTCATTCAAATGGACCATTAATGAATGCCAGTTGTCTCTGTTCTTAACTAGTAGGTTTTGTTCACTTAGACCTGACATAATTCTGTGATTCAGTGGGTGATATAGCTTGCAGGATTCTGAGTTTCAGTGCAGAGATTATCAGATTATAGTGCCCAGTAGTACACATAATATATTGTGTCTATTTTCAACTGGTGGGAAAAAAAAAACTCCACCTCTCTCTTCAGTTTAAAGATGGTTACAAAAACCTATAGTATTGTTTTCATACTACTTGAATTTACAGTTGTATTCAGGATAAACATGACTTAGTCACAATATTCAATGTAACATGTAACAGTGTAACATGGTAACATGTAATCCGGTTATACAAATATTAATAAGGATTAAATGAGTAAGTGTCTTGAAGCAGCTTAGAAAAGAACCTGGTAAAGAATTAATATATGGACAATTGTTAAATAATAATAAATAAATAATATAATATTTAGGTGTTTGTTAAAGATGATGATGATGGATCTCGAACTCTGAGTTGTTACTTGACTTTGTATTTAGTTTGTACTTTCAGAGTCACAGACAAATGTCCAATTTGTATATGATGTTTTTGTTGCTAGGGAATATGATGCTGCATTATATGGCAATACATTTTACTCGGGACTCACTGTTATCCCAATTAAAGATGAGAAAACAGACTCAAAAATCTTAAGAGTTTTAGCCAAGGATACATAGCAAGTGAGACCTAGAGAACTTACAGTCTTTCCTTTATTGTTATTCCTATTATTAGTAGTAGGTATGGCAGTGCCATGTGATCTGAGTATGGCTAGTTCTCAAGTTCTACTATTCATTTTCCACAGGGTAGGAATCATTTGGGAAAGAACATGGGTTAATGCAATTTCGATTCATTTGAGAAATATTTATTGTTCAACTACTGATTTGTCTATTTAACAGTCTGTGCTAGAACTTTATATGGAGTTGCATGTGTCTTAGAACTTTCAAATTTTGTTTCCTAATGTCTCAGGCATGAGCCCGTACAGCATCTTAAAAGGCAAGGGCTAACATATAGTGAATATTAATTGGTTGTATAAATGCTAAAAGAAGGCAAAAAGGGTGGATTCTTTTTCATAATTTGCACCTCAGTAGGTATCACTATTCTATCTTGTCTTTGGAACAGTTTTAGGAAAGCACTATATATTTTAGTTCTTTTACTGTTTAGCTTATAATTTGCTCACACAATTATGTCACTTATGTCCTTAGCCATTTACTAGAAATGTCATTCTGCATTTCTCTGTTTCATAAGTGAAACTTAAATTCAGTCCTTCCTTCAATGTTACTTTTATAAAATTTAAATCTCGCTTTGTTTTTGCTATGCTGATTAATGTATATCTTGAACCATTGTATTCTAGACATAATCCTACATATTGTCTCAGAGATAGTCTTTGGAGTGTATATTTGCCTTGTATTATAAATTAAGGCTATCTTTGAAAAAGCACATTCTGGGCTTCTCTATTCTTAGCAACTGAAGCTGTGTCACTCTTGCCTATTATTTTAGAAGAAAACATATCATTAGTTTTCTGGAACCCAATAATCTCCTCTCATAGGTATGTTTTCCAACTTCAAAATGATTATAATTTTCCTACATAACCTTTCCAATTCTTTATCTCCTAGGGATAATATAATGGGATAGTTTTGTGGGAGAATGGAAAGTGTGTTGGCTTTGGGTTTAAAGTCCTGCTTTACCACTTGGTGCCCATGTGATACTAAACAATATATTTAATCTCTTTGAACTTCATTTTCCTTTTGCATAAAAGGAGTATAATGTGCAATATAAAATAAGTACCAAGAGCACAGACTCTGAAGCTGTGCTGTCTGGTTTGAAGCTTGGCTCTGTCATTTACTGGCTGTGTTACATTTGGAAGATTACTTAACTCTCAGTGCTTCAGTTTCTACAGAAGAAAAATGTGGAACTAATGGTATATATTTCACAAGGTGATTATGAGAAATGTACATACACACACACACAAATACACACATACTTGCTTCCAAATTGTAGTAGAAATTCAAAATAAAGCTTTACATATTGGCATTCTGTTAGCGATGGTGCTAATAACTATTATTTGTGTTTTTGTCATGACACTTTCACTGTAATTCAGGTATTTATGAATATTTTCTGTAAAGGTTCAGGTAGGAAATATTTTAGGTTCGGTGGGACACCAACTCATCTCTGTCCTTGTGTAGTAGTGAAACTGAAAATAACATATAACTATATCTATATGACTTTGTTCTAATAAAACTTTATTAAAAACAAGAGTCAGTCTAACTTTAGCCTAAAGTCATATCGTGCTGGTTACAGGCTTAACAGGTAGTCAACATACAAATCTGAGGCCATCAAGCAATAATGTTTTCCTCCCCCAAATACACATATTCAGTCTACTGCGTTTGAGAATCTATGTTCTGTATTTGTGTTTTATTTCTCTTCAAAGGTTTGTAGTACTTCTGTTTTCAATAGTTTGGCAAACATATTTTACTACATGTATGCCAAAGAAGAACTTGATTTCGTAGCATTAATTTGGACATATTAAGTGAAGTAATAACTTTCTAGAATCAAGTCTGCTCATATTAAGAACTATGTTTTCTCCTCATAGTCTCTATGAGTTTGCTCTCTTATGTTCCTGCTTTTTACCCCATAGAAGTGTTTGAATCCTTGTTCTCTTCTCCAGGGCATTGGGCTCTCTCTTCACTATGTTCTATCATATGATACAGTCCACATATTTTGAATAGTCATCAATGTGCTAGGTCTTGATGTATTGCTCTTTTTGGAATCTTCATGTTGGCATTAACTTATTGCTACCCAAATATTGCCTTTGATTTAGATTTAGCCTTTTCTTAGTACAAACCTCTGACCTTCACTATGTAATATATGGAATTTTGGGGGTAAGATTTATTTTAATTTTAATTTATTTATGCATTTTATTTTAATTTATACATACAAGAACTGGGGTGTAGGCCAGAGGTGGGGTAGGGATGAGAGGAATTACCAGAGACAGAGTGGGGAGCAGAACAGGCAGATTTACTGAAATACACTGCTGAGGGGAGCAGTGGCCAAGACAGGAGAGGTCTCCTGTGCCATGTGGGTTAGCTCCCTGGCTGAACTCAAGCTGCAGTGGCTGATGATAGCTTCATAGTGCTATCAGGGAGGCCACAGTATATGAAAGTTCTTTTGGTAAAACCAAAGACAATTTTTTTTCTACAGTAAATGCATCTTGGAATTGGCATACATTTGTTATGGAGGTCATGTTAATGTGCTGCTACAGGGAGCATGGTTGATCAGGATGCTGAGTTGCTATGCTCTAAAATCCATCACTTATGTCAGGCTGTTTGTGGCCAATGACTTGAATGCAGAAGCAGGCTATTTTTGTGAAATCTTTGTTCTATCAGACAATGTTGGCTTAGACTCTCCACCAAACCTTTTCAAACTCTTAGAACTACACTGTTGTATGAGATATTTCCAACCAGACTCCTTTCTTCCCCTCTCTGGCTTATACAGGTTTATACCAACATCATGTATGAAGACTCTTCTCTTTTGTCTTGCTACCATTTCTCATAAGTCACTTGAATTGCTTATTTTGAGTTGGAGTCTGCCTCTAGGTAACTAATCAAAAGGCAAACCTAAATTAGTTAGAAATATCACTTTGATATAACCTATTTGAAATAAATATATATATTTTAAAGTAGTAGATAGGGAGCACTGTTCAAGAATCTAGAAAATACATGAGATTGGGGAAAGAATCCCTTGTCTTTAAGGAAATGAGGTAGAATTAAAAGCATATTTCCAAGAAAAAGTAAAGTTTCATGGAAACTTTTGTTTTATGAAGATTCAGGCTTGAAATTGCAGGGCTGGTCCCTTGTAAACACTTGTAGAAGTTGAAGGCATTCCCCCTTCCTCTTGGGAACTGATCAAGATCCAATTATTTAAAAAGCATTAATTAGCATTAATGGAAATTCTGCTATTCACTGTGGGCACTGTGGACATTGTGGAATTGAATGGAAATATTCTAATGGCATCACTTTCCAGTTAACCAGTCATGTCTGTTTAACCCAAGGAACAGCAGACTAGTGTATTTCCCAAACCACTGTCATTTTTCCTTAGGAGATGTATTTATTTTGACATCTTCTTGATAAGAAAATTCTTTTAATTGTTACCCAATAACTTTACATTTTTGGGGCAAAAAATCCTTCTTGCTGTACCTAAAGTAAAAAGTTTAGTAGGGATGGCAGTGTTTATGTTCAAATAAGTGAAAATATAGCATACCAAATAATACATTCATCTGGTGACCGTGATATTGACATATGAATTTCTATGAGTAAAAGGAAAAGAAGTAAGTAATAATAATACTAAATAATATTTATATTAAGTTGGTGGGACTAAGTGATTTGCTTATTTTCAAGTTTTTGAAGTTATATCTCATTATTATATTTGGAATATCAGACATTAAAATAATAAGTTTAAATACTGGGTAACATTTTGGAAGTGTGCATAGTAGTAATATATATTACAGTTTTAAATTATTTTGAAGGTAGTATTTTATAATTTTGTCAAAATATTTGGCTTTTGTTGGTGATTAGTGGTTAGATAATTTGGAAATAGTAGTTCACATAAATTTTTCACTCATGTATCATTCTTATATAGATATTTCCCTTCTTTTGGAAAGCTCTGAAGTCCTAGTAATTGTAATTATTCCATAATAAATTGTATGAAAAATTTAAATTTTAAATATGCTCAATTCCACTCTAATCATTCTTCATTTTCACATTTGCCTTTGGGACAAGGTTTCAAATTGGCCCTAACTCTAAAAAAGGTTAACAGATTTGGATTATAAACTGAACTTACAGCTTCTCTTGGCTAATATTTTAGTGTAAAAATAAGCAAAAGATACATTCATGGTGTTTCACACTTCTTAAAACACTTTCATTACATTATCTCATTTTATCCTCCCAAGACTGTTCAATAGATGGTAGAGTTATTTTCATTTTACCAGATGAGTACACACAATTAATGTGCAATAGAACCAGGATTCAATCTTGTGACTCTAGGTAAATCAAAATCAATGATAATCAAAATGTAAATGAAACATTAATATAAGAATGTGTAGGAGAAATAAACACACTGAGGAGAGTAAAATTTTACTCAGAGTGATAATCATTATCTTGTACAATCTTGAGGGCTTTGTGTCAATTAAATAATCCTGTTTTTTCACTGAATTTTTTAAAGTTTAAAGAGTATTACAACAGTAAAGAAAATATAAAAATAGAAATCTTGGCTTTCATTATGCTTGTTCAAAATGAATATGATCATTTTTATATAGGATCTACTTCTTGTCTTTTTTCTTTAAACTGTAATGACTGTTATGAAAGGTATAATACATTTTTTTCGAATAATCATTATGCTTTGTATGCATAGATCGGACTGTGTTTGTACTCACAAAACTCATTTATCAAAATGCAAACCAAACCAAAGAATGCCATTGATACTAAGAAATTATTAGTAAATGTACCAGTAAAATATTTTTATAGCATTTTTCACTAGTCACGTACTTTGTGCTAGGTACCATGCTATTTACAGAGGCTAAAAGAATTGACTAAACAATGTTTGCAATAGAGCTAGGCTCTTAACAGTGAGTGAAAGTTTTCCTTGATTTCTTTGTTTTCCTTCTTTCTATTGTCCTGTGGAAGGTAGTATAGATATGTCTCAGAATATTAAAAATGGAATTCCATATAATACAGTTTCCCCACTTCTGAGTATTTAAACCCCAAATACAAAAACACTAATGTGAAGATAAATTTGTACCCTCACATTTATTGCAGAATTATTGTCAATAAGCAAGATATGGAAACAATCAAAGTGCCCAGAAACAGATGATTTGATAAGAAATATGTGGTACATATATACAATGAATTACTACTCAACTATTAAGAAAAGATAAAATCTTGTCATTTGCAAAGGCATGATACTTTTAATGACAAGTCTTCATATATTTGGCAGGAGTGGGTGTGGCGGCACATATGTAGATCCCAAATACAAATAATCAGTACTTTTTGTCTTCTAGGCAAGATATTTTCAAGGATTTTTTTTTTTCTTTTTTCTTCTTTCCCCTTGTCTTGTTCCATCTGTATTTTGCACCTAGGATAATTTGCATATCCTCTCCCACCTTTGTTACAGAGAGCAGAGAGAAAATAGCAGTTTCTAGATAAAAGTAACTTTGGAGAAAATAAATCTTTAGGTTCAACCATTTCGTAGATTTGCAAATCAGAAAACTAGTGAAATCCGGGCCTCCCTGGTGGCGCAATGGGTTAAGCAATACACTGTGAAGCAAACCACAGTCACTGCAACATGAGTTAGATCCTTGCTGCTGACTAGGGAGGTGACCCACATGGTGCAGCAGGCCTCTCCTGCCTCACCAGCTGCTCCCCTCAGCAGTATATTTCAGTTGATCTGCCTATTCTGTTCCCCACTCTGTCTCTGGCAAATCCTCTCACCACCCCCCCGCACCTCTGGCTGGGTGCTTGTATGCATAAATAAATCTTAAAAAAAGAAAAAGAAAAAGAAAAAGAAAACTAGTGAAATCTGTTGTTGGATATTCTGTATTTGAGTAATTGCAGATCTAATGAGTATATTTATACTAAATATATAATGTTTATACTTGGCACTTTCATATATATTGTGTCACTGATCATAGTTATCACCATAAAGAAATCTGATGAAAGTTTACCTCTCATTAGCTTAGCTTTATTAAAAAAAAATTGGGGTCTCCCTGGTGGCGTAGTGGGTTGAGTGCCACACTGTGAAGCAACTGCTGCACTGCAGCACGAGTTTGATCCCCAGCCAGGGAGAGGACCCACACGGTGCAGTGGACCTCTCTTGTCTCACCCACTGCTCCCCTCAGCAGTGTATTTCAGTCGATCTTCCTGTTCTGTTCCCCACTCTTTCTCTGGTGAATCTTCTCACCACCCTTGCCTCTGGTCTGTACCCCAGCTCTTGTATGTGTAAGTAAATCTTCAAAAATATATTGTCTGATTTTAAACTATTTCACTTTAGAATGCATTTGGAATGTGTTTGGTGAAGGACATAAATAGTAGTACTCAACAGAGCATCGCCATTTTGCTAAGCCTTTTCACAACTTAGTACATAATTCTATATTATTATATTATAGGAATTCCTGTAAATTCTTGGAGACAAGGTATTTTATTCCAATGATCTGTGGCTCTCATCTTGTTCCATGACAACATATTTGAAAAATAACTTCATATGGGCTCATCATCACCTACCTCTAACTTTCCTCCTGTTTGCAAGCACACAGTGTCAATATGGTAACCATAGTTAACAATACTGTATCATATTTTGAAAGTTGTTAAGAGTAGATCTTAGAAGTTCTCACTACACGTAGCAAAAAATGTTAATTATGTGAGATGGTAGAAAATATCACATTGTGTACTTTAACTTGCACAATATTATAAAACAATTCTACAACAATAAATCTGGAAAAAGGAATATAGTGTATTGGACAGCTGATTTAAAAAAAATATTCAAAATTTTAGTGTTTAGGTAACTAAGAAATTAAATAAGAAAAGTATATCAACAGATTCTATATTCCAGTGTTTATAATTAATTTGGTCAACATGGTAAAATAATAGGAGAAAGAACTTAATAAAATACTTGAAATTAAAAGTACTTAGATTTATAATTTACTCATTTTTCATTCAGGGGTTGTTACAGGGCAGGGAGAGGAACCCCCAGAACCCCCAAGCCTGCCCTCTCTGGATGGGTTCTGCCATCCGCCGCATTAAGACAAACATACAAAACCTTTAATGGAAAGGAACTTTAATACAACTAGGGTACAATAAAGAAAGAACAAAGA
>JAGFMF010011629.1:5138065-5162290 GCA_019455555.1 Galemys pyrenaicus
CCAAAAAGCAAGCACAGTTTCTTCACATGTCCCTCTGCTCCACGTGCCTCCTCCAGGTCTCCTTGCTGTTCTCCATCTTCCTTCCTTCCTTCTCTCTTTGCAGAAATCTTCTTTTTCTCCTCAGCTCCACCCACTTAGGGCGGAACCAGGATTTTAGAACTTCCCCTTTTCCTGGGATGACCCTGTTACAGGGTGACAAGAACATTGTGAAAACATTAGAAAACAGGGATGTTTTGTGACATAAGGAAGAGATGCCTGCTCATGATGCTGTTAAATCACTTGTAATACCGAATGGGTAATCAAAATGGTAGGTTTTGCTCTGGATTATACAGGAAAAGTCTATTGGATATTTGTTTTTATTAAACTACCCCTTCAGAAAGCAAATATGTTAAACCCAGGCTTACTATCAGTTCCTCGACACTCCTTGTTCCTGTGGTCATTTGTCTGCCAGTGGAAATTCCCTACACTGTGTCTGCCTTTGGACTTTTGTATCCTCGGCTCTTTCTTCCATTAAAAAAAAAAAAAATCATTCCATTTACCTTCTGAGGACATCTGAGAGATCTCTTTACCACACAGATAACTGTGAAACAAGAAGTTTGATGGAATATATGTCAGTGACTTTTGGCAGATCTGGGAATACAATGGATGAAAACCTCAGACTTTGACGAACATGATTCTGTGGTAATAGGAAATAATACTAGTGGGCCTCACTGGTGACCTAGAAGTTAGTCTCAGTGCTAGACTAACTCCTACGCTTAGGAGTTAGTCTCATGGTGGTGACCATGGCCTGAGTTTTATCCCCAGCCAGTGAGTTAACCCACATATGGAGCTAACCTTCCTATCTCACCTGCTGCTCCCCTCAGCAGTGTATTTCAGTATATCTAACTGTTTTGCTCCCCACTCTGTCTCTGGTGAAATTTCACACTCACCTGCACCTCTGACCTATATCTCAGTCCTCTATGCATAAAAAAAGAAAAAAAAATATTTGAACAAAGGTGTACTTACTAAAGGAAATTGTTTTTCTGTGTTGACAAAATTGGTGCTTCTTAAATAGCAGTGTATCAACTCTCAATCACTATCAGAGTTTGTAAATGAGTTCAGTTGGCTTATTCTTTAGGTAAAATTATTGATACTCGTTTCTAGAATTGATAATGAGTCATTAGTTCTCTTCAAGTTCATATTATTTATTCACAGTTTTGATATTAGTGTCTAGGCCTCTCTTCTATCTTGGCTTAAAATAGAAAATAGAATTGTTCTTTTTAAATATTTTAATTTGACATCCAAAATTTTAAATGTTTTTCTTTAAAAATACACGTAGTTTTACTCAAATGTATTTAGTTAAGACATGATTTTGTAAAGAACCCCCAAATTTCAAAAGGCAGCTTCATAAAATCACAATAAGTCACCTTAAATACACAGTTGGGAGGATACGATAGTCACTGGGATATTCAAGCTAAGATTTAATACCAGAAACGCACATTTTAGGAGAGCTTAAGCAGAAATGTTGCAGAAGAAATAGTCTTTCTGTTAAAAAAAGAAGTTTTTATAATTAGTTAGTCCAAATAGGGAAGAATGCCTGAGTCTGAATTCATGGCATATTGCTATAATACGCTATTAGCCTAATCCTTCATTTTCTTGTCAATTAAAGACTTATCTTTATTCACTGATTCACTTATCAGTAATTCGCTGGGTATTTTAAAGCTGGTTGTTAAAAATCCCTTTGTTTATGGCAATAAGGCACCATTCATTTTGTGAACTTTATAAAACCAACCTCTGCCAATTTTGCTCTTTGAGAATAGCTCTAAAGATGTGTTCCCACAGTAATTACTTATTCCAGAGATGTTCATTAAAGAATGAAGTAAGAGGCAAGTGTTTGAAACAATTGTATCCCACCAAAGCCAGCTTTATTGAGCACCTTCCCAGCATCTACACTAGTTTTGTGTATTCCTTCAAAAAAATATCACTGGACAACATTATATAAAATGTATGCTTTTAATGGCTACTATTGATAGTGCCATTAAAGAGACTGTATATTTTTACATATTTATATTTGAATTAGAGATTCAGCAAATGTTGGGGGAAAGCTGGATACTTTTAAATGTGGGTCCAGCTGTCCACACACCTGTTTTGAATAATGTATGTAATGCCAGTGTCTGTGTGTGCTTCCTATTTACCCGGAGTGAGTAGGACATGAGGAGAAAAGAGCGGGAATCCCCAGTGAAGTCAGCTAAATCTTATCGAAGAAAACCATCATAATAAGGACGAATTTGGAGTTGTATGTTTCCTTTACAATTGACTTATTCGGAAGAAGAATAGTAGGAAGAGTTTCAGCATTCTGTTTGTTATCAGAATTTGAAATGCTAGAATGTGTTTGGGTATGCATAGTTACCCTACAATTACAGTCTCTTGTTAATCCTGAGTGAGCAAATGAAGGGAAAAAATTCAGAGCAGGAGAATGAGGGAGAGATTTTGTGTCAGTCTGTCAGTGACAAATTTGAATTGTTAAATCCGTTATATAAATGTAGTTCTATTTACTTCTTTTAATAAGAAAATACAACAGACTGAGGAATAAAAGCAGAGAATGTGGGGTTGGGTGTATTTTCTTAATTCCTAGGTGCTACACAGTGTAGGTACCAATCATTTGTAATGAGCATAGTCTGTTTGAATGCTAATGACACAGTCAAATTAATTTTCAGGAACAGGTTTGTATTTTGGTGCTTCCATATTGAGCTCATTAGTCATACTTTTTCCCTTTTGATTACTTCTTATCAATCATTAAGATTTCAAACATAGATGTATCTCAGTTTCACCAAATAGAAGCATCTGGCATATTGTGATTTAAATGAATTGTTTTATTCTAAATTTTCAAGCCCTCATCTCCTCACCCCCGATTAGTAGTGATAATATCCTCCTAAATAGTAATGGCACAGAGAATAGCAAGGCTTTTCTTGGTCACACCTGCAAATAGGCTGAGATCCTTATATTGTGTTGCCTAGAAATATTTCTCAGGATACAGGGTGCTGGTATTTGAACCCCACTGAGAGATTATTGAATCTTTCTAGACTTCAGCATGTTCATCAGTAAAATGGAATGCTAATTATACTTACCTCAACTTTTTTGCTTTGTTTTCTAAAAATGAATGAAATGAAATCTCTACGAACAACTCTAAAATTGTTGCCTGGTTTATACTAAGTGTTCCATAAATGTTAGCTAATATTATTATGTATGAATGACTAGAGCACCTTTTCTTTATTGAACATTATATCTTATAAAATAGTTTCTATTACTGTTACCAAAATTTTTAAATATAGGGCAAAAAATACATCAGTATACTACTACTAACTGGATGTGTCCATTAGTAATATAACTACCGTGTGCCTTTATTAAACAATCTCATTCAAATAATGGCACTTAAACTGTTTTTTTTCTCATTGTCAGTTCATGGATATCTTTAATAAATACAGATGTAGGACTTAATTTTTATCACCTGCATCACATTCCTTTACAATCTATAATCTATGCAATATTCCTGGAGCTCTTAAATGCTCTTTGTGGATGTAGCTGATAAAAATTGTTTTTAATTGGTATATTCTTATTAATTGCACCTGTCTGTTTGGTGTAGTAACATGTATCTGAAGACATATGAACCTGTACCCCTAAATTGTATACAGTGTTGTGAACCACCATTACTGCAATCAAAGATAATGCATTTTGAAAAAAAATGGTGGGAAACAAAAGAAAAAAGGCTCAAACCTACTTAATGCTCAGTCTGGATCCCAGTTCTGCCACCTACTGGCTACATGACCTTGGTCAAATTACATACTTCCTGCATCTCAGTTTTTTTGTTGTTGTAAAATGATCATAATTATAAGATTATTACATGGATTGTTTTGTGAAATAGTTAAGACATGCTGAGCTATTGGGACTGGTTTCTGCTATATCATTCATACTCGATAAATATTAGCTTGAAATCCTATAAAATCCTGGAGTTTCTCACAAATCATCAAACAAAATTTGCATCATACCTTTGAATTGGGTAAAATTTAATATGTGAAAAATTAACTTGCAAATTTTACATTTTGTTGCAATATATATGTGTATTTCGGGACATTTATAAGTGGAAATATGTATTATTGTGCATACCCCAATTCCCAAACTTTGTTAGAAGAGAGTTAAATAAAATTATTTCTGGGCTTTCTGTTCACTGAACAATTTGGGAGCCACCATCGTGGGACACTAATAACTAAATTAATATTTTGTTACTTTTATTTTCTTTATTAACATATCTGAAGTATAGGGAATACCTTTGCCAGTTACTACTCAAACTTACAACACCATGTTGATGGCTTCAGGCTTGGGCCCACGGGAATAGGGAATTCAACATCCATTTTAAAGACAAAATCTTAAAGAGAGTGGTAAAATTTGAAAAGATTCTAACAAGTTGTCCTCTATCAGGTGGTGTGATATATTGTTTCTGCAATTAGGGTATTCTTAAATGCCTACATATGGCATCTTTACATCAGTCAGAGCTTCTCAATCTATTCATGTCCATGGAAAGGGTCCAAATACTCTAGGGTATTTTCTAATTTCCTTTGCCTCTCACTGGACCACATGGGTCAGAGCAGTTAGGTCTCTTATGTCTGGCCATTGACCCTCCTAGGAGGTCCTAAACAATTTTTATGTCATGTGCTTTGATATGAAATAGACAGAAAGCACATGCTCATGTATCACTTTATATTGGCTCATTACCAAAACAAGAAATTATAGATTTACAAAGGCCAATGTTCATATTAATTTTCCTTGTTAGATAACTTTGTACCTGTACTATACAATAATACCAGCTCCTAGCATGTAAACCAGTGTTTCTCAAAGTTAAAGATTCATGGACCCCCCTATAATATAACTAAAGACCTTCTTTGAGAAACACCCCTCCAAAAATTATGGATAAGTATTATGATGGTTTAGTGTTCACACAATTACATACATGATACATTTTTTGCTACTGAAAACATATACAGAAAAATTTGATTGCAACTTGGTTTTGGGATTAAAAATGCTAACATTGGGGCCTCCCTGTTGGCGCAGTGGGTTAAGCAATGCACTATGAAGCAAAACGCAGCCACTGTAGCATGAGTTCGATCCCTGCTGCCAGCCAGGGAGGGGACCCACATGGTGTGGCAGACCTCTCCTGCTGTGCCTGCTGCTCCCCTCAGCAGTGTACTTCTGTTGATCTGCTTGTTCTGCTCCCCGCTCTGTCTCTGGTGAATCCTCTCACCCCCCACACCTCTGGCCTGTACCCCAGTGCTTGTATGCATAAATAAATAAATAAATCTTTAAAAAAATACTAACATTAATATGACTTTAGGAGATTATCAAAATGAAGACAACAAAAATCAAATAACTCCTGTAAAGATATATATCTCTATAGACTACAGGATATTATTCTAAAGCAATGGTACTCCTAGTGTGGTTCCAACAGCAACAGATTGGCATTATCTGACAATTTATAGAAAACCAAATTTTTGGGACCTACCTCCAGTATACTGAAGCAGAAGCTCTGGGGCTGGGACTCAGTCTGTGCTTTCAAGTGATACTGACATGCATGAGTTTGAGACCCACGATTAATCTGGTCAAGTACTTTTCCATTTCTTACTTGTCAAATGAGTGCTGACTTTCATTTATCTTAGGAACAGATACCCTCACTGGAGTGAAGTTGTGCTGTTTTAACTCCTTTTAGAGAATTTGTCTCAGAGCCAGTTTGTAACTAAGGAGAAATTCATTTTCATTATTTTTTAGTCCACTCTCATTAAACAATTGCTCTGAGCAGTTGAATGATTGTCAGATTTGATTTTGCTCAGCAATGTGGACAGAGAATTTGAAAACATTTTATATTTGAAGTGACTAGTCATCAAGAAGATACAGTCACAAAGTTTTATGGAAAGCTTAATATTTTTTAGCAAGCCCTTGTTAGACGACTTGTACGACATTCTCTACCATCATATTATTTAACCTCTAATTCTCCCTAATCGGCCTTTGGTTGGAAAAGTTAATCTGCATCTATTTGTCTTTCCTACCCTCTGAGTCAGAGTTAGAGTTAGCTTTGGAAGGAAACTGGGAATCAAGTCCTTTCAGCCTCTTTCTGTTGGGAGAATTCAAAATCAGCACGTATATACTCACTTCATTGTCCCAACTGACTTGCCTACTGAATTTTTTGTTGCAATGAGATCCTTTCCAAATGCCTAATTCCAAATGGTTTTCAAGCCTCATCGTGTCTTGGAGAAGTTACTACTGTTGGGCAGACCAGGAAGAGAAAAGGAAAAAAGGAACAAGAAAGCATAATTCCCAGCAGCCAGCAATCCTATTAGTTCATCCATCACCAGCATGCAAACACATATAACATGATTTTTCTGAAATAAAGGAAGAATTGGCTATGGGAGAAACACATTTATATATTGATTTTCATCTGACCTTTACTTTGTCAAATACAAAATGCCTTCTCTTAGTGTTTCTAATGTAAGGCATTCTAATGTGTACATTTATTTCACGCAATGCTTTTCCATTCAAACAATTAAACTATTAAAATTCTGTGATCAGTTTTTATAAAGCAAGCTAGTTACATGCAAAAGTGGACAAGTTAGCGGTTTTTAGTCCCTTCTGGTTGAACAATTCATAATTACCCATAGTATAAATTATGAATAAATTATTCATAATATAATTTATAATTTTGTATTATTCACGATAACATGAATATGTTACCAAAATGTTTTGATATTAACATGGGTGAATTGAAAAAGGGAATGCTGATAGTTCGGGGGAAAAAAAACTCTTCTGGAAACTTTTAAGAAAAACTGGAAACTTTCTAGTAAAGAGAAAAGATTGTTTTCTTGGGAATTTGAAAGTTATTTATCCCTAAATGTAATTTTTTTTAAAAGATTTATTTATTTATGCATACAAGCACTGGGATACAGGCCAGAGGTGTGGGGGGTGAGAGGATCCACCACAGACAGAGCAGGGATCAGAACAGGCAGATTGACAGAAACACACTGCTGAGGGGAGCAGAGGGCATAGCAGGAGAGGTCTGCCGCGCCATGTGGGTCCCCTCCCTGGCTGGCAGCAGGAATCGAACTCTTGCTGCAGTGGCTGCCGTTTGCTTCATAGTGCATTGCTTAACCCACTGCGCCACCAGGGAGGCCCCTAAATGTAATTTTTCTTAAGTGTACAGTTGAGAAGTTGTTTTCTGGAAGCTTCATAATATTTTTATTTGAAAAGACATGGCCACCAGCTAATGGAAAAGGAAAGATAATTACAAGAGAAAATTAGGGGAGGGTAAGGGCTGGATTTCTGATTCTAGAGTTTATTTACTTATGCTTTTCCTAGTATTCATAGACAATAACTAAGAAATAATTATTGGATTGATTTAATATCTGTAACTTCTAACAGAGGTGTTTTCTTTTTTACAAATCCTATCAATCATTGATTTCTCCTTCTTTGTGGATTGGATGTTTTATCAGAAAGATAATGTCTAGAAATGTAAAACTTTGTGTATTACTCTTGTAAGCTATTGCTTTCTCAAAAACTCAGAATGAATTGGTGTTTTAATTACTAAAAAAATTACATTTGCAAGACAGTGTATTGGCATGTTCTGACAGCTATTCTTTCACTTAAATGACGTAATGTTTCTGACTTTTGGTTGAAGCATCAAAATGGTACCAATTACAGGACAACATGTACTGTTACTTTTAATGAATTACATTTGGTAACTGGGTTCTCTTCTTGCAGACTTTGAGAAGCATGCTTTCACCTTTCAAATATGTTGACCTACCATTAATCCAATGATTTCACCCTTTTTGTTCCCCTAGACAGGGCAATTTCATCAGTTTTCCCACATGGCCAAAATCTGTACTAGCTCTTTGGTGTGCTGTAAATTTAAAAGGCAGTAGTATTCCTCCCACTCCTTGTATATACAAAAAACAGATGTAATGATTACACTGTAATGTTCCTGGCTAAAGTAAATTTAGATGTAAGAATATAGTCTTCATATGTATTGGAGCAAAGTATGTCATTCTTTTTCATTTCACTTAAATGGATGTTTAATAAAATTGATACTTATCAGGAGAAAAACTCCAAAGGAAGACTAAATAAATGAGGTGATATTTTAAAAGTTAATGAATGAGGTGCCTTGATCTATGGCCTCATTATATTCTCTACTTAGCTTCACAGAGCTTTTAAAACTCAAGATGTGATGTAAAGGGTAGGTACGTTAATTTAAACATTGTTTTTAAAAGACAGTGAAACAGTTACTATGTTTACCAAAGGACTGAGAGTAGAAAGTCCTTTATTCCAGAAGTTATATTATAAAACAAACGTAACATGCAAATTAATCTCCTTTTTGACAGAAAATATTAAAACTGAACTTTGTTTAAAGTAAGTCTATAAAAATTGTTTGAGGAAATGAAATAGACTAAACTTCTTAATATTTTAATATTTGTACTTAACAGAGATAGGTCTGTATTATATCTCCATGAGCACATTTTATAATCAGTTGCAGTTCATGCTTTTAGTGCCAATTTATTTCACACTGGTGATTCTGAAAATGTTTTAATTTACTTTGGAAGCCTCTACATCTGACTTTAACAAATCTTAGACTTCATTAGGGCTCTTTGCTCACAAGAAGCAAAAATCAATTTGAATTTGCTTAAACAAAAAATATATTCATTAAAAGGCTGCTGGAATTTTATGCAATCTAATAAGAAGAAGCTGGTTTTCTCTTTAGTGGAGACTAGACCCATCCTTAATGTTTGCTGAACTACTTTCTCTGTCTTCTATACCAGCTTTTCTCTGTGACCTATCTCTTTATTTTTCTGGTACTGGACTACTGATTTCTATCCTTACAGAAGTTAGAAGAGGGTCACTTCTCAGTCATGAGTTTATAGCCACTTTCAAAAACTTGGACTAAGCTAAAATAAAATTCCTCAAACCAGTTCTAAATTCCTAAGAGAAAAACTTTGACTAAACTAGCCTGTGTAAGTCAAAGCTTTTATGATTAGGATTCATCCTTTAGATAATGAGACAGTACTCTGAGAAGAGGAACTGGTAGGACATTCCAAGAAATGTATATACAACTTTGTTAGAAACGAGTATAAATTTATTTGTATATAATTTTATATATATAAATAATTTATTTGTATATATAGTTTTGTTTGTATATATTTATGTATATTTTAAAAATATATGTTACTTATATAGTTATATATTATTTATCATTATATATTATATTGTACATATTGATATACATTTAATGGCAATTTGTTTAAGTACCAGAGAAAACCACAGATTTTAAAACATAAAATAAGACAATTTTTATTCATTGAAAAAATTATGTTGTACTATATGAACTACTTCATTATATTAGAATCCTTATTCCTTTGTTGGTATTCTATAACTTGATCAGTTACTATTTTGTATTCTTACCTTCTTGAGTATGGTTAGGGTACCTTAGAAAAGAAGTGAAAAGTAAATTTTGGATTTGGATTATCTGTAAACTTGTCCTACTTCTAATATCAATAAAACATGTTTTAAATGAGTGATATTAAGTAAACTGTATCTATCATACATGGGTCCATAAATGTCTTTTTTTTTTTTTCAGATAAAATGCTTAGAATATGCATTATTTAAAAAATGAACTATAGATGATCGAGTCCAAACACCTCCATTTATATAGTAAGTAAAGTGGTACTCTGGAGGGTGAGTGTCCCATTTAAAGTCACAAAAAGCTATGTAGTAAAAACCTACATTAGGGAGTCACACTTCTCACTCTCATTTTTTTTGTTAGCTGCTTGTCCTACTTATTAAGCAAGTAAACAGATCTGACCTACTGTGGACCAGTGGATAAGCCTTTTATGAAAGGAATATTGAAGGCTTTAAGAATTATCAATACAACATTTATCTTCATATTAAATTTAAATAGTTATCTGTTTTACAGGTTCAAGGAGTTTGTGATAAGTACTGAATAGAGAAGCATACATGGAGGTGTGTTGTATATGTAACAATTGGATTTTGGGGCAAGCTTCTCTAGATGTCTGTTTTTAGCTCATTCACAACTCTTTACTACTAAGGATAACTGGGTATGTTACTGGGCAGGGAGAGGGACACCTCAGAACCCCCAAACCTGCCCTCTCTAAATGGGTTTTGCCATCCGCAACATCAAGACAAACATATGAGGCCTTTATTGGAAAGGAACTTTAATACAATTAGGAAACAATACAGAAAAGACAAAGAATATAGTTACTAAGTCAAGCATCCAAAGTTACCCATCTCCTTGAGGGTAAAAGTCCAGCCAAATAAGATTGGCCCAAAGCAAGGCCCAAAAGCCTGCTACAAGTCTAAAAAACTTTACAGTGGAGACCCATAGAAAAGGGTTAGAAAGAGTTAGACAAATCTGGGAGGAAAAGAGCAAAACTAAAATGATGGTGAAAGCTGCCATTATTAAGCTCCCCACGGGTCTCTCACCCACATCTGTTCTAACCAGTCCAAGAACAAAAAGCAAGAGCAGTTTCTGTTCCACATGCCTCCTCTAAGTCTCCAAGCTGTTTCTTTCTTTCTCCCTTCCTATCTCCTCTTTCCAGCATCTTCTTATCCCTGCTCAGCTCTACCCTACTTAGGGCGGGAAGGGATTCTGGAACTTGCCCTTTTCCTGGGGACCACCCTGTTACAGGTACACTGCAGTGGGTACACATGCTTTCCAAAATAGCTTTATAAATCTCACCAACATGACTATTTTCTTGGAAAATGGCATACTAAGGAAAATATTTCAGAAAACTTATTTTCCAGTTGAGTTATTACAACATAAGACCATTTCTTTTCAGGGATAATTATATATTTTTTTGTAATGACTTACTTATTTGTAGTGACCTTTAAATTGGATTATATCTTCTGCTATAGTGAATTAATAAAAGGAATGAATGCTGCAGTAATTTTACTTCTGTTTGTAAAAAATGTATCCTTATTCATGCTCTTTATTTGAAGCACATGATATTGATAGTGGCAATGGTTTCCATTAGCACATTGACACTAGAGTGGAATTAACACATTGTGATGATCAGCAAGCGTCAGCGCTGCTTAGGAAAGTGATTTTGTCAATGAGTGCCTGGGATAAATTAGTTCACACTGGTATCTTTACTTTTAACAACTCAAATTATTTGCATAAGACCATTTACTTGAACTCATGATGGTAAGAAGGAGCATAGTGAATAAAATGACATGAAATTAGGTAATAAAGTATTTACTCTTACTACATTTCTAGGTGTTATTTAATAGACAATTTTCCTAGGTACTATCTGTAAGATGTAGAGGTTAAGGTTAAGGAATTTCTAAGGTCGTATCTAGTTTTCACAGTTCACGTTTCTATGATAAATATTATTTACATATATAGATGCAAATGCTAATTTATTAAAGGTAAAACCTGAAGTTGCATTAATTTTGATTATTCAAAATAAATAACTACATATTCAATTGCCTCCTACTTATAAATTGTCTGTAGTCTTTCCTCAGTATTCTACCTCTTGTGGAATTCTAAGAACTCAGGTAAAGATTTTATAGCGAGGACTACTACGGATTCCTAGCATCCTAGACATTACTATGGACTTTGCTCTTTCTGCTTCCTCATCGTATTCAAATTTGTGTTAATATTTTACCCTCAAAGCAAGCAGTTTAGAAGATTCAACATTTTTTGTTTTGTTTTTGGGATTACATTTCTGTTCTTCCATATGTGCACGTGTTCCACTCAAACAGAAAAGGGGAACATGAATCACTATTTTTAACTATGAGGAAGGTCACTATTTTAAGGCAAAAATAAGAGCTGACTCTCAACATTTTAGAACAGAGACCATCACCCCACGTTCTCCCCACTCCTGCCTTTAACACTTGCTTTTTTATGAATGAATGAATGGGGAAGAAACTCATACCGTGTGGCATTTTCAGGTAAAGTGAGAAAGTAAGGCCAGAGTGAAGTCTTGTATTAAGTAGCCAGAGTTTAGGAGATGGGAGTTCTAGTTCTGGCACCAATATCCATTTTCTAGTGATATTCATGAAATCCTTTCATTGCCCTACCTTTTCTTTCAATATCTGTAAATCAAGGAGATGAATCGGGATTGCTTGAAGCTTACTTTTAACTGTAACCATAGTGCTTTGCACATGTATATCCATTATGTAATGTAAGTAGCTTTTCCTGCATGTAGATATCAAGTATTTAATCCACAAAGTAGTTTTTCACTACTTTACCTATTACCACATAGAAGTTACTGAGGGCATGCAAATAATTTGAATATTTTAAAGTAAATATTTCCAATGTAAATAATTCAAATATTGTTTAAAGTGAACTATAGAGAGAGACACACATTTTCAGGTCTTTCTCTTTACTGTGCTATTTTCTACCCTTTACAAAGCATTTTAAGTAAAACTTGCTTTTACGGTTACCTCCCGAGTAACTTCTGCCTGTGGATAATTACTGAATGGAACATTGCACCTTAAAACAAAATAAACAAAAAACATTATAAAGCTAACCAAATCAAAACTAGAAAGCTTTTTAAATATGAGTTGGGCTAATAATTTATAATAAGTGAAAAAGCAAACTTGGGAATTCTTTCCACAAGGATGATAAATAAGCCAAAATTTTTCTCTTTTACAATCTCAATTAAGCTGTAACATATACTCATACAAAAAGATAGTCCTGAATGTCCTAGAGGCACAAGAGAGGGTGGGCCTACTTAGTTTATTTCTAAATTGTCAGCTCTTTCCCCCCCCCTATTCTTTTAGTAAAATAAACTGTTTTGCTGAATAAGAGGGTTACGAAAAGGAGTGAATGAGTCACTCCAATTTGTTTCCACATTCTGAACAGTCAATAAAGGAATTTATTGCCTCATTAGGCATTTTGAGTAGTTTTCTGGAAACCTGGGTGACGTAAGACAGAAAAGTAACCTAGTAAGATGTTTTAAAAGCAGTTGCAGCTGAATTTGTTTTTGAAATTGCACGTTGCTTGCAGGACTGGAATGACATAGCAATTTGTTTCAAGAAACCGTGCCAGGCAGTGGGCTGGTTTCATGGAGGAAACTGTGTGTATTTTCAGCAAGTACTAAAAATGTACTGTAAACACTTGTGCTAAAATATACTGTAAGATGAAGGCAAGGGGCGAGATGATTGGAAGAAGGGCTGTTGTCTCAGTAATGGGATCAAAAATAAGTTTCCTAGAAATGCAAACAATGGAAGTTGGGTCCTAGAGATTGGAAGGTAAGCACAGGCAGCAAACCAAACCCTGTAATGCTATTCACTTTTGAAAAGAGCAGATGAACGAAACTTAATTTCACTGAAGAAATTAAAGAATAACAAAAGCTCATTTCATATGATTATAGCATACAAAGAATATATACAACTATGATATTAATCTAATTTTGTTGCATTGATATAAAGTTTCCTAGACTTAAGAAGCAGGGGGAAAAGAGTCAAATTAATTTCATAAAATGATGAAAACTGTCTTGTAATCCTCACTGTTTAAAATAACTTTAATATTACTCATAGGATTCCAATAACAACTGACCTTGGAAATTAAATAAAATCAATAAAATGTTAACCCTTGTCCTCGATTTAGCTGAGATTCTGTGCTTAAACTCAACAATAGTTACTTAAAACCAGACCCCCTCAGGCTATGGCAACAGTAACCACTATCTCCCAACTCAAAGAAGAGTGGAGGTAGTTTCTTTCCCCACACTACACTTGTGTACACCTTTCAGAATTCGAAGGAACTCTTTAACTTCTTTTAAAATGACTGAAAAAGGGGCCTCCCTGGTGGCGCAGTGGGTTGAGCAATGCACTGTGAAGCAAACTGCAGCCACTGCAGCATGAGTTCCATCCCTGTCTCCAGCCGGAGGGGACCCACATGGCGTGGCAGACCTTTCCTGCCTAGCTGGCTGCTCCCCTCAGCAGTGTGTTTTGGTCAGTCTGCCTGTTCTGCTTACCCGCTCTGTCTCTGGTGAATCCTCTCACCTCCTTGGACTCTGGCCTGTACCCTAGGTCTTGTGTGCATAAATAAATAAATCTTTAAAAAAATGATGTTGATTTTTTTTTTTCAAAATGTAAACAACCAGGAGGTTAGAACTCTTAGAATAAATGATTAATTAATACAGAGGGCACAATGACTTGCCTGCCTAAACCAACTTGCCTTTCCTGCATTTAGCAGATAAACACATTAATCATGATCAGACTGCACTGTATCAAAAGAGAACCTGATAAATTAATCACACCAACCATAAAGCAAAGGAGTTTAAGGGAATTTTCCAGATAGAAGGAGTAGAAATATTTGTTTCACATAGTGTGGAAATTGTGTGTGTGTGTGTGTGTGAGAGAGCGAGAGAGCGAGAGAGCGAGAGAGAATATGAATCCTATTTACAGATTTGAATTTTTAAAATTTTGGAGACTAATGGAATAACAGAGAAAAAGAAAATTGTAATCTGAACTAATATGAAATCTCTTTCCTTCTTGTTAGCCAAAGATAGATCTGAGGAGTTTTATGTTAAAAGATGACAAATTTAGGAAAGATCTTGGAATTTAAAAAGAAGGGAATTTTTTTTTCACCATCAAATCTTTCAATTCTCCTAACAGACAGTGCTCCCACCCAACTGAAAATTTACTATCAATACTCCACTGAATTTGGAGAATAAAATCTGAAAGAGGAAAAATATACACATGCCAGTCTACTAAGAGGGAGGGGTTGGGAGAAGAAGCCTGGATTCTTCTCCCAATTTTAATAATCTCTTTGGACATAGTTTCCTCATCTGTAAAATGTGGAGTTTGTACAGGATGACTTCAAATTTCCCTTGGAGTTTTAGATTTAAAGAATCTGTGATTCTAACATGGTGGTCTAGAGATTAAAATCTGAAAAAGAATGAAACAAAAAAGAACTTGAAGGAAGGAATTAAAAGCATTTGGTCTTTCTTCATTACACCCTTTCTAATTAACATTATAAAAGTTCCAGAGCTTGAGACCTTGCCAGATTTAAAGGTCTGCTACTTTACATCTGTATTCTCTTCTACATCCAATTATTTTCCCTAAGCAAACATAAGATCGCTTATTTTTAAATGATTATTTGTTAACTATGATGTTCACTGAGGTTCTTTTAGATATTTGAATTCAACAAATATTTAATTAATGGCCACTATAATGTGGGAAATGAGTGAGACAATAGAAAATACCACCATCACCACCGCCAATCCCCTACTTCCAAAGTGACAAAGTGATAAATAGTCCTTGGTATAGGTTGCTTAGAGTGACTGGTACAGACCAGTTACTCAACAAACATTTGTTCAGTGATTGAACGAATATACTAAAATAGCCAATTAACATATAATTTTATAAATATGTATAAAGCAGTATCTATATGTAATACATGTTTAGCTATGCAGGTGAGTAGGAAAAGCTTTGATAAAAAATCTTAGAAATATTTAGAGTAGTTGACATTTGAGCTGAGTAGGTATTCCAAAAACAAACAAAATTCCAAAAATACATTTTAAACAAAGGTTACATGCCTGTTTATGGAATGTTTGGGATTGTGGAACGTATGTATTGTGGAAAGTAATCACAGATCACAGAAAGTGATAGCGTCGAAGTGACTGGGGTATAATTGCTAAGACAATTTTTAATGTTGCTTAAGAAGCTTGAACTTTTTACTCTGAGTAATTTAACTTCACACTATGAGTTAAGGGATTTTTTTGTTGTTGTTCATAAGGAAAGGAGATGGCAGATTGTTTCTGGGACTTCAGAACCTTTGAGTGTGCCCAGATGATCTAATTTAGACATTTGGGAGCTTCTCTAACACTTTGACTCATGCTCCAACAATCATGTCAGCTTTTACCTTCTAGAGCCATTTACTTTCAATAAATAATTTATGAGATTTAAATGATAATATTGACCACAATGGGTAGGCCTTTTGAAAGGGTAGATCCTCTTCAATTTTGGGAAATTCTGATATCTCTTGTCTCTTCCCCAGCCTGTCCGTTCTCATTTTCTTTAGTTTTGCAAATATACCACATGGACCCAAGTGCTGTTTATACCTTAACACAAATTCTCAAGGTACAGTGTTATAATCAATTTATAAACTCAAAAATCTTAAGATTGAGAGCTGTGAAACATTACCAGTGTAATCTCTGAAATCAGACTAATGTCAGATCTTGGTTTTGCCACTGACTAGTTGTGATTTTGATAAAATTCCCTTACTGTGTGCAGTTTGGTTTTGAGGGATAATGCCACATTCTCTCTTATGGCTATGTTGAAAATTAAACGAGTTAATAGAGAGTATGACCTCACATAGAGTAAGTGGTCCATAAATTGTTGTGGATGTTGCTGTTGTATAATAGAGGAAGCTTGTAAAATATTCTATTCTCATGCTATTTCTTTCTGGAATACTTCTACAAAGAACATTCATTCTTCTCTTGCCAATATCTCTATTTCAATGAGATTGAACCTAAAAACACATTCAAATTTCCTAATGCTATATCACCATTTCTTGTTCTAGCCAAATGCTAATATTTATTTTACTTTCTGTTCTTTCTATTATAAAATGGTAAGTTTTCCTTCTCAACCTGCTTCCTGCCCATGCATTCATTTAATGGAATTTTTTGGGATACCTCTTTTAGTAGTCAAAGAATATCAAGTCATTCCCTTAGTTCAACATGCCCCCCAATTTGAAAATAAATTAGTTATTATAATTAACTATACTAATTAAATGAATTATATATTAAAATGAATTATGTTAATAATTATATAAAATTAATTAATTTGATTAATACCACTAAATAGACCTTATTTTTATTATACTTTACTAACCTTTATGGATCTTCTGTAAATTTTGCTAAGATTTATATACTTATTTCAATTTGGCAAGTCATTGTTTACTATAGCAGATTCCTTTGTCATTAACTTTGACAGTGGCTTCTTTTCAGACCTATTTTTATTATGTGTGAAATGGATTTTTAAAGTGACTTAAGAGGAAAATCCACTCAAAACACAAGTTGTTCTTCATATTAAATTCAGCAGTGATCTGGGATTTTAAAATAAAATTATAAAAATGATAAAGTGAAAAAACTGTGATGGATTTTTTATTGATTTTATTTAATTTCCAAGGTCAGTTGTTATTGGAATCCTATGAGTAATATTAAAGTTATTTTAAACAGTGAGGATTACAAGACAGTTTTCATCATTTTATGAAATTAATTTGACTCTTTTCCCCCTGCTTCTTAAGTCTAGGAAACTTTATATCAATGCAACAAAATTAGATTAATATCATAGTTGTATATATTCTTTGTATGCTATAATCATATGAAATGAGCTTTTGTTATTCTTTAATTTTCTTCAGTGAAATTAAGTTTCGTTCATCTGCTCTTTTCAAAAGTGAATAGCATTACAGGGTTTGGTCAATCCAGGGTATGTTTGTTGAAATTTGTTCTGAATATGAAAATTCTTTTTCCTCCCTTCTGCTTCTGGGCTAGTTAAATCATCACTTGAGACAGAGTTTGCAAGATTAACCTATGGGGGATTGGATAATAGATGTGTCATTCACTGAAAACAGAAAGCTCCTGTTACGTTAAATAAGGTGAAATTATGAGGGAAGAGAAAAATAACTACAATAGCATGTCAGGAGGCCCTTTTTAGACTATATAACTATGCATCTAGAAAAATGTTGCAGGTAAATAAAATACAACATTACTATTATTACAAAGAGCTTTTATTGTATCTGAAGAATTTCTAGAAAGTCATTAAAAAATCCATTATACTGTTCTTAGTGATCTCTTCAGCTTTGCAACCATAGTCATTTTATGTAGTAGTAGACTGAAAATGTGTGTTTTTATTTCATGCCTGGTCCAAATTTTGCATGTTTACAAATAACTTCTTGGGAAGTTTTCTGTTGCCTCATTGGCCATTTCTTAAAAGTACTATATAATTTTTTTGAGCGAAATATTTTAATGCCATTTAGGAAATGTTCTTTGATGTGAAAAAAAATTAAAAATTTGAATGATGATTAAATTTTTATTGTAATGATAGAAGAAACTTACATTTCCAGTAGAAAAGGCTTCATAGTTTGAATATTAATAACTGAGTGTGATAAGAACTGCAACACTTACTCTGAGGAAGTGGATTTTCCTTGTCCTGTTCAAATTTTTCATTGGTTTCCCAAGATAGCTTCCTTCTTCCACTTCCTTTTTCTGTCCTGAACCTGCACTTTTACTTCTTTTATATGTAGTTATTTTTCCACATAGGCCCTAACTCCTTTCCAGCCTCATCTTTCCAATTATGTTTGCTACATTTTTTTTCTTGTGCTAAATTTCCATTAAAATCTTTCCAGTAGAAAGTAATAGATGATAGATTACACTTGTCCATCTTCTGTGCCAGTATGTTATTTTTTTTCACTCCATTTTCTCTACTTGTACATCTATTTCATTTTCCCCATCTTTTTGATAGCAGGGACTGGATCATTGTATTTTTATGCTTTTAGGTAGCTGTCACACAGTTCACTATGTAATGGTCCATAATTCTGCATTTATGTGCTTGTGTAATTCAGGTACAATATTATCCTTGAAAATGTTTTTCCATTTTTATGTATTTAAAATGATATACATATTCATAATTGGCAATGGTGAAATTTTCTTATACACAAAATATTAATGAATGTATATTTGAACTACTATGAATCATAATTTGCAATAATGGAAATTATTATCCATATAAATAATGAAGGCATTTTTAGAAAGGCTTGCTATATTTTCAAGTTGGTCATGAACATAAAAGAGTTATATGTCCCAAGTTGAATTTTTTTTTTAAAGATTTATTTATTTATGCATACAAGCACTGGGGTACAGGCCAGAGGTGTGGGGGGTGAGAGGATTCACCAGAGACAGAGCTGGGAGCAGAACAGGCAGATCAACTGAGGCACACTGCTGAGGGGAGCAGCGGGCACAGCAGGAGAGGTCTGCTGCGCCATGTGGGTCCCCTCCCTGGCCGGCAGCAGGGATCGAACTCGTGCTGTAGTGGCTGCGGTTTGCTTCATAGTGTGTTGCTTAACCCACTGCGCCACCAGGGAGGCCCCCCAAGTTGAATTTTTATGTAATGCGTTTTACTCAGTGCATGGTTGGTGTTTCCTAATTTATACAGTTTTATGTTTTCCTAAAAGCTAAGACTCATTTTTTTTTCAGACCACTGGGAAAAATATCTTCAAAGAAGTAGACTTTGAACTTAGCTTAAGAAAGTCAATGTTTAATATATTATCTTGGATTTGGTATCACTTAAAATGCAATCCAGTTTTTAAAAAATTAAATGAAATAACATGTCTGAATAGTTCCCACACCCACCCTATTCCTTTGTAGCATAAGCAAATTACAAAGGAGGTCTTTTAAACCCATAAATATAGAGGTGACTTATAGAATTACTGACACGCACATCATAAATTACTCTGTAAATAGTGTGTATCTATTGTTTACCATTTTATTCTAAGCCAAGCTCCTAAGTAACTGAAAGAAAAAATAAAAGCTTTAGATTATTGGATAATATTTCTTCACAAGGTCAGCATCAACCTCCTTTAAAATGCATTAGGAGACAAACAGGAGCCTTCTTATATTACTTATGCTAAATTTAAAAAAAAAGGTTTTTTTTTGGGGGGGGGTCAACTTTCACATTAGATTTAGGTGCAAGCTGTAGGAAATTAAAACCTAAAATAGAAGGCCTAGGTTTTGATCTTGGAGGGTTTGCACTGTAGCAATGGAGATAAGGAATTGACTTAAACATACTGGATACACATAGAATGTCCGGGTAGTGGGAGGTCACTAGAAAGAGAGGCACAGGTGAATCCCTTAGAGGTTGCTGTGTCTTGTATGATCAGAGAGATTGTTACCAATGACTGCAATTGAGGGGAACCTTTAAAGAGGGGTCGGACTTTGACAGTTGGAAAGCAGGTTACACCACAATTTGAATGAGAGGAAAGTAGCAAATCAAGTTGCCTATCCTGAAGTTACTATCTTTCTGAGTAAGTGCTATGAAAATTGCCCCTGTTGGGCCCACCTCTGTACCTCTCTGGCTGCAGTTACTTTGGAGCAATGAGGTATGAAACCATTTTTTAAAACATTTTTTTATTGAGGTCACATGGGTTTACAACATTATGTGATTCAGGGTTATAGGTGCACACCTGTTTAGATGTATATTATAGGGATTTAATAAATTGGCAGAATGGTTCTACATCTCAGATCAAAAACCTTTAAAGCCTGCTAAAGCCCAAACATGGTGATGCATCCCTCCAAAAATAGGTTTTTGGTAACTTTGACCAGAGAAATAACAACATCCACCTAATGACTAATCTGCTTATTGTTCTATGAAGCAAAATAATGCAATGGCTGTGGCATTTTTTTGTATTGATGCCTCAGAGTAGATATTTCCATTCTCTTACCCAAAAGGGACAGAGGAGCATAGACAACATAAAATGAAAATGACTTTGCTTCAGAAACTTGTAAGGATTGAATGAGTGAATTCATATCAAATAATACAACAGTATCTGATCCATAGTGACTATGGAAGCATTTGTTTCTTATGTTGTTGCTGTGATATGTAGTTCTTTGTGCCAGATGGAGTTACTTCCTATTCTTATTTTTCTCTCCAGGGTGCTTTCTATTTTGTGGGTCTTAGGGACTTTTTTCCTCATGATCGCCTTCCTTCTTTAAAAAAAAGTATACACTATATTTTATAACTCTAGGTATAAATATGAATGTTAAATTTTGATGTACATAAAAAGAAAATCAAGTTGCAAGTGGCTTAGGTAAGTTATGTTTGAAGGAAACAATAGATGATTCAAATGAAAGCTTTGTTCAAATTCCAAAATCTTGTTGTATTTTTATTTCTCTTTTTCTTACTTTGCAGCTACTGGTTTACTACTTTTTTTTTTTTTTTGACTAGTCCGGACTGCACTGTTTTAATATCTTTTTCAACAATATCTGTTGCAAGATGTAAGCTTTGAATTATTGGCCACGAATGACCCATTCTGTCGAGGGTCTGAGCACTCAATGGGATACACTGATATTAGTTAACAGTTAAATGGTTGATCACTTTGCTCATTATGAAACCTCATCCTATCAAACTGTCCTAATAGCATCAAAACCTTAGCTTTTTGAGAAGCTAAACTTTCAGTGTTATGGTTCACTTCCACACATCTTCCAGCTGTGACCAAACAGCTGGACTTCTCATTTCTTCATGGTGAATAGAAATATTCTCAGAAATTCTTTATTTTTTTCCTTAGAGCTACGAAGATTTTGTCCTACTATTTTATTGGTCATTTCCTAAAGGGATTGGAGTATTTGACCATTTGAAAACACTTTTCTGAGAGCCAGTCTGAAAATGATCTGAAACCTCTGCTTTGATTATCAGTAAGGATCACTTTTGGAGGAGTTGAAGTTGAGGCCAGATTGAAACAGGAATCTGGCGAGTTCTCGATTGCAAGTTTTAAATCATACACCCACATGGCTATATCCAGCAGAGGTGACCTGAATATTCTTCTTTGATGTCACATACCATAAATTCCCATAGTGGGTCAGGAACAAAGAGGGTATTTTAAAGGCTTCTTTTCTAACCTTGCCTTCACAGATACTGACTGATTGTGTCCAAGGATCATGCTCCTGATTTTAGAATCATAACATCAGTAGGGCCGAGATGCTTGTAGAGCCATAAAGTAACTTTGATTTCTCTTGGGTGGTCAAAACACAGCCTGTGTGATATTTTTTCAAAGCATGGTTCACAAAGCACAGAGTTCGAGAGCATTTTGTTTTCATTATGATTGTGTCAATGAAAGCAGTGTGATTCCGGATGTCTTACTGAGATGGCCTTTTTGGTAATTTTAGGCCACTTTCCCAAGGATACTGGATGTGGCCTGACCCTTATTCCTGAGGAAATAAGGAGGACTTGGCCTGACCTGTTGTGGATAATGCATTTGCTCTTAAGAATGACAGGAGGAAAAACATCGGGTTAGGATGCTCTCCAGAAATAATAATGGGGAATCTCATCCTGTTTTGTAAATTTGTACTTTGCTCCATGTGTTTGTGTACTTTGTACTTTGCTCCATGTGTATGATTTTTAAAGGGCCCTTAGACTCTGAAAGATATTATTTTGCATTGAATTAATTTTAGAGTTAGGGAAGACACATAAGATCTTAATTTTTTAAATTTTCTTTAGAAAGTTTTTATTGAAGTAACATTGATTTGTAACATTATATGTTTCAGATTGACCAGTTTATAAAAACAACATTACCTGTAGAAAGTTTTTAAATGAGAAATTATTCTGAATTTACAATTTGACATTCTTCTCTTCATCTGTTTTATTTAGACCATCCATGGTGCTATGAAGATGGGAAGGAATAGTGGAAACCAGTTCTTCACTTGAACAAAATTCAGTATTCTGGAAAACAGGTAAAACTAATGTAGATAATGTTAACAATGCATAGTCCCTTTATAAGAGAATCTATTTTCTTTACCAAACTTGATCTACAGAATTTTCCAGGAAACTATTTTTATGATTAACCTTAATTTTCAATTTGTTTATAAATACTACATTATAGGTGACATTTCATTTCTCTTTAAAGAGCATAGTATTTGACTAAGCATAAATACATGCCTTAATTCATGAAGTTAATAATGTTACATTAGTGATAGTGTCTACTTTTGTGGAAATATTTTAAAGAAAGGAGACATATGTCTATTTGACTTCACTTGTTAAGATTTTATACAAAGTGGAATAGGTTAAATAAGTTAAATGTTTATTTAAAAGTAACTTTTAACAACAACAAAAAAAACTTTTATTTTTACCAAACCAGCAAACATGTTTACACTTGATTTATCATCTGTCATGATGAATTGAAATAATCTCAGAAATCCTTTTTCTGAGAAAATTAGTTTAAATGGTAAAAGTTAAAAATCTAAATAAATAGGGCCTCCTGGTGGCGCAGTGGGTTAAGCAACGCACTATGAAGCAAAGCAACGCACTGCAGCACGAGTTCGATCCCTGCTGCCGGCCTGGGAGGGGACCCACATGGTACAGCAGACCTCTCCTGCTGTGCCCACTGCTCCCCTCAGCAGTGTACTTCCGTTGATCTGCCTGTTCTGCTCCCCGCTCTCTTTGGTGAATCCTCTCACCCCCCGCCACCTCTGACCTGTACCCCCAGTGCTTGTATGCATAAATAATAAATAAATCTTTAAAAAAAATCTAAATAAATAAAATATAAAAACTTCACCGTAGGAAGACAGTTACTTTTACACTTTTTTAATATTGTTTTGCTTTTATGTTTTTAATGTGCTATGGCTTTCTCATGGCTCCCTGACTTGGCTCTTATTAAACTTTGTTATTACAGATGAAGAGTTAGATGTTTTTAAAAAAACTCAAATTCTTTACTGTTTCATAGAGTATAATATCAGCATTTTCATTCAAAACCATGTCTGCATTTTTTATTTTTAAGATTAGACAAGTAGTATTTACTTGTGAACCTAATGGTATAGATATTCTTTTTAATATATAGAATTTTGGGTTTTGCTTTACTTAGTAAGTGCTTCATCTATTTTTCTCATTACCTAGTTTTGTCTCCTTCCTACCTTTCCTTCCTCTTTCTGTTCCCGTTCCCTTCTTTCTTTCTTTGCTAATTTTTCCTTAAAGTTCAAATTTCAACAATGGTAAGTTGGTCAGATAATCTCCCAGTTCTCTTCTCTTCGTTTCTTTTCCTTTTCTTTTCTTTTTCCTTGAAGAAATCCTTCCTGTGACTTCTCTTTATCCCTTTTATCTTGTCTGTTTTTGCTCTTAAAAAGTTGTAATTCAGGAGCTTGGGTGCTGGTATCCTGGATTTTTTTTTTTTTCTTAATTTTATGATGTCGTAGCCTCTACTGTTTAGTAAGTTATCCTTTGATTTGACATTCTCTTTTTTAAGGTGTTTATATCCTAGTAAAATTTTGGAAAAGATTCACTGTTTTGTTTCTAGTTTTTTTATTCTTCCTTTGAGATTTTATTCTTTTCATTATACATTCTCTATTTCTCTGACTTCTTTCATTCCATTCACTGTTTTATTTTTTTTTTTATTTTTTTTTATTAAAATATTTTAAAATTTACATATACTTGCCATTAATTGTAATCCCCATGTATTCCCCATCACCATCTCACCAGTGC
>JAGFMF010011629.1:5162577-5233402 GCA_019455555.1 Galemys pyrenaicus
TGATAAGTCCCTTGTCAGTAATGTTGTGTGTAAAGATTTTCTCCCAGTTGGTGGGTTGTCGCTTTGTTTTGGCTAATGTGTCCTTTGCTGAACAGAAGCCCATTCACTGTTTTATTTCTAGTTTTTTTATTCATATATTCCCAGTGAAGATCCTTGAATTTTCAACCTTTTTTTGGAAGGTGACACTAAACATTTAATTAGGATTTCTGAGCATGAGTGATGTTTTTCAGAGGTTGATTTCATTTCTGACCCATTGGGTTGACAGTTGGCCCTTTTGTTGTTGGGCACAAAATAGTAGTATCTACATCTGAGGTTATTTTTCTCTGTACCACTTATTTGCTAAAGAAAAGGATTCCTAATCTCCTGTTGGGAGCATATCACACTGAGGCTTAGTTAGGAATCTTCGTGTAACCTTTCAGTTCATGGTACATGCCCCTTTGCTGCATTTTGTGTTAAATATTGGGTCCATTCTGGTCTGTTTCTCCAGGTGTGGTTTCATTCCTTTATAGGTGGGAAGGGTTTAGTCCCCTGACTCTTTTATAGTGGATATGTGATCCTAGATAGTTGTCTAACTACTCTTCTTATAATCTTTCAAACAACGTGTGTTCATCTCATAACCTGAACTACACCTGGTGTTTGACAATACTTGTGTGTTGCATTGCTTATCTTTCCTTGGATATTACTCAGGGGGTATGCATGCTTACTTGTAATTGTTACTTCCTATTTACATTTAGATTGTCTTTCTTCTACTCTGCCAAGTTATATGCCACTATTTAACTCATTTATTGCCTTTATGAATTATGGTTTAGAGCTCTAAAAGTCCTCTAATTTTAGAAATTCAAGAATTTTAGGGGGAGTAGATGATCCTATCTTATCCAGGTGGGTCTTTAGTGCCATTTTCAAGTGTCCTTATTAGAGAGAGGCAAAGGAGTTTTGACACAAAGAAGAAGGTGGTAGAAAGGTGGAGGCAATATTAGAGTGATGTGACTATAAACCAGGGGGATGTTAGGAAATACGGAGCCACCAGGAAAACTCGAAACAAATTCTTCTGCAGAGTCTCCAGAGAGAGCATGGCCCTGCCAACAAGCTTTATTTTAGCCCAGTAAAATTGATTTTGAACTCCGGCCTCTAAAACTGTAAGAGAATAATTTTTTGATGTTTCAAACCAACAGTTGGTGCAAATTTGTTTTGGCAGCCACAAAAAATGAACATAGTTTAAAAGTTTCTTTTGTTCTTCTTCTTCATGATTTGTGATGATTTTTGAAGGAGTAAAGAAGTAGACATTTATTTATATATTCCAGCTTCTTGAAGCTGAAATCTTTTAATTCTTTGATTTAGGATAATTTTATTTCTCATAATTTTGTCCCAGTTATAGAAATATGTCTACTTTCTGAAGTATCAGTGCTTTCCCAAATATGAATTTTCAATTATTTCTCCCTTCTTCTTATTACCTAATGTCTCCTGTCACTTGGGTTTTAATCTTTCTCTCTTTTTCCTTTGCCAATTTCTATTAATTACCTACTTAGGATTAGGCACTGTGATAATATTTAAGAGTATATAAACCTCTAACACAGTTTTTCTGCCTTCTATGAGCTTACCGTATAATTGGTATAGAAAAGGAGCAAAATAACATTTGATTAGTGCAAATATAAAACCAAAGACAGAAATGAAAGTCAACAACTAAATTATGATACTACAAATGCTATGTTAGATGTAGGAGTAAACTGGTATGGTCTTACAGAAAATATAGTGAATAGCTCTGCTTGACAGAGACAGAGGATTTATTAAGTAATACTTGAGTAGGAATGAATTGAGTCTTAGGAGAAACTACAGGAGGTGATGATGTTTTATGGAAAGAAAATGTTGCTGCAGAAGACACATGTGTTCAAAAGCATGGGTTGCTTGTATAATGTGCCTGGGTCATAAATTAGGGGTTGGAGAACATACAGTCATGAGATAATAAAGGATGAAGTGAGTTTATGTTGAATATTTTTGCTATATTAAGGAGTTGACATTTTTATTCTGAAGAAGGGGGAAACTAAGGCTTTAAGCAGGAAATTGAGATTGTTCATTAGGAAGAATATTCTGGAAGCATTTTGATTATTCTATAGATGAAGAGAAGTGGTGAGATCAGTTAGGAGAATCTTGTAAGAGCAGAGCAGGTGAGCAGTAGATGATAATGATTTGAGTCAAAAGCATAGGCAGAAAGACCAAGATAAGAGAATGGAATGAAGAGCGTTCTAAAACAAAATTGGCAGTGATGGAATTTCTACCAAAAGTGGAAGTGATAAGTGCAGTGTTCGCAATCACAGAGTACAGGAGGACCCTAGGGGAGAGGGACCCTTTTGGGTCTCAGAAGTAGCAAAAATGGTAACAGCTGAATCTTAAAAGAAAGAAGGAATGAGTCACTTGGAGAAAGAAGAGGAGCAGGAAAATGAATTATGGTAGCAAGGCTTTCTAAACACAGGAGATCATCTGAGGAAAGGCATGGTTGTGAGGAACAGTTTGAGTACTAAATCATGTCAAGTGGCTTGCAATTGCTGGTGTAAAAAAGCTAGTGGTATATAGGTATGAGTCATTGAAAACCTCTTGTTAACTTCTCTCCCTTCTTTCCTCTCTCCCTCCCTCCCTTCCCTAAATGTTCCTCATTCTATATAGGCTATGATACTCTCTGCCAGGAAGCCCCAATTTCATGGTCTTGGGAGAAATTTATATAGATTTGCACTCAACGAAAATGCATTCAACTGTTTTGTCCTCTTATAACACACTGCTTGTTCATTCAACACATAGCCCACTCTCTATGGCTTCCATTGGATTCAGGCATACTAGCATGTCACTAGCATGTTCACTTGCTTGGCAAGTGTTAAAAAAGAGACAACAACCTCAAAGCAGGGCTTCAAAGTTCTCTGCGGGTGCAATTTGACTGACACATTTGACTATTTTTTCTTGAGCTTTGTTTTCAAAATGGAGAGGGAGCAAGGAAAGAATGAACTTTGTAATATATCATCTGTATAATATATTCCAGTCTGATTTATCTCAAAAATCTATATAACTTTTGAGCATATGCCATAGTTAAAATCAATTTCTTTTTGTTAAAAGCATCAAAGGTAATTAATGTAGCTAAGAATTGGGGACAAAATGACAGATATGACAATCTTCCAACCTAATTAAATAGCAATTAAGATCTGCAAAGCAGCATTTTACTGTAGATTTTAGAACTGGAATCATAGAACTTGTTTGCCGTTCTATTCAACAGATCTTCATATTCTCTTTTCACTGGAGGTTTAGATCTGGCCACTAAGATATAGGTTCCAAGAGCTCAAAAAATTTCTGTGTAGCTTAAGATTTGTTCTTTAGGACTTTAATAACCGTGGGCAAACAGAGGTTCAGGTACAGTATAGCAAGTGTTTATAAGCCAGTGCTTTCAGACTAACTTGAACTTGACACCCTTTATCCTAGCAGACTTACCTCTCTGAACAATACCTTCTGACCCACAATTTCTCTAGAATGGTCCTAAATATATTAATCTAAAACCTTCTAATATTTGAACAGAAGTGAATATAATTTTCATATTTCAATATACTGTTTTATTTTTTGTAAATTTTTCTTCCAGAACAATATTTCACCCATATTTGATTAGTATCTTGATACTTTACTTTCCAAGGAGATTCTTGAATTAAGAGGGCTACAGAGACTGAGGCGCGGGGGACTGACGTTTCCACATTCCTCCATCTGTAGGTATGTGGTGTGCTCATTCATATCTGCTTAGAGGCCCTGGTTTGTGCCAGTGACATTCTCCGTAGTGCTAAATAGAGTCTAAATGCTTGTTCTTGCCTGAACCCTGCTATCTACATGACCCTTAATATACTAGAGCACATTCTCCTAATGCTTTTAATTTCTTTCCCTTTCTCGAATGTGTTACCATATCTGTTTCTGGCCCAGGCAAATTTAGCTGCCAACAGCTAAAGCAATGACTATATCAGACAGGACCTATTGACCATGAGGGTGCATGGGGCCTACTCATTATCCCACGTGTGAAAAAAGGCAAATGTGGTAGAAATTTTCCAGTTTAGCTCTGGTCTCTCAGAAGATCTTCTACTGAGGAGATCAACACTAGTCTCTTTCTATAGCTTCACATGTGATCAGACCTTTAGCTTTACTTCACGCTGTAGAAGAAACTCAACTTACTCAATTTGTTCTCAGCTGTGACTTTTCTCATTTGCTTGCAATTTGAAAATTTATTTTATTTGATCTGGAACAAATTCATGATTTTTAACCATTCTAGTTTTCTTCATGTCATCTGCAATCATCATCACTCCACTAGATTATTTTCTATAAGATTACTTTTTTTTTTTAAAGATTTACTTATTTATGCATACAAGAACTGGCCAGAGATGCGGGAGGTGAGAGGATTCACCAGAGACAGAGTGGGGAACAGAACAGACAGAACGACTGAAACACACTGCTGAGGGGAACAGTGGGTGAGACAAGAGAGGTCTGCTGTGCCATGTGGGTCACCTCTCTGGACAGAGGCGGGGATTGAACTCCTGTTGCAGTGGCTGCATTTTTCTTCAGAGTGCAGTGCTTAACTCATTGTGCCATTAGGGAGGCCCCATGACTACTTTTTTTTGATATAGCAAGACATGCCACAATCGTAACACATGTGCATTTCATAATTTTTACAAAAGCCACATTTTCTCCCCCTTTTTAATTCCCATTCTAACCATTTATTTCTTTTTTCAGATTTTATGACAGTTCACTTCTCTCTCTATCATTTCAGTATCCCTCTGTTGTCTGTCCCTTATTACTTTTTATTTTTAATCTGTATATATTGTACTTCCTTTACTCATTTTATTGATTGTTTTAATAAGATATTTAAATGATAGTATCCAGGAAATTGTTATTATGTTTTTATTAACTCATGCCATTCACAGCAACATGGATGGAACTAGAAGGGATTATGTTCAGTAAAATAAGCTAGAGGGGAAAAAGAAAAATATTGGATGATTTCACTTATAGGAGGAATGTAAGGGAGCAAATAACATATAGAAAAAAATAATAAATAAAATATTAATAGGCAACTATACATCAAAGGTATTCTACAAGGGAGGGGGAGGCAGAGGAATCAAAACAGGGGAGGGAAGAGCACAGGGGACTAAGGTGATGGTACACAGGTGAATTGGTGGTAGAAATTTTATGGGCACTACACCTGAGAGGAGAAAGCGTACATGGCACAAAAATGAATAATGATATAATATATATATAAATAATACATTATATATAGATATATAAATTAAATTTATAAGAACAGTAGGAATTGTTGAACTGGGTGCTTTGGGTCAACCTGAACTCTTCTTCCTTAGCCTAATAGATTTTGCTTTTGAGTTTCAGTACTATATTAAGATTTGACTTTTTACTGTTGACTCATTTGTGTAGAATTCTCTTTGCTCTCTTAAATTTCTTTCTTTCCTTCTTTTTAAAATATTTTTGAACAACCTCATTCAATTCCCTGCTTGCTCGCTTATTTTACTGTACACACTCCCTTCCCATGGTAAGATACTTCCTCACTTTCTGCTGCTGCCCCAATCCTTTGGGACCCATACAGACAGGGAGGGTCTCAGACATGAGTTATTTTAGATTGTCTGGGAAGATCTAATTAAGGGTCAAAGTAGTAGATGCTGTGGGAGGGCATTTGTCATTGAGTGAAAGAGATGACTCTTGCCATATGCTCTCAAAGGAGAAAACAAAGGCTATGTACACATACGAACATGATTTTACAAATACCTTTAATATTTTTTCCTACAGACTTAAATAACAGGGAAAAGGCAGTGAAATGGATGAGAAAAGGGAATTTTTCAGTTAATAATTAAAGAAGAGCCATTCCAAGTACTGACCAACTAGATTTGAGAGAGTAAATAAACCCCAAGTAAGTCAAAGGCTTCAAGATTTGTAACAAAGAGTACTGTGAAATTACAGTACATGTATATCAGTAATGCGTACTACTCCTTTTATTGGATGAATTATTTTTCTTAAAGAAACACAATTTAATTATATTTGAAAGGAAATTGAAAGGTAAAGCAACCCGTGATTCCATCACACGAACCGTCAGCTGCTACCAACATTTTCATACCTGACACTTTGACTATATTCAAGACAGTCATTTATAACATTGAACTCATTTATTATGTGGCCTTTGTTTTATACCTGTTTTTTATGTTTGTTTTAAGAATAGAATAAAAGTTTACCCTTTTAAATTCCATACATACAGGAGATGCTGAGAAAGTCCGTGTCATCTCCAATAGAGGAACAGAACTTTTTGATGAATGCAAGCACAGTTAAAGCTAAAATAATATAAAATAATTTGAAAAGTCCCTTTTCTGTACACTTTCAAAGTAGGCAAGAAAGATAAACAACTGTTTCTTTTTCTGCTAGCTGGAAAATGTGTTTCTATTCATTTCATGCCTGGTTTGGCTTACTTAAAATTCTCATAACTCTAAAACAATGACACCAAATGATTATATAATATTATACAATAGCGTGACTATGGATGTCATCTTATTCTTGGTCTTGTGAGTAGTTATAAACAACATTGTACAAAAATGTTGATCAGTATCAACGATGGCTTTCTTGTGAGTCTTTGACATACTTACAAAAGGACCTTTCACATATCCTTGATAAAATACTACTGAGGATCTTGTCCCACCCACCACAGAGCCTTTTCCTAGGTAGGGGACTCTCTGAAAGGACTTTTCTTCCATATGATTCATGTCGGACTCCTACACTGTATTCACAGTATTGCACTGACATAACACCAAAGAGAAATTTACCAGAGCACTTGTATAAAAGGTCATATCCACCACTTCCAAAACCATTCCTTATTCCTTCATTTTGCACTATATTTCATTTTAGTATTCACTAGCACCTAAAATGTTGTATTTGTTTTCTTGTTTGTAACACTCTATTCCCAGTGCCTCCAACAGTGCCTGGAATATAGTAGGTGATATTCATTCAATGATAGAGGTAAGTAATAAGGAAAAAATGCAAGAATCTGGGTACATATAAAATAGCTGCTCTCCAGAAAGCTTGGTCATAAACACAGAATAACTCACTTTAAATATTAATTTTAAAACTTTCAAATATGCGCCTCCCTGATGGTGCAAGGGATTAAGCACTGTACTATGGAACATCCACATTCCTGGCCAGGGCGGGGATCCACATGGTGCAGAATACCTCTCCTACCTTGCCCACTATTTCTCTCAGCAGTGTATTTCAGTCAGTCTGCCTGTTCTGTTCCCCACTCTCTCTCTGGTGAATCCTCTCACCTCCCACGACTTTGGCCTGTACCCCAGGTCTTGTATGCATAAATGAATAAAGCTTTAAAAAAAACTTTCCAATAGGAAATATTTACACTATAATTAATGTTGTTTTAGTTTTATTACTTTCAAAACTCTGGTTTTTTTTATATTTTCAATTAAGATGTCTGTTCCTTTAAAGTGATGTGGAAAAGTTTATATATATTTAGTGTACTGAAATTTTCACATTTTATATACATTTTTCCTCTTTTATAGCATGTTTTCTAATTTTCCTTGTTTTTGAATAACCTTGATGAAAACTCTGGAGTCTGGTATTTTAAGATTGCTCCTTGTGACTTCACATACCCTGCTGCTATATATTTCAAATTTGTCTTCCTATTTTTTTAAAGTGTGTCATTCATGTCACTAACATGATTTTCAATGGCATTTCTAATCCTTCATTTTTTTCTTCAACCATATGCTCTTTTAAAGTATATTTCCCACTTTATTCTCTTCTTTCTTGGATTTCTTCCTTCTTGCATTATTTGAGTCATGTCTCATGAATTCTATTTGAAATTCTGTTTCCATGTATTTCACTAGATGACATATTTAAATTTTGCTCTCCATTCGATAATGCTGTTTTCCCATTTTATCTGTCATATTTTTATATAGGCCTCCATTTGATATTTGTTTTCTGTTTGCTCAGTTCTTTATTAGCCTAGGTCTCTCCAAAGCAATATATACAACCCAAGGCATCTGTAGTTTCCTTACCACTCACTCTTTCTAGATAAAACCCATTCCTAGTGGTTAAATCCCCTTTCTGATGTTCCAGCTGGGTGACAGGGCAATGTGTAGACCTCCCAGCTAGAGGGTAGCAGGCACACATGGAGTCTAACTATACTCCCTGAAGTAAGGTGTTGTCCTACGTCCGAACTTTATTTATTAATTTATTTTTAAAGATTTATTTTTTTATACATACAAGAGCTGGGGTACAGGACAGAGGTGTGGGGTATGAGAGGATTCACCAGAGAAAGAGTTGGGGACAGAACAGGCGGGTCTACTGAAATACACTGCTGAAGGGAGCAACAAGTGAGGCAGGAGAGTTCTGCTGTGCCATGTGGGTCATCTCCTTGGCTGGGGACTGAACTTGTCCTGCAGTGACTGCTGGTAGCTTGATAACTTGATAGCAGTGAGACTTAATCCTTTGTGCCACCTGGGAAGCCCTCCCTTACTCTTTTTGGATACTAATGCCAAAATATGAGCTAGTGCCATGAGCACACTACTCTGTGTGTGTGTATGTATACGTGTGTATTTACAGAATATGTGCACATGTATATTTTCTGAGCCAAACAGCCACTCTCTGCCATCTGTGTCTAGTCCATTTATATTTAGGATGGTTATTGATATATGAAGCCTTGTTACTAATATTTGTTTTTAGTTTTCTGGTTCTATCTTGTTGAGTTTTCTTGAGGATATTCTTTGATTTGGATATGAGTGTTCCTTTCAATATTTTTGTAGGGGATGTTTAATGTTGCCAACTCCTTTATCTTCTGCTTGGCTGGAAATACTTTCTTGGCTTTGAAACAAACAGGTCTTATTTGTCTATGTGTATGGATCACCTGCTACTTTTTCTTACTCTATCATGATTAGCCTTAAAAGACATTCACTTTATTAATTTTAGTTTTAGGATTGTAGCTAGATGTGTTGTCTATATGGGTATTTTTAAGAGAAATTTGGATGAGATCAACTTCTAATGCAGAGTACTAATCAGATACCTTGAAGAAGTAGAAATTTGATAGTAATATTTTCCTAGTCTTTTATTTTATCTCTTTTTCAATCCCAAAGTGACTGTTTTCCAAAGGGAAAATGCCAAGATGTAAAAATAGAATGTGGGAAATGTCAACAACACATGAAAAGTGGCTAATATTTTCTTGTTATGATGTGTTGCTTCAAAATTATGTCTTTATAACTTCATATAGAAATATTATTCCCTGTAATTTTAGATAATTTTTGACTGAAATAAATTATTTTCTTATTTATAGTATATTCTACCTCTAAATACACAGGATAGGATTTTGGTGGTAAAATTATTTGAGCTATATGAATCTTTTCCAAATTATATGATTTTAATAAAAATTATCTACAGTGTTTGATTAAATCTCCATGACTTTCAGAGTAGCAAAACTTTTGCCCATAAAAATGAACCTTGAAATTGAGTAGGGTAAAGTGGACAGACTATTTTCAATAGGATTGGTAGTAACACAAGAGTCCGTGCTTTCGCAAAGAGGATTATTTTCATAACTTATCTGTAATTTAGAAGTGTCTGGTTATTTTAGTCAACTAACCATAAAAAATACAGTATATAATATGAAATTACTAATCCCTTTTAAATGCTGATTTATGCATTATATTTTTGGTAATTTTTTAGGAAGTTTTCTGATGCAGAAGTTCTATTACAATAGAAGCTAGAGGTAACCTTGTAACAGTTATGAGCTAGTTGTTAGTTTTGAAATGAGAAAAACAAGAAAGCAAAGTTTCTTCTTTATAGCAGATGAAAATGGAACACAGAATTACATATTGGCATTGAATCACAGAAACTTCTAAAACTAGGCATCTCTTAAGCAATAATTAGAATTCTTAATTTTATACATATCTTTTGGTTAAAAAGGCCCAAATGTTTCAAATAATGCCTGTTTTCAATATATAAAACAGCTTCAACTGAACCACTAAAAGACACTCTAAATGTCATTGTTACCATTATTATTTAACTTATAATTTTTAAATTTATTTATTGACAATCAAAACCTCCTTTGAAAGTAGAAAACCCTAATATCTGTCCAACATGCACCCAGAACTGTTATTAATAAAATACTGTTACTACTTTATTATTACAACTTTCATAATTCATCCTATCTACCATATAGTGTTATCTTGTTCTGATTCTCTTACCTGTATTCATTCATGGGTTTTGTTTTATTTAAGTCAGACAAGCCCAATTTGAAGACAGTTTAATTGGCCAAGTAAAGGCTAATGAAATGGAAATGCTAAATTTAGCATCCATATGGAACATTGCCATTTCTATGTAGTCTTGCAGTAGGTGATGCTTTGTAGAATCACTAAATAAATAGGGTGAGAAAATGTGGGTGTGGCGGTCTGCCTGAGTGATGGCTATTAGGGAAGAGGGGGCAACTGTCTAATATAATCATATGAGATATGTGCCCCTAACTGGATCGTAGTATCCAAAATCATGTATTTGTGTTGGAATAAAATTCCCTGATATTTTTGTCTCATTAATTGCTGATACTGATGGTGACTATTCTTTTTAAAATGTTTTCAAAGAATATGCAAACTTAATGAAGTTTTCAAAAAGCTGTAGTTTTTAACGATTGAATGTCTCTTAAGTGTTTTATTAATTTTCTAGCATTCTGAACCCTCAGTTTTTGACATTTTAAAGTAAGATAGCATTTGTCTGAGAACAACTTGTAGAGAACAAAATGAAACACTGAATAAAATAACTATCAGAGTAAGGAGAAATCATACTATGCAGTATAATGATAGTTATATAAACCAAACAAGTTTGAAACAGCTATTCCTACTCCCTAAAGTGGTCTGACTTTGATTTCCTTAAGAAGAGAGAACCTCAATCTTCATACTTTAGTTTGCAGTTAGGCATAATAAATGCTAACTATATCTATGTGATAGATTAGTTATTTCTATATATATACATGATAGATTATTTCTATCTCCCTAACTTGAGATTTCATATAAAAGAAGTGTTTAAATCCTGTTAGATTCAACCTGGGAAAATATAGTTTTGAATTTCTTAATAGAAAAATATTGTCGAATTAAACTGTTCTGTAAAAAGAAACTTGCAATTTTACCTTTAGTCTATTTCATATCTTTGACATATTTTCCATTCAAAATATTTCTTGATTGTGGTGTCTGCTTGGTTTTGGTTATCTAAGCTGTAATAAGTAGCCTTGGGACCCCTGAAGGCACACCCCACACACTTATGCTGTGTGACCTTAGGTCACAAGTAATGGCTGCAAGCTAATTGATTGAGAAAGGCTTGTCTGGCAGGGCCTCTCTGTGCCCTCCCTTTACATTCCTAAGTTCTGTGAAAGAGGCACTAGCAGCTCAGCTAGGAGGAAGGAAAAAAGGAGGAAGTTTCTCTGCGTTTTGATTACACTCTGAATTCCCTTGTAGTGAGCTTACTTCTCTCCACCCACTTCTTACAAGAACTTAACTTGAAGGTGAACAACTTAAAGCCTGGTCCCAGAGAGGTGTCCGAAAAGTGATTTGAGTATTTATTGAACTGAAAGAACAAATTACTTACTTCAGGCGGCGGGAAGCATATGGCAATTATATTAGAACTTCAGCAAAGTGCACAGCCGCATAATACAGAAGCTGGAACTCAGATTGACAGGCAAATAAGCCAGCTCGTGGAAGGGGCCTCTGGGTGGCAGCTCTGGGCTATTGGGTGTTGGACAACTGTAGGCAAAACTGAAATGGAACAGGGGCAGAAAATAGCACACTTTTACGCTACGCCACCGTTGCTTTCGCCTGGTGAGTGCAGATTTAAGATATTATTTTAAGTGTACTTTCTATGTTGTAAAGCAAGTAAAGGAAATCTGTTGTGCTTTGAGAAAAATGATAGCCTGAGCATTTTTTTATGAATTCTTAGATGATTTCCTTTTGTTTCTGCTTGATTTCACATTAAACTTGGCAATGCTAACAGAGAAATACAATATTTGTCTTGTCTTGCGGGTCCTGAGTCCTTTTTCTTATATGGTCCTTTTGTTTAAATCATGCTTCTCTTCAACCTGAATAAATATTGTTTTAGGCGAATCATGTGTGGAATAGATAATGAGGAACAAACAGTGTGACAGAATATATGCAAACATTTCATTTACTTCAACTTTGTGTCACTTCTCCATGGCTTTATGTTTTGTTGCCTTATTTCAGGAATATGTGGCGCTTATATTTATCCAAAGGACTTATATGAAAAGAGCTTTGTGTGAGAATTCCTGTGAGTTAAAGGGTCAGGGCCTGTGTCTTATATGCCAGCAAGACTCATCGGGATGTCCTCTTATTTTTATCCTAAAGTAAAAGAGCATTTTAACGTATTTTTTTTAAAAAAGTGTTTTGTTTCCAAAAGTTGTCTTCTTATAGTTTAGGTGTGTTATTCCTTGCAAAGTATTGTTTAAACTTCTTTTGAGACACAGCATGCAAACTTCTTTTGTTTCTTTTTGTCTTGTTTGCTCACATTTGTCTGTAGAAACTTTGTAGTTTTTTTTTTTTTTTAATTTTAATTATCTTGAAACACAGAGTGGTTTTATTTCAGTGCAAAAGCCTTGGAAGTTAGCAGGCTTACTCTTCTGGAAAAGAAATACCTCAGAATGTAAGCTGTGCTTAATTCCTTGGCTAGCCATATTATAATCCTATTTTAAATGTGCTTCTCTTAGGAAAAAAATGGAATCTACAAGGGTCTTTCTATAAATGTTATGGAAGACATCTTTTGCACAACTGCATATTCCTATTACATTTTGATAAGTTCCAAAGTGTTAGGGTTGTCAACTGACTTTGTTTAAAAACCAGTTTTATTAGCAAGGTGATTGAGTTAGATGTTATCAAATGAATGAAGTGAAATGTGTCTTCACATTGCTGATTTGATGGAATAAAGAGATCTCTGGTAATACTGTGTTTCTCACGCAAACTTTTAAAAGAGCAGCTCTGTAATACGAATTTTGAATAATTTTAAAAATAAAATTTACTAAAGTTAGTTCCTTAGGTTTTGTGAATTATAGCTCCTGTTTGTTAAAATAAATTAATAAAATGAAAAAGTATATTGGGGTAATTATGAAAGCTATAAAACTTTTACTAAAAGGAGGAAAGCTTTAGAGGAGGAATAAATGTGTTTTTTGCTTATCAAGCAATTTTGAAGCATTACTTAGCTCTCCTTTCCCAAAGATTTATGTAAAACTAACAACTTTTGCAGAATTAAGTAATAATTTTTGACTTTGATACAAAAACCATGTAAAAGAAGGATAATTATTTTCAAGCTATTCCTATCATTTGATACAAATCCTTTCAACAATTTCAAAATGTGACTGACAAGTCCTTTTCTAAGAGAAAGAGTTCATTATGTTAGTCACCTGTTACATTCATTCTTTTTTTGCCCATACACAATCCCTAGCTATTTACTAGTGCTGCAGCAAAGCGAAAACCTTTTTTGTTTGAGAAAAAAATGTCAAAGTTTCACTGGCTTAAACTCTTTGAGTTTTTTTTTTTTTTTTTTTTTAATATATGCTCAACAAAAACCACCCAAAGTGTTTTTAATATGGTCTCTTGTTACAATCTTGATATGAACAGTTAAGAAAGAAAATGCAAACTATTTGGGTTTTCATTTAATATGTAGCAGTAAGTAAAATTAAGGTGTAACTAAGAATTTATGAGAGGCCTTGCCAAGAGACCAAACTTGTGGTCCAGATTGTTAAAAAAAAAAAAAAAAAAAGTTTATCCTTTACCTCGTTTTTTCCAAACCATTCCAGAGATCAAAAGTTAAAGGGAACTTCATTATTTTCCTGATGTTCTAAAGTCTAACCACAACTCAGGAAGTTGCTATGTGATAGGGAGGGGCCACAAAAAGGCTTCCCTCTAATGGAAGAACATAAATTGAGACAAACAAAAGGCTTAGTTCTCTGGATATTTAATCTTAAACTGCTTATCTTCAGTTCATATTTTGCTTGGTGGCTGAGGGGAATTTTATTTTAGCCATGATCTTATTTTTCTTACATAACACTAATTTTCCACAGGAGTTTAAACTGTATTTCCCACAGAAGTGTAAGCTGTGTATTAAGTAAATAGTAAACAATGAAAATATGTTAATAAATTAATATATCATATCTCTATTCATATATATATTCATAATTGAACATATTAGCTATTCATTGTCCTTATCCTGGATTGCCACATTATACCAGATTGGAGTGAGGTGTGTGGTTGTGTGTGTGTGTATGTGTGGTGTTTGCATTTGCACTTACAAGCTCACAAAGCAGGTGACAGAGTGACCTGACATATGCTAAGGTTATTGGTGCTCTTTGACTTACTTCCTTAATTCTCATGGTCACTAGACTTAAGGATTTTTCTGTAGCTTTGTAACAGTAGACATCTGGTGAGTGAATTTATGCCTCTCTGTTGAGGATGAAAATCACATCAGCTATATTTTTGTTTCGAATACATTCATCAAATTGCTTTTAGGAATGACTTATTCTGTCAAAATATATGACAGAACCTATAGGATTTGATTCTATCATCTCTGAAAAATTAAAGGTTTCTTAGAGAGTGGCAGTATGGTTTTTATTATGCTTTTTACAGGGAAGAGTATAGCGGTTGTCCATCTTTCTAGAGACTTTGATCTTAGGATTCACATCTTTTTTAAATTACGGAAAACTCCAGATTTTAAAAATATTGCCTTTTTTTTAACCATTAGCTCTAATCTCTTTTTCCTAATAGTTGTCTGCTGAAGCCTCAATATGTCATCCATATTTCTTAAATTCTCTTTCAAACCCTTTTATATATCTTCTGTGCTGCATTTTTTGGAAACAACTCATATGTATCTTCCGCTTTGCTAATTCTTGTTTTGACTATGTCCATTTCAGAATTTTTAACTATGTTTTTATGAGAATTCTAATTGTTTCTCTTATCATAACCACTTTTATTGTTTCATCCTTTTCTTATAAATTGTATTCCCATTTCTTTGTCTCATCAAGGATACTAACATTCTGAAATTCTGAAATCGTTCATTGTTTTCATGTCATCTGGAATGACTTTACAGACATTTTCCGTGTCTTGGATTTTGATTTTAGGTTCAACTTGACTGAGAAGGATTTAGAAAAAAAAACTCTCTCTCTTTTCTAGCAGACCCTGAGTCTGTAGTAATTTAGTTGGCCTTGCATTTCCCTGTACCCAATTCAGAACCTCTGATCTGGGAATAGCAGAGTCTAGTATACCAAGTCAAATAACTACTTGACCCTTGCTGCTGGCCTTTCTATGTAAGCAGCCCTATGCAAACCAAAACTTGTCTCGCAAGACAAAACAAGTAGTCAGTTATTTAGCTTCCTGTCATCTTACCCTCAGGTTTCAATCTATAAACTGATTTTCACTCCCTGGGTGGCAATTGTGACACCTCAGGACCTTGCAGATATAGGGAATTGTTTTCCTCCCATTCCAGAAACCAACTATGCACTACAGGTCACTTTTTGTTTCTATTCTTCTATCTCTGGTCCCCAGTAGTTTATTTTGCTTTCATGTCACCTTTATAATCTTAATATTTTTATCTATTAGTGTTATAGATGGAAGCAAAGGCCAGGGACTCAAACCAAGTTCTTCCAATATCATCTTGACATGTTTCTCCAAACCATGGGCTTTGGAATCTGAAAACATGACTTCAAATCTCAATTCACTTGTTAATTGTATTTCCTTAGTTAAGGTTTTTAATCTCTTAATAACTCCATCTTACCATGGAAAATACTGATAGCAATTCCCATTTTGTAAGGTCATTCCCAGCATTGAATGACATAATGGTTAGATAATTTCCCCGGCCTTGGCCATGTAAAGTGTGCAAGTTATAGAAGGAAAAAAAAAATCAACTAAATCCAAACCAAACCAAATGCTATCAATTATGTTGTACCCTTTTATAGAAGTATAAAATAGGCTTTGTCCCTTCTTTTCTGAGTTAATACATTGTTGCTCTTGAGATCTGAAGCAAATTGCTAGAAATGAATGTCAAATGCATTGTTTTCATGTCCAATGAGTACTAAGTGTTCTGTTACACTATTCACATACCATAGTAAGTACAAATAATTATACATAAGAGAATTTCAGTGTAATTGGTAACACTACTCGAGTGACCTTATTGATATAGCTATTCTAAATCTGTGTGGCTTAAGCAGAGTAAAAGAGCACAAGAAATTAGGGGCATGACAACATGTTTTTTGGTTTTAAATATATGTTCCAATTTAACACAATGATGGGTTTCTGTACTAGTGAAAAAAATGGAAAAGTGGAGATTTTCAAAAGGTTTCAGATGCTCATGTTTTGTAGCTTAGTCACTAATGTATAATATTTGTATCTTTTAAAATAGTAATATCTTTTGGAAACATCTGTTTGACTAGAATTCAAATTTGCAGCATCTGTAGAGAATAAGTGTGGCTGGGTAGGAAATATGTTTCTAAAAATCAAAAGGTTTTAAGAGAACATGAAGGAAGATGAGGATGAAGATGAAGAAACTGTAGCAGTTTGCTTGGAATTAGCAATGTAAGAAAATAGAAGAACTAGAAAGTTCCTAAAATGGTATTGCCAACACATCTCCGGCATTTGTAAAATAAACATTTTATTTTCTTTTTTTACCACTGGTCCCCATCCACCATGTTAGCCTCCCATTTTCATTTCGATTTGTGGAGACATCTTTTGCTCACACCTTAAATATTCATGTGCTTTAGTGCTGGGCACATTTTTCTTCTCTCTGGTTCATTCCATCCCTCACCATAACTTCACATATGACTATTGGACATTCTCTAGCTTGTTTCTCTCTCCTACACTTTAAACCAGTCTTTCCAATTTAGTCACATATACTCCATACTCAACATGTCCAAATCTGACCCATTGTCTCCCTGCCATAAACCTTTTAGTCTCAGTCTGCCATCTTCCTGGTTGCCCAAAACATCTTCAGGACATGAAACCTTGTCTTCTTCCTGATTCTCTTTCACCACCCATTTAAAACTTATGGAATAATAATTTTATGTCTAAGTATTTTTATTCCCACTCATTTTTTAAATCACATAGACAGACTTCTTACTGCCTGCCTCATGGTTGAAAACCACTCCAGAGTTAATCAAGGTAAAGGGCATTATATCTCTAAACTCACATGTAGCTTGGGTTGAAGATTGCTTTGACAGCCATCAACTCTAGAATGCAGTTCACCTCATGGAACCCCAAGTGTATTTTTGGCTAGCAAGCACCTCAGGTAGAGAGAGACCGGTGTTTGCAGTAAAACATCCTCAGTGGGTAAAGGCAATGTGAGAGCTAAGGGTAAATAAATTGAACACCTAGAACATCTTCACTCTACGCTAAGGGGATGTGTAGTTACTTCCCAGTGTTTGCTACTCCTGGGGATGTTGCAGAGTGTCATTGTGTATGTCCTGTGTATTTATAAAGAAATTTTCATAGAATATATTTATCAACTGTAGAATCTCTGTGTTATAAGATTTATGTAATCGTAGTTTTACTAGTATTCAAAAACTCTCTAAATATGAGTGCTATTGTTTATAGTTTCTGTACAAATTTATGCCCCCATCATCTGTTGTTAGAGTACCCTTTGTCCATGTTAATTCAACCTTTATTGTTGCCCAGTTTTTTAACTTTTGGATAACCATCAAATAAAATAGTATGTTATTTTTTTAATTTGCATTTTTAAATTCCTAATTAACACAGAAAGATTTCTAATAATATTTGAAGTTAGATAAGCAGCAGACACTTGAGCTATACAAAGAATATGCTACTCTTTCTTAATGTGAATATATATTTATTTACTAAACATTCAAGAGCACTCTTTAGTTAATTGCTTCCTCATGGCTTTGCCAATTTCTTTTTTGGATGTTTATTTTTTTCTTACTGACTTTCTGGCATTCTTTATTATTGTTTTCCCATCCTTCACTTCCTCCCTCCCTCCACACCAGAGGTCCCTTCACAAACTTTATGAAGCAAATAAAAACATAGATTTTTATACCCCCTCATTATAGACAACATTTTTATACCTGGTGTTGTCATGTGCTATACTGTGGAATTATTTCAAGATACACAAGCATCTATGCCGTGGAAACTTGAGGATAAAAACATGAGCATTATATCCAGCCTACCCACTGAGAATTGAATCTCACATACAGTATGGATAGATTATTACCTACATGAAAATTCAGAGGGAGGATATTTGCTTTTCCAAATGAAAAATTAATATTCTTTATAACAATTGTGAGTCATGCATCATAAAATACATTTCTACCACACCACATTTTTCTTTACTCATATTCTAAATATCTAGTTTTCCAGAGCCAAGAAAAATTTAACAAACTTGTAATTTAAGAAAATGTTAAGGGCTTACAGTGTATCAGACAGGGTGACAGCTACTATAACACAGATTACCCCTGATTTCATGACAGATAATGGCTCAGAGTTAAAGAACAATAAGGAAAATGTGGACAATATGTGACAAAAAAAAGGAAAATACAGTGTCTCTATTTGTATTTGAGGAGTGGAGACAGACCAGTGAAGGTGGGGAAACTTCCAGGGAGCAGAAAGAACATACGCAATATTATTAAACTCAGAATATGTCACTATGGAACTACAAAAAGTTCAAATTGGGTGGAGTTTGTACAGTGAGATGGGGTTGCTGAATTTTAAGAGGCTGGTCCCAAGGAAAGGGAAGTTTCATTTTTCTGGTCACACCCAATGCAGGATAGAGCTGACTAGGGGAAAAAATAAAAGAAGCTGGAGAGGAGACTGGCAGGGAAGGAAGGAAGAAAGATAGAGAGTTGGAGACCTGGAGAAAGCACATGGAAGAGAGAGACATGTGAAGGAACTGTGCTTGCTTCTCGGTCCTGGACTAGTTGAGACAGATGTATGCGGAAGACCTGTGGGGAGGTTAACAATGGCAGCTTTTATCTTGATTTTAATTTCATTCTTTTTTTTCCTAGACTTGTCTGGCTATTTCTGACCTTTTTCAGTGGGTCCCCACTAGAAGGTATTTTAGACTTGTGGCAGGCTTTTGGGCCTTGCTTTGGACCAACATTGTTGGTACAAAAGTGTATTTTATGATGCATGACTCACAATTGTTATAAAGAATATTAATTTTTCATTTGGAAAAGAAAATATCCTCCCTCTGAATTTTCATGTAAGTCATGATCTATCCATACTGTATGTGAGACTCAATTCTCAGTGGGTAGGCTGTGTATCATGCTCAACCCTGCTTGGTGGCTGGACATTTACGCATGATGGATGGGTAGCTTTGGGTGCTTGATTTGGAAACTATATTCCTTGTCTGTTCTTTGTTGCATACTAATTGTATTAAAGTTCCTTTCCATTAAATGTCTTATGTGTTTTGTCTTGAGAACCAACTTAGAGTGGGCAGGTTTGAGGGTCCTGGAGCACCCTTCTCCCTGCCATGTAACATAGTCAACTGAGGAGACAGAGACATCAGTACTGACTGATTCCGAAGAGACCTACTGAGGACTCTAACAGTGGACACTTGGACCATTTAAAGGGTTTCATAAGGTTTCCACATAATTAGATGCTGTCTTTATCTAGATAGAAAAATATCCTGGGACATGCCTGATCATTTAAACCATAGCAATGGTGTTATTTGTCAAAAAATTTCTTCATCTGGGCCACCAGAGTTATGTTGAAGTTTCAAAAATAGATTTGAAATTGTCTGTAAATTGTTGATGTTTTATTTATATGTATATTTGTATATATGGACATTTTATAGCAATATAATACATATATAAGCATATATGATTTCATGAAGTTCTCAAATTTTTTATTGGTGAAAATGTGTAAGAATCAGTAGATTATATTAAAAACAGTAGTTGATCATTGAGTCATTAAAAAAAAGAAAGCAATCCTTCCATTTGTGAAAACATGGATGGACCTTGAAGGTATTATGTTCAATGAAATAAGTCAGGTAGAAAAAGACAAATACTGTATGAATCTAATATAACCAACTGACAGAAATAGAAAACACATTGATAGGTGCCAGAGGTGAGAGTGTGAAAAATGGGTAAAGGTGTTCAAAAGGCACAAATTTGCTGATGTAAGATATAAAAGTTCTGGGAAGTAATGTACAGCAACTATGGTTAACAAAACTGAATTTGAAAGTTGATAAGAGAATAGATCTTAAAAGTTGTCATCACATGAAAAATCATCATAGCTATGTCATGATGATCTTTAACTATTCTGGTTAGACATTACAAATATATATATACATCTAATCATTATGTTGTACACTTCCTTGAACTTATACAGTATTCTAAGAAAACTGGAGGACAAAGAACAATAGTTGAATGGAAAAGAAACCTTGAGAAAATCAATACTTAAGGAGTAGGTGGTGAGAAGGTGTTCAAAAGTAGAAAATGTATGTTCAGAGAATGATAGAGAATCACAGAAACCAAGTGTGTTAAGGGGCCTAGTAATTCTAAGAAAAAGTCTCCAAAGTTAAGTGCCTTGAATAAAACAGCACTTTGTTTCTCTCATATTACAAGTCTGTCTATCTATGATATGAAGTCATTTTAATCCTCAAGTTAATTCAGAAACTCATGTTTCTTCTACCTTGTTGCCTTGGCTAGGTTGTAGGCAAAACAGAGCTCACACAGAAGAAAAGAATCAAAATTCAGGGACAATTTATTCTTAGGTTGAAGACAGCTTTGACATCATATATGGTATTTTTACTCTATTCTACTTCTCTAAAATTTAGTACCCAAGCAACAATTGGTCTAGAGAACCTGAGAAGTGTAGTTTCTACTAGGGAGGCCACCCTATTGGGAAACATGGGAAACAACTTTGGACAAACAGTTGCCATACCAACTTTTTGTGCTAAAAATTACCTAGTGCTTCCATATGTTTATATGTCTATTTAGTGTACTTATGCCGTGCATGCTGTATTTGGTCATTAGTTCATGTGATAAGGATGCAGGTATTTCAAAATTATCTTCTATCAAGAATTTGTATTCTAGAAAAGAGAGATAGGTGCTAAACAAACTAGCCAATGAATGTATGATACAATTTAGGAATGAATATATAACATTGTACTATGAAGAAAATGAAGTAAAAAGGTAGCTGTGCTGGTTTTAGATAGACTAGTCAGAAATATCTATTATGTTAAAAATTGAAAAGGATTCTTTGCAAGACAAAATATTGAAATCTCCCTCTGTAGGAGAAGAATTGGAAGTTCTTCTTCCAATTCTTCTGTGTAAGCTTAGGGTGTAAGCTTAGGGTGTAAGCTTAGGGTGTAAGCTTCTGTGTAAGCTTAGGGTGGTTGAAATTGAACAAGGACAGTTGCTAATTACAAGATTCAAAGGTAAAATAATCCCTTTAATGAACTCAGAGGAAAAAAAATTGACCATGATTGTAGCCTAAAGAGAAATGCATGCAGAACTGGGATGATTGAAAGTGCTAGTGCTGGAAGAGAGCGTATCCATGGAGAACAGTGTTCATATACAAGGAAAGTTCATATGCTGACCTCTTTTTTCACTGTTAGGAAACCTGAGGGTAAGGGCTGTGTGGACTCTCAAGTTCTTTAACTGTTGTCCTATTGGCGTTAATTTACTGCTGCTACTATATGATTCAGAAATACAGTTCACACCTCATAAGATCTGTGTTCCCACACGGCACCCACCACCAAGGCACCCCTAGCCTCCACCACAGTCCACTGTGCTCTCTTCATACTTGGCTCTCTCCACTCCTCTCTCTAGAAATCTCATGAGTTTGCTTGAGTTGGTTTTTGTCTGTCTCTGTCTGTTTCTCTGTATTCTACATATGAACGAAACCATTCAGCTCTTATGAGAATTAGGGCAGGTGAAATCCTATGGGAATCCTCCATCAAATCTGAAAAACACATGTCTAGGAAAGATTTAGAATTAAATCTGTAAACTGTGTTGTTGTTTTTTTTCCTGGGTGGGATAGTTGAAGGGTGTATCTATGATAAGTAACAGAAGGTGGTAAAGAGGGGGTCAAATATACTATCCTATGTAGCAAAAGAAATAAACCTTCATCAAAAAATTGACATATACCCAGTTCTAAATTTTGACTGAATTTGTAAAGTGACTGAAAATGAATTTCAGATTACATGTTTTAGGAAAGATTGTTGTTTTATCAATTTAATATTTCAGATACCAAAATTTTAATGTTTAATTTGGTTGATATTCTTGCTTTTATTGTGTGGGGTTGTGTAAGGTTGTAAATTCACTCTCCTAATTATAAAACTCAGATGACAATTCACAAATATATATATTTTTAATTTTTTAAAAAAATTTATATATGCATACAAAACTGGGGAACAGGCCAGAGTCACGGGAGGTGAGAGGATTCACCAGAGACAGAGTGGGGAGCAGAACAGGCGGATAGACTGAATATACTGCTAAAGGGAGCAGCTGGCAAAGCAAGAGAGGTCTGCTGTGCCATGTGGGTTCCCTCCCTGGCCAAGGATGGAACTCATGCTGCTGTACCGCGAATGCTTCAGAGTGTGGTGCTTAACCCGCTGTGCCACCAGGGAGGCCCAATTCACAAATATATTAAGAAAATAAAACCTAAAGTGAATCCCTATATAATATGTCATTTGTTGTTCCGTTAACATCTGATAGTGTCTAATGGGCTACCTGTTTTTTTATTTCAGGTAACTAGAATGTAGAAATTAATGGGGAAAACTTATAGTTTCTAAGCTAGTTATATAGTTCTTTTAGCATTGTATTCATTTTTAATATTCCATTTATACATACATGTTACATTATAGAGAAATCAGTTCTTCTTGGATTAATGTATTTTTCTTGACAACTTGATTCTTTTTTTTGTTTTTCATTGTTTGATCTTTTTAGTATGAATACTTGCATATTCTCACATCTGTCCCCACTGAAGGTTTTTTGTTTTTAATCAATTATTTTTTAATTAAGAAAGACATTGAATAGAGAGAAACCATGAGCGAGTGCTATTAGGATTTTTTTTACCTTTTGACAGTACTACCGTGACATCATGACATTTTCTATCCTTTAAGGTTTTTATTTTCCATGACATAATTCATAGTTTCTGTTATTTTCCTGGCTTTCTGATTGCCCCCAAATATTTTTAATTTATACCTTTTGAGGTATTCTTCCTGTTTACTTGTTTTCAAGGAAGTCTATCCTCCCCAGTATTTATTTCTCTCTGGACTATTGTTATCTATTATTTATTCATTTGTCTTTTCTCCAAGGGCGCAAATTTATCTTTATGATTTTCTTTTGGACTTTCAGTTGTATGGCTTATTTTACCCTTCTTTCTGAAAGTTCAAACCAATTTCTACATTCACATCTCATAATTTGTTACTTTGAAATGAAATTCCTCTTTGTCTTTAGATCTCTGCATAAGTTTTCTCACATTATTCTACTTGTACTACTGCTATTTATTTATTTATTTATTTATTTATTTATTTATTTATTTATTATTTATTGTTGAGATTCTTCTATGCTATCCTCCCTTGCTGATAATGGTGCTCCCTTTGGCAAAATTTTACTTCAATTTTTTTAAAACATCCCCCAAGGAAGATGTGGTAAACATTTCAATCTAGAAGCTAAAAGTAGTGTTCTTCGACATCAGACTTTTCTGCGTTAAATTTCTGTAACTTATATCTACTGATAATTGGCTTCCTTATTGTTCCCTTCTTTTCAGTCAATATTTTGTCAGTCAGATGCAAATTAGTAAGATTAGATTTCATATGTTTGTGTAGGCAGGATATCACAACACAATGTAGGGAGAATTCTATAATCAATATTCATTTGTACTATTTACATATTAAAAATTGCTTGGGGGAAATATCACAGGAGTATGGCTCAAATCAGCTAGGTTTAGAGCACATTTTGCGTTCTTTTGTGGGTAGAAAAAATGATCAGTGCTGACTATTGTTAGCCTTTTAATCACTGGTACATATTTAGTGATTTAATTTAATTATTCTTTAAATGACTATAAATGATGGGTAACAAACAGAAATTGAGTAAAGCAACACTGATGCTTGATACACATACACACATGTAGATTTGACAGACATATATATATACATTACAAGATGCTATATTTTATCTGCAAAAGTTATTGAAATCAAGATGAAATGAATTCCAATATTTGAAATCTTTAGGATATCCATCTAAGGAGGAAACAGAATGTAATGTCCTTGGAATTTTTATCTTTTTTAAAAAGATTTATTTATTTATACACACAAGAGCTGGGGTACAGGCCAGAGTCCAGGGAGGTGAGAGGATTCACCAGAGACAGAGCAGGGAGCAGAACAGGCAGACTGCCTGAAACACACTGCTGAGGGGGGCAGCGGGCGAGGCAGGAGAGGTCTGCTTTGCCATGTGGGTCCCCTCCCTGGCCAGTGGCAGGGATCGAACTCGTGCTGCAGTAGCTGTGGTTTGCTTCATAGTGCATTGCTTAACATACTGCGCCACCAGGGAGGCCCAGGAATTTTTATCTTAAATATCAACTATTAATGAATCATGTAATTTAAAGATAATATTAATCTTCTAGGAAATTCTGGGGGGGTTATCTTCTTTCATGCTTTTGAAACAAAATGGTTCAGTGTTATAAATGGAAATATTTTGCATTCTCTAAATTTTGAAACATCTAGTCTTTGTTCACTGCTAGACACAGGGATGCAAAGATAACTTAAATGGGTTTTGCTTGTTTCAGGATGTTCTATGTTTAGTTCACTTCCTTTTGCAAAAAATATGACCTTTATTTATAATGAAATTATTTGCTATCTCTTTTTAATTTATTTTAAATTATGACTAATGATCTAGATTAATTTCTTTGTGATTAGCTTAAATGTTTCAATTTAAGAAGAGGAATGTTACATGTTTCCTATGAACAATCTGAGAACAGATTGATCACATCCCTGATTCTTTTCAGTTACTCTGACATTTGCTTTGGGATTCAGAGTAATGTTTTACCCAATTCATGCTCACCAGTTGCTGGATGGCATTACAGAGGTTTAACTAGAAGAATTTCTTTAACTGATTTTAGAAAAAGGCAAAATATAAAAACTCATTCAGAGCACCAAGTGTTACCAAATGAATGTTACAGAAGTACAAAGCAAGATGAAAACATAATATAAGAACAAAACTTGATTGAAGGGTAAGATTGTGGTAGAGACTTAGTGTTAAAATAGTTGACTGAATGGATTCAGAGCTAGTCAGAAGATCTGAAAATTTCCTGAAGATGTAGCAAATTCCATCCCAGGGTAGAAGCTTTCAACATTGGATGAAAAATGGCATGTCTATACCAGTCAAGGAATTCCAGCAAATCTATCTAAAATAAGGCCATTGCAGCATTCCTTCTTGTTCTTCATGGTAATAACTGACAGACTAGTCTGCAGACCTGTGTCAGTAAGACTGCATTCTCTAGCATAACAGATAAAATCCTGGCATCTTAGAAGTTTAAAAGTTACTCAGAGATACCCAACACAGGGCACCTTGGACAACCCTCCCTTCATAGATTTAAGGACCCAGGTTCCCTATCTTGTGGCTCTATCAACAACTCCGACTGCCTCTAAATAGAAGTTCATGTGTGGGAAGATGTTATGGTCCTGAACTGGACAATCCAATCAGAACCTGGTTCTCAGAATTGAGTCACATGGCCATACACTGAGCAAATGTATCTGGGAAATGCTCTATCGTTTCTCCCAAACCATTTATCACCTACTTCTGTTGTACAAACAAAACTGTTAATTCAGGCACTATGCAGATAGGTCCATCTATGATCAAAACACACTTTCTGTCTTCAAAATTCATAGATAGAAGTATATATAAGTAAAGTTTAGTGCATAGTTAGATGTGTTAAGTTCTATATTAGATAGATAATCTATTACAAGGAAACAATTTTCTGGAAGAGGCAATATTTGAGCAGAACTTGAAACATTGATAGGGGCTCTCCACTAGGCAGAGATAGAAGGGACTGCATGGAAAATGACATGATGGCGGTGGGTAGTTATCAAACAGCTGTAGGTGAGTGTATGTTAAGGATGCAGAGACAAAGATGTCTGAAAGGCATTTGGGTTCACATATAATAGACCTTAAGTCGTCGGTTTATAGTTCAGAAGGCATTTCAAAATCTGCAGCCTATGTATGTTTGAGACACAAGATCATGTTCAGAGCCAATCAGAATGGAAAGATGGAGAATGGGAGTAGTGGAGAGTGACATGGACTAAGGTACTAGGAATGGAAATAAGAGACCATTTAGACAAAACCTATCAAAGACTAGATTTATAGAGCTTAAAATTATTTACCTTGGAGAGTAATCTAGAGATTATGTATTTCTCTGACATACTGTTCTCTGTCATTTATCACTGGGAATTGCCAAGGAGTACTCACATTTGATCTCCTTAGCTATAGGAATGTTATAATGTGCTAGGTCAAAAATTTTTGCTGGGTTTGAACAATGGCATCTTCTGGAAACCTTGAAATGGAGGGAAGTACAACAGAGCTATCTTCTACTGTGACCAAAAATGAAAATATTTTACAAAAAAGAAAAAGAAAAATTCTAAGCAAGAAATAGCATAAGATAGATAATCCCTCTACCTTTTTAAGGTAAATATATTCCTTTTATCTTTAAGTGCCTTCCCTTTATTAAAATCCTCATTCAACATTCTTTTTAGATAGCAACAGGATAGAGAGATTTTTGAAATTATGCAGGAGGGTAAATACTTCTTAGAGAGCTGAAGTCTTCGTGACTCCTTTCAATTCTTCTAGGCTTCAGCAAAGTAAAGAGTAATACTGGAGTGTTTCTCAAGTGATTTGTGTAAGTCCGAATACTCAGTAATATTTGTTACTTTAAATGCTCTCTGGAAATGAGGGTTTTGAGGGCTACTTTTTCCAGTTTTCTGATGCAGGGGAAATCTTTAAATGTTTAAGGAGTAAAATAGCCTCTTGAACCCCCATTGGAACTGCTAGCAACAATTTACCAGATATAAAATATATTTTTAACAATCTATTTTTTTTTTAAGATTTATTTATTTATGCATACAAGCACTGGGGTACAGGCCAGAGGTGAGGAGGGGGTGAGAGGATTCACCACAGAGAGTGGGAGCAGAACAGGCAGATACACTGCTGAGGGGAGCAGCGGGCACAGCAGGAGAGGTTTGCCAAGCCATATGGGTCCCCTCCCTGGCCGGCAGCAGGGATTGAACTTGTGCTGCAGTGGCTGTGGTTTGCTTCATAGTGCGTTGCTTAACCCACTGCGCCACCAGGGAGGCCCTTAACAATCTATTTTTATTTATTTATGCATACAAGATCTGGGATGTAGGCTAGAGGTGTGGGGGGTGAGAGGATTTACCAGAGAGAGTGGGGAGCAGAACAGGCAGATATACTGAGATAAACTGCTGAGAGGAGCAGCAGGTGAGATAGGCCAGGTCTGCTGTGCCATGTGGGTCACTTCTCTGGCTTGGGATTGAACTCCTGCCACAGTAACTGCTGATAGCTTCACAGTGCTGGGACTTAACCCCTTGCACCATCAGGGAGGCCCCAATATAAAATATTAAACAGAGTTGATATAAAATATTTGAAACAAGTTTCCAGGTATTCTTCCCTAAGAATAATTTTCTATGATTTACTAGAACTATTACTCTTTTTAGACCTTAACCCTAGTTAAAATCAAATCAAATGATCCTGATCAATTTCTGCAGAGAAAATGTAGCAAAATTATTATTATGCAATCACTGGATCAATAAATTTACTTAACATTATTCCAATTTAGATAAATCATCTCATTTCCATTGTGCATATTATAAACTATGTTTACTTAAATTGAGACTGTCCATTGGAAATATAATCAGATTCATCTAGTAATATGATGTTCAAATGGATGTATTGTAGTTACAATGAATAATACTTTTATGGTCTTAAATGCTTCAATTTCAGCTACAGATTTTCTATTTTAAAAATATTTAAAAAAAGAAGGGCAGGGCCCTCCCTTGTGGTGCACTATGAAGTGGGCCACAGCCACTGCAGCACAAGTTCGATCCCTGCCCCCAGCCAGGGGGTGTGACCCATATGGCAAAGCAGACCTCTCCTGCTGTGCCTGCTGCACCCCTCAGTGGTGTGTTTCATTCGATCAGCCTGTTCTGCTCCCTTCTCTGTCTCTGGTGAATCTTCTCACTTCCCATGACTCTGACCTGTACCCCAGTTCTTGTATGCATAAATAAAGAAATCTTTAAAAAAAAATAAGGGCAGACTTCCTAGAGGTATCTGGTATTGCATTCATTAGTTCCTGTTCATGGGTGGTATTCAGAGAGCAGGGCCGGTTTTGATAAAGGAGAAGGAAAATGGCCTGATTCGTTATCAGATAATATGGGGTTAGCTTAACTCACTCTTTGATTGGTTACAAAGTTTGTCTATGGTTTTAGATTTTATCTGCTATCACCATTGTATCCAACTTGAAGGGATTCTGAGTGCGACTATTAGTGTTTAGCATAAAGAGATAATTATAAAAAGGTTTCTCTTCTGAGTTCTCATCAGTATTTTCGTAGTCTGGGGCCCTAAAACTGCTGACTTTTTTCTTGTGATATGTGTTGTGTCTTTCTGATCACTCATAATTCTATAAAAGTCTTAATAGCAAGATCCCAGTCTCCAGTTTAACCACTTGTGGGAATTATACAATTTCTGCATTTCGGCGAGGTAAAATACTAGAGCAGTGATAAGAAGAATGAGACTTTGGTTGTTGCTGCAGCATTTTTTTTTTTCTTTTTGTTTTGTAATTCTTCATAGTGTATAGTCTACTTAAAATCATCTATTAATGTTTTTCAGATCTCCTGGTACTTGCTTTTGGTATCTTTTTCAGTTATCTCATATATTATAACTGTGACTCGACCACTAGGCTGAAAATATCTTTTTGAAAGTTTAATACTAAGTTCATATAAAAACACAACTACTTTTGATCTTTTTGAAAATTTTATTTTTTTTAATTCCCAATGACTTTTAAATGTATGCAAGTGGAGGGAAAGTTTTTTCTTTGTTGATTTCTTTGAAGAGATAATCCTCGTTATCTTATTTTTCCTACTCTGTAGAATTGTATTAGAAACAGACTAAATAGTTTTGATCGTAACTTATGTAAGTAAAGCATCAAAAATGAAAGAAAAAATTAAATGAGGAGTAAAAGTAGCCTCCAAAGCTAAATGTGTGTGTATAATAACGTGGTAAATTTTTTGATGAGCTCATCATTAGTTTGATTTGTAAAACAGTGATTTTTATATAGACAATATGTGAAGAGACTAGAATATTTGATTAATATAAAGCATTTTCTAATGAAGAAGAATTGATACACATTTTAAAGAAAGAGTAATTAAATTTGTTCCAGTTTCTTGAAAATCCTGAAGGATTTGTTGGGTCATCAGTGAAAATATTACTTTGGGCAAAAGAGGATGTTTGTGTTGTTCATATACTTTGTTTTTCCTGAACTTCTACTCCCTTTCAGTGTTAAGAATTATGTTCTGGTTCTTTTACGAGGATAGGATTTTTATTCACTCCAATTTTTTTCCAAAGAGGGTGACCTGAAGTTTCCTGATGTGAATAGAAAAGATTAAACATTGTAGTTCCTCTTTTTAAACTTTTCCTTGCTTGTTAAAAACAATATTGCCATCATTCAGAAATGGTTATAATAATGTTGACACTTAACAGATAAGAACAAGCTTATTATTCATGGGAAATTTACAAATGACTGTTGACTCTCTCAGATTGCTAACACAAAGCAAAATTAATTTTTGGTACAGATCTAAGGTAACTATCTCTGGCTTAATAAGAATCAGGAAGAAGATGAACTGAATGGCAGGAAATATAATCTAGCAGTGAAATTTGTTCAGTTATGGAGGAAAATTCCAACGGAAATGGTGGAAATACCAGCACTTTGGATAAGTGAAATCCAATGGACAAAGTGCTAAAGTGCATATAAAAGGAGTTAAATATTGTTCTATAAAGGAATGCTTCCCATTTCCCTTATTATAATTTAATGAGTATATTGCTAAACTGAAGTTTTGACATTTTACAACCACTTTAAAAAAATTGGGCAAATCAAGAAATGTGGAAATTGAGCACAAATAGTACATGAGATTCTTTCCTCCCTCATGGGATATGGTTTAGCTTATGAGCCTATAGAAGCTTCTATAACATCATAAGCTCCTTAGTTCCATTAACACTGAGATGCAGTAGATGTTCAGCAAATACATGCTAAATTGAATTGTAAATATGTATATAGCACAGTCTTAATTATGTTAGGAAAAGGACATGCTTGGTTTAGTGAAACACATTTAATTATACTGTAAAGCCTTAAATAGATCTGATGACTTCAAATATATCTTTAAATTGGTATAAATGTGGAAGAATATGGCAGGTTATACATGATGGGATGATAAGTTAGATTTGATTATAGCAAGATTGAGCTAAACAGCTGTTGAGATTGGATAATGATATGTGAGTTTCTCATCAGGCCTGTAACATGTTTCTACTAATACATATTAAGAATGTCTGGATGAACTATAATTATCCCTGTGGTTTTTGCATAACATAATTAGGTCTTGCTAATGAAAAGTACTTTTATTAAGTGAAAAATGATTTTTAAAAAGTTGTGGAAATTGTCACAAGAACAATTCAACTAAGGACATAAATATTGGTACTCATAATAGTAACACGAAGAAAGTATATCTATAGGTTGTTGTTATATAGACTTTTCAAAATCCAAAGTTTCATTTATGTGACAAGCAAATGAAGGATGGTTTCAATTATACTGACCCTTTAACTGGAGCTTGTGCACCAGGTGTCCAGACCACAAAATGGAAAATGGGATCTTTGTGTAATTTACGTAAATACAGTACTGAGATCAGCCTGTGTTTTCAGTGCCTGCTTACTATTTAATCACGGAGACTTTTTTTTTTAAACAGAACAATCCAACAACAACAACAAAACAGTAAAAACTCATTTCAGACCCTCCTTATTCTTCCTATCAAATGGGAATACTATGATATACCTGATAACATTATGTAACTAGACTTAATAAGTGGAGTCATTCTGTGTTTCATAAATGCCACCCTAAAACATTTCAGAAGATGGTTCCTGTTGATTAATGAAAGCCAACTAAAACTGAGTGCAAAGTACTCATTTCCATGCTTACAATGTTTTGATGTAAGGATTTTAATGGCAAAGTGGTGTGATTATGTGTTTAATCTGGAATGAACAAGAAGAGGGAGTTCAACTTTCCACTCTGTGGTATGGCACAGATCATCACTAGACAAGTTTGTTAACTTCTCTGGATCCCAAGTTTTAATCAGTAAAATAAGGCTTATAATTCCTAGACTGAAAGAGAATTAAATGAGATACTCTATGGCATCTATTTTTTTTTTGGATTTATTTATTTATGCATAGAAGAACTGGGGTACAGGCCAGAATTGTGTGGGGGTGAGAGGAGTCACCAGAGACAGAGTGGGAGCAGAACAGGCAGATCTACTGAAGTACACTGCTCAGGGGAGCAGCAGGCAAGGAAGGAGACGTCTGCTGCGCCATGTGTCCCCTCGCTGGCTGGGGACTGAACCTGCACTGCCGCAGTGGCTGTGGAAGCCCCACAGTGTGGCACTCAACCCTTTGCACCATGAGGGAGGCCCTGTCATCTATTTTTTGAGAATTTGTTTGTTGAATCTAATTATGGAAAATAATTCACAAGAAATATGAAAAATTAAAATATATTAATTTTATTTTTGAGGAAGTCACCACATATGAAACTGCATTTTATTTGTAAGACTATCACTTTATATTAAGTTAATAATTGTTTTCCCTTTTTATCTCAAATGAATCATTTAATCATCCCTTTTCTAATACTTTGAGACGAGGTGAGTTTTTAAAAATATTTAATAACTTAGTTATGTCCTGTGTATAAAAGTATTTTTCAATCATTAAGTCCTTTTCAAAATATTTAGCATTTATATGCATTCTCATATTTCACACCTACAATTTTTGCCTCTGTTCTATTATTTACATTTGAAGAACTTGTCAAGTGGATCTGTTATTTAATAGACAGAGGTACTATAATTCAGTCTCATTCTTTCTATGAATGAGATTCTATGTAAGTATATAGGTGTTTAAGAGGACCCATATATACATGACTAGCTTTTTCTTTTCCTTTGCATTATTTTATATAAAACAATTATAATCTTGCCTATTAGCTTGCAGGACCCTGATTCTCCCTCCCTTTACCATCTAATCATTCCTGTGCTATGATGGAAAATAATGATATGTCCTAGGGATATACTGAAAAGAAAGGTGCAAGAATCAAATATAGCATATATTTGGTCGCTGAAATGTCCTTAATTTTATCACCTTTGTTATTTTATATTCTGATTAAAATAATATATTGAGATTAAAAAAAGTTGCTATAACATCAATATTTGTTTTCCATCAGTCCACATTTGTTTAATATACTCTGTGAGCCAAAATATAAAGGCAATCAAAGCAAACTTGAACTATCAGAAATTGAATTTATAGGAGACATTCTGGAGGATATTGTTTATAAATAAAACTGATGTGGTATTTCCAAAAAAATATAAAATAACATATAACCACACAATTTACATTTAGATCTCATTCTTTAAACAGCAACATGATTATCTAGAATGGATGAATAATCTAGTATGGATATATAATAATATATTAAAACAGTCACATATTGTTGGATGTTTATATTGTTTCTTTTACTTTATTATTTTGAACAGACATGTAATGAGCACCAATATATATACCTTCTTTTGCAAAGTGGAATTAGTTAAAAATTGAATTTTTGAATCACCTTCAACAGGCTTCTTTACAGTTCATATTTCTACAATATCTTTAAATCTCAATATGAAGGCAAAATATAATGCATAGAATAATACATAGAATTATGTGTATAAAATCACATTTGTAAATACATAACATAATAACTTGAGTGATGTGCACTAAAAAACCCTTAGAGAAGGGACTTAAATGTGGAGGAGAAAGGGAAACTTTTATTTATCAATTATGTATACTGTCTTAATATCTTATGGTGAAGATGTGTTTGTCTACAGCTGTGTATCTTAAAATTGAAATAGTGATTCAAATATAATTAACATAGAGGTAAAATGTCAGCAGAGTGAAAGCATCAAATCTAAATTTCATAGCAATTGTGCGATGGTATTGTGTTTCAATATGCCTGTGTCTATTTTAGGGTCTGAGACCCCTCATATGCAACAGCATAGGAACTTATTTTTGTAGGTAAAAGATGGTAAAATTATACAAAAAAAATCTTGGTTTCCAGAGCAAATCATTTCCATCTGTACCACTGGACATGTGTAGTTCCGACTCAACCACATGAATAACATTACATATGTTTCTAAAAAATCACCATTTGCTCAAAACCTAAAGCAATTCAATACTTTCACTAAGGTTAGTTTCGGCAATAAGAAACAAGACAGGTAACAGAAACTTAGGCAGTGTCTTGAAACACTGCCAATTGAATTTAAGCTGAATATTCATTTTATTTTGATTGTTTTTCTTCTCCCCAAATTCTGAAGTTCAAGTTTAACTTGGGATTGTTTTGCCAAGTTTTGCTGTAGCCAAAGTCCATGAAATTGTTTATGCATGTGAGTGGTTGGTATAATAGACATGTCCTGCGTTAACACTTTGTTCTTTTTGCACTAAATCATTTATATAATATAGGTATGCTGTTTTCACTGGACACTGCTTCCAAAGGATAATAGAAAAGCATAGGGGATTTTAACAGTTATTTAGAAGTGTTAGGTGTTTTTAGTTTTTTGAGGAGGGCTTTGAGATATATCATTTCTTAACTCATTCATTCATTCTTCTTGACATGTGCCAGTATCAACCATTCATTGAACACCAGTGATAATAGTGTTATCAAGATAAAACCAGTATAATGACGTTAAAAGAATGAATCAATCCATAAAATATTAGAGTTATTATAAGAACTTTGTATAAATAGGTATAAAATAATCAAGAATTGTTCTTTCTATGAGGACACCAAGAGTGGGGGAAGTTCCAGTAGAATCTGGATGAACAACAGATTGTTCAAGGCAGAGACAGAACCACTTCTGCTATGAAGCAGTGCAAGGAAGAAAAAAATGAGAAACAGTGTGTCTGGTATATGTGACTGCCAGCATATGTAGATAGGGCTTGTTGAGAGATAAGAATGAGGATAAGATAAAGGAGGGATCAGGTCTTGGAAACAATCAGAAACCATTTTAAAGTCTGTATGATTTTTCCTTAGTCAGTGCAGACCTTTTAAAGGATTTTCAGCCAAACAGTGAACTGTATATTTTAGAGAGAGACTGCTGGCAGAAATGCAAAGAAAAAATAGGGAAGCACAATAGGAAGAATTAAAATAATTCACTCAGTTAATACTGATGCATTAAATAAGACCGAAGTGGCAAGGATGTAGAGGAGAGGAATTGGTGTGGGCTTTGTTAAAGAAGTGATATTGACAAGACTGAGTTGTGATAAAATTTGGATGACCTGGAAAATGTAGTAGCAAAGGTTGAACCCCAGTCATCCATCCTGAGTTAATGAGAGAAAGATGATACTACCCATCAATAGGAAAAGGAGGGGCGGTTTGGGAGTAGGGTAAGCAGCTCAGTGGTTAGTCAGTCATGTTTCACTGGGAGTATAGATGAGAATTTCATGTGGAAATGCCAAACAAGTAGGCAAATATGTGGCCTGGATTGAGACAAGATTTGTTGGTCATCAGCAGTTAATAAATAGAGTGTTAATGTTATTCAAGAAAAAAATGCCAAGGGAAGAAGGAATAAAGTTAGAAACAGCAATGTGTAGAAAAATAATGTTTAAAGAGGATGAGTCAGTGAAAGAGCTCACCAAGATAATCCAAGAGGTGTTGCTATTCAAAATTCATTGTGGACTCTTTTGAAATCAGTTTTAGTAATGTAGTGGAAATGGAAGTACCCGCTCAATCAGCATAGTAGAATTAAAAATATGTGGAAGAGGGGCTTCCTGGTGGCTGAGTGGTTAAGTCTCAGCACTATCACCTCTATGGCCTGAGTTTGATCCCTGGCCAGGGAGCTAACCTGCGTATTGTGCAGCAGACTTCTCCTGCTCCCCTCAGCAGTGTATTTCAGTGGATCTGCCTGTTCTGCTCCCTACTCTATCTCTGGTGAATCCTCTCAACCCCTGCACCTCTGGCTTACACCCCAGTTCTTCTATGAAAAAATAAATAAAATCTTTGAAAAACAGCAGTTGGTAGGGCAAGAAACAAGAATATAAAGACATGAAAATTACTGAGAATATGCCTGTTCAAAATGATGCGTAAGAAAAGGAGAGCTGGCTGTTGTCCTTATCATCAAGGAAATTGTGGTTGATAAAGTCATGTCATTCTCTGGCTTACTCTCCATAACCCATAATGGGTATGAGGCAGATGATGAGACTGTCAGAATTATTAGAATTTTGCTTCCCTTTACTCTTTGCCTCTCTTTCCTTCATTTAGTTCTACAATAGACATTATTTTAAAAAAATCATTGTAAATGTAACTGAGCTATTTGGGGATGCTGTAGTTAGCATCAAAATAGATTTTTTCTGTCATAATTTTTTGATCCCTAGTTAATTCCTTCTTTGATGAATGGGCATAAGTATTGTTTCTATCATTTTATAATTTGATCTGCAATTCCTAGTAATAAGTGAGATAACACTTGAAAAAGATAATCTTTGACATTTTTTCTAACTCAGTGACAGTTACTATCAATGCATGTACCATGTGTTTCAAAGCTATTAAGCAGAGTGAAATTTTAAAGTACAAAATTTAGGATAAAAGGGGAATACACTAATATTTTGAAAAATTCAAATTTTATGACTAAGATTTATATAATGGCAGTGATTAGAAATAAGAGCATAATAAATCTCTTAGTAAACCTCAAAAGCCTACGGTTTTTTCATAAGGATGTATTATATCCAAGTCTATTAAGTGGAAGAGCTTCAGAAAACCTGTAGAACTCTCAGCTACTAGACAAAGACAAAATGAAGCTTATTAAAGACAGTGGCTACAAACCTTGGTGGTGCAATTGGTTCGAATATCAATTCTATGATTTTAAATGTCATAATTCTGAAAAGATAACATTCTTAAATGAGAATGTTAGCTATAGAGTTACATTCACTATATATATAATAAATATTACTATGATATGTTGCAATTTTATTTTTATGATAGCTGCCATAAAATGTCCATAATGTCCTAAGTGTATGTGAATATTAAAAACACTTCTTAGCTATGAGATCCTGGAAAAGACACAGAAATAGAAATTAAGCATCATTTACCATGGTATCAGTTCTATCAATAATCAAGTGTGTGACTATGGGCCAGACCCTGAACTGGTCAACAATTCTTTAGGATGAAGGAAACGATTCATGTCAGCCCTCCTCTGATGGGACCATTCTATAAATTGATTCTTTTAGTGAAATGATTTGGTACTTTAGTATATTGAATATCATCTTAAGGCAATTTATGGCAAATCTGAAGGGAAAACTGCTAAACTGCTAAAACAGAAGCCTTCCTAAGTGAGCTGAGACATAACTGCATTCACAATTTTGGGACTTTCTAAAGAATCTAAATAGCACTCACTTTATACTTAATAAAAACATCCTGCATCTTTTTCTGTTAATTGTTTTCATTTTAGGCAGAACTTGGGATCATGTTTAGTACATTCTTTTAGTACATTATTTGTTTTCCAGGTGTTAATGGATATTTTTATAATGTAGAAAATTAATTGCCTAAATGAAAGTAATTTTTAAAATAATTAATATTTCTAAGTCATTAACGAATGCAACTAAATAGGAATGTAGTTACTTTTATTAGTAGAAAAATGAAGATATGAGAATAGTATTTTAGGAGTCTAGGGATTCAAATTTTCATTTTTAAGCTATATTATTCTCTTGTACAATTGCATATTATAAGCAGAACACTGAACTCAGTGCTAAATATGAAACAGTAGTTAAGGAAAGATTTGCTGAGCTGGTCTCAAGGTCTTTATTTTGCTTTTCCATGTGGAATCTATTTACCCAATTACAGATGTGGAGTTTTTTATCCTTAAAACATATTTTTGAGCTTCACACCAAGCTTGTATTTGACACACACTTAAATCAGTAAGCAAATGAAAATTCCTTTTAAAAATATTCAATGGAAAAAATATTTGATCCTTTGAATTGAAAACTTATCTTTACACAAAATGCTTCTACTTGTCAAGGACATTCAGATGTTTAGCTAAGTATTTTGTTAAAGTGAGAACATTTGTGTAAACGAGGCTTAGCTCATGCCAGAATTGCATTTAAAACTTTGGTTTCTTGGTTATATTTATATTCACTATCCTTTATATGAATGGCAATGTATGGTCAATATTTAATCACTCAAGATCACTAGAATTAAGATTCATGAAGGCAGATATATGTTTCTGATATATATCTATCTTGTTCATCACCCAGTGCCCAATACAATTTCTGGCATATATCAGAACATTAATAATTATGTTATCATGGGCCTCTTTGGTGGTGCAAGGGGCTAAGCACTGCATTTTTAAGTATCCACAGCCACTGCAGCATGAGTTGATCCCTAGCCAGGGAGGTGACCCACATGGTGCAACAGACTCCTCTTGTCTCACCTGCTGCTCCCCTCAGCAGTATGTTTCAGTGAATCTGCCTGATATGCTTTCCACTCTGTCTCTGATGAATCCTCTCACCCCCACACCTCTGACCTGTCCCATTCTTGTATGCATAAATAAATCTTTAAAAAAATTATGCTTAAAAAATTATTTTTTAAAATTGTACCATCAAAGAGATAAGCTAAAGTCTTGAAGCCATCTGTTCATAGTACTGCCTCTAAGATTTTTTTTTTAAGATTTATTTATGCATACAAGAACTGAAGTGCAGGCAAGAGGTGTGGGGGTGGGGCTGGGGTGAGAAGATTCATTGGAGAGAGTATGGAGCAGATCAGGCAGATCTACTGAAATATACTGCTGAGGGGAGCAGTGGGGGAGACAGGAGAGGTCTGCTGCGCCTTGTGGGTCAGCTCCTTGGCTCGGGATCAAACTCATGCTTCAGTGGTAGGCCCCTCTGACTAAGATCTTAGGCAAGCTAGTTGTCCTTCACTGGGTCTCCTTTTGGTCATCTTTTAAAAACATTTTTCTCCCTTCTTCCACCCACCCACCTCCCTCCCTCCCTCCTCCCTTTTCCTTCTGTCCCTCCCTCCCTGAATTACTTTATTCCTGTCTTTCTATTTTATTTTTTTAGTTTATACTGGTTTACAACACTGTACTAATGAAAGATCTTCTGATTTTATAAATGTTGTAGGCAATTACAATATTTTATCTAAATAATGTTATAATCACCTTAAATAAATACCTTTCCACAGGTGATATAATCAGTAAACTTATCACATACCTTACCTAACAAATGGATTTAAAGATATCAGGATATAACTTTCCTCTTAACCACACTGAAGTACCAGAATGAATCCCTCACCCTCACCCATAGAAGTATGCAGTGAAAATAAGTGGTACAGTTCCTCGCTTTGTTTAAGAGAAGTCTCAAGTTAGAATTCAGAATGAATTATCATTATTTTTTAATGTGTAGTATAGTTCTGCAGGCCAGGGTTGAGACTGAGGGCAGGTAGTCTGGAGCTTGTAGCACTATAAGTGATAAGTGAATAAATAAAATAGCATGCTATTTCTTCCTCAGTTTAGACAATATTCATATCAAATGATAATCATGAGTCCAGTTGTATCTTTATAGAAATCTGGAACAGATTTTAAGACAGAGATCATATGGAATTAATACATCATAAATGGTCTATAAAGTATATTTTATTGATCCTCCTTAATCTCTCATTTTTCAGCTCTTCAGGAATTTTATTGGGATAATTTTCCAAATTGAATTCCAAGCATTTCATACAAATGGTAAGTATCACTAGTTATTATTTCACCACATTTGTTTATCAGTAATTAGTACAGATTTTCTAGTATTGAACTGAGAAATATTTATTACCGTTCTTCACTCATATTTTATCTTTTTTTAAAGAAGAAGTAGGATCATTTTCTTTTTATTCTGAAATTATCATGTCATACAAATATATGGCATGTAAACTTGGGGAATATTTATCACACTCCCTATAAAATCTGAGACAAAATGAAGTGTTTTCATCTGCTAAAAACAAACATAATTGGTAAACCATATGTAGGGTAGATAGGATTATATCTAGAAGGATACATGTAACAGTTTTCTTTCCAGATAATGTCATTTTTTTTTATTAATTATATTTGACATCATTTGTAGTCCCCAGGGAGTACCCACCACCATTTCACCAGTGCACCATCACTTCAGTCCCTTGTGCACCCTCTGGCCTCTTCCCCGTCTTTGCCCTCCCCCCTTCCCCTTCCCCCCCCATGGTCCCTTTGGTTTATCCTGGCTTTGTGGTCTTGTTGAGTTTTTTTGTTTACTTTTGGTTATAATTGCCCAATTCCTTGAGCTTATTCTTTATTGTCATTGTTCTTTCATATTCCTCCTAATAGTGAAGCCATCCGATATTTTTCTCTTGCCTTCTGACTTGTTTCACTGAGTATAATTCCTTCTAGTTCCATCCATGTTTCTATAAATGCCCCTAGTTTCTCATTTCTGATTGCTGAATAATATTCCATTGTGCATATGTACCACCAGATAATGTCATTTTTTAAAGTAATATTATAGAAGAATCTAATATATGGGCTTCAGTAAATACTTAACTGTATTTTAATAATATTAAACTCTGAGCATCATACATTTTGACCTTTTGGGAAACTAACCTAACCTTGTTTTGGAAAGAGTAATTGAGAGTTTATTTCCTCAAGTTTTGAGATAGGAAAATAAAGTCATAGTTCCTGCCACTTGACTGGAATTGTAGACTACCCCCCTTGAAACTTACTGCATAAGCTTGTGACAGTCATTGTGTCAGAGAGGTTGTATGTCATTTGCCATTGTTGAATATGAAGGTGTCTAAATACTGGTAATACTACATCATATCTCATGATATAAGTAAAGTGCTTTAAAAGTGTATAGATTTTATTTTCTCATTCCATGTGATATTACCTTCACAGTGGACATATCTTGTCATAAATTATGTTGACTATAAATTTTATTCTATTTCATGTAGTTATTCTGTTGCTTAATGAACAAGATTATCAAAATTTGTTCATATTCTGTGAATTTTGAAGAGTATAAATTCTTTAATCTGTTGAGAGGGTGGTTTGGTTTTTCTCAGTTAACCAGTTGACTTGCAAATGTTGTTATACTTGTATAGCTGAAGCTTATTCTTTTATTTCACATACTTCTGTTCAATTCCATTTTATTTATGTGTAATTTTGGAAGAGAGTATTTTTTTTACTTTTGCCATCTTTTTGGTTCTGTTTAGAATATTATATTCACTTTGGAAATGTTATGATGTGCTCTATAAAATATTTATTTTAAATATTTATTCTATGCATCCAAGAACTGGGGTATTGGCCAGAGGTTGTGTGTGTGGAGGGGGTTGGGGTGGGGCTTGGTGGTTGTGAGAGTATTCACCAGAGATGGAATGGGGAGCAGAACAGGGGGATCAAATGAAATACACTGCCTGGGGGAGCAGTGGTTGAGGCAAGAGAGGTCTGCTGCTCCATGTTGGTCAGCTCTCTGGTTGGGGACTGAACTCAGGCTGCAGGGACAAAGGATAGCTTCATAGTGCTATGGTTTAGCCCCTTGTACCACCAGAGAGGCCCAAAATATATTCCTTTTAATTAAAAAAAATTACTAACAATAGAAATTTATTTTGGAGGAGGTATTTGAAATTTTTTTTTAAAAAAGGATCCTTTTTCCGTTAAATTTTGTTAGAGTTCTATTTATTGAATTGATTTTCCAGCAAACATTTTCTAAAGTCTTGTTTATTCTACTAAGTCTTTCATTTTGTAGGCATATACTTACAACTTATAGTCATGTTTTACAAAATGATTGTTAATTAAATTTGATAAACTAATTCCTAATATTTATGTGTTTTCTGTTTTTCATTGATTATACAAGTAGTTTACAATTTTTAAAATTTATTTCAAATGGTCAAAACTGGAATTGCTAGCTCTTTTGCTATTTTTCTTTTCTAATTTATTAATTCAGCTGAATACCTACTCTCTCACCTGCCATCTTTTAAATTCTGAGGTTTGTTTTTATAAAATTATCATTAAGTTTATATTGAGTGGTTTATAGTATTGTTTGTATATGATCAACTTTTTAAGTATTTTGTGTTTGGAAACAATAGGTAATCCATGCCATGTACCAAGTTGTGTATAGTTCCATCAATTTAACTTAAGCACTCATGTTTTCAATCTTCATGTTCTTATGTCTACTGAACAGAGTTGGGATTAATTCGTGCAAGTTCTTACAAAGTTTAAGTGATCCATTTGGAATTTATCCTCTAAGTATAAAGCTACCAAACATAGGCAAATGAGTTAATTGAATAGATTTTATTTAAAAATATGAGTGTTTGGGGAATGTGGAAAATCACCTAGAATAGCAAGAACAGTATAGCTAAAGATAATTAAAAATCCACTTAGATCAAGCATTCCCACTTTCAGGAATCTGACCTCTAAAAATATCCTCCATTGGAAGGGAGTGTTTAATGTTCCTGTTGTTCTTCAAGTTATTCCAAATCCATTTGGTTCATTGATTTCCTTCTAGTACTTCTATGATCTTCTCCGACTCTAACCTTTTAAAAGTAAAATATGAGGACTTAACTGGTGAGCTCCTGTTATTGTAGCCTTCCCTTTTCTTTTCAATGATCTTCCTATAGCTTATAAAAAAACAGGATAAATTTTTCTCAGAATTTGATGTAGCAATACACACCCATCCATCAATGTTCATAGAAATGAACTCTGCTAGGCACAAGGGTAGAAAGTGAAAAGAAAATCAATCCTGTCTTTTTACTACAGTTAGTACCACTGACCTCCATACTGAGTAGATATTAATATTCTGTTTGATGTTCCTATGCTTCAGTGTCTACAGTTGTCATTAATATGCTTATAATTTGATAACCTGAAGACAGCCAAAACTTTGATGAGCTCAGTCTATTTCTGATCTGTAATTCCTACTATTTCTTCTCTTTTTTGATGGCTGATAAGGATCTATGCTAAAACTTATTAGCCTCTCAATATATAATCTTCATTGAATTACAGTTTTATGCGGTAGTCTTTATTCTGTTGTATCCTTATCAAACATTATCAAAATACTATCAATCACAATTTTTTAAAAAATCCCAAACAACTCTTTATATTTATCATCTAAATTTTTCTGCACCCCCCCTCTTGTCCATTAACTACTCTGCCATCTCACTTCTTCCTAAAATTTGTGTGTGATCATAATAGATGTCCATTCAAAAATGTTGATGACTTTGCTTTTCTTAGAAGAAAACACCCAAATCCTTAGCTTGCCATTTAGTTTCTTCTTAAGTTGGTACAAGTTTTTCACTTCTCAATTTATTTACCATTCCTTATCTCTACTCTCCTGAATCTAATCAGATTTGATTAATTTAGACCATTTTCTGACAACTAGTGGGTATTAAACTGGTGTTTGCTGATTATTTTTTTGGGTTCATAATAAGCAGGAACTAGTGATCTCCTGGATGGGTCAGACTGGGGAAATACTGTTTATTTTGATAACTTATGGAAGCCTTTGAACTTTATACTGGGAGAGTACCATGGGATCTGTATTTGTCACTTAGAAATGACCAAGTCTAAGCTATGTTTTGCTAGAAGTTAAGTTGAGGCTTGAAGTATCAAGGATTTATTAATAATTAATGGTTATAAATGTTTAATACTCTAATATTGACTATTTCCAAATCTGTGGAATCTAAAGTATTAATAGTTTATGGCTAGAGTAGGAATTTATATCTGGCCAACACTATTACATGATATAAGTATATTATTCTGATTGATTTAAATGGTATCAGTGTGATTTATATATATTTGTATATATATATATTTTAAAACATATAATTGGAGGTTTGGTTCTAAAACTCAAAGGGTAGGTTTCGACTGATTTGAAATGAGAGTCATGAGGAAGTTGTGGAAGAAGTGAGATTGAGAGATCAGATTGCCATTGGTTTGAATGGATTAAGTTGTTCTCACAACTTGGCTCAAATAGCGATTCTGTGTCTTTTTCTTATCATATGAAAAGTGGCCAGGCTAGAGTCCCCTAATATTGTTAAAAGTTTTATAACTAAACGTTGTCTTTATAATGTAATGATCCTTTTAAAAATTGTAACTGCTTGCTTTTAGTCACTTCTTCCCTACTGTCAAAGTATGTTAGCTTTTAATATGTGATATGTGTCAATAGTATTTCACAGAGTGTAATGTAGTATTTAAATAGTTATGAATTATTTTGTCATTTCAATAGTTAAGAAAGTTAGATTGAACGTATTATGATTTCACTGATTCATTAACCACTGATGAAGAAAACATTTTTAATTGCTTAGTCACTATCAAAATTGATCAAATCTCATACTTTAAATATGTGCAGTGTTTTATAAAGTAGAACATGCATTCACCATATAACTTAGCATCTACCTATGGGTGGTGGAGGGGGAATTCTCAGGTCCCACTTGCAGAGATTCTCATTTAATTGGTTTTAGGCAAGGCTCAGGAGCTGGTATTTATTAAATCTCCCCAGGTAATCTAAGGTGAACACAGAGTTGAGAATCTCTGCTATAACAAACTTCAAAGTATTTTGTATGTGATTTTGTTCTTAGAAATAGCTATTGTCATTGTTTAATTGAACACATTTCTTCTTTGCATTCATTCATATGCAATGAAGCTTGCACACATTGAAAACCATAGAGGTGTATAAATTATGCAGAAGAATCTCAATAGAGAAAGTAGTCTCCAAGTAATCTTATACAAGGTGTAGATATGCTACAACCCCTTTAGGCACATATCTTACAAAGTCACATCATAAAGATTCATTTACATGTTAAGTTTTGGCCCATCTTGAACAAGCATAGTTTTCATCTTAGTGGCTAATTGACCTATTTTATCTGAAATTTTCAATTTCATATGTTACTGCTTATAAAATACTTTCACATATATGGCATATGGCCAGTAAGTCACATGCCATTTGGATATAGAGTTTAATGCTGATATTCCCAGATTTTATTTTCTGTGTCAAATTCACTTTTTTTAGACATCGGTTTATGAATGAAATTTTCATTTAATTTGGTTGTGGCTTTGCTTCAAGACAACAGTTAACTTTTGGTAGAATTACCATTTTTTTCCCTGTGTAACAATATCTGTGCAGTAAATGTATCACTTAACTTAATTTTCTTGTTATAAAAGTGAGTGGTTAACAAACGAAAAATGAGCGCTGACATTGTCGGTCTCAAAAATGGAATATAATTGTGATGAAGACACTACGATCATTTACGCCTATAAGGTGAAGTATAGGTGAGAAGGATTTTGTATTTACTTATCCCTCTGGGATTTACTTCCATAATTGTGACCTTTGGCAATTTATATTTTTATGAGTCAGCGTAATTTAGGGCACACTGCAGTAATAAGCCATTTCACTTCTCACTAGTTTATGTCAAAAGGTTTAATTTTCACTCACTCTATAGATAAGGAGACTGGTGTATGTTGCAGCATTCAAAGTCCATGCTTGTGGGGAACCATCTTGATGTCTGTCACAGAGAAAGGCACACTGGTGAAGGGCTCAAACCCATGTAATTATGATTTTTAACTATTATAAAGTGTGAACTTTTAACTAATACTATATGTTTGTCTTCTACATTTTTCCTTTACACAACCTTGTTTTGATTGCCATAGCATTGTGTTATAACAATTTGTTTCAGGTATGTATCAATAAAAATCAACAAGTATATAGTACTTATGTTCACTACTAAAGTTCAGTTCTGTCCTTCACCATGCAATTGACCTGTTCTAGCCAATTTTTTACCTGTCCCCTTCCCTCTTTTTCTGGTAACCCTAATTGGTCTTATTGTCCAAAAGTATATTTTTATTTAATTTAGTTTGTCCTTTTGTTTGTTTTCTCTACATACTGATTATGAGTGAACTCATACTGTGTTTTTCTCCATCTTACTTACTTCACTAAGCATAATGTCCCCTAGGTCCATCCATGTAGTTGCAAATGGCAAAATTTCATTTTTTTTAAATTTTATGGTAGAAAAGTATTCCTGTGTGTGTTCACACATGTACCACAGGAGATGATGAATATCTTTTCATGTATATGTTGTCCAATTACATGTAGTCTTTGGAGGAGTCTATTCAAATCCTCTGCTGACCTTTTAAGCAGGATGTGCAAATATTTTGTTGTTAACAAGGGTGTATGGTGGTGGACTTTTGTTGTTAACAAGGGTGTATGTGGCTTCTTTGGTGGCAGGTACACTATATCAACAGTACTGGAGAGAGAACTCCAACACTTCTGTTATGGAAACAACAATGTAAACCAATCTTAACTCAATAAAAGTATTTTTAAACATTTTGTTGTTGAGTTTTATGAGTTCTTTATATAGTTTAGATATTAATCTCTTGTTAACAGATGATATGCAATTATCTCCTCTCATTCCATCTTTTTGTTCGATGATATTTTCTTATTGCAAAAGCTTTTTGGCTTGATGTAGAGTCATTTGTGCAATTTCTTCTTTTGTTTCCTTTGCCCTTGGAGTGGAGTCCTCAAAGATATCTCAAAGGTCCATCAAGGAACTTATTTCCTATGTGTCTTCTATGTGTTTTGTGTTTTCATATTTTGTATCCAAGTATTGAATCAATTTTGAGTTAGTTTTTGCATATGGTGCTAGATAGTACTTGTGTTCTTTTGCATGTGGCTGTCCAGAATTCCCAATACCATTTATTAAAGAGATTTTCCTTGCTCCACTGTAATGCTCTTGGCACCTTTGTTATAAATTATAACATTGCTGTTCATTTTGGACAAGTTTATTTCAGGGCTCTCAATTCTGTTAAAAGACTTTTAGTGTAAAGAGTTATTAAACATTCTTTGGATTTTCACTAGAAATTATATGTTATGAAGTAGGAAAAAATTAAGTATTGTCACCAGGGCACTAGTGACATCAAAAGAATAATGTTATCATTTCTTAATAAGATATAATGCCATGTTTTAACTGACAATACAAAGAAATAAGAATAACCTGTTAATGAATTGTTTCTGCTTTGCATTTTGAATATGCAGAGCTCATCCAATGGGGAGTTATTTTATGTAATTATGCTGCACAGAAACACTGACATTTGTTTGTTTATTGATTCATTGTTTAATTATGTGGGTTTTTTTTGTAGGTAACATTGATTTGGTGAGTATGGTGTAGCAGTATGAATCTGTGAACTTACAACCCTAAAACATATAGTGCTGTAAATCATTGTTGAATTTTAATAGAAATAAATCAGAAGACTGAATGAATGAAATATGATTTTTTTAGTATAAGGTTATGCTTGTGAACTTAAAAACTCAGTTTATATGTAAAAATTTTATGAAACCCAATATTGTTGGATATACTTATAAGGATCAGGTTTTACAAGCTTATTTTTTTAACTTTGCAAAAAATCTGTCAAAGGAAGGGAAAGTCAGGTTTTCCTTAAGTATGACATTCTAATACAGTTAAAGCATTTGTGGTTTAAAACTACAAACTTTTTCTTTCTAATGTTTGACATTTGTGAAACGTGGGGACTCCATTCTATTTTCTTTATTAAAGATCCCATTTAATAAAGTGCTTTATTATGATAATTCAATGTTTGAGTTTCAATTACAATTCTTTTCATCAATGTGAGCTAGTAACAAGCTGTAATATTAACCACTGATGCACATAAGCAACCTATTGATACGTGGTTGTGCTGGGAACTTACTGGAAGTATTACAGTCCCTCTCCCCTTTAGAAATATAATAGCCGTGAATTCTGAAATATCGTGTGCTCAGGAATCAGACTACATCACAACACAACAGTGGAACTAACCCATAATGAATGATTTAGTACCATTTCCTCTTCCTTCTCCCTGTGCCTAGGATTCTCATACCTTTATCCCTTACTTGGACTTATCTCTGAAGTCTGTGAGAGAGAACTTCCTCCCATTGCTAGCCAGCAAGGGGGCCCTTGTTTCCTTGTTTTGGATCTGCAGGGTATTTGTTCTACCCTGTTTACAGCCAGCGGGGGGGACCCCTTTTCTTCCTTACAGCTTGCCTTTTCATTAGCACAGAGGGGGACTCAAAATCAGAAATGATCTTAATTAAATGTTTTCTGTACAGAAACACCCATTCCACAACCTTGGTCTTTCAAACTCTCTTGGAGGTATCCCTCCCCACCTTCTGTCTTGGTGAAACTGCAGACAATAAACCTTATCACAAAAGAGGAGGATAAATATTTATCAGGGCACAAAAGATGTTTAAAAGACCTACATTTATTTACATTTTTAATCATGGGTGGTGCCATCAAAACTCCTGGATGAAATATTTTCCACTAAATTGTTTTCAAATAAAATTATACTGTGGAGAAAATGATACAAGTGCATTTAAATATCCAGAATAAATAATTAGAGAATATTTATTTTGGGCTTTGAGTTTCTAAGAATACCTTATATTCCAGTAAGTTATTATAATCACATCTTTTAGAAGAACATGTGGGTTTTTGAGCTTTGTATTACTATGTCAAATATGTAAGTTTCATGCATCTTCAATTGTCTGACAAATGAAATATAACTGGATTTTAATTGGTTTAATTAATAGCAAATTTTTTCTTAAAGATTAAGATAAAAAAATCAGACTCATTATTTTTCTGTTTTTAAAATGACACAATTGAGGTATCCAATTCAAATGTAAACTCTACAATGCCAATGATTTTGGAATGTAGAAGTTTGTATTTGGTTAGTTGTAAAAAAACATTTTCTTCTATTGTGTAAAAAATATGGGCTTAATTAAGGAGATAGTACCTAATTGACACATTATTCACATGGTTAGTTGAATAGATTTTTAAAATTTATGCGAACAGTTAAAATATTCACATAGACAAAAAATGATTTTAGTGATTAATCATAATCTAGAAAATACATATTTAAGAAACAAAAAAGTTTTGAGGGGGAAGATTTATAATTGCTAGTTGTTTTATAAAGAATTTTGTAATCTTAATAAAATAGAAGTAGTATCTCTACAGGAAGACAAATGTTCTATTTAGATGCCATGTAATTTTATTTAGAGATAAGTTATGTTTTTATTATAAATAACATGCATAATGATCATATGTTCACTTCATTGGATTTGTTTCCATATATCCACTTCCATGTAATTTATTGATTATATAATCACAAATAAGAATGTACTATTTTATATAGAACTTTGCAGCAAATTTATAGTGAATTCATCTCTTAAGATTGTGAACATGTTTGGATGAATTTCCTATTATGCTTTATGAACTTTTATTAAGGTTAAGGACTTAATTTAAAAAAATATAATAATAGTTTGCTAAATCATTATCAAAGTTTTATTCTTGGATAGAACAGCTTTGCAATCAGAAGTGATGATCTGATTTTTATATGATTTAGTGTTTACACAGTGAATATGGTGAAAACTTTATGTATAGATATGTATGTTCCTGTGGTTTGGGGGTTGTTTTACTTTATTAAAAGATATTGTTCTCTGAATTAGACATGCTTATTTTATATTCTAATTTTATGCTTATAAAGCCTACCTTTGTCTAATACTTTGCTCTGAAATTTTCTGAAGGGACAAAGAAATAGAGTCACTCCTTTAAAGGAGACATTTTCTGAAGAGAATAAAACATTTTTTGAAATATTAGTGAAATGTTGGTATTTAATTCCTTTTTATTGTTTTCTTAAATTGAAGAACACTTTTCTTTTTTTCCATTTCTAAAGCTGTTGATTTTGAATTAACACTATATATATTTGAATCTCTATATATTGGTACAAAAGGAACGGAATCGTTTTTATTACTGCATTTGGAATTTTTTTGTAGGGTCTTATTTAAAAGTTCATTTCCAGTCATAAGATGTTAGTGATTCTGTGTGCATTTATCAGATAAACCACAAATAATTTCTTGTATCTTTAAAGGAAGTCCACATATAATAGATAAAGCATCCAAGAACACAAACCTAATGAAAAACATGCTTTTGTTGAGTTGGTTTCACTTCACTAACCTCGGAAATGTTGGCAAGTAATTTGAGTTGCAGTGGTAAGATTCTGCAGCTGCCAGTGAAGGTTCTGGCCATTTGATAGGCTGAGTTTTTACAAGGACAAGTTGCAGCTTATAGAAAGTTTAGGTCTTAGTGGAGGTCCTCCAAATTTAGGTTCTAAGTGCACATTAATGAAAAGTTTTATTTCTGTTTTGGGGGAAAAATAAAATTTGTGATTTAAAAATTCAGGGAATTCTAGTTTTCAGTTTCAAATTTTCAAAATGACTTAGTTAGAATACTACTATTCTAAATTTAACATTTTCTTATGGAAGGCAAACATTTTATATCTCTGCCAAAACATCACATTCCAAAGAAAATATTCAAGGAATTGAAAGGTATGTAGTATGCATTCATTTATATAACAACATTTTAGCTTTTTAAAATTCTATTAAACAATAAATATACTTTTTGGCTCCTATACAACTAAATAAATTGAGTCTTAGAGGTTTACAGATTTACCAAAAGCAGACGCACTCACAAAAAACTTAGAACATGAAAGTAATCTCATATATGACTAGACTTAAGTCATAACTACATACATTCTCCCTGAAGTTGTCATTCCACTATATTTCTATGTAACAAAATGCTACCTTCTAAAAACCTAGACAAGTATTATGTAATAATTGAATATTGATGAAGCGGGGAGAAGGAAGCTAATAGAGTGTGTGACTCCAGAGATGGAGATGCAATTTTATTTTTAGTGTGAATGAGCTGTAGACCCTATATGTTTTAGGGAAGATATAATGACTTAATGAATCCAGGATCTATAAGAAAATAAAAATATTTTCTTAAATATTGTTACTTATTGACACAGAAAAGAGAGAGACTAAAGCTAGAAAGGACAATTGGGATTGAAATGGTAAATCAGTAAAATGTAATTTTTTAAAAGAAAGACTAGATTTCATCCTTCTAAGTCATAGCTTCTGTAACCATTTGGTATGCTGGGTAACTGAAATTTACTTTTTTCCTGTTCCGATGGGAATCTATAATTTTCATAACACATCTTTTGTACTCTGAGTAAAAGTAAGTAATGTCTCTGAAATATGGTTTTACAAAAAAAAAAACCTTGAAACGATTCAACTTTTAAGCTCTTGAGTTAATTGTAAAAAATTCTGTGAACTTATTTTTTATTGCTGATAATCATATAGAAACAATTAATGGATAAAATATATATTTAGTAAAATAAAGAGATTAGCTGAAAAGCAAAATAATAATAGTCATAGACTAAAAACTGATTTAGCTGAGTTCTGTTATCCAGTTAAGAAAGGGAGCAGCCAGCTGTGTTTTGCAGTCAATCTGCCTATTCTGTTCCCCACTCTGTCTCTGGTGAATCATCTCATCACCCCCTCCCCCCTCCAGTAATTGTATACATAAATAAATCTTTTAAAAAATTGAAAAAAAAAATGAAGAAGAAAGGGAGCAGCTTCTAACCCAGTACATGACCTATGTGCATGTCCTTTAACACCTTGGGATCTCAGATTTGAAAATAGGAGACTTGGGTAGAGAAAAATCTCAGTGCTGTTTTATTATTCCAGATGACAAGTAGCAACACAAGTCTTTGACTTCATAAAATATTTATAGAGGATTTTGAAAATGGTATTATTAACTAGATTTTATATGGTCATAAATGATAAACATTAATCCATTTTTATTTTGAGAATAACAAAGCAAAATCCTGGAGTATAATTTATGATGTTAGTCTTACAATATATAAAACTTGATACTTTGAGTTTTCAGTTAGTGAAATGCAAAAGTTCTCATTTTATTAATTCTGTCATGTCAGCATAGATTTGCTATGACTATCAATTCCAGCCACTTTATGAATGTTTCGGAAGAAGAAAAGATCATAGGTAAATTCACCTCATAGCAATCTTAATAATACATTTGATCTCTATCTTTATGGATAAGACAATTTCATTATCAAGTTAAAAAACAATTATTTTACTGATAGATATTGACAAAATTTTGAGTTTATAATAAACAATTTTGTATTTTTCCTTATATTATGATCCCTTTTCTGAAGATGTACCCTTTGTGCCAACTCTCAGAGCTTAGACATGACTAGTGGCAATTAAGATATGACTTCAAGGCTAATTCAAGAGCAATTGAATACATATCAGGAAATTTAATTTTTTTTAATGATGTTCAAACTAGTTAGTGATAACATGGGGCATAACATAGCACCATTAGCTATTTAGTTATACATTGTCAAATATACAAATGCACTTGTGGTAATACAATCTATCTTATGCGACTGATTTTCTGAGGTATTTGTCATTATATTCAGATCTTGGAACCTCTCAAGAAAATAGTGCCTTTTACCCTAAGGTTTATAATATAAAGATATAAAATTGAATAGCAAATATGTGTGATAGGGTGACTTTCTAAAATCTTCTAATTTAGAATAGAAGTTTTATATCTAGTTTTCTTTTATCACTTGTGAGAATCTTATATTGTTATCTTTTTGAGATTTCTAAATATTAATTTTCTACAGATTTAATGTGCTTACTATTTCCATTTTGAGATTTTTTCCAAAACAAATGGTCTTTATAATCACTTTTAGAATTTGTTTCTTTTCCAGATTCCTTTTATATTCTTAAATCATAAGACTTTAGTGTAAATGTTATCATCAGATCAACACATGAAACAACCAGCCATCATTGTTCTTTCTATTACTTGCTTTATTTAGATGAAAATCAAATAATCACAACAGTAAATATATAATCTGTGTGACAGTATCCCTCCATTAAAACACTTAGTATAAAGCCATGTTATACAAATCCAAGAGTAGAATAGGTCTTTATCACATTTACTAATAATTTTTAATGACCAATGTATGACTAATCTAACTGATGGATAGGTAAAGATATTTTTAGGAGCATTAGAACAGTTGGCAATACTGCCAGTGTTGAAAGAAACTAGTTTTAAATTTATAAATACTTATAAAAAAAGAGTACTTTTTTAGTAACCTGAATTAAGAAAAGTATTGTTACATCTTTAATACAATCGATTAATGACTTTTTGTATGATTTTCAAATGAGATGCCCTTATGTTTACCAGTATTTATTTCTATATGCTTTATTTACAATTGACATAAACTTTGTTTCTTTTTATCAGTCTTACAGTATTTTCAATGTTTATTTGCAAGATGTACAGCAATACTTAGAAATGGCATTGCTTTGGCCTCTTTTAAGATTTTTTTAAAAAATACATTGATTTTGTACATTACTAGTGATATTAAATACATTACATTATATACATTAAATTATATTACATTACAAATACATTATTAGTGATATTATTTTCCTCAAATGGAAAAAATCTCTTTGATTTTTCCAAGTATCTCATTTTACCACTTTGTTAGTGTTCTTGCCCTAATTCAACTCAATGGGATTACATTAGAAATAATTGTTTGATTTTTTTTGAATATGGATTTAAAAATGAATGTTATGAAGTACTTTGTCTCATCTTATCAGTATGTCCTGGCTGAAAATATCTCAGATAATATAATGTACTAGATTCCTGCTTCCCTGGAACATTAACATTAATATTAAATATGGAAAAATTAATTCTGATTTTCTCAATTGAATCACAAGGTTTATACAGAGCTTTTTAATCCATTGCTAGAAGTCAACTTAAAACTTTAGATAAAGGGATTAATGATTCTACTAATAGTGTCCACTATGGTAGAGGTTCTCAAGTAAAAATGAGCACAAGAGTTATCACAACAAATTATTTAAAAAATAATTCTGTCCCAGCCCCCAAATTGAAAATTTTAAATAAATCTTGATTATGACTTTTGAATTTACATTTCTTGGCACCAACCCCTAGTAATTGTGATATGGAATTCCATAGCCAACATTTAAACAATTATTTAAATATATTGTTTAGAGCATAGATTTTTTTTTTTAGGCATGCCTTTTTATTAGAGAGACATGTCTTTTACAAACAAGAAAATCATTTAAAGGCTCTCTAAGCTTGAGGCCTTCCTGGTGGCAGAAGGGGTTAAATTTCAGCACTATCAAGCTATTGTCAGCCACAGCAACAAAGTGAGTTCCACTTGGATCAGGGAGCTGACCCACATGGAGAAGCAGATCTCTCCTGTCTCACCTGCTGCTCCCCTCAGCAGTGTATTTCAGTAGATTTGCCTGTTTGGCTCCTCACTCTGTTTCTGGTGAGTCCTCTCACACCCTGCACTTAAGGCCTGTACCTGTTTTTATATGTATAAATAAATAAAAATAAATCTTTCCAAAAATCTTAAAAAAAAAAAAAAGAAAAGAAAGACTTGCTAGGATCTAACAAAAGGAGATATTGTCTCAAGGAAAAACAACTTCAAAAAGCTGGTGTTTTGGCCACCATGTTCCTTAACTTGAGCACCAGTCCTTCAGCTTCCTTTGTCATTCCTTGCTACATCTTAAAAGGGTTATTGTATATTTTTTGAGGTGATTTATATTTTAATTATGCTTTTCTGCTAGTACCATAAACAATAGAAATGTCACAGAATCTATAGCTTCTAGACTCACTCATATAATAATAAAAAAAATTCATATAAATTGTCATGGTTTCTGAGAATTATGATTGTAATAGAAGGAAACTGCTATGTAAGTGTAGTGATTTTAGATCTTAAAGATGGCTCAAAGAATGTCAATCCCCATTCTCTCTGAGAATTCTGTTGGGCATATCAACAATGGCAAGAAAGCAATACTGAATCACATTTAAAAATAGTCAATGTGTTAGGAATTCACATGCAAGTAAAAAGAGTCTACTACAGTGCCTTAAGCAGAACTATATTTATTTGTCTTACGCTGTGAGAAGCTTGAAAGTAATCTAAAGAGCTGCTGTGGAGGTGTAAGTATGCATTTACATTCCCGGCTCCCTATTCCTGCTTCATGGTCCATGTTGGGGGTTTTCTCCCTCATGCTAATTCCTTAATATTGGAGATGGCCGATCATGGATAGGCTTCCAAACCGCATATTAACGCTCTGAGAAGAAAGTTAAGGGGAAATGGCTAAAAACTAAGATTATGCCCTTTCATTTGGGATCTCCACTTCTGTTCATATCTGACTGGCCAGCACTGTGCCACTTTCCTCTGGTTTTATGAGAAACTGGGAATCTGAGTAATTTTACTTGGACACATAGATGTCACAGTGGGAAAAATATGAACTTATGTTGTAAAGACAAACAGACACGTGAACTGTCTGCTACAGCTGCTGAATATCTAGAGGAAAAAATTACCCAAATGTCTCAGAACAATTGATAAAAGCCAAAAAGTTGAAATTCATTATTTTCTTGTTATGTGCAGTCTTATCTATTTGGTGCACTGGACTGCTGAGAAGAGAGAATCCTGAGGTTGATTATATCCTTCTCACACACACATGACAACATAATGAGAATCCTAAATCCTTGATTTAAAGTTGACTTTCAGCAATGGCTTGAAAAGCCTTGTATAAACCATGGGATTCCATTTAAACACTCAGAATCATTTCCCCTCCTGTATTTAATTTTAATGTTAGTGTCCCAGAGAAGCAGGAATCATGAAAACTGGGAGTTAAATCTTGGGAGTACAAAGGTGCATGAACTTAGAATGGCAGCAAACACATGAACTGTTCCAGTTTTCATGACTGCCACTGTGAGTATGAGAGTGGTCAGGAGGATGATCACAACATAGCTGACCTCTTCACAGTTTTTATCCATTCCAAAATATGACTCACTTTGAGGAAGTACTGACGTTGGAACTGCTCCACGTGACTTGGGTATTTCCTCCTTTGACCAACAGCAGGCGAGTATGAAAATAGTGAAATAACAAGTACTCTCAACTGCTCTTCTTGTCACAACTCGAGTCACTGTTGACACTTCCAAAAACTATATTTTTTCTGTGATACTTTGAGGATAGGGGGAAGAGGTGGTGTGGATAGGAAATTTCAATGTTTGGTACAGAACTTCCTTTTCCATGTCTATCGGAGAAGTGGGGCTGGGACCTATTCTGGGCAGCTGGTGGGAACTGACTTATGAATTAATCAATTCAGAATTCATCTTGGTTATTATTTCAAGCTATGGTTTATTTACTTTATTGGTTAAGCTTTTTTTTTTGGTACCTTATCATAGAAAGACACTCACCCTTGTATTATAAATGTGTTCATCACATTTATTCTAAGGTGAATAATTGTCAAGTTTCTCAAGAGAGATTTTCACCCATAAAAAATAAGTGATTTTGCATGATACATAAATCAGTGTTACTGAATAATGTCATTCCTAAATATTTAAATAAATGTTAGCTATACTTTGGCATATATAATGTCAATGTTTGTCATATATTCTAACTTTATTCCACAGGAGAGATGAATTTTTAAAAAGAGTTCAAAGGAACATGTAGGTGGGCTATACATATATTGTTTAATGAAAAGTAAGAACAATAATTGGGAAAAGGTTAGATCTTTAAGAACATTAAAAAAAAGAGTGCCTTCCTAGTGGCCCAAGGGATTAAACACTGCACTGTGAAGCATCCACAGCTACTGCAGCATGAGTTCAATCCCTGGCCAGGGAGGGACCCACATGGCACAGCAGGAATCTCCTGCCTCACCGGCAGTTCCCCTCATTTCACTAGATCTGCCTGTTCTGCTCTCCACTCTGTCTCTGGTGAATACTCTGATCCCCCACACCTCTGGCCTGTACCCCAGTTCTTGTATACATAAATGAATAAAATTTAAAAAAAGAACATTAAAAAAAACCCACGTGTGTAGAAAATAGAATGGATGATATACTTTTTCCATTCTTTTAATTTTTTTTTAAACTGGCATTCTTCTCTATCATTTTGTCAGGTAGCATAGGGCTTATTACATTTATGAAGCTTAGAGTTTCCAGCAAAAGTGTTGAACTTCTTTGTCATACTTTTATATATTATCTTATTTCAGATGTATGTGCACACACACATGCATGTATGTTTGCACATAGAGATATGAGTGTGTATTTACATCGCTATGTTTTTTTCAAGATGTAGTAATGTTATATATAATAGCGTTAGGTATTCAACAATTGTCATTTGGACTACAAATGGCAAGAATTTTTATTTGTGCACATTTATAAATCAGTTTTTTAATGTATATTTGTTCTGAATCAGGAGTTCCAAGATTCTCTCAAACAGTTCATGTAATATAATCATATTAGACAAAGAGTCACTTCATGGTACACGTGGCTAGTTTTTAATTTGTGATTTGATCAAAAATTTGAAAAAAGCTTTGAAAGATTACTTTTGAAACTCTCTTGTCACTCTAGTATCACAGTTCTAGATATTTCTTCTTCCAGTTGTTATTAACCAATGCCAAGTCATTCTCTAGAATAATAAGGGACCATTGGGAGTTCTGTTAACTCTTGAGACTTTATTCAGTAGGAAGAACAATAGCAGGGGCAACCCATAACATGGGCTAGTATGTGGATTAGTATTTTTATTAAACTCATGTCAGTTCTATGTTGTATAAAGAGTGCTGAAGATCATAGAGTTTGTTATGATGTGTGCTGTAGAAATGTAATGTTGTCTTTAATATCTGTTCATCTTTTCAGTGAGTATAGAGACTTTGGAATCTATATTCTCTCAGGAAGGCTTGCACTAACTGTTAAAGTAATGGGATGTGGGAGTGGAGCAGAGATGGTTCTCATTAGCTCCTGATACAAAATAGCAGGTTGTAAAGTAAGAATGATCAGATGTTGACAAGCTGTTCCATTCCACACTTATGGAAATCTGCTATACATTCAAGAGCATTAAAATAGCTTCAGAAATATGACTTATATTACTACTTCATTGTGCATCACAAGAGAAAAAAATAAACCAAGTCATTATACTGAAGAGTGTCAGAGTAAGAGATATATATATTATTTATATCTAAGAATTCATATTGTTATCATCACTCATGTTTTGATGTTTCCTTTCATTAATTTTTCCTAAGTCCTTATTTTACATGTTGACATCATAAATTACAAATTATTTTATAATTTTTTTTTATTAAGAAGACTCTGTTTCATTCCAATTTGGTTGTTGGTCTTCACTGTTTTTATTTATATAACATTGATAATACTTATGTACATGATGGAAGAAAGAAGTGTTATATTTGTAAATATGTCTGTGGCCCAAAATGGAAAAAACGTTCAACCTTTAGACTTTTAAAAATTTATGAAAATAACTGTTTGAAGGATTTAAAATATTATACTTGATTTAATGTACCCCATGGAAAGTTAAATCTATTTTGAAGGTAATGAAAGTTTTGATAAGACAAATACTATAACATATGACTCCAAATAATGTGTTATCAAATGTGAATCATATATAGCACATGCCTAATTGATATGTTATATATGATAAACATATATATGTGTGGTGGTATGAGTTATTAAGTATCTTGTATGTAGAAATAGAGAAAAATGGTCCATATTAAATTAGCTAAATACAAAACTGGGACACAATGATATCTATGTAACAATGAAGCATATAATTTAAAAAATTGAAGAATTAGAGTTGGAAATAAAACTGCTACATGTTTCTGCATTTTTGTGTATAATTTTCACTATTGTTATATGCTGAGTAAAATAATGGGATATTTTACAAACATCATGAATATTACATTATTTTATGTTTTTTGGAATATAGGGATTCAAACAGGTAGCAGATTATCTTTTCTAAAAGTTAGTTATTAATGATAATTTTTAGAGTACAATAAAGACTGACACTTATAGAATTGCTTTAAATTATGATTAAGATTATGAAATATTGTCTCTGGGATTTGAAAGACTTGTACATGTTCAATTCAGTACTGAAATCTATTAGAAATTCTGACATATTTTTAGTCTAATGTAACTTGATGTATTTTCAGTTAAAAACATGGGAATGTAGTCTCTGTTCCATGACAATAGAATTCACATTAGAACATATCATAGTTAAAAATATAAAATATAGGGCCTCCCTGGTGGCACAGTGGGTTGAGCAATGCACTATGAAGCAAACCGCAGCCACTGCAGCATGAGTTCGATCCCTGCTGCAGGCCAGGGAGGGGACCCACATGGCGCGGCAGACCTCTCCTGCTATGCCTGCTGCTCCCCTCAGCAGTGTGCTTCCGTTGATCTGCCTGTTCTGCTCTCCACTATCTGTGGTGAATCCTCTCACCCCCCCCCACACCTCTGGCCTGTACCCCAGTGCTTGTATGCATAAATAAATAACTCTTAAAAAAATATATAAAATATATAGTCATATGCTTTTGTGATTACAAATTAACTACATTTTAGACTATTCTTGAGTCTAAAAGAGCTGTATATTCCTAAAGGAACTATATATTCCACCATTTCATACAGTTTAATATTGTCAATAAATTCAAGTCATTCAAATTACTGTTCAAAACTTGAAATTGTACATTTTCTCAGTTTTACTTTATCATTCTTTCTTTAATGTCATTGTAGTATCAAAGTGTAATATGGCTAATGCTTTGGGAAATTTGATGCTTTCTATTTGTTTTCAACTAACAACTCACTTGAAATTCATAATTATCAGTTTCATTGAGACATATACAGATTTCACAGGTGCTTAGTGATTTACAAGGGCAAACTAATAAAAAATAATTTAACTCACTAATTTGTTATTAGAATTAGACAATCTATTGGTAAGCACAATATATTTTGTAACTTGAGAAACAAATTTTATTTTAAATTTTTTATTGTATTCATTGTGAATCATTTTACCATCTAGACTTAAAATATTAGTTATAATTTTTAAATCTCTGAATTGTTTCATACTGGGAAATATATGAAAAAAATTCTTTTAGTCAAAATTTCTTTACATCATTATTTGTGTTGAGAGGCATAGGATCTCCTCATTCAGGTGTCATCACTAGACCACACGTACCACCACAGTACCTAAAGTCCATCCCATTTTTCCCCACTTTGTTCTTTCCCTACCCCCTTTCCCTCTCCCTAAGGTAGTCCCAGTTCTATAGTCAGATTTCTTGAGCTGGTTGTTAATTTTGTTTCATCTGATCTTATTTTTTCTTTGTCTATATTCCACATGTGAGTGACACTACTTCTGACTTTCTACTTCTGACATAGTTCACTTAACATAATCCTCTTCAGTTTCTTTGATGTTCTTGCAAATGGCAAGAGTTTTTCTTTTTGCTATGGTGTATAATCCCAGTTGTTTATATTCTTTCTTGTTTTCTTTATTGTTGGAGACACATCTACAAAGACATTCCTGAAGCAATGTCATAGAGTGATTTGCCTATGTTTCCTTCTGTGTTTTATGGTTGCATGTTTACATCCAAATCTTCTATCAATTTTAGTTGATTTTTATGTATGCTGTGAGATTTTGGTTTCAATCCATTCTTTTGCATGTAGCTGTCCAGTTTTCCCAGCATCATTTATTGAAGAGACTTTCCTTAACTCTTTTTCTTGGCTCCTTGGACATCGATTAACCATCTATACAAGTGTGAGTTTATTTCTAAACTCTCAATTCTATTCCATTGGTGAGTGTGTCTGTTTTTGCTCCAGTACCATTCTGTTTTGATTATTAAAGGAAACACTCCTGAGATCCAAGAATAAGCAGATCCTTAGAGTAAAGGGTGGGAAGAGAATCATACAAACAAATGGGACTCAAGGGAAGGTAGGGGCATCCATATTTCTGATAAAATAGGTTTCCAGCTGAAAAATGTAACGAGACAGTGATCACTAAGGGAACAATATATCAGGAAGAAACAAATATTAGCAGAATGCATACCCCTAAGCCCCCCCCCAAAGCTGTCCTACAAGGCCTACAATTATAACTGTTTTTTCATAGAATACATAGAATTTGTTTCACTTTGAAGATTTGATGAGACATAGAATTCATTCATTTTGTCCTATCCTGCTTTGAACTTACTTGGAGTTCCTTGAGAGAGAAGGATTTTAGAATTGGGTCCAACATTTGATGTTTTGTTTCCTTAAAATTGTTCTGAATGAATGATTCTTTGACTCTATCCACTTAAATGTTGGCATTCTCCTAAGATATATGTTTTTTAAAAGAAATGAAATTCTGAAAAATCCTCCAGCATCAAAAGAAGTTTATCAAATTAAGTAGCAAGTACTTATTAAGAATTCTGCCACTGTTTCTTCTTTCTTGGTTAAATTTAAGCATTACCAAATAAATCTTGTGGAGAAATTGTCAGGAAAGGTGATATTTAAATTTACAGATATTGGAGGAGGAGATGAGGAAAGAAGGCAGATTGGGTATTGGCATGGGTGGTTTAGTAGAGGGTGAACATATGGAGGAGTAAAAATGTAACCCAAAATTAAAATTAGAAAGATAAGTTTTTGAAATATTATTTATAAATGATTTATGCTAGCATTTGGTGACTATTTAGGAAGAGTATATAAGCTAACATAGGGCAATTAACTTTTGTTTGTTGAATATTACTTAGGAATACAATACTTCAATAAAAGTATTTTTATTTGTTCTTAAGTATCTTGATTTGTTCTTAAGTATCCTATTTAAGTGTGCTGGCAGATGATTTTTATTGCTTCATCTTATGGAAATTATAGACTACCAAACTGATAATGTCTCCTTTTCTGTGTAGGAAATAGAGATATAGAGATAGATATTCATATAGGAATTCAAACAGAAATATAAATGTTGCATACTACAGAATTAACCAGAAAATAAATCTAGATAAATCAATATACTTGTTTTGGTCACTAATAATGCCCATACTTAGAATTGCTTCTCTCCAGTTCCCTGTCTCATGCATATAAGGGCCTTTTCTCACCTAGTTTCCCCACACAAAGGGAAACTTATCCATTCATTTAAACAAAGCCTGTGGTCTCATCTGGAGGAGGGAATCTACGATTTATGGTAGTAATTGGAATAGAGAATTTCTGCTATGGAAAGTCACAGTTAATTATAGAAGTACATGCTTTCTTTTAGGATTATGGGATGGGAAAAGACTGGGAAACAGTGAACTATGATATTAGTCACTAGTAGTAACTGGTAACATAATCTTATAGGATTTTTATAATTAACAAGGAATTACTGAAATCTCTAACCTAATGGACTAAATCGAAAATGGAAGTCAGGTCCTATGATTGCCTAAAGAAGGAAGACACTTGGGAAAACTTGCATTTTGCTTCTTGCCACTGAGAGCCCAGAAGGAACCTGCTCATTGGATTAAGTCCTAGAAGTCCTGGTCACTTGTACTCCAATTTATATTTGGTTGTTTAGGTGAAACCGGCATATAACATAAGAGCAACTTCCTATTTTTTCCTCTATACTACTTAAAATCATAATACAGTCCCTGGGTAAGCAAAGGTTTAATGGTTAAATATCAAAATATTTCTCCGTGACCTCACAAGGTACATTCCATATCAATAAACAGATGGTAGTGATTTTAGACCTAACATTCTACGGTCATTCTTGAGTTGTTTACATGTGTGTGATAACTATACCAGGTCAGGTACTATCTCTGTTTTGTTTCTCTACCACCACATATAGCTGTGTTTGTTGCTAGCTACACATATTTAACTTTTTATTTATTTAAAATTTATTTATCTGGTTTTTATATCATTGTTCATTTTTGTAGAATGTTTGATTTCTCTTCTCAGTTGTTGTTCCCATAAAATTACTGCCACCTTAATGACTTCAGTACAAGACCATTTAAATATATTTGTTCTAAGACACTGAACTGTAGTGGCATTTGTTATATTGATCTTAAAAAATATGTTTGCCTCAAAAACATTATTTTTAGATCACTTGGCATTTTCTTTACACTGAAAACTGAAGAAATCTAAAGTCATTAGGAAATCATTTACATTTAACTGGGTCTTCTTCAAACTGCCATCACATTGCTAAAAAAAAATTAACAGTTAACGAGATATTTTCATATTTCTAGTTTATGCAATGGACTAATTTTTTTTAAAGGGAAAGCCAAAACTTTTTCTCTATATGATTTGGCTTCATTTATTACAAAAGATTGCAAAGTAATTGAAGGAAAATGAAAACTAAATGAAATAATTAAATAAGCAATCTAATTTCTAGGTGTTAATTCAATTCTATTTCTAATCAATTTTCTGTATTTTAAACTTCATTTGCTTTCTATCTACTTCTTGCCTGCAGGCTTAGATGTCTCAAATTATGGGATGGATATATCCCTGAGTACTTAGCATGATGACACAGGGAAAATGCCACTCAGAGAACTAGACTAATACATTTAACAGTTATTCCGTTATTTGGTGGCTTCAAACTCCAGATGGCCAAGTCTAGTTGATTTGATTGTCTTTGTCTGTAAGTTAGAAATCTGTACTGTGAAATTGTATGACCAGAAAAGGACAAATCTTGATTTATGAAAGATGACCTTATTGCTTCTGAGATGTTTTTAGGGGAAAGAGAGTTAGTATGGCAAAAGGAAATACTGAGCAAGGTAAGTAAAACCTTTCTAATGTATGTTGGTCTGTAAGTTAAACCAGGTTTACAGATATAAAATATAGTGATATTTATACTGATACATTACCAAGTTTCCACATCTTCTAGCAATATATTCTCTAACCAGAAAAACAATTTAACTGAAGAATTTTCTGAATTATCAAGTAAAATCCTTTTCTTTAAAACATGGGTTCAATTGTCAATCCCTCATGATTACTTATCTCTAAAGCTAACTGAGCTGCTCTTGATGCTGTGCAAAGGTACATCAGACGCTGACAGCTTTATAATATCCTTCAGCATCAGTGATTAGGATATTAAATTTATAGTAATTCTGCTTAATGGGTTTTTTTGGTTAGAAAAATATTTTCAAATATGACTGTTACTTAACTAGTTATTCATCTTTGGCAAGTACTTATATTTGAAATAAAAATCTTTTTATTTGCTTTTAAGTTGCCATTTAAAAAAAAGACAACCTGCATAAGACTTGATGAATTTCTTACTAGAACAAACCTTCCATAAAAAAATGTGCTGTTGCTTTTTGCATCCTAGAATTCACATGAAGATAATACATAAATTAGTCTTGACCATCTTTTATTGTTCCTGTAAAAATTATAATATTTAGAAAGAATTTCTGAAAATTTTGACTCTTTAGTACTAATTTCTTCTGTCTGAGGCTATAATGACTAAGGGGACTATTTTAGCAGATTTCCTAGGTCTTCCTTGTGATTGCTTTTTAACAAAGCTCACATTTACAGTTGAATAATACTAATATGCTCACCTTTTTTTTTCTTAATCTGTTGGATTAAAAGAAGTTTGTTGAATGGCAGTTCTACTTGCTTTTGTGTATATATATATATATACACACAATATTAAAATGTGGCCTAATTGACTCTATTATATATCGTATATTAAATCAAGTGTGTGTGTGTGTTCCTAGTTCATTATACTTTTGCTTCTAGAGTTTTTGTGCATACCTTTGTTTTCCTGTGGTTAAGCAGACACTCTAAATTATGTGATTACATGTGGTAGCAATCTCTCTTATCAGTATCTTGAAGATGAATGAAGTGAGGCTAGATTTGTGTATTTTCCCTTTAGTCCTCTCAAAGACCAATGCTCTCCCTCCTTTGGGAGCCTTTGCCATTCAAGAAATAGAGGTGATAAACAGTTGTGCTTTCCACCCCCTTACACTGTTCCTGAGTAATCTGAGCATGGCAGTTCATTTATTTATTGTCTTATTTAAAAAAAATAGGTAAAATCCATATTTCTCAATTATCTTGAAAACTTTCTGAATTACTTCAGTACAATATTTGCATGACTGTTTGCTTTGAAAGGACCTATTTTTTGATGCTATATATCTGGTAAGATTTTGCTTTTAATTGTGATCATCTGAAACCTTATCCTGAAAGCTGTTTCCAGATAAACCTAATTATTCTTGGTTGAGAATGTTCTTCTGGTGAGACCACTAGCCTCCTGAGTACTAAGCGTGTCTGGTGATGGGTGTTCATAAGCACAATGTGACATTTCCCAATGAGCTGTTTTGTCACAGGTTATCCATTTTGTTAGACATGTTATTTCATCCTGACTTTAATGTGACTGTCGTGTAGTTGGGCGAGTAGCTCAGAGTGTCATATAGCTTGTCAAAAGCATAACACCCCTTTGAATCAGAATACTTAATTTTCAAACCACAGCACGTGAAATTTAAATGAAGATCCCACCAAGTCACAGCTAATTTCTCCTTTCCTTTCTCAGTAATCTGGAGACCAACATATGAGCTTAAACGGTCATTATCAGCCGTTGGAAATGAGTTAAATCAATAGAGGGACAAAGGTTCCCATTGGCACAGGCTCTGTTACCTGTTCTTGTGTGAGGCGATTGTGGGAATGTGTGAAAAGAGTAAGGAGATTGTTCAGATGACATGCTCCTTTAATCAATTGTGACAAATGCAGGAGATTCTGCTTTTTTTGGGTACAATTCTTGTGCTCTTACTGTTCATTTCCCATATAACAAAAATTTTCTATTGAAAATTAAGTCTGTAAATTTCAGCATAATTCATTTTGATAAAGTAATTTCATTGCATGTATTCTGTAGATTCAGAGGAATTGAAAATTCATAACAAAATTCTATCATCAATATAGTATATATAAGAGGTCCTAATTCAAGAAAATTTTGAATAAATATTAGATATATCTTTTTTAGAATTTTTAATATTTTTTTCTTACATCATTGTAGTCCCCAAAGCCTCCAGCCACCTTATCACCTGTGAACCATCACCCTATTGCCTTGTGTTCTTCCCTCCCCTGTTTTGCACCCCTCCTTTTGCTATTAGCCTCAGTTCTATGGTCAGATTGCTAATTTTGGCCTTTTCTTGACCTTTCATTTTATTTCTCTATATTCTATATGCTTATGAGACAATCTAGTATTTATCTTTTCACTTCTACCTAATTTTGGCAAGCATATTCCTTTCCAGTTCCATCCATGTTGCCATAAATAATATGAGTTTGCCTTTTTGATTGTTGAGTAATATTCCATTGTATAAATATACCATTACTTTTTGATACATTCATCTATTCAGGGTGTTTAGGTTGTTTCCATTGTCCTGGCTATGTAAATAGTGCTGCAATAAACATAGGAGTGCATATTTCCTTCTGAAATAGTGTTTCTGTGTCCTTTGGTAGATTCCAAGGAGTGGAATTGTGCAATCATATGGTAGATCCATGTTTAGTGTTCTGAGGAAAGTCCAAACAGCTTACATATTGGAAATATCTTATCAACATAGAATTCCCTTTAATTAAATTATTTTAAAATATCTTAGTAAAAGGGTACTTATAGAATTTGCATTGGTTGAGAACACTATTTTAATGCATTCTCATACATTAGTGCCTGCAGTTCTTTTAAATGTTTTCCTTTTTTAGCTTTCTTATTTGTTTTATTTAATTATTTTCTTTTAAGGTTATTGTGTATACTTATGTTTATATAATAGGCAGAGGTGTAATAATTAGTATCCCAAACCATTGGACAATAAAACTAAGTCAATTAATGTTTTAATTAAAATAAATAATTCTAAAGGGGAATGCCATGGGAGGAGGAAATTACAATAAACTTGATATCTATTTAAATACAAAACGAAAACTTAGTAACTCAGAGTAACACCAGAAATTATTATATGTGGTAATTGTACATAGGGGGAATACTACTCAGCTACAAAAATTAAAAAGATTAAATTTTTTTCATTTGTTTGTAATAGCATGAATAGATCTAGAGGATGTTATGATAAGTGAAATGTGTCAGAGAACGATAAATACAATATGATTTCACTGATATGTGAGTATAAGTGTATTCACATTTAAAAATCAAGAATTAGCAAGAGGTAACACTGGCATGTACAGAATTGCTAACACCTATTTCACAGTAGGAAATTGCAGAGACTCATAGGCTTTTGCATATAAAAAAGCAGGTTAAAAAGAAATTCACTTTTTTTTTCTTAAAAATCACTTCTTACAAAAGGAAATTTAAATAATTTATTTTTTATAAAGAAATTCATTAGAAATTCAATACTGTACATAGTTTTACTTCAGTTGTGTTTTTTTGTTTTACTCTATTGATGTTTGTTAAATGCTATAAAATACTATGTGTATGCATCACTATACGTGAAGAAACCATTTAATATCTTTTTATCAGAATATTTATATATTTTTGTGTATATGTAAAGATCTATATAAAGATGATTAAAATGATATTCTCCTAATTGCAATGCTACATATTTCTGCACAAGAAATTTTCAGTATTTTACAGCATTTGGCTATACTTTTTATTTCTTTACAAAAGATTTTTAGTTCTTTACAGTGAGTATGACTCCTACTTAAAAAAATCAATAAAATAATCTATCTTCAGAAAGTGCTACTAACATATATGCTAATATTACTGATGCTCAATTTCTGATGGATATATTTTTGATATGGATGACTTGCTTACTGCTTTGTATTCTTTAGTCTTTTTTAATTTTAGAAAATATAAACTTTTTAAAAATTAAGAAATGCAAGGTGTTCTAGAACCTACCACTAACAAGGGATAGTATTTACAAGAAAAAAAATAAAGAAATTGTTTCATAATGGGGACTATATTATGCTTGATATTGGATGGAATCCAGTTTTGGATGGAAATCCAGTATTTCCATTTCTTTAGACGACAGAGTTGAACCCTATAAAATAGTAAAGTTTTCCATGAGAATGGAATTCATTAGAGTGATATCTGCATTCTTTGAAAACACCTAATTATTTTGGACACAGAGACTTGTGCCCAGGCTTAATTTGCTGACAATTAGACTTGTTTTTAAGAATAATTCACAGATATTTTCTGTCCTTAGATTTTTGATCATTAAAATTACCTTTGCAATAAAGGACTAAATACATTGCATTATAATTGTGATGGTTTTTAAACTTTTCTGAAATATGTCTAATTCCATTCAAAATGTAGTTGTCAAACATCTTAAAATAACTTTAGGTTTGTAAGCAAAGCCTCCAAAAGTTTCAATATATAGTATATAGTATACTATATATGCAATATATAGTAATTGTAAGTATCGTTTCCACCCCCCTTTCTACATTATATATTATCTTATCAACAAGATCTAATGTCAGAGAAGAGGAGACGAAACAGTGATTGAAATTAATCAGCCATTTTTATTTAGAAGTGAAATCTTGGAAAAAGGAGAATAGATTGAATATATTTTGGAAGTTGAAAAGAAATAATTGAAAAATATGTTTGAGACATAACCATCATCATTAAGTGTTTGTGTAAAATTCTCCTTTCTGTGTTTTTTTTAATTTGTCATAAATATATTAATGGGCTGGTATATACCTAATTAGAATCAATAGACTTTTACTTAATGAGAATGGTAACTCCTGTTATTATCTTTTATCACAGTTCTTTGTACTGTTCCTGTCATGTGGTGACACCCACACATAAAAAATGTGTTCGTTGATTTTAGCACTTACTTAAATTCAGGAAAATGATTAATTCAAATACTGAGTTGCATATTATTTCCAAAATGTAAGCAAGTGAAGTAACTGACCTGAAAATTTTCAATTATAAGCTTAACTGAGCAATAGAAATATTATTATAATAATTATTAAAACTCATAATTATAACCAATATTAATTACTACTTTATCCATATTTCATGTATTTTACTATGAGGAGGAATATTTCTGCTAGTTTCTTGGATTCTCATAGGGTACTTGAAAATAAGACTTTATTATTGCAATTAATATTGTAAAGTGAAAAATACTAAATTTTCATTTTGCTATACGAATTTGCCTCCTTTTTTGTAATAGACTATATCAATGAGATAATTTATTATTTGACTCAAATTCACTTCAAATAAACTTTATATCTATTTAAATACAGAATGAAAACTTAGTGACTCAGAGTAACACCAGAAATGATTATATGTGGTAACTGTACATGGGTAATACTACTCAGCTACAAAAATTAAAAAGATGAAATCTTTTCATTTGTTTGCAATAGCATGAATGGATCTAGAGGATGTTACAAGTGATATGGGTTTGAAGTTCTTTTCTGTCTATTTATGACTTTATGTCAAGGTTGAGGGAGCACATCTGAGCTCTTAGGCCTGGTTTGCATGTTATAAAAGGGGATAAATATTATCGATCTTTCCACCTATGAGGGTTGATATGTGAATCGACTAATGAATGGTTGTGAAAAACTGTCTGCCAGTATCAACAGATCTGGGTAAACAAGTTTGTCACATTTCCATGATTTTCTTTCACTAATTATATCTATTTCCACTATTCTTTGCTTATTCTATTTGGTCTGGTTCTCACATTGGTGATAATGTCCAGTTTATTTTCAGTGGTGCTCCCAATTTAACTCTTTCAGTCAACCTCCATCTCCATTCTATGTCTCTGATATTTTCTCTAATAATTTCTAAAATACGATTTTTTAAAAGATTTATTTATTTATGCATACAAGAGCTGGGGTACATGCCAGAGGTGTGGGGAGTGAGAAGATCCACCAGAGACAGCGTGGGGAACATAACAGTCAGAGTAATTGAAATACACTTCTGAGGGGAGCAGTGGGCGAGACAGAAGAGGTCTGCTGCACCATGTGGGTCACCTCCCTAGCCAGCAGCAAGGATTGAACTCATGCTGCAGTAGCTGCAGTCTGCTTCATAGTGCGTTGCTTAACCCATTTTGCCACCAGGAAGGCCCTAAAATGTAATTTTTTGGGGATACTTCTCCCATGGATTTTAAGTAAAATAATTTTTATTGCTGCTTGCTTTGCTTACTTTTAGATCAAAGTTTGTAAGTTTGTGAGAGTTATTGAATGGGAAACTAGTGAGTTAGCTCTGAAAGGAATTTTATGAACGAATAATGCAATTCCTTTTCTCTAATAACAGTGTTGTACATCTCACATTTGGTTTATATTGATTGCTCTGTGACACAGGAATAAACCAATTTTTATTTTATGCAGAAAGCCCTTTAGTGGTAATATCACAGGTATCAATCTTCCCTTGTGATTTCTATGTCTGTACTTTTCTCCAACCCAAAGTAACCCTAAGTAGGTTTTTAATTAAAGTAATGTGAGCCACTGAGTGTATTACCCTTTTTATGCATGATCAAATTACTATGGCATGTATTCCAACTCTCTTGTAAACTGAATTTTATGGATAGGTAATAAAATTCTTCATTCCAAGGGTTGCAATTTTATTTCCAACTTAAAAAAGCTGGTAGTCTTTGACAGTGCTTATATAAAAAATGTATAAAGTGTGAATAGGTCAACAGAAAGATATATTTTAGTCTAGTATACAATTGTGTATTTTTTTTAGCCCCTTTAAAAATTTTAGCCTGTTTGGTAATATAGAAGTAATTCTATATTTTTCTTATCTAATGTATATGATTATATTTTGTATCAACTTACTTAATTTGAAAGTTAAGATTGAATTGTGGATTTCAGAAGAAATATTTGAGATTTTAATCAATGTGTCATTGAATATAGCATTAAACCATGAGTCTTCAGAAGAAAATATTTAAAACTACCGCTTTATACCAATATTATTAAATAAATGTTAGCCCATATTATGCATGGTGGCATTTGTAAGCACAGGTGGTAATATAGATTAGGGCTTAAGAGTATGGTATTTCAAGGTAACTCAACCTCCAATACTTACTGGTGTTATGACCTTGAACACGGTAATTAAACTATCTAAGCCTCAGTTTATTCACCTGTAAAAGAATCTAATAGACTTAGACTTAGGTTTGAGATTAGAGATAATGCAATTGATGCAATGCCTGATTCAAAGGAAGCACTCTAAAATGTTGATTATTTTAATTAATTATTATTAATCATTCAAATATACTTCATACTATCAAAAACCTTTCATCTTGCTCAGTTGTAAATAGAAAACATCAAATATTTTAGAAGACTGTCTATTAACTTGATAGCACAGTATAATAACGGAAAGTTAATCTATGGTTTTATACTAATTAAGATTTCTATTATAGTATTTTGAAGTAGATAAACATGTCTATGCTAGGTACTTTTCTATCCTAAATTGGTACAAGAAATTACTTATTTTTTTGGTTCTTCCATAGAAAATTATGTTTTATGTGGAATGTTCTCTAACTCTTCTGATTGAGAACTGGTACATGGCATGCTATGCTCAGAGATTTACTCTCTTTAGAATTAGAAATAGTCGTTCCTTTCCTTTTTATACTGTATCATTGAAATGCTTTGTTCAGTGAAAATAACCAAATAAAGTTACAAATAATAGTAATACCTTTAAATATTGTCTTTCACAATACTTTAAACACTTAAATATATATGCATATGTGTATTTAAAATCAATAGGCGTCTACATTTAATAATGAACGATGTCATATATAATGTAGTAGACACCTGCTGATTTTATTTTATTTTTTAAAGATTTATTTATTTATGCATACAGCACTGGGGTACAGACCGGAGGTGTGGGGGGGTGAGAGGATTCACCACAGACAGAGCAGGGAGCAGAACAGGCAGATCAACGGAAGTACACTGCTGAG
>JAGFMF010011629.1:5233520-5289257 GCA_019455555.1 Galemys pyrenaicus
CCGCCTGGCCGGCAGCAGGGATTGAACTCGTGCTGCAGTGGCTGCGATTTGCTTCATAGTGCATTGCTTAACCCACTGCGCCACCAGGGAGGCCCGACACCTGCTGATTTTAAATAGGAACTGAATTTAAGAAGCAATTTTCTTAAGAACTAATTTTTTAAAATGTCATTCTTAAAGTTTTCAATAATGCAGATAAATTTACCCATTTTAAGTGCAAGTGTTGAACGATGTAGAGGTGATATGAGCATTTGACTTGAAGACAGAATATTTTTTGAATTAAAATATATTTGTTGAATTATAAATCAAAAAAGATTTGATTTGTCTTTTTACTTTTTTTAATATTTATTTATGCATACAAGAAATGGGGTACAGGACAGTATATTATTTCCACCCTTAGGTGTGGTATCATAGCTCTCCCGCCACCAAAGTATCCATAGCCTTCCAGCATAATCTGTGGCATTTGCTCCACACCTTGCCGCCATTTTCATCCCTCTCCCTCTTCTGCATGATCCCTCTTCTTTCTTCATGCCTCAGATGTATAGTCAGTTTTCAAAATTTGTGTTTATATTTTGTTTGACCCTTTGTTTGACTTCTCTGTATTCCAAATATAAGTGACACCATCTGGTGTTTATCTTTCTCCTTCTGACTTATTTCACTTAAAATAATCACTGCTAGTTCCATCCATGTTGCTGCAAGTGACATGAGTTTATCTTTTTTTGATCTCTGAGTAGTATTCCATGTGTCTATATACCACATCTCCTTGACCCACTCTTCCTTTTTTGGGCATTTAGGTTGTTTCCATACTGTGGCTATTATAAATGGTACTGCAACAGACAGAATATTTTCACTCTAGGTAGGAAATATATTCTTTCTTAAATTTAAGGTTTTTTCATTCCAAGTTTTTCTTTTTGAGATTTTTTTGAGCCTAAATTTCCAACAGTGAGTGTTTGAACTTTCTTTTCTTTTTTCTTTTTGCATAGAAGAACTGGGTTGTAGTGCAGAGGTGTGGGGAGTGAGAGGATTCACCAGAGGCAGAGTGGGGAGCAGAACAGGCAGATCTACTGAAATATGCTGCTAAGGAGAGCAGCGGGTGAGACAGGAGATGTCTGTTCTGCCATGTGGGTTAGCTCTATGGGCGGTCATTGATCTCAGGCCTTAGTGGTGATAGTACTGAGACTTAATCCTTATGCCACCATGGAGAACCAGATAAATTTTCATTTTGTTTGGCCTTATTTTTCTTAAAGTAAATTGGTTTATATTTAATTTGCATGGAATACCAAAATTTTTATTACATAAGTATCATAATAACAAAGTGAAAATGACTCAGACAAAATTTACATTTCTCAAAGCTTTCTGAGACTGTCACCTAAAATTGTATTTTCTTATAGGATTCTTTATCAAATAACTGGGCTTCAGAGAGCTGAGTGGATTAAGCAAAAAGCTGTTTGAATGAGTTGAGGAAGGTATTTAACATGATGTAATAGTTGAGCTCAGAGGAGGAATTTTCTAGATGAACTATAAGGAAATGTGATTAGTACTCAGTTCTACAAATACTCCAATGCAGTAGGTGGGAATTCTATCACCTGAAAGTTTTCAGAAACACACTTCATACTGTCTTTAGCAATAGCAATAAAGACAGCCACACATAATAAATCAAAGTAGGAATTCACTTCTGGTCCATATAAATGTTTTGAAGGAGGACATTGCCCCATAAAGATGCCTCTTCCAAGGTCAAAGATTCCACCTATCTTATTATCTACCATTTGTTTAGACCGCTTGTTGCTTCTTTAGCCATCTGCAATGGAAGCAAGAGAATATGAACAGGAAATAACCACTATATATGTGTAGGTATATATAACAACTTTAATGTGTCCTAGAGAATTTGCAGTGCTATAATATAAAGCCTTTGATTATGGTTTATCCAGTAGTTTCCATCCCTTTGGTGTCCAGGAAATGTTTTAAGGTTTGAGCACACTCTCCAAAAAGCATTGAATAAAGAGAAAAGAAGGAAAGTCATGGATGTTGAAGATATTAATAAACATTTATATAGATTTAGTTATAATTTCATTAACCAATAAGAGTTTAATGATTTTGATTTTCTTGTGGGGATATTGGGCACAATCTTTTGGAAATTCAGAAAGAAGAATCTTAAGAACATGACTACCAGGCAAAAGTCATGATCTGGACTAAATTAAAAGGAACTAAATTATATATATTTATTAGAAATATTGTTGCAGTATATCCAAACCAGGACTTTCTTCATTTTTAAATCAGGTGTGATTAATATTAGAATAGAGTAGAATTTGATGTTGTTCACTAGATGATTTTGGAAGTGCAATTTGTAGAGTTCTGATTGAAATTTTGGACTATCGCAGATGTGTTAAATTTTTTTAAAAAAAATGAAACTAGCAGTTTAAACAGTTTTTTTTTTATTGTGGGAAACCAAATGGTTGACTATTTAAGGAGGGATTAAACTATTTTAATATAGAGGTAAAAAATTTCTGTTGAGAAGAGAGTAAACTAATGTGGACTTTTCCAATGTTTGGGGGCAGTGAAAGATTTTTCTTCAAATTAATACTATAATATCTGTTGTTGTTTTGAGAAAAGTAACTAGTGACTTATGTTCAACTTCAACAGATAACCTTCAAGGAAATGTAGATATAAGGTATCATATTTGAACAAAGAAAAGAAATAAATTTATCTTTATAACCAATTTAACCATCACCTACTTACATAGATGGGAATAGAGAAAAATGTTCTAAAATCTATCTCCATTTTTAGATATTTATTTGTAAATAAAAAACTACACAATTTTGTTATTTATTTTGTTGGCTATTTTAAATTCTAGATATTTGTTTAAAATATTAATGTGTGTAAGTAAAACTGTAATGTGTGTGTGTCGGGGAAGATAGCTACCATCTGAATGACTTTTAAAGTCTTGAATTAAATATTGAATCTAGCCAGTATTGCTCTGAAGGATATTGTCTCCTTTTGTGCATTTGAGGGTTTTTTAAAACCAGACATATTTAAAGGACTGATGCTTTCTCAGACTTGTGCAGAATTTGAAAGTATTGAATAAGCACCGAAGTCCAAAGTTCCCATTCCCCACAATATCGAGTATGAAGAAATCTGAGTGAGGTGAGACATATTTCTTTAAAGTGATGCTATATGCACAGATATATATTGTTATTCTATCATACAAGAAAGCTTGTTATAAAATCATTGAACATAAGACATCCCATTCATTCAATGATTTGTTTTCGACTATGTTGATAAAATATTAAATTCTTTAAATACTCTGTTACATGCTGGGATATAGTTATAAGCAAAACTGATATGATTTTTGCCTTTATTAGCTGGATAGCCCTTTGGGAATTATTTGGATTTTGCACTATAAGTGAGAGAACTCTAAAGCAACAAGTCCAAGAGGAAAATGTTTATTTTATTATTTCTCAAATGCAAATTCAATGTATCTTTAAAATATATATTTGCAAAGATTCCAAGGAAAGAACATTCTCATACAAAAACATAGCATTTTGCTTTAAGCCCCCAAACATCAATCTTCTGGCAAAAATAGTTTTCATCTTTCCCTCCACCCCCTGCCAGTCCTTAAGAATGTGCATGCCTGCACACACAGCAGCAGAACACAAACATACCCAAATAAACAGTGTTATATAAGCCCAAATGTGAAAGGACACAATTGTGCCTGGGATGAGGCTTTTGGAAAGTTTGCTCTAGTATTTAATTGGTTAACATGATTATATTCTATGATTTATTTTCTTATACTTAAGAATTTTCAAACCATAATATCCTTCTTGTAGTATATCATTATATTATTACTCATTGCATGTTTTATTACAACTATTACTGGAGATTTTTGTGAATTTCCAAGAAATACAATACTTTAACAAGATTTATGTTTCAGTTTTTCTCTACTTTTTAAAAAATGGTGACAATTTGTATTTTCTTCACTAAATGCTAACCTCTAGTGTATATGTAATTCATGTAACATGTGAAATAAGTCTACTAACAGTCATTAGGGCTGATTTAGAAAATAGTTTATATTAAGTATTAATTTTACTAAAGAGAATCAGAATCTTTCATATATTTATAATTATCAGTCTTGTCAGAAACATTTAACTGAACCATTAAATGTTTCTTGTACCTTTATAGATGTTTTGACTAAAAGTATGTAAAATAAACTTTTCTAATTAGGATACCATAGTTAGTCGGCTAAGAAATCATACATATAAAACAAACCACATACATTCAAGAGAGGGAAAAACATATTAACTGGCATTACAAGTGGGCAATTTCTCTACATTTGGAAAAAAAAATTAAAAGCACAAATAAAATTTAAAAAAAATTGTGCAACATTTAAATATTAGTTTTTCAGCTCAGACCATAAATACAACAGGAGATATCAAGGTGTGATTTCATTAAGGGTTAAATTCCCCTTTAAAGAGAATTTAAAAAATAAAGCTAACTATGGTCTTCAGTTTCTCTGACGTGCTACAATATGTCATTTAAACTATTGCCGATGGAACTAGTTTAAGTATATTCTTGCATTTAACCTCAGCTAATAGACTTCCTGGGAAACAGGAAAATAACAATTTTTTTCTTTAGAACATTAATTATCATTATCCTAATTTGAAGTGTGATTATTTGATGAAATTCAATTAGTGTTTATTAATGAGGAGCTCTACGTAAAAAGCATTATAGAATATTGTCCAATTACTGAATCTTCTTATCCTCTAATATATACTTGCTAGGAAATGAAGACAGGAAAATTTGACGATGACAGAACATAGTGACACCAAAAAATAGACTCTTTTCCCCTTTAGAGTTTGTTGTATCTTGAGAGCCCATGAAAAGAATACTTTTATAATTGATTGCATAACGATGGTTAGGGGATGACTGCAGAAAGCTTTATTTTTCTTTCTTTTTTTCTTATGGTGACATCCATGCTTTAGTTATACAATTTTAAGAAAATTTCTTGTGAAAGTGTCCCATTTTCTCAGATTTCTCCTATTACCAAGTATGAGCTGTGTCTTTAGCGTAATGAGAATGACTATGTGTCTTACATGTTTTTCATTCAAACATGTTTTAAAACTTTGAAGTTTAGGACTAAATAGTCTGTTCATAACACAAATCACCCAGATGACTCATAGCATTTAAGCTGTCAGTGATGTGGGATAATAATTCTGTGGGCACAATTCCTCTGTCATTGGAGAATATTGTGTCTCAGAAACCAGATCCCTCCAGAAAACCTACCAAGAACCTAATAACACATTAGCTGTCAGGTGAAAATATCTGAAAATTGAGAGTTTATATATAATCAGTCATTTCAAATTAAGAATGAAAATAATCTACCAAGTATAATGTAATACAGATGACAGATTAAATGAATACATACTTTGTATCAGTCATTGCTCTGTATTTATTTTCATTTACAACTCACTTATTCTCTTACAACTTCCTTCTGGGCAGGATACTCTTTAATCCTATTTTGCAGATTTATGAATAAACTCTAGAAGGTAAAGTCTTCAGTTACATAGTCATTTTCTGATTGAACTGAAATGAGTGACCAGTCATTTCCAGGGTGTGCACGCTTAACATATAGCTATACTACTAAGAAAAGTGTGATTATTAGAGACTGATTGCATTGGCAGCCACTGCAGCATGAGTTTGATCCCTGGCTAGGGAGCTTCCCACATGGTGCAGCAGAATTGTATCTTAGGTAGGAAAAGTTTGGAGTTAGGATAACTACTTGAATTCTTGAGATACACTGCAATCTCCATGGACACCCTTTGGATAATTGAAAATGTCGAATTCTATACACAACTGTTTTTCTGGGCTATTCAGTCACTACTCCTGTTACTTCTGCTGTGTCAATCGACCTGAGTTTCTTCATATGTTCTTTATTCTAGCTCTGAGTACAGGGCACTGAAGTTATTTTTATGCTCTTTTCCAGGTTGTTAGAGTCAGTCACTTTAACCTTTCATCCTTGAAAAGTAGTCTGTTCTAGAGTTGTCAGCACTGGAACTTTAGTAATTGGATTCTGTAATTTCTTTTTGTGTGGAGCCTCCTAAGGCCATGCTCAATCCTTGTGCTAGATCTTGGGCTCCAAGTGACCTTGCATTGAACCCCATCTCATGGTATCAGTGAGGAGAACTGGGCATGAATTTATACCTGATCATTTTCTACCTGGAACGCCAACTGAGCATATGTGGAAGTGTGGTCATTTTCCCTATATGGGCTTTCTTTATGCAGGTTCCCCCTCTCCATACTGATATCCAACAGGCATTCCTGTGTAGTAATGTGAAAAGTGATATCAGCTAGTAAAATAACCAGAGACAGAGTTGGGAGAAGAACAAGCAGATCTACTGAAACACACTGCTGAGGGGAGTAGTGGGAGAGACAAGAGAGGTCTGCTGAGCTATGTGGGTCAGCTCCCTGGCCAGGGATTGAACTTGTGCTGCAGTGACTGCAGTGGCTGCCAATTCCTTCATAGTGCTGAGACTTAACCCCTTGTGTCACCAAGGAGGCCCTATAATAGTTGTCCTTAACTTGACCCAGTGTTTGTTTACAGAAAGTCTCTGGAATTTTAAAATTGTATGTAATATTTTGCCCACCCTTATAAACATATTTGGTTGTTCTTGAGAAGGGCTACAATTTGAATTTTTTTCTCAAAGGAGTCTATAATACAAAAATGATTAGAACCACTGTTACTAATGATGTGATGCAAGTCAGAAAAAAATTATTTTTAGATCCCTAAATTATTTTTTCCAAAAAATATTAATTCTTTCATGTTTCTAAGAGTCACATGGGCTTATGGCTATTATATTGGGCTGCTTGAATTTATAGCAATAAGAGATCTTTAGCAATTTTAAATTATGGTGGTAGAGAGAATTCCTATTGGTTTCTGAGACCCCAGTGATAAGAATAACAGTAGAGAAGTATCTACTGAGAAGGCATATTTTAAAATTATTTTAAATATCTAAGAATAAGGAATGCTGATACAGTCATCTGCATTAAAATTGTTAGGCATTTTTTTTTTAAAAAAAACACTTGTATGAAATTTGATTTTCAAATGGTTTAGTGGTTTTTTGGTGGTAGTGTGGCAGCTCATAGAAATATAGAAAATTGTGCAGTTGAATCCGGTAGAAACTTATAAATTCTGGAAATGTGGGAATAGTCTATTAACTCTGAAATTAATATACCATTCCTTTTTTAAAAGTACTGGAATCAGTAAATATTATAAATCCTGCATCTAAACATTAAATAATTGGTAAGCACTGCTGTAAAGACAAATATCAAAAATATGTGTCATAGTGAATGGTTACAAAATAGAAGGTACAGGGGAATAGCTCAGTGAACAGCATTTGACTGCAAAATAGTCAGTAGTAACATATAATGTATTTAAGTGTTTCTCCATTGAATAAACAAGATTAAAGAAATATTTTAGTAAATTTTACATAAGCAACAAGATAAGTATGTCTGCTGTAGTACCAATAGAACAACAAATATTTTACAAATAACTGTTAGAATCACAGGCTAAAATATTAAATTTGAAGAAAATGTAACATTTCCCTGAATATTAGTAATATTCAGGAGCTGAAGGAGAAAAAACAGTACTGATGCTAATCAGACTAATAGAGTATCGGATATCTGTATGAAGCTTGTATTTACTGACTCGAGAGGCTCTCAGCTCATCTTGTATGAACACATCTTTATCTTTATCTTTTCTCCTATTTTTGTGTTAAGGGTCATCTTCAAAACAGTGTTCAACAAACCTCTTAGCAAAAATATTCTTCTGTGTACAACATTGAACTTGAATCTGATATTGGAACAATATTTCAATTTTATTTGAGTCAAAGAAAACATTAGTAAGAATTTGTATTTAAAATGTTTAAAGAAGAACACCAATTTGCACTGCAGTGAACTGAGTAGAACTTGACTTTTCGGATTTGTAGGAAACCCGAAACCACACTGTGATGTTTTCTCTACTATGCTGTACAGCTGGGGGGTCGCCACTGCTGAACTTGGCAGGGTGATATTTGGGTGTGTTTTAGAATACCAATGAATGTTTCACATTAAAAGTTCTGGTCAAGATTAGTTGAATGTATTGTAATTAACATTAAGGATTTCCCGGAACAAAAATGGCATATCTTAAAAGAGAAATAAAGGTTTGATAATTACGATTCTTCCTTCTTACTAAAGATTCTTTGTCCTTAATTTCATAAAAAACTCCACTATTACTTAAGACCTATAGTGTCATTTCAATACCGTTTATCTATATAACTAGGTATTTTATGCTTTAAACAGAGTACTAGTTTTTCAAATTATTTTCTATTCTTGTCAAATCCTTTAATTTTTATGTGATAGAAAATTTAGACTATTAATAGCACACACACACAAACACACATGCTCATACACACATGCACATTCACCCATAAATGTAGTCTAGAGTAGGGAGAAAATAAATGACCAAGATGTTGATAAATGAGAGTTTTGCTCCACCAGGCTTATGAAAAGATGGCTCTTGAGACTAGGTACAATGAATTAGTAATCCACGTCTACCTCTTACTTCTGTTGGACATTTGACAAGTCACTTAGCCAAAACAAGCCTCCATTTTCACATCTTCTAAATATGGAGAAAATAAGAGCTCCCTCGTGATCTGAGGCAAAGATCTTATTATGTCTTATTTACTTTATCTTATAAGTAAATAATTTATTTAGCACACAATATGAATGAGCAAAACAACAATTAGATGATTGAATAAATATTATTCCCAGAATAATATATGTGATCATGGTAGCTATGACTAGTTTGGTTGGTAATAGTGATAGTTATATTTTCACTTGCTAGTGATTCTCATTAGATTAAGTATCATCTAAACTACATTTTTCTGTAAAATGGATGTATTTCTTACATTCCTAAGATATGTTAAATATTGCTGCATTTCACATATGCTGTCGTTACACCATTAACTATTATAACACATATAGATGTAACCCAAATTTTAGCAATTTTAAAATTTCATAAAGATAAGGAACTTTGTTACTTATAAACAATGTATTTTTTCCTATAAGCTAGAGATTTTACCTTAATTATGGCTGAAGAATGTTTTCCATGAATACTCTATATTTAGAACTTATTATTGATTTGCGTTCATGAGAATTAAGTGTAGAAGAGTATGTTTTGGCAAACATTGAATCAAATAGAGCTTCTTGGAATCTATATTTGAGCCTGTCATTGGCTGCTTCAAGTTTATTCTTGACACTGCACAGTCCAAAGTCCTGGGGACTCCTTAGAGAGCAAACATCTCCAGGAGTAAACCAAGTTGAATAAGCAACATGTGGGTAGTTGCATTTTAATTCAACTCTCTGTATATTCAAAAATAAAAGGATATCATCCTTGGCAAATATCTATCGGAAACTGCCACATTCAAAATATTTCTAAACTAATTTGAGAGAGATTTTTTAGCCAAGAAAACCATCTTGGGGGAAATAAGTTTTCAAATCATTAGAAATCTTTTGTGTTTTAACTAGCTCTCATCTGCTGTAGGGATTTATTCAGCATATTAATTTTAATGTTACTTACAGCTAAGCTAGTACTTTGATTTTATTGAGTGGTGCACTTATTTCTGAAAAGTAATCTATTGTTGAATGAAATAACATTAGTAACATTAATGTAATTTAGAGACACCAATTTCTTGTAGAACTATGGCAAAGATAGTCAATGGAATGCTAAATAATTTTGGTAGTACACAAATTAATTAGGTACATTTGAGTTCACTTTTAGCAGCTTCAATTTCAAATAATCACACCACATTTTGCTCATAATATTGTAGCATCTTATGACAAATTTAGATTCTAGAGTTTCATTTGAAATAAGTCATTTCTGTGCAATACACTGTAAAAGCATGAAGAATTTTTTAATGTGTTTTGTTTTTTTGACATTTTTTATATTTCACACATAACATTTTCTTACTTAAATGAAAATATTAGATGTTTTTTAAAATTAATAACAAGGTGGACTGCACTTATAAAGTTTTCACAATGACCTTTATTTTTTTTTAAAGATTTTTATTTATTTATGCATACAAGCACTGGGGTACAGGCCAGAGGTGTGGGGGGGTGAGAGGATTCACCACAGAGAGCGGAGAGCAGAACAGGCAGATCAACGGAAGTACACTGCTGAGGGGAGCAGCGGGCACAGCAGGAGAGGTCTGCTGCACCGCCCTGGCCGGCAGCAGGGATCGAACTCATGCTGCAGTGACTGTGGTTTGTTTCATAGTGCGTTGCTTAACCCACTGCGCCACCAGGGAGGCCCCCACAATGACCTTTAAAGCAAGACTTAGTACCAGAAAGAACAGAAATAAGGTCAGAAATAGAATACCTGCTGTTTTATGGCTCCAAGAACCTGACTTCAAAATATCCTACATAGAAACTGAAGATGTGGATCTCTTTTGAAAAAAAATTCATATTTTTATAACTATAGTTTTTATGACTCATCATAAAATTTCATACTTTTATTAAAATATCCTTAAACTTCCATTTTTAAACAAAAAAGTATATAGTTTCTCACTACCATTTTGGTCCTTCAGAATCCAAGCATCAGTGAATTGATATAGTCTCTGTCTAGAGAGCATCCTTCTAAAAATCCTTACACATTACCCTGTCATCTATATGTTTCATTTATAAATGAATCACATACGGACTTGCCAAAGGTCTTCTCAACATTTATTTAAGGTATCTTTAATAATGGACTTACTTTATCGGTTAAATTTTTAAATATGGGATCCTAGTTTGCTCTCAGAGTCCCATGATTTTAACTGCCTTTAACTTTCCTAAATTGATGGCTTCCAATCTGTGTATTATATACACACACAAAAGTGCATAATGAACTATTATTCATTCTGAGGAAGAGAAAAGTCTTGCCATTTGCAGCAACGTAGATGGAATTTGAGGGTATTATGCTAAATCAGATAATGTCAGATAGAGAAATACTCTATGGAAACATTCATATGTGAAATATATATAGACCAGAGTGTGGAGGGTGAGAGGATTCCAGAGACAGAGTGGGGAGTAGAACAGGCAGATCTACTGAAATACACTGCTAAGGGAACAGCAAGTGAGATAGCAGAGGTCTGCTGCTCCATGTGGGTTAACTCCCTGGCCAGGGATCAAATTTAGGCCATCATGGTGATAAGACTGAGACTTAAGCCCTAGGCTACCAGAGAGGCCATATAAGTGGAATTTGATAAAAATAAGTTCACTCAATGAAACAGAAGAAGAGTAGTTGCGAGTGGCCAGGGGTAAGGATATAGGGAGAGGCTGGTTAAGGGTGAAAATTTTCATCTATACGATGAATAAGGTCTGAAGTCATAATATTAACATGATGACTGATGGATAACACAGTATTATATTATTGAAATTTACGAAGAGATTAGAACTTCAATGTATTCAGTACACACACACAAAAGATACTTATACAAAGTGGTGGACATATTAGCTAACTGTTTATAGATAGGGGAATTCTTTCACAAATCATAAGTATATCAAGTCACTTCAATGTATACTCTACAAGTCTTATTATTTCATTTGTCTATTATACATCAATAGAGCTGCAATTAAAAAAAAAAGTGTACGTGAATCCAAATATAGACTTCTGGTCCCTTAATCGACTGAAAGAAATTTAAGGAGCTTCGAAAAGTGTGATGTTAATGATGATAATCATAATCATAATCATGGTTAAGATTTGCGCCTACAATTTACAATCTCCTAATGTCAGTGGTTTTCTCACAGTGGCAGTTCAGGAACCTGAGTTTGGACAAACTGAGTGATGTTTTTAAGTTCAAAGAACAAACAGGTAGCAGTGGGCTATCTTTCCACACTCCTTTATTCCCAAATCCATCTTCTTCCTCACTAAACTACAGAATTATTTTGCTAATAGATATTTTTAAGGAAAATGATAAGTGGATCACTCTAATTTCTGGTTTAGTTAGCTGTGCAATCAGTAATGTTGGCAAAGTCAAATTTGTAAGTTATGGTGAACTTACTTTACATCAGAAGTAATGAAACAGGTTGAGATTCTTGTCTGTTTCACCTAGTTTTACAAGAAAGGAGGAGAAACAGCTAGAACAGTACTGTCCTTTGGAGGCTAATCTGGATATACTCAAATTTTCCTTTGTAACTGTTGGCTTCTGTATAAGTACTAATCTGTGTAGACTTATAACAGAATAATTCAGACTCAATGATTTAAGCTGTGGAGATTTATTTTCTCAAAATTCTGAAGATGAGAAGTCCATGATCAAGGTGGTAGCAAATTCTAGGTTTCCTGGAGGCCCCTTAAAAGCTTTGTTACACCTCATACATGGAACCACATGATATAGCTATAATGAATGTAAACACACTTGACCAGATTAAAGTTCTTAATTGCTGGATCTAGTACCATGTCCAGGTTATTGCTTGCTAACAGGTGCTTTTCCTGTGGTTCATAGTACTCTGGGTTGCTACTTTCCAAGCCTCCAAGCAACAGGCATGTTCAACTCCTCCTCTTCCTTGATGCATTGCAGGATGCCTTGGAAATCAATGAGTCACATTCCTTAGGGAAAGAATGGGGAACCCCACTCTACAGTAATATTTCAAAATTACTTATTTTGAAAAGCAATTTTTTAAAGGCAATTGACCAAACCATTAATTCCTGCTTTTTAGAAAATAGCTATCATGATACAATTGAGATTTGATAACTCAAATTCTGGGCTAAAATATTACTGTTCCCCTGGAATTTAATGGAAGTAAATCAACACAATAAAGTTTTGAGGTAATAGTACTGAGTAACTCATAGTCTTATGCACAAAAAGTATTGAGTTTTACATAGTTCTATTTAAATATTAAACCCATTACTGTAAAAATTATCTTTCTGTTTAATTACATTAAATAGCAATATATATTTTAGATACTTTTCCATTTCCTGAAATAGCTCTTCACACATTTGTGTAACTTTTTAAGCATATATTTAACATTAATTGAATTACTGACTTTTATAGTTAAAGATTAGTTTAGGCATATTATTAAGAACAGTTGGAATTTCTGTGCTTTTAAAGGCAGGATAATACATATTAATTATAATAACATATAAATGCTAAGATATAATATTGAAACTTGCATTGCATTTGCAGTTCCATATTGTATTTAATGAATTTGTAAAGTTTTAATACCTAAGCTGAATTCCATGAGGCAGTGGAATGTTTAGTAGAAAGTTAAATGTACTTATGTTTTGAAAATTTATCAAGTTTCTATGACTTGAATCTTATGGAAGATAATGCTTTTGAAAGACAGATTCCAATGTTTCACATATTATTCACTTATTCATATATATAGCAAATGAAAGTCTTATTAATAATAGCGACTTGGATAAATTGATTGAGATTATGAATTTACATATTAAGTGGCTAAGGAGTCATAATGTGCTTCTTTAACTTTGCTTGTAAGTTTTTCCTCCTTTTGCTTTGCTTGTTTTTAAGGAACTTTTTGTTCATGAGTGTCTCTGTATGTATCTATGTGTTTTTATCTTCTCAAATGTTATCTAATGGCATTTCTTATTATATGGTGATAGAGATTTGCAATATATTTAATCAAGTAATAATTACTTATGCATGCTTTAAAGATACTTATTTTTATACAGCATTCCACTTTTTCAATGGTGAATGAAACTGTTTTGTCACTGCTTATATACAAAGAGTTTAAAAGTTGATGTTATTTTTTAAACCAAAATAAAATAGGGGAAAATGGCTTCATAGGTCTGAATATTACAGTGGAAAAAATATAAGTTTTTATTCTGAAGTAGATCAGCAATTTGTTAAATGTGTTAAAGCAATTTGAATATCTGAAAGACAAATGCAGATGAAATATAAAACTTTTTTGTTCCTTGTAAAGTCATTATCAAGTTGAAATAAAAGTTAAGTGCATTCAAAGACATTTAGCATAAAATACACTAGACTTCCTTCAGGAGCTACTGGATAAACTTTCATTTTTAATAATATTATTTTAATGATATTGATTTAATGGATATTGTTTACTAGTCATAAGGGTGAATAAAAGACAAAGAACTTACTAAAAATAATAGATCACAAAGTATGTAACAATTCACTCCTCAGCTTCATAAGTCATTTTTTGGTTGTTGTTCTTTTGTTCTATAATTGATTGCTAGCACCCCCTTTAACCCACCTTAAAGGGCAAGCAGGAAATTCATGTTTTCGTTCATCAGCCCATCCCTCTGAAAAGCGTTCGATATTAAAACAGTTTCGAGGAGCAAAAGCAGAGGAAACAAGAGGCCCAGCTAGCCTGTAGCAAGGTTAGAAGATACAAGCAAGATTGCCTGCAACATACATCAAGTCTTGTTCCTGTCCAGTATTTGCATGGAGATTTCAAGTTAATTAGGGTATGACTCTGTTCTTCGCCTTATATGTGACCTTTTATTATATCTGTGACTCTCTGGTTCATGTGTGTCGTAAAGCTATGGGCAAGTATTCCCAGCTATTTGACACAAACTGGAAAAAAAAAATCAGCATTTATATTTCATTTTGCCTGAAGGTTTTTACAGCAGCAAATGACTGCAGAGGCAAAGTAGATGTTATATTAGATTGGCTGCCGGTGGTGTCAGAATGTTTCTTTTGTCTTTTAGCTCCTTGCCTTCCCTGATGATCAGGTGCAACCTAGAGAATGATAGAGAAAGGTGGGGTGTGTGTGTTGAGGGTGGAGTGGGGGGTGATGGTTCAGGAGGAGGTTACATGGTGGAATTCCCACGAATGCTGGCTAAGGATGAAAAAGATAAAGAAATCTTGTTTTTCTGAACTAGAGGATTCTCTGCATGACTTCCCTACTGTTGGGGTGATGAGCTTTCAGACTGAGATTTTATTAACAATTCATATGGAGATTGAGGGCAGTGGAGGAGCAGATTCTCACATAAACTTGATCTGTCCATGAATGCAGTGCTCTGTTTGCCCTGACCCTGCATGGCTTAAGGCACTGCCTGTGAGGCCAGCATGCCAGACACAAAGAAAGAAATGAAAGGCAAGCACATTCCAGGAGACTGCACAAAAGACCGTGCAGTTTCTAGTCATCTCCCCAGAGAGGATCTTATCTCCACGTGGCGAAAAACGTCTAGAATGTTTATTTGTGTACCTAAAATTTTAAAATCAATGTGACTGTTTATTAAGCTATCTTCTATAGGACTGCTTTGTTAGGTTTTAAAGTTTGGTTTTTGGAACTTGTTGAAACTTGAAAAATATATGCTGGGGTATATTTTCTGTAGTTTAGCTTTTATAAGTCACTATCCTTGAGTTGTTTTTACTTTGTTGATTGGTAGGTACCTTGCAAAATGAATCCTTGCAGCTCTAGAAGAACCCAGAACAGCATTTTAAAGCTTGATTTGACTTTGTGATGCCTTGTGACACAGCAACTCTGAAACTTGTGACAGTTTAATGTGTGAGATGCAACTGACATGGGGCACAAGTCTGGACATCCATCCCCATGGTCAGGAACACAAACATCAGTGCTGCAATTGTTTTTAAGAAGCAAAAGGAAAGAAAACTTTGAATGAGGCAAAAGTGCAAGGGAGGGTAGAAACATCACTTTGTAACATTTCAGCAATTATTGGCAGTTCATTCTCTCTAGCTGCATTACAACAGGATAATGACAAGCTATTAACAAGATATTTCTCTGCAACTTAATACGTTTGTTTTTGTTTAACAAATACACAGTTTGAAAGTATGACATATTTTAGTGTAGGGGATAATAAATTGATATACGTAATTCTGTTGTTAAATTATACAGTCACAGGTGTTTAATAATCAGAAAGTCCATATACACATTCTTGAATTTTGTGTATGTGTTTAGTCCTTCAAGTTGCTTCCAAACTTTTATGGTTCATGAATTAAATAACCAGTAGAGGAATGTACAAAAATGCCATTACTTATGAGAGGCTTTATTCCTTTCATTTTATAGTGATTTTATTTCCATGAAATTAACTGTTGTACTTAGACTAATTGCCTGTAATTGGTGACAGAATCACTTCATTGTTTTTCTATAGCATGATACTAATTAAGATCTTTGCAATATTGACTCAGTCTGTTCTGTATTTTACCTTCCATGTTGAATCAGTGGTAGATAAAATCAAATGCAACTTTAAAAAAAAATCTATGGGATAAAATGTTTCTATTAATAATTAAGCAAGTCTTTTAAACAGCTTGTTATAAATTAATTTTGAAACACTGAAATTGAAGGAAGTTTTGACCATAGGTTTATTTGGTTTCATAAAACATCAACTTATTTTTCTGGGTTAAATTGAGTTTCATTGGAATCATCTTTAAAATATCACATTTACAAATTTCAGATGCTTACCCACATTCGTTTTTATTATTCTGTTTGTGTCTGCAACATTGAAATTAGCATTGCTAAAAGTGCTTCTGTAAGGTATCACAGGCCTGGATGGTATTGTCTTTCTCTTCATGGCTTATAGCTACATTGATTCTCATAAAATATAGTGTATTATTTATTCATGCTTTCTAACTAGTTTTTTTTTCTGTTTGGTTTTAACATACAAGGTTGTTTTTCAAAGCACTGTATTCCACATGAAAATATATGTTAGCTGTTGAAATTATGAACGCTTAGAGCAGGTTTTTATTCAATATAGAAAAGTATATCCCATGTAGGCAATATGTTATAAAAAAGGAAGATGGGTGAGTGTTAATTTTTGTGATGTGAGGTTTAATGCCAATGGAGGGAACATAGTACAACGTTGCATAGCTCATTAAAACAACCTCAGCTGATAATGCTGTGCTCGTATTTGTACGTAAGAGATTTTTTCTGATGATTACCTTGTGATATTTTTTATGAATTTGTAAGTTACAAAAGTTTTCCAATACTTTGAAGTTTACCCTCTTTATTTTTTTTCCTATTATAAAATACTTTTACCAATCAAGTGTGTTTTATAGTTTATTGCACACTCTGTTTTAAATGCATCCATAATGTAAAACTTAGTTGAATATCTCACAGTTGTCCTGAAAAAAAGATTTTAAGAAGCTATTAGAAAAATAATTGCCCATTAAAAGGTGAAGATTGGTTTGAGCAGGGAGAGAAGAAACTGAACCTTGAAATTGAAAGCTTTCATTGTTAGCACGACACATATGCACCAAATCTGAAATTAGAGGATACTCACAAAATACGTATCTTGGCAAGAGGAATTGTTTAAATTTTCTAAAGCTGTCAGCCCATTTTCTCTACTTTTTCCTGTTAAAGAAAAACTTCAAATGGAAAGCTTCACCTTTTGTACAAAGCTGAAATGTTTTATTATTGTGGGATTGTTCTACACTGTACAAAACCAGAACAATTCAATAGCTTCCAGGAGGGGGAAACACAAATGAGTATCTTTCTATCATCTTGGAATGTCCACAGCAAAGTGCAAAACTATAAAAAAAATCTATGGTTGTTTCTTTGGAAAAAAGAATCTTTTGATTACAGCAGTTATTTGAATACCCATTCAGGTTCTTTTGTACCGAGTTGGAGTAAGTGCGGGCACATCTTCTAAATGGAGAATGCTGATGAGGGGACAAAACTCAAACATAAACTATGTTTAGATGCTGTTTTTCAATAGGCTACTCCATAGGATTAAACAAAGATTTTTTTCCCCTTTTTTATCTCTAGAAAATAAATTTCCCCAAGTAAAATTCTGTCTGTTCATTTCTCATGTCATGGGTATATAGCCAATATGTTCTCTTGTTTCTTATCCATTTCAAATACATAGAATGTGAAAAATTAAAGTTTAAGATTGACTTTATGTTTCAAGAATGGAAACGTATCGTAGAAGTTACTTAGGGAATCTCATTTTTCTCTTTTATTCATCTTGTCGTTCCCTAGACTCTGGAGAGTACAATAGGATCTATATTTTTTCTTGAGCATTCTGAATGCTCAAGGAAAATACAAGAGCAAAACTAGGCTCTGGTAATACTGTGAGCCACATCCGTGAACATTTGAATACTGTAGGGAAAAAACTAATAAACCCAGTCTGATTTTCACATAATCATGCTTGACAACCATATAGACATGGCCTGAGCTGGCACGGTAGCAGTCAGCTCCTTTGGTTGCTCTGGCCCAGAAGCCTTTTATAATTGTAATGGGTTTCATCATTAGTCCAAGCTGTGCCAACACCCCTAATTAACCATAGCCTCATTTTAAAAATGAAAAACAACCTACATGAAATAACATCAACAAAAGCAACCCACAATATTCGTTCTGTTCCTCGGATGAACTTAGACCATCTAGAGTTGCATCCAGATATCTCTGGCACACATGGAGTTAATCAACTTCTGCCATGGGAGGTGCATGAGGCACAACAGGATGATCAAATCCACCCTGCTGCTACCAAACTCTGATGTTTGTACTACTTTTTTTCAAGTGATGTGCTTGCTGAAAGCAGAAATAGCCTCATTCTTATGGGCTAAATGAACTGTCCATCTATTAAAGCAAACTGCAATGGGTGAAATGAAAAGATCAGAGGTAGAACTTATCTCTTCTAAGTTTATTCTAGTTTATGTTGCTCAAATAAGTCCTACAATCCATGAAACTTATCTTATCCCAGGGGTTAAGCTCCCTAAGCACTAGGGGGCTTGTTCAATGACTATACAGAAAAATTGTGGTTTTTTTTTTTTTTAAGATTTTAATTTTATTTATCCATACAAAAGCTGGGGTGGAGGCCAGAGGTATGGGGGAGGGCTGAGCAGAGACAGAGTGGGGAGCAAAATAGGCAGATCTACTGAAATACACTACTGAAGGGAGCAGCGGGCAAGACAGGAGAGGTTTGCTGCACCATGTGCGTCAGCTCCCTGGCTGGGATCGAACTCATGCTGCAGTACTGGTGATAGGTTCATAGTGCTGAAACCTAACCCCTTGTGCCACCAAGGGAGGCCCTACACAGAAAAGTTTTGCAAGCCTTAAAGTTTGCCTGTTTTAGGATATATAGAATGACAATTTTCTATGTCTATTAATATAAACTCTCATGTATGAAGACACACACTAGTCTTCTAATTATATCCACATTTTCTGGGGCTTGGTATGTGTTGGACAATATCATGATCTGTAGCTTGGGAACGTTTCTATGCCATTAAATCCAGGCCTAATCCAAGTGAAGCAGTAGATGAAAAGGATCATGAATGCATGGGCTCTATGGCTACCTGCACAGGTAGACATCAACTCCTGCTTCAGGTAGCCACAGGTGAAACAAAATTGTTTTTCCTTTGTTCCAAGTGGTGGTTGATTTTCATTCCTAAATATAATTATTTAATGGAAAACTCATTTGCTCTAGAATCTAGGAGTAATCTGCGACTAAACTTTATTTACCAATCACCTACCCATCTACCAGTTAAAATAATAATGGTCTCTTATTTTTAACAATAAAGGGAGGACACTATTAAAAGAAATTTGTCTCTAAGTATAGTGAATGTTCAAGCTCTGAATCGTGTTTTGGATATATCTTCTAATTTTCATTTAAATTAACCTAATTGGGATGAAATGTGACATATATTGTCATATTATTTAATGGATCATTTTGGGAAATAATTTCAAATAAAATAAAAATCTAAGTTATTAGGCTCTAATATGTGTATAATCTTACATTAGTATTTAAAATGATAAAAGAGAAAGGGATATAGTGTATCTCTGGAAACACATCTTTCAAAGGTGTCACATGGCACTCTAAAGAAGCTGTGTTAACACAGAGCAGTTACGCATAGTTAATTAAATCTCAAAATGGTAGCAAGAACATATACTAGTATGAAAAGCAATATATGCTTTTTAAAAACTAATTAAACATCTCTTTTATTTTAAAATACAGATCTTTGTTCCAGGGGTACCTTTTAAAAAAATTCAAGATGTAAATCTTTAAATCAACAATACCAGTGTATAGTGTGGACTACATGTGGCCACTGTAAACTCTCACATTAAAAAAATAAAAACACCAAAGCACCCTGTGAATTCAGTTAACATATTTGGAGTGAAGTGATATAGGCAACTCTTAACCTTCTTGATTTTCACATGTGCAATTTTGCTCTCTAGTTTACTTCTTCCTGTGATCGATTCCCAGGCAAAGTCAGAGTTCTTCAGGAGAAGGCTGAGATTATAACAATGTCAGCCTTTGCTTTTAGCACAGTGATGAGGATATCAATAATGCATTGGAGATCTAGGAACTCTGTACGTGCAGACATCACAGCAGCCCTGCAGTTACTGTAGAACTTGCAGATTTGAGCTGAGATCACCACTTCTGCTTTTGAACCAGTCATTGATGCTTTCTCAAGAAATCTTGGGGGCATAGGCAGAACTGTTTAGATTATCTTACTGAATCATTGCATGTGAGGAGGTTTTTTAGGGGTGAGAATACATCTATGAAATTGCTTTTATAGGAAGTCTTTTCAATACTCTTTTAATAACCCTTTGCCTACCCATCTCCTTTCTAACATTTTTAAGTTTTGTTGTTTCTCTGACAAGTTTATTCATATCCTAACAGCTTGCCTGGCAGCAAGGTTCATGTTCTCTACTTGGGCTTTCTGGTCACGGTGGTTGCTGAGAGTAATAGAGAGGGGGAATAAGTGAGTGTGGAAATGCAAAGCTGTCTCTTGTTACATTTTATCGATCTCATTCTGGTGTCATTCAATTAAGACAGAAATGTGACGGATAGTCTTGCACAGATTCCTGGGTTGCTCGCCATCCATTGCAGATAAAGCTTTTGTGTTTTATTTTTTTGGGGGAGAGGGGTGGTAAAGGGCATGGACAAGTGGGAGAAATCAAGGATACTATGTGATCTGAATTACAAATCCATGTCTCTCCAAGGATGCTCCAAAATGTCAAACATACCATGCTTATGTTTTCACATATTTTCTCATACCCAGAGTACTTTTGTTGATGTATGGAATGGGTTGCTAACATTTGAGATGGGGTTAATTATTACTTATTATTTTCAAAGACTTAGCAGCTGTCACCAGCCACCTATCAGACCAAGATAATTAAAAATGAGCCACATGAAAAAAAGACTTTAGTCAAAGTTGTGCCATTTTTGAAGTTTGAGAAAATGAAAAATTATCTTCTCATTTGTTATGGGTCTATAATTCTAGGTTGACCTTTTTGCAAATAGATTTTAAGACTAGTAAAATTTAAAAAAATGGTATTTTTTAAATATTCATACATAAATCTTATTATTGCCTATGCTACAAAGAAGTTTGTTGTCAAGAGCAAATATCAGAATTCAGGATTGTACCAATTGTGTTACTGACTCTTAGTGATATGTTTTTCCTTAGCTACATCATTCTCCTTATTGGTGTTAGAATGTCATTGACATTTATTCATGGATGTGAGACATTATAAAACTAACAACTCATGTAAGCAAAGTGTTTTATTTTTTTAAGATTTTTTTTTTTTTAGTTTTTAAAGGATAATTAAGAATATATTTAAAAACTATAATTAGTGCAGACATCAGAAAAGCAGGTATGCTAAGCAAACTCCTTTGGTTCCTTTTAAAGCAATATCAGATACAAAATGGGTATTCATTCAGGATTTATTTTCTTTTCTGGTTTTATTGAGAAATATGAAAATGCATCACTGTATAAGTTTAAGGCATTCAGCATGATGATTTAATTTACATATATTGTGAAGTGATTACCACAATAGGTTCAGTTAGGATTTTCTAATTAGGATTTTCTAATCAAGGTTTTGACTTCTGATAATTAATGCAAATTGGAAGGCAATATGGAATAAAAATATAAGCAGGAGCTTTAATATTGGACCAATGTGTTAATACCCAGGCTCCCCTATGTACTTGATTTATGACCTTGGGTAGACACATAGAGCCCTTAGTTTAAACTTTGATTTGTTTACCTGAAAAATAACACAGAACTACAAGATTGAGACTGTAGAAATGTCCATTCCATGATTGTATTATGTGCTTGGTCCACGGGACATATTGAGACATTCGGTTTTGTCCTGACTTCCCCTTTACTGTTTTGTCGCTGAGTAATTTGGTCCTATAATAAGCTTGCTCAGTCATTTGGGAAAGGAATGTAAGCAAGGAAAAATAATACACTTGGGTTTTACCACTAACAGTCAAAAGTTTTCCAGGTCCTTCTTGACAGAAGTTCGTTTGCCAATCTGTATGTAGTTTATTAATGAAATTTCCAATTGTTCACTACAAGTTCACCTAAAATTTCATTTGTGTTACGATCTCTATTAGGTCTCAATTCAAGTTGAATTTGGGAATGACTTTTTAACTATCATGTTTTAACCATAAAGTTAAAAAGCACAATTAGGCTAAAGTGGTTATTTGCTAATTTTATAAAGGCTTAGGGCATAAATAAATTATTTTGTTGGGAATTGAAGTGAGGGCCCACATTATAACCCACTCATTAAGCTCACACATGGAATCTTGTATTGCTAGTGCATGCATAGCCTTCAAGGCATGGTTGAAAGTTAAATAGATGATTGTGTGTTGGGATCTGGCTCTCTTCATTTTTTTCCCCTGATAAGGTCATGCATTTTTAAATAGAATGTTTAAAGAAAGCCATCTTCATAAATCAAAGCTTACCTCAATACATCAAGGTATAATTGGCATCTATTTGAAGAAAATACATTAAAAGGAAAGGTAATAAGTAAACGATTTTATCTCCATGATCACAACATAGTGTACTTAGAGTATTTCCGGTGATGAAAGAAATTGTATCCTAAATTTTGCACATATGTGCATTAAGGCTGGTTAATGTAGCCTCTCTGAAAACTACCAACACATCAGTTGATGATACAGTGAGTGAGGTAACAGATTCCTGGCCTCACACCATCATTCTGCACTCAGTCAGTATTACAGGGGAAAATTAGTATTTGTGTGTTTGGAAGGGGACTCACAGAAATCTTGAATGGGCAGTATTTCTTGATATTCTGTGGTCATGCTGATTTTCTCCCCTGGTAAAGTAGGAATTGCCACTTTTGGCTATCCTCAATTACCCTATGACATGCTTCAGGTCCATTCTAGTGTGGGTGTTTTCCATGGTTTGTTGTTCAAGGTAATGCCACTGAATAACAATAGTTTAAGTTGAACCACATTCCATAACTGACTTATAGTATGTTAACTGTTTTAGCATAGACTTAAAAAAATTGCAAATAGTTATAATCTATACAGAGGTGTAGCCTCTGTATAGATAAATGTACATTTATCTTGTACATTACAACATCCCATATTCAGCTGCAGGAGAACACACAGCCTAATACTTGTAGCGATTTTGCTGCCTCTTCAATGCCTTAAAAGCAGTTTTCATTGCAATTTACAGGTTAGTTCAGCACCAGTGGCCAGTGACCTTTTGTTTCTCTTAAAAAATTGTTTCCTTTTTTTAGCTAATATCACAGTCCTCGTTGTTGTTTTTTGTTTATTTTCTATTTCCTTATAGATGTTCTTTTCAATTAGAATGTAAGCATTGTGAAGTAAAAAACAACTGCAGATGATCAAAGAATGTTTGTTGAAGTAATCATGCTGACTCAATCCTGAGGGTGTCCTAAGCAAACAAAATGCTGCTGTACTGTTTCTGTTCTTCTTTTATGTTCATGAAAGGGATTTAAAGATGATGCCATCCTTAGGCCCTGGCAGTTCTTTCTCTTCCACATTCACAGTTAACATTCCAGATTCCAGAATAAGAATCTACTTTACAATTACACAGTATATTTTAAGATTTATTTATTTATGCATACAAGAGCTGGGGTACAGGCCAGAGTCCAGGGCAGTGAGAGGATTCACCAGAGTGGGGAGCAGAACAGGCATATCTTCTGAAACACACTACTGAGGGGAGCAGTGGGTGAGACAGGAAAGGTCTGCTGTGCCATGTGGGTCCCCTCCCCTTCCAGGGATGGAATTCATGATGCAGGGGCTGCGAATAGCTTCGTAGTCTGCAGCCTTAGCTCCTTGTGCCACCAGTACACAGGCCCCCAAGTACACAGTTTTAAACATCCTGTGTATTATTGAGCTGACTTGATGTTCCAGATTCTGTTGAGTGCAAGGTATGAATCATTTAAGATTAGTAAACTGCATGCAAATTCATATTAATATGTATAATCACTTTCTAGCTATCTTTAAGATTCTAATTTGCTAATGGTATTGACTCTCGGTTTCTTTGTTTCAGTCTTCAAGCTAGTTCTCAAGGAAACAATATGCTTTCTGCATCTGCCTGGCTTTTTGACTATAGCAACTTGGTTTAGAGTGCTTATTCAGCAGCCCATCACTATGTATTTCAAGTAAATTGGTTTTTTTTCCCAACATAAAATCTTTCTTAATATTATTGTTAAGCCTAAAACAGCTTCAAATTGGTATTTTCCTAAATCCATTCTTTATGTTAGCACATACTCATTCTCACCCCCACTTCCATTTTCACTTCTACTCTAATTATGCTAGAAAGGGGCCTCCCTGGTGGTGCAGTGTGTTAAGCAACATACTATGAAGCAAACTGCAGCCACTGCAGCATGAGTTCAATCCCTGCTGCCTCCCAGGGAGGGGACCCACATGGTGCAGCAGACCTCTCCTGCCGTGCCCACTGTTCCTCTCAGCACTGTGTTTCAGTCAGACTGCCTGTTCTGCTCCCCGCTCTGTCTCTGGTGAATCCTCTCACCTCCCTGGACTCTGGCCTGTACCCCAGCTCTTGTATGTATAAATAAATAAATCTTAAAAAAATAATTATGCTAAAAAGTCTTTGGAATCATGAAATTAGTGATTTGAACCCGGCATGAACCTGACTTCTATAATAGTTGAAATTGCTCTAATCAAGAGAAGGTTCAAGAAGTAACTTGGCCTTTTGGAAAAATCCAGATGTCTTATTAAAGAACCAACCCTATCATCTGCTCTGGGAATTTGCAGGGCAGAGTTCCCTGTCTTATTCATCTTTCTGTCCTCAGCGCCTGGCACACAGGAGGAGGTCAATGAAGCTTATTGAAATAGCTATGAATCTTTATGCCATATTTGAAGATATTTTTAACACAAGATGAGTTAAATTTCATCTTTCCAAACACAGATGTGCTAATTATACATTCTTCTGCTCATGAAGGGAGCTTGAAGGTTTTAAAACTGTGTCTTGGTAATTCTCTCTTCTTCAAGATTCTGTTGCTCCAAAGAAAAGAAACAGGGGCCTGTTTTTCTGTTTCCCTGAGAGCATTTAGCATTTCCTGGTTATTAATATTAGCTTTGAATTCTCACTTTTTTTATATAGTATGACACATGCAAGTCCCTTTACTGAGGAGGATTCTTCTGTAAAATTCTCACTGGTCTGTGACACATGAGAATTTGATGAGGCATTTTGGTCATGGAAGTTTAAGAAATATGATGCTAAGAATATAAGATTTGTCCTGAATCATGCATGTAAGATAAGAAGTCTTCATGTTGACAAGCTTTCTTGCTATATTCTCACCAAGTTCTTTTACTGTCTTGCTCACCAAAATCCAATTTTTCCCTGTGGGTTTTTGTTTTGTTTTCAGTCACTAATGAGTATAATATCAGCTCTTTGGCTGTCCATTTGAATTAGTCAGTTTAGTATTGAACCAAATTTGTCTCTGACCACTGAGCACAGCAAGCATTCTAAAAGATGGACTTACAGCAGATTGAATCAAAAGTGTGGGACAGGGAGGTGGAATTATCTTGACAAGTTGATCAATGGGCATAGATGTAAAACAGAAATCAGGCTCTTCTGCTTTCAATATGTGACTTGAGAAAAATAATTTTGGTGTTTCTATGCATAATTGGAGGTATCCTAAAATAGAGACATGTATTTCTTGCTTCATTCCCTGTCATGTTAGGCATTGCATGTTTTTTCCAATAAAACAGATAAAAGAAGATGAAAACTCACTGTTTATTGTAGGTGGGCCCAAAAAAGGATTGGCACATCAGTTGTGTCTGTGTCCTGAGGAATCTGTTGTGTTTGGTAAGAAAACTTATTTGATAATTTTACCCAAAAATGATAAGTTCCTTGAAGCTCAACTCTTACAATTTCAAGTTGATCAGTTTCTCCAATTCAGAAACAGCTAACTACCTTGGTTAAATGGGCACACATACAAATTTGTCAGTCACAGGTTTTTCTTCTCAGTGTACTAGACAAGTTAGCAAACTCTTTGAGTTTATATGACCCTAACATGATAAAATTAGATTATAAAATCAGTAGGTAAATTCAGAAAAAGGGAAAATGGTATGGTCAAAAATAGAACTGAACTTTGGAAATGAATTTAAGTAGTTTATAGGCATACTGGTTAATTATGACACATACTTAAAACTTATATATGTTGTAATGTGATGTATTTCAAAAAAAGAAAGTAACCCTAATGATTACAAAATGATAAGTCTCACCTGTGGTTCCAATCAAGTGGAGAGGAATTCTCAACCTTGTTGGTGATAAGTGTCCTTCAAATAGACTCTGTGTTATCTCCTTGTTTTTTAATATCCATGCAGATCAATACTGTTTATAGGTAAAATCAGAGGAATGTTGATGTTTTTCAACATAGATAAAAATAACTAAAACCAGATAAATTTCAAAGACCAAACTAATCACCAACAAGCTGGTAGGCACAGAGTACATTCTTATTCTTCTTATTTGTCCATTTTGATTTTAGCAAGTAGTAGTTTACTTGGTAAAGTTTCAAATGCAAAATGAAGTTGGATTAGATTATTTGTATCCTCCAGATGTAGGAGCTGATGATTTTACAAGTCTATGTCACAAGTCCCCAAACAGTTACAGTATAATATAACCTTTATGAATTTTGGAAGGTGACTTTTCTGATTTTTTTTTTATATCAGCAAAAACAAATCAAAGTTACCTCATGCAAATGCAATTCTTAGCACAGAATAACTAAATAAAAGATATCATTTGTTGCCTTAAGCAGTTTGAAACAGTACTAGATAGAAAGCACCTAGATATAACAGGAAAACTAAGAATTGTAAGTGGGTTCTACATGCTGAATAGATGGACACAAATGATAACCTCTTTAAAACTTCAGAAGAGATTTGTGCTCTTTTCATCTGTAGCCTGCAGTAATCAGGAGGCTTTGGAAGAAATCTGTTTGATAATGAAAGTTAGAAGGAAGTTAAACCAACAAAGATAAAAATCTAGGTGAACTCTACATTTCTGTTCCCATGTACAAACATGTATTCAAGATGTGGAATAGTTTCTCTAGATTTTCCTTGGATATTATAGGGATGATCTAGAGCACAAAAGATGAGTAGGCATTGCCTGTTTCTTTTTTGGATGAACTTTGTGACTGGTTTGATGGTTCAACTCAAACTATATGTCCCAATGAATCATTATGTGGATCTAGTGTAACATGAAATAGTTGGGACACATTTGTGTTTGTATGTTGGCCAGGTGAGTAAATGGATATATATATAAGGAGACTTTTTGCTCTCATCTTACATACATCCATAGGAGGCTTCTGTATGCCAAAACCTTTTAGTTTTGATGTCGTTGAAACATTAGAGACACAAAATGAGAGGTAAATATGTTTAAATGCATCAAGAGGTAACACTATGTGTATGATAGATGTCTTAATTTCCTGCTCATCACCTCCTAAAATCCTACTTTTTGTAAGATTCTCTGTCTCAGTTATATAACACCAATAGCCTCTTGTATCTCAACTGAAAAACCTAGATGTGACCTTGGATTTCTTTTATTTTCTGAAACCCACATGCTATTCATTAGTTGGTCCTGACAAATGGACCTCAAAATATGTTCCAATATAACTGCTTTCCCCTAAGTCATAGGGGTGCTACTCTTCCTTGAATCACCTGTAGTTTCTGGTCAAGGCTGCTGCAATAGCCTTTTTACAAGTATTTCTATTTCCATTTTTCTACCACTAGAGTTAATATTATATATACTAGTAAAGGTGACTTTTCAGAAGTGTTAATAAATAAATAAAAGTGTTAATAAATAAAACCCCACAATGGTTTCTCTTTAAGAAAAAATTCCAGTCCCTTACCATTGTCTCCTTGAGCCCATACTACAAGGGTTTTGCCTATATTCTAATTACATCTCCTACAAGACTCCTACTGTGTGTGATGCATTAGTGAATCTCCTCTAACTTACCGTTATCCTCCTAAACTAAGACATTTTGTGCTTGTTCTAAATACCTGGGACACTCTCAACTCAGCTTTCATGACTCTCTCTTTACTGTATGCTAGCAAGTCTCAAACAGCGTTTCCTCAGAAAACCCTCCTACCACCTCCCACTCACTATTTCCAATCATTACCATTTCCAAACCCTTATTTGTTTGATGCCATAGTGCTTGTGCATGCCTAGACTTATTTTTTTATGTTTGCTTATTAAATCTCTTTTCATAATGTAAGTCCCAAAAGAGCAAATATTGTCTTTTTTGTTTGCCTATAGCTTCTAAAACAATGCAGGGTATGTAAGTGTTTTATAAATATTTATTGAATTAATTTATTAAATAAAATTAAGAATGGTTTGTGAGGCTTCATCTTAAAATGGGAGAAAATATTCCATAGCGATGAGGACCTGAATTTAAACTGTAGTCTTCTAGACCGAGAATCACTAAACACCTAGGTTTTCCTTTGTAAAATACAAAATGCTGTTAATAGTTCCTATCATAGGTAGAAAAGATGAAAGTTAATGACATTTATAAGCACACTGGTTGGTTTGTGGTGATAATATAATGATGATGATATAAAAAGTAATAATAATAATGCTGATAATAATAATAACATTAATAAACATAAGAGTAATGAGAAATTGCTCTGATTCTAGGTCAAGTTACTTCACCAGAGAAGTGTAAAATGAAAATATCTAACCTTCAATTCATTATCAGGAACTTCTATTAGAATCTTGAATATGCACCCTTGGGAAATGAAATAAGAACCATAGCTTAAAGAGTTTAAACTCATGTGGGACAAAACAATGAAAAATACACTAGAGAGAACAATCTTACATTGGAAAAGAAATCGATCCAATGACCTAATGTATCTTTTTATTATTTCTAGGGAGAGTGTGTATGTTTAATTCATGGAATTCGTTACGGCTCCAATGCTGGATACACTTAGATGAAAATTGCACTCCTATCAATGAAATTGGATTAAAAAACACACACCAAGGATTTCAGTATTGAAAAGTCTTTCTTTATAATATATTAAAGTTCATTGACTAGATTAATCCCACTTGCACTTTGTGTGAATTATAAAAAGATGCCCTTTCCTCTGTGCAGATGAGACATATACCCTTACTGGTATAATTTTACTTCTGTGAATGGTTTGGTAAGCTGTGCATGGGCCGGATTTTAGCCTCATCTCTATAGGCAGTGTCTTTTATGGGGCACGGTCTACACAACCATCTGTAGAGGTATAATGAATACAATGACAGAATACAATTCTGAATAGAGTGAACTGAAGATGGGTCCACCTTCTAACTCAGTTACACCTTCCTTCACTTGGAAATTTTAACAGACTACAAAACATAGGTTTGGGTTCTACACCAGAAAAAATAATTAAAAAAATAACAACAACAAGAAAAACAGTCATAGTCGTGTCATATTTAATTGTACATCGATTTTATTAACTTCAAATCTAAAAAAAAAATTACCTTTTAAATGGTATGCTTCTCAATGTATTTAGACTAATAAATAAATATTTGGATAGGTTTATTGTGGGAAAAAATTCTGGTAGGAAAGGGAGAAGGAACTGGGTTGGTGTCATTTTTGTTTCTTGAGAATGTTTTTAGTGTTCAGTTTAATTCTAGTGATTTTTTTTCTGCGTACTTACTGCTCTGGTAGATGTTTAAGGTGTGAAAAAAACATAAACTGTTTTGGATATTATGAGAGCAACACTGGGAGTACCATATTGGCCAGTGTATCAGAATTAAGTCACGTTGGCATAACAAAGAAGATAGGATAAAGGAAGGTAGATCTACATACTAGCAGGTGGATGAGAAACATGTTCATGGCTGAAGTGTCTTTCATTGGGAGCTTTAAGTGCCAGACTCCTCTACCATCTCATTCTTACATGCTGACTGTTTGCACTAAAACTGGCCTTTGATCGAATTAAAAGAACACATTGTTAGCTGGAGAGAAACAACACAAGCAAAGGTCCACATGGAAGAGGTAACCTCTTCAGCAACAGCAAACCATCTGCTTTGGCAGGACAGATGGGAACATACTTAGGAGAAAAAGATAGAAGTTTCTGATGAATCCTTTCTACAAATTAGCCTGAGAGGTAGTATCACTAAGTTTTTTGTTAACTTGTGAAAACTAAGGTATTCAAGAATTCCCCTCAGAATCTAAAGGTAAGAAAATAAGCAAATATTCACAAAGATTTAAATCCAAGTCCTGGATTCAAAAGTAATATGTTGATGGGATTCTAAAGGAATGCATTCTTTACCTGCTTTTCTTTCTTTTCTAAGGTGCCATGTTTCCCTTGAAGGATTTTGAACATGATCAGGTCAATAATTTAAAGAATGACTTGTCCTAGGCATATAAAATGTGTCACTTGAGTTAAGGAGAGAAAGAATGGTGTTTAAGTGGAGGTTCTTATGTAGCATCTTAGAGAAGCAATGAGGACTTAATACAAGGTGAAAATGAACATAATGAAGATGAAGAGTTGGCATGATGTAGAAACTACTTATTAAAAAATGGAGAAGAATTTTTAGGCAGAATTCTGACATTTTGTAACAGATCAAATAAAAAATGGTGTGAACAACAGTTTAGATAAAGCTAAAAGAACTCTAAGAACTCTGAGTTACAAAATATTTTTTTCTTAAGAACAAGAACAAGCTGGTCTGTAATGGAAACAAGTATATATTCAGATTTGTGGATTCTTAGCTCCTTTACAATTCATTAAGATAATGTGAATTCTTATTTATTCATTAAGGTCCAAGATATTTTATGTAGTTATATATTTATGCACATATTTGTTTATCTTAATTCACACAATTTAATCATATTTGATTTTCAAATGTAAATGAACTCTTGCATTTAATCAAGAACAAGACATGATACAGAATTTTAGCTCTGTAATGCTGATATTTGAAAAATATATTTTTCTTTCAGATATTTTATATACATGCTTTCCTTTTAACTCTGTCCTTGCAACAATGGTTTAATTTCAGCTTTTTATTTTGTGATGCTTTTATAATTATAGAAATGTTGATCTCTACAAAGGGTTTCTATATATCCTTGACTCTACTTCCTCTTATATAATCATGATTCAATTATCAAAAGCAAGAAATTAACATCAATGCTGCTAATTAATTTCAATGCCATTCATATGTCAATTCTTTGTATGAAAATAATAGGGGAAGAAAATATAGATAGTCTACTATTTATATACTCTGAGTGCTATTTTAAGCTTTTAGCTAATCAAAGCTAATATGATAGACTGTATCCTATAAACAGCCTACTGAGTATCTGAGCACTTTATCATGTTCTCCTTTTATGCCATTTATTTAGGGTTTCGAAAAAAAGTTGACCCATTTTAGTTGACATAAATGTTTAAAAATATTAAAATTTGAAAAAAAAGTTAAAACTAGGAAGAGGATAACTGGATGTAAAATGTCAAGTCAAAAGTTGCTGGGAACACCGCCAAGGAAATGGTTATCACAGTGGAAACAGATCAGTGAGAAATTAAGGACTGATGGAGATTCTTTGACATTATTAAGAATATTTTCCTGTCCCTATAGTATAGGAGGTATGGTCCAAGAATCTGTAAGGAAAAAGAAATAAGACATATGTTTGGTAGAAACTTTTATATCCCTCTCTTTTTTTAAGATTTATTTTTATTTATTTATGCATACAAGAACTAGAGCACAGGCCAGAGGTGCAGGGGTGAGAGGATTCACCAGAGACAGAGTGGGGAACAGAACAGGGCAATCTATGAAATACACTGCTGAGGGAAGCAGTGGGCAACACAGGGGAGGTCTGCTGCGCCATGTGGGTTAGCAACTTGGCTGGGGATCAAACTCTTGCTGCAGTGGCTGTGGATAGCTCCATAGTGCTGTGACTTAACCACTTGTTCACCAGGAAGGCCCCCATCCCTGTTAAAGAACATTTCTAATGTAATGCTTCTTTCACACAGAACTGTTACAATAATACCCCATTTTTCTCAGGACTTATCCTTCGTAACCTCTTCTCTATAAAGAATCCATATGTATTTATTTTCATTTTTAAATTATTTTTATTGAGATTTCATTGGTTTACATCACTGAATATGACTCAGAGATATAGATATAGATATCTGGGCAACATACCTTCAGATGTGTTACCTCACCACACCTGTCACCGAGGCATATATAGTCCACCATAATCCACTGGGCTCCCACTGACTCCCTTTGCTCTTCATCTTCCCCCATCCCTCTGGTAGCCTCATTTTTGGAGCCAAATATTTCTGTTTGTTTTTGGTTTGGTTTTGTCTGACTCTTTATTTTGTATATTTACTCATGTATATTTCACATACATGATTCATACAGTGTTTATCTTTCTCTGGCTTATCTTACTTATACAATTCCTTCTAGGTCCAACCATACTGTTACAAATGGAAAGAGTTCTAAACCATAAACCTCATCCTGTCACTTCCTCTTAAAACCTTCCATTCTACATAGATTGGAAACTTTCTATAAAAAAATTACTAAAAACATGTCCTGACAATGTAATATTATTCAGGACTAAAAAAGAAGTGAACCATCAAATTATGGAAAACATGAAAGAAAGTTAAATGCATATTACTACATGAAAGAAACCAATCTGAAAAGGATCCTCAGTGCTTGCTGGATGGTGGGGAGGAGAGAGGAATGAATAGGTAGAGTACAAAGATTTTTATGACAGTGAAACTATATTGTATGTTACTATAATGACAGATACATGTCAGTATCCATTTGTCCAAACCATAGACTACACACATTAAGAATAAACCCTAATGGACTTTGGGTAAAAATGATGTGTCAACCCATCAGTTGTAACAAATGTACTATCCTGGTGAGTGACATTGATAATGAGGAAGCTTCTGCATTTGTGAAGGCAGAAAGTATATGGGAAATCTCTGTATCATTCTCTCAATTTTGCTGTGGACTTAAAAATTCTATGTAAATGTATATATATATACACACACCTATATATCTAGATATATATGTGTATATATATATGCAGGTGTGTATATATAGATATATGTATATATACACATGTGTGTACATCTATAAATCTAATATCTCATATATATGTATATTTAAAGGCCTTGAGACCATTAACTGATTGCATTAACTGATTACTGGATTCATTGATGGTTGTCTATTTTTTCTAAACTCATCTGTCCTTTTGCTGACATGGGATCATCTATGATAAAATGTCTGTTGCTCAGGAAGCAAGAAAGTCGAACCTCAGGACTGTATTCCTCTTCCAGCATCCTTCTAAGGGCAGGTTCTATAGAACAGGAGCAAAGCTGCAGTAGGGAGCAGTAAGGGCATCAGGAAGTTTTCCTTTTACTGCGATAGTCTTAGGTGAGCTTCCCACTGTCCATGGTCTGTAACTGTCTTTTAGGACATTTTGGTCTCTTAGAATATGTGCATCCAAGCACTGAGTATTGTCCATGGGCAATACTCATGCATTCTTTGCACCAGCACACTCTGGAAATTCAAGCAGAGCTTAACATTACAGGAAGCTCTCTTTTGATCTGACACTAAAACAGTTAGCTCATCCATGTATGTCACTGATACTGTCCAGGAAGGAGTCAAAGGCAATTCCACTCTGTTTCCCAACTTCAGCCCACAAAGTGTTTCTCCAGAAACCCCTGTCACTAAAATTGAGCAGAGGAACATGTACAGTGCTCTCCAAAGGAGTCTTCCTTAAAAAACCTCCTCTTATCTCTTCATTCCAAGCCTTTTAAAGTTTCAGTATTTAGTCACCTTCTTTAAAGTTGCTGCAAGGAAGTCTGTCTAAAAACTCACTTTGTGCTCTAATGTCTCATCTATATTATCCTAGTAAAGAACTTTTAATGTAATGCAATGATGTGCACATAAAATAGATAACATTTTATGTAAAATGACACTTTTAACTGTCTGGTTTTAAATTAGATTTATCAAATTGAACATTTAGAAGCCATTTCAATATGTGAAGATTAATGTAGATGACCTACATCAATGGAAACTTAAGTGCTGAGTGCATTTATAAAAGTGCACAATCCACATGGGTTAGCTGAAAAATTCTACATGTGAAGTATATTAAGTGTTCCTTGTAGCCTTATTTTCCTCTTATACATGATTAAGCACAAATCTAGCAAGGGTTATATTTGTGTATTATTCTTTGAAGAGGTGTAAGATATTTGTTTGGGGATAAATTCACTAAAGGGAAACCCCAATTAAAAATGTCAACTGCAGTATTTCTTTAGTAAACTTAAAACATGTTGCTATTAATCATGTGTTTTAATATCTAATTTACATGCTGTAATGATTCGTCTTTAAGGAGCTAAAACGGTACAGTGAAACTTGTGATTAAGTATCTCAGTCAGCAGAAAATCCTTAATAGGTTACCTTTATAGATGTATTTTATTAATTTCAAAGTTGTGGTCTTAGCCACAACTTATCAGTGATTCCAACTGCTTATCTATCCAATCTTTATAGTTTTGTTTTCTGGGGCAAAATGAACATATTTTATCTTGCCCAAATAGCATTAATCAGTTAATTTTAAAAAATTCTTAAAAATTTAAATATTTTAATTGAATATTCCTGGTTATCATACAGTACAAAATAGTATCACGTTCATTTGTAACAAAAAAAGAAGCACCTAATAATGTGTGGTATTCAATTAATTCAGTCGATAATAAACTGCCATGCTCAGTTCCCCCTTATTCTCTATTTTGATTTCTGAGGATTCTGTTACCTGCAATCAGAAATGTTACTGCATTGTAACATTTGAGGAGAGAACAGGGAGAGTGGACACACTCGCATAACTTCCATTTCAGTACAATGTTGTGTATATTGCTGAGAACTATAGCTTAATACATTGGGTTATATTTGATAATTTCATAATCCAGGGAGTTTAAAAATTTCACATATAAAAAAATCTGTGTCAGTGTCTCTCTCCTGGGAGTTTCGGATTTAGGAGTTTTTGATACTCTGGGAACAAGATCCAAAATGTTCCCCATAGTCTGTAAGCCCTTTAGTGGTGAATTTCCTGCTCCCCCATTTCACCTAACTGGTCTCAGATCATGTCTACTTAGCTCTCTGGCTGTTCTCTAGTAGTGCAAGTCTCACTTACTGCTTTTAATGTGCTGAGGTTCTCTTTGTTAGCGGGCAGAATTAGGAGCATCCTGGGACTCCCAAACCTGCTTGCTCTAAATGGGTTCTAGCATCTTCTGCATAAATATGAAACAGACTCTTAGTGCATAAGATCTTCAGTAGAAAAAAACTTTTTACAATTACTGTGCAATAGAAAGAACAGAGAGAATATAAACTAGGTCTTCATGAGACACCCAAATTTCCCCATTCCCTTATGGATAAATGCCCCCTCAAACAGCATTGGCCCAAAGTGGGGCCGCTGAGGTCCCAAAGCTTGCCACAGTCTAAGGCACTCCTGTGGCAGATCCATAAGAAAAGGGCAGAAGGGGTGAGGCAAGTCTGGAAAGAAAAGAGTAAAATCAAGATACAAGTCAAGGTAAAGGCTTGTTAGTGTCCCATGGTCTCTCACCCCTGTCTCTTCTGAATATCTCCTGCATTTCCCCCATGTCCCTGGTACCAGTCCAAGACTGAGGAACATGATAGCTCTTTCTTCACAGTCTGTCTGCTCTTTGTGCCTCTCTCAAATCTTCTCTTGGCTTCCTTGCTTCCTTTCTTCCTTCGCCTTTTCCCAGTCTTTCTTAACTTCTCCTTCCTGCTCAGTTCTACCTTTCCTTGGTGGGGCAGGGAACCTGGAACCTCCCCTTTCTATGGCTATCAAACTGTTGCATTTCTGACTTGTATCTCTCATATAAGCTTTTCCTACTAATGGAAAAACTGTATGCTGTTTTCCCCATGGATAGGACATTCTTATTTTTCAAATCTCATTTCACATATCATCTTCTCGGGAACTTTGCTCTTGGCCCATCCCGACTGTCCTCTCTATGTAGGAACTCTTTCTCTTCATTCTTACTCTGATAATTCAGTATCATACATATAAACTCTCATCACTTTTTCACGTTTTCTAAGTCGGGAGCAGAATAGGCATGTGGAGTATGTGTAGCATATTTGTTGAATAAATTTTGTCTTTAAAACACAAGAAAGCTCAAAGGGAAAAAAGAATATTTGTTGAAAACTGCATAGGTTCAAGGCTAAAGGACTACTTAATATAAAATATTGTCAATATCTACGTCATTTTATGAGTTACTTCAGAAATTGTGTTTTGAAAGTAATTCTCTATTAAATGATTTATATCTTCAAAGAATAGTTGCCACTTTATTGTAATTTTCAGTAGTTTATCTTTCGAACTGTAAATAATTTTTCATCAAAGTCTATGGAAAACTTAAAGCCCTCTAGAAATACTGTCATGTTCCAACTTTTAATCAACTGTTTTTTAAAGTAAAATATTGTCTAAGAGGTCAATGGTATATCCATATTGAAAATATTTCATAACCAGTTATTCAAAACTGAATTATGCTCGCTTTTGCTAGCAAAGACATAATACCTGAAATATCTTAGTTATATGTTTTAAAATTTTAAGTAGGAATTGAGAAGTGTGAGCCAATGGTCTGGATTCCCAGTAAAAGATTTGAAGCTTTGTTTTGAAGAATTACATTGACAAAGATCTCTTTTTTCCAAAACTATAGTGACACAGGTTTTCTTTGATTACAGAGCATAATACCTGTTTAGTGGGTTTCACTTACAGTACAGATAAACAATGAAAATATATAAAATTTTCATTGCCTACTTAATACACATAGTAATTTTATTTATAAGACTATGATTTGGGCATACATATAACTATGCATATAGTTTTAGCTTTTAAACATCACACTAAAATGATTATTTTGTGGAAATTTATTAATTCAAGTTACCACTTTTACTAAAATACAATGCATTCACTGGTAAAATAATGGCAAATTATATTGATTATAATTCTTTAATGTTCCTTTAATGTAAAAGAATGTGTTATGTCATTTGATAGATGAAAACTTAACTTGAATGAGCAAATTTTTTTAAAAAAATATTTATTTACTTTTGCATGTTAAGAACTGGGGTACAGACCAGAGTTGTGGGGGTGAGAGGATTCACCAGAGACAGAGTGGGGAGAAGAATAGGCAGATCTACTGAAATACGCTGCTGAGGGGAGCAATGGATGAAGCAGGAGAGGTCTGCTGTGCCATGTGGGTCACCTCCCTGGCCAGGGATTGAGCTCTTGATGCAGTGGCTGCAGATGCTTCACAGTGTGGTGCTTAACCCACTGTGCTACCAGGGAGGCCCCTGAATGAGCAATTTTAATTTAAAAAAAGAAAATTACAATTTAGCCCTATTTGTTCTTCAAATGTTAAAGAAAAATACATTAAGGGAATATTGCTAATGATTCTGTCCTTTCAGGATTTCCTGAATTCCAGATAAAGATGGATAGAATGTGAGGGTGAGTTTGCTTTTGAACCTTCTGAGTTTGTCACCCATAAAAGGAAGTATGATGGAGTCAAATACAAAACCTTAAGAAACGTTAACTACCATCAGGATGCAGGTTGTATGTCGTTGCTTTCTTTTAGTATCTCCTTCACGGCTTCAGGAACATGGAAAAACGTGACCGTTAAAATCAAAACTAAGAATTCTATCTGGAAATTTTTTTATTTTAAGTGCCTGTGTTTAAATACTAAAGTTTAAGTGATACCGAAATACCTTTTAAAGTTTGGCAGCCAACCTCTTGAAGGGAACTTTTTGCTTAAGTGATAGCATTATGAATAGCCCAAAGTGTTGTCCTAGTCCATCCTGGTGTCATCTGAGTAGCTGTCAGAGGCTCAGCTTACCTGTCTCTGACCTCTGCATTCCAGATTTATTAAGTTCATTGGGGCCCAGATTGAGCATGACTTGTGCGAGTCATTTATGTGCTTGCTCAGTCTGAAAAAGTGGTCAGGTCAGAGAGAAGCAGAACAGAGTTATGATGCATTCAGAGGTGAAGCACCAAAGACAAGGAAGCACAACTGAGGACCCTGGTCCAACCTATATATACATAAACCATCAAATGCTGAGATCTAGAGAAGAACTATGTCTTTTTGGCAGTCACATTCTACCCGGAGACATTAGCATTGGGTTCATCTGTGCAGGAAATATAACACGAAAGCACCCCTCTCTGGTCAGAGACACTGCGGGCTCCTTAGAACATCCAGGAGTACTTTCACATCTCAGGTCTTATTTTAGATAGTGTTTGAGAAAAGTTCAGCCTTAGAACGACCTCTGGTCAATAAAAAGGTAATTTCAATAATAATAGGTGCAGTACTTCACTAAACAGTGTCAGAGAAGCATTTGTAAAAGAAAAACTTGGAAACAAAATTTGAAATTGTATTTTTCTAGTGGGGAAATTTTTCCCAAACTCTAAAATTGTAGAATCATGTAGTTTGCATAAATAGCAGTCCTTTCGAAAAAGTGATCCACAATGATTCAAATTTAAATTATCCTCCTTATATGGAAGAGGCAGAATATATTTTGAATGAATAAGAAGTATATTTAAAAATGACATATGAGAGAAATGTGAATTGTACTCTTCTTGAAGACATTTATTTATTACAAGCTTTGGGGAATCAGGAGACTATGGAAATTAAATGTTTAAAATTTGTGTGAAAAAAGAAATATCCTAATTTATAAACAAAGGAACAAAATATAATTAACTACTGTTATCTTGTTTTATAGTGGTTTATCTGGAGCTTTCAAATAATTTACAAATATGAAGAGAACCTTAGTTTTGATATATGAAATAGAAATGCAGTTCTAGTGTGTGTAAACAGACTAAACAAAGAACATATTTCTTTAGTGTACTTACCTATACTTTGTGTAAGAAAACTTCCAGAAATAGAAATCTTTGTAATTTTGAGGCAAGATAAGATTTTTAAAATGAAGGTATTTATTAAGCCATGAGAGGAAGGTGGCATTTGAAATAATTTCATATGCTAATTTCAAGATAGTGTTTTTGTGTGTGCAACTCTTTCCTGAAATATCAATGACTGTATAATAATGCCTTTCTCTCATTATTGTCAATGTGGAGAAAATCCTACCTATTTATAAGGTTTTCATTGTGTGAAAAGAATATTTTTAAAACACAACTTTGACAAAGACCACACTTAATTTTTGGGTGTATCCTATGCTTCAATACCACTTTAGGCATGTTTGCTTTAAATGTCCATGTACACTAATTAGAAAGAAAACAATTCACCAGGAGCTATATCACACAGCCCTGCAAATGGTATGAGCTTTTCCCCAGGATCCATATTGTCCTTGGACTTGGCTGTTGTATTATACTTTAAATGGAATTGATTGTGTGGTTGTAATGAAAGTAACAGATTGATTTCTATCCAGTGTTACAAAGAGTAAATAGAAAAATGTTCCTGTCTTGACCTGCATTCATAACGATGGGATTTGCTAGCTTTAGACCCAATTCTTAATAAGAGATAAGATGCAAATGTAATAAAACTGGCTTGAAAGTTTAAGGATCTTTTCAATGCTCATCAAAGATGTTTCTTGTTGCATTTAGATGTGTTGTATTGATTAGATCACAATCACCTAGGAAATGCTATTCTCTTTAAATGCTATTCATAATTTATCATGTAATTAGCATTCATATGGGCTTTTATAGACATATTAAGATTATAGAAGTGGGGGTTATAACACAGTGGTATGCTTTTTAATTGTCTTTAAAACTGAACTGCCTTTTTTAGTTATTTAAGTGAATGATGATGGTTTAACTTCAAATTTATTCAACTGCTTCTTTATGGTTAACAAATATATTTGGCGGAGGAGTAAATTTTTACATTGTAATATATTAAGAAAGGTGTGATATTAGTATGTTGTAGAGTATATTATAGCCACATTATTTTTCTGAAGGACCATTCCTGCTGAATATTCATTCAGAATTACCTTATCATTTATTAAGGCATGAAATGCTGTTTCCAGTAATAAACTCAGTTATTTTCCTTCAATGTTTTCCTTAATAATTCAGAAGATAATCAAAGTTGAGTATTATAATTACAGTTTTACTCTAGCAGTCAGGACTTTATAAACCTCTTTGCTTATTTGCTGTTTAATAAATAAAACTCAGGCCAATAAAACAAGGAACTGAAAATATAAAGTACAGTTGGTAGCTTCACTTTAAATGAAGGAATGCAGATAAAAAAGAAAAAAAAAATCTAACAATTCATTTGTAAGCAACAGTTTCATCACACGTTATGTGACTTTTTTGAGATTTGTTTTATGTTTTGGGTAAAACAGTTTACTATAATGATGCCTAGATGAGACAAAACAAAACAAAACAAAACAAAACAAAACAAAACAAAACAAAAAACCCATCTAACACATTTGACTGCCGACGTTTCTCAGTTGTAGCTCCCAAGAGCTCTCCATTCTTCCCAACCCACTTGATACCCTGCAGGTTGCACAGACAATTCACAGGAAAAGCTTAGACATCGAGCTTGCACGCTTCTTGACTCCATTTTAAACCTTTTGTTCACACCAGGGTGGCATTTTTTCACACCACATGTGGCAGTTTTGACTCCTATCCAACTTGTCTTATAAAATCAAAGTCTGTGATTTTTTTACATTCACAGGGCTGCTTCCTGTACTGCTACTGCTGTTTGTCTCTTTTCTAGTGATTGGTGCAGAAGTTTATAGCAAAATGTGTTTTAGGGAAGGAGGGAGAAAGCAACGTGAAAAAATGTTCTAGCCTGAAATACAAAGGTTGACCCTACAAAGATAGTACTAGTACATGAAAATTAAACACATTTCCTTCCTTTACTGTTTTATATACATATGTATGTGTGTGTATATATATATATATATGACAGTACTGTAGTGAAGTCACATTAATTTTATAATATATAATGATATCACTTTTGGTTAAAAAGTGATGTTTTTTTAAAGCTGTCATGTAATTAGAAAACAAAATGACATCCTCAGACAAATACAATTTTCTCATAAAATTTTATAACATTCAATGAGCACAAATCATTTTATTTTTAGAAGTGATCTTTCATTATACCCCATTTGATGTTATTTCAACCATGAATAAAGTAAAATGTATTGTTTAGAAAATTCACACTTTGAATAGCAATATTTAAATAATTTCTGTGGCTACTTTACCAGTCCTAAAAGTTTTCTTCTTTTCTCTGTTTAATTAAAAATATCACTTTAGTACACATTCTTTTCATATTTTCTAATAAAAATTAAATGAATATTTCAAATGCATTATTATCAAGCAATAATTATGAAATAATATCAGTGGTGGAACATTTTATGAAATGCAAAGGGAGTGTACACTTTGCAGTGTACATGTTTCTGCAGTGATTATTAGGAAGGCTATAAAGGTTACAAATAGGAAATCCTTGTAGGTGATCTGGCAACAATAAATAAAAGATATATATTTTCCCTTTGAATTTCTTAGCTTGTTTAAAGGTTATCTTTTATTTGTACTAACAAAAGCATGTAAATTAATATTCTAAAAATATACCTTACAGATTATTTAATTCAGTATGTTTTGGTAGGATAAGATTTCTATTTGTATCAGCAACCGGTAACTGTATGATTTCTTATATTTTTTGAAAAGTTTAAACAATAATATTCTTTTATTTTTAAATTACTATTTTTGAGCAATACAGTTCATTCACAAATAAGAGAAAAATAGGTTAATAGAAGCAAATCTTTACTTCAATAATGAGTATTATTTTTAACAGTGCTAACAAATTTTAAGACAAAAGAATCTTATTGTATATCTTGTTTTCAGCTACAAAGCCAAATTAAATAGTGATGTCATTTTAGTTGGGGCTATTTGTTAACTATTAACTAGTTAGTTGATATACAGAAAAGAAGCATTTTTGATTTAGGAAAAAATATATGAAAGAAGTAGTTGTAGATTATAAGGAACACCTACATAAATCCAGTATATCTGAATTATTCATTACAGTATTTGAAATATGACATGGTTTCATTATATTGAGAAATACCTCAATTTGGAATTTAATTTTTTGCACTTTTGGAAATAACAAACTATTGACAAGAACATAGCAGAGAAATAGCACTTCGATGTAAGTTCTGTAATACTAGATGAGCTAGCAGACAGAATAACTGCTTAATTTTCCTTTTATACATGGATAGCTATTTTAATTACTCCTATAAAGAGAAAATAATGCAAAAAAAGCAAATGTTTTTAAGTAAAAACTAAATCTAAATTGTTAATGTAAACAAAACTCTGTAAAGCAAATGACATACAATGGATTTAGATGCCTGGAGTTTGCTTAATGATACACAGGTATTTATTATCAATTACAATCTTTTGACAATCTTTTAGATAATTTAAAATCTATTTTCATTAGAAAGAGAAAGAAATAATTTAAATTAAAAAAATAAAGATAAAATAAAATCCTTGTCCTTAAAAGCAATAAAGAAGATTAAAAGCAAGTAAAATATCTAAGTAAACACACCTATCTAACTGAAGTTTGGTATTATTTCCTCATATAAAATTAAACAGCATCTGGAAATCTAACAAAGCACTGAAATTAAGAATATGACAAATACAGGAAAATTATCATTTAAAGAAATGTAAATTTAGTTTATGAAAGAAAATTTACCTACTTTTGCAGCTCAACTGTTTGTTGAAAAAAGTATGCATTTATTTCACATGCATGCCAAAGAATGTAGAGATAGATTTAACTCATCATTTTGCATTATTTAGCATAGAAAAACTCCAACTTTTATTGCATTAAGTTACCTATTTCCTCCCTCCCTTCCTGTACCCTTCTTTTCTTCAGACTCTTCTGTCCAGCATGTCTTCTATTTGTGGTGAATAAAATAAGACTCCCAAAAAGACACACACAATATACACTACCCTGCTGAAGTGCAATAGGTTTTCTGCCTTTGGTCTGTCCTTATATGTTAATAAAATCAGCTCAGACATTCTGCCACCAAATTCAGCTTGGAAGTAATCCTCTGCTACTTAAAGCTGGATGAAAAGAGTACTCATTGTGAATTATGTTTCATCTGTCACAATAACCTTCTTTATTCTGTCATGGACCTCCCCTTTGCCTGTGGCAATTAGAGAAAATAGGTATGCCTTGAAGTATTAGATAGTGGTTCTTAAAACAAAACAAAAACTGATGTCATACAGACAATGCTTGCTAAGCAATACCTTGAAGATAGGCATTATGAGACATTTGGAAGGGATTCTGGTTTTCTAAGGATTCGGTAAAGACAACATTCTAGAATAAGCAGGTGGTATAGTTGCATCGGTTATTGTTTACTGAAGTTATTGATGACAGTGAATTTTAATTGTATTAACAATAAAATGTAATAAATATATTCTCATATTAGTATAGACTTTCTAGTTAAATAATATCATGAGATATGTACCACAAACATATGGTATTTAACATACCAAATCACAGTAATAAATTTATATACATTACATTATTTCAATATGCCATAATAATATTTTCACAAATGTTTTAAAGGGGAAAAACAAAGAAAAGCTTTTCCATTCATAGCACTTATCAAACAAATTTGCTTAACTTAAAATCAATGTGATTATTTGATTTACTTACTCTTACAAATCACTGAAATTACCTTGAGGCAGTTCAAGTTCACCTTTCTGGAATTAAATCTGTTAAATGATAGACATCCTAATCATCTTCTTAAAAAGATACCTCAACTTTTGGCATAATAGCATATAGTACAAGTTATACCATTTCAAGTTACAAATGAGTTAAGACAGACAATCTTAAAAAGCTACAAAAGAAAAAGTAAGCATAGTTATCAGAAAAGCAAATGTTCCTTCTGATACCAAAAGTGAGTCACTGCTACTGAAGTAACTCAGTGATAACAGTTGGTTAAAATAAATGCATATAAATAATTTAAACTAACCCCAAATTCACAAAGTCTGAAGAAAAAAATTCTTGAGACTGAAAGGAAACCTTTTGGCCCTCTGCACAGGTTGGGCACAAAAGTGCTTGCTAAGCTATCTATTTCACACATGCAACGACAGAAGGTTCGATATTCATTCGATCGATGAGTGAAAAGGCACAATGGCAAAATCAGACAGACTTCTTTTCAAATACAGATCTCCAATGTCCCTCCACAGTCTACAGATGCACGGCTGGTGGTGTGGCTCAGACGGAGCAAGGGTTACATCAAGGCTGCTCTCTGGACTGTGCAAAGAGTCTAGACCAGTGACCTGCAGCATCATGCCCTTTGAAGAAGAGGCAAGTTCGGTTATGATGAAGAAAAATCAACGCATACCCCTTTTCACAATAGGGAGCAGCTCGAGGCTGCAAAGAGGTAAGCAGGGGTAAGAAGAAAACAGCATCTGCTTCCATGGTTACAGGCCAACTATGAGAACCTTGCTTTTCAAGGGAGTCTGTTCTCAGGCTCCCTCACGGGGTATGTCATGCATTATAAGCAAAGGCAGGTTGAGCTGAAATCCACATAGTTATTTCAGAGTAAAATGATACGGAGCACATGGCTGGCAGAAAAAAAAGTCACATGACTAAGAACCAGACTTAGGCTATTTCAGAATAGATTTTTTTCATATACTTAGTTTAAAATAAGACGTAAATTTATATAAAATCAGCGGCGATGATGAACATGACTTTGATTTCTTAGGCGTGTATGGGAGTAGAGGTCAAGGGTCAATATAACACCTCCCCCTCCCTGACAGACCCATACAGCTTATTGTTAAAATAGCTTTATTATTTAAAAATATTTCCCTTTTTTTTGTAGGACTAGAAGGTAATATAACATGGAATATATGCTGTTGTGAACCTCTTTCTGATTAGATTCTCTCTGACTTTCTGTTATGGATTTTTCCATGTTTATTTTCATTTTCATGGTTAGATCTCACAGGAGAGGTAGGAGGTTTAGTGAGAAACTTCTTTGGAGTGACATTACAGTTCTAAGGAAAGTGCAGGTTTCCTCTGTCTTTTGAAATATATACTTTTTAAGTAAATTCAAATCTGTGTCAAAACCTTGAGCTTCTGACAATAGTTGTTTTCTAATACCTGCATTTATATTTTACTCTTTGCTTGATGATATAGTAATCAGTGTAGGATCAAATGTAAAAGTTTTTCTTCTTCTTCTTCTCTGTGAGATGTTTGTGAAAGTTGAATTCTGTGATATGATCTACAACCAGCTGATGCTATTTGATTAAAAATTTGACAAATGTGAAGCGTAGTATATTCTGTATTATGGGAATAGGTCTATAGTATAACCACACAAAATGCAAGAGATATGAATTATTAGCATAGATAAAACATTCCTCTACAATGTTTCATAACTGAATATTAGAAGAACTCATCTTTAGTTATGTTCTAATGGCATAAAATTAGCTATAAATGTTCAGTGCAATTTATTCTTTGAAAAATTTTTTATTTGTAAGTGTATTGTTAAAATTAGGAAGCACAAAATGAAAGAATACACCAAACAACTCCATTAAATTCATTTTTCAGTTACGGTCTGTATATTACTATAAATGAACACCTTATGATCTTTTTGTATGTAGATATTCATTTCAAATACTTATCTTGAAGGAAAATCATTGTCTAGCTTTGCAAATGCAATTAAGTGTCAGTGACCATAAAAGCATCAATTTTATCCTCTGAATCGAGAAATCATCAGAAGAGAGTTTTCTGGCGTGTCCCTCTGTACTGATGCTGGGTTTGAGCTAGATTCCTGGGTAAATATATGCATGCTGTTTTATTTCTTTTAGTGTACGGAGATACATTAATTTCTATGCTTACATGATGAGTAATGCAAGCATATAGCATAAAATTGGGCAATTGAAGTGTCACTATCTTAGTATAATAACATTTCATACACTATTATACACAGTGAACAACCTTAAGGCAGTCTTGTTCTAATTTCTTTAAATAATTTACATACTGCTGAGATAATTCAACATCAGAGTTTCTTTGATGTAACAACAGATCATACTTGCTACCAGAGGTCAAGTACCAGTTTTTTCTTTAGTGGGAAAAATCTACCTGTAATTCTCTGAAGGAAAACAAAACAAAAAAGCAAATGCACTAAGGTTTACATATTGCATGATAATTTGTGAGTTGTAGTTAAAGGAAAATGAAGCTCTGACATGAAATCTCTTGTAAAATAGATAATTGGATTCTTAGCTTTTTTTCCCCAGCTAATATTTAGTTTTGCTCTTTTGTTTTTCAAAAACATACTCATTTTATGAATATTTATGTGTGGACATAAATTATACCATCTTGCCAAATGTGAATATGCAAATACTTGCAGACATCATCATACAGTCAGATTGATAGTAATTAAAATGCTATTACTTTAACACATTAATATGCAGACAGGATATTTAATATTGAGTATTATGTATTGACTATTAATATTGAGCATTAAGTACAGCTTCTTTTTTAAGTGAGGTATATAATCATTGAGTAATCTCCATACTGCATGCAGCATAAAGTCAACTCATATAAGATGTATAAGGTTTCATTATTTCTTATAATTAAATTTTAAAATAATTTGTGTATTTTGCCTTCACTGTTGTAAAATCAGGAAAAGAAAACTAAAATTAGCTGCCCAGTGGTGAATTTACCCTTATAACTAAAATAAAAGGACTGAAATTTTCCATTGGATTAGCATTTGATAATGCTTTGACTATAATAGATGCTCAATTAATAGTAAGTGAATAAAACTTTGATTGCACCAATAAAGCAATTTTCTAAAAATAGTCCAATTCATGAAAGATGGGCCTGAATTTCTTCTACTTATTCATAGGTCTTTTTCTTTTACTTTTTTATGTGTGCAAATGAGTGCTTTTGTCAGTAGTCAGTGATTACTGAATGCCTACTGTGTGTCCAGCTAGAGAGACAAGAAGTGTATCACCACAACTGAATTCCCCAAATAGGATACAACAAGCCATTTTATTCTGGAAGATTTACTAGGTGTTCTGAGACCACATTTTTTTTTAAGATTTAGTAGTCAAATTAATATGAGAAGAATCATATATTAAATGATATTAAATAGATTTCTTATAGATATATAAGTACTAGATAGATAGTACTTCTTAGAACATCTGAAAATCTATTGTATATAGAAGAGTGTGATATATTTGATACCATTTTGAAAAGTTATGTAATCATTTTTTTTTTTTTTTTTTCATAAAACACTTATGTACTGAAGCTGGCTAAGCCAGCTTGGATGAACTGATAGTCACTATGCCATCTTAAACTCCACTTTTAAAAGATATAATTTTCTTAGTTTGAAATTGGCAATGGAAAGGGTATTTGTACCATAGAGGTCAGGAAATATGACAAATTAGGGCCATTTTCCTGACCTTTTTTATATTTACCAGTAAACTGTAACCTAATATCCTCTCTCAATTCATATATGTAGCTAAGTTATGACTATTATAAACTTGTGGAAAGATAGAAATTTCAGAAGTTTTCTATTCAGTAACCTGTATAAGATACAAAACTATTTAAATAAATTCTGGAGACTAGACATAAAATAGAGAGACCACTATGAAAAATCCAATTTATCTTTAAAGAAACTCTAATTTTACTTTAAAGTTTCAACTTTTGAATCAGGAAGTCATGTAGTTTTTCCTTTTTCTCTAGTTTAACTGGATAAAAATCTGTATTTCTTTTTTTTAATCACAATACTTTTATATTCTGACATATAATTAATTAATTCTAAGTGAATTCATGATGACTGGGTTCTGAAATTTCCCAGATATACTATAAATATAGAACTCAATTCATTATCCTTGAATTTTTATAAAACTGGGATACGATATTTTGGTGTACTTATACTTTTGTATTGCATATCATCTAAATTCAGATGTATTATCAGAGGCAAAAACCCAGGTAATCTCAATGGGTTGAGATTATTAGGAGGAAAACAAAATCAGAAAATCTATTAAGGGATAAATTGAAATGCAAATATTTGGCTAACAAGTCACCTAATTTCCAACTAATCTTTTACATATTAAATTACTATGGGTAGGCTACAGGTAAAAATCTCTAAATGCAGGTGGCTTTTCAGTATAGATATTTAGTTAATTAATAAAATCATGAATAGACTTTTTCTTGGTCTCTTGCTTTAAGAAATGAATACTTTGGTGACATATTTTGAAGGGAACTGGGAACCACTTCATGACCATATGTGGTATAATTTATATTATTTTTCTAATTTATATTCCCAACCACATGCACCCCAAACACTATATGCACATCAGTTTATCTAGCCATCAAATTAGTTAATCAACTTAAGTGTCCATTTATGGGCCAAGTATAGAGCTATTCACAGAGAAACATGATTAATCAAACATGATGAATATCTGGTCTCTGTTGCTGTGGAGCCCACTGTCAAGTGTGAGAAGAAAGTGGCTCCAGTGTGCTATTGTATAAAATCATCTGAATATAACTCTGTCTACATTAAACCTAATAGTCAATTCTTCCATGAATGCCAGGAATTCTCCAAGTTTAATTCCAGAATCTCATACACTTTTTGGATTCTACTCTCATCACATAATAGGTTTGATAAATCACATAGTTCCACAGTCACAAATATAATAATGAATAGTTTAACCAAGAGGGCAAGGATATGACTCTTAATACAGTTTTAAGAGTAAGTGAAGAGAGATAAAGTACAGAAAGTAGCTCTATGTCTATATATAAACACAAGGAAACATTTCACATAGAGTCAAGAGTCTCCAAGAATACATCACCATTATCATAAGGAAAGCACCATCAATTCTAAATCCTCATAGGCATTCAACTTGGCAGATACGTGTGTCCATAAGTGCATATGTATGAAATATGTGTTTGAATACTCATTGAATAAGCCATTTCTTGTAGCTGGAAAGATCATTTGAATATGCTAATATTATACTTCTGAGAACTCTAAAGCCAACCGAAAGTAAGACTCCTCTGTCAGCAAATTGACTATATCGGACATACAGACATAATTTTTACACTGGAAAATTCTCTTTTCAAGGTCATATAATCTCAAACTTTTTTTTTCCAATAGTACTTTAAAATTTTAAAGATATATTATGAAAAATATTTATACATGAAAAATTTTTGTATGTCCATTGATTTAATGAGAATATTTTTGCCTTGGATAAATTTATAAGCACTATTGTCTTTTGGGATTATAAAGATATCCTTTTATATGTTTTTTTAAGAATTTATCTCACCTTTTGATAATCCAATTATTATTTTTTTTAAAATTCTATCTAAAATAAATATTTGGGCTTCCTTGGTGGCCTAGGGGTTGTTTCAGCACTATCACCACTGTGGTGTGAGTTTGATCTCTGGCCAGGGAGCTAACCCATATGTGGTACAGCAGACTCTCCTGTCTCCCCCACTGCTCCCTTTAGCAGTGTATGACAGTAAATCCTCCTGTTCTGTTCCCCACTTTATTTCTGGTGAACCCTCTCACCTCCCCAGCCCCCACAACTCTGATTTATATCTCAGCTCTTCTAATGCAAAGATAAATAAATGTTAAAAATAATTTAAAAATGAATAAATAAAAATATTATTAATCTCTCTGAATCTAGCTCAACTAGATGGGCCTTTTAGCCCATTTTTTTTTCTCACTAGAATCTCCTTATTTTTAAGTTTTTCCTTCTTTTTTATCCACTCACTTTCTACTTATATTTACTAAGATAAAATCAGTAACATAGACTAATTACCAAAAGAGAGGATAATGGGAAAATTTAAAATATATGCAGAAATTCTCACACTGAAAAACCATAGTAATCCATTACAAACTTTACTTAGAACCTTCAAACACTTTTTAAGAAATTGTTTGAACTTTAGAAAATACAAATTAAAAATCTTCTGAAAGGGAATATGAACTTCCTATTTTGTTTATTCTTCTAACTGAGGAATGAGGGACATACATTCATTTGTAATAAGTCATATTTTGGCTTCATTATTGCCTAAATATTTTATTCTCTAAAATTCTCCAAGATTATTGTTAACTTTTACTAATATAAGATCACCAAAAGCAATTTACTTTAATTAGTATGTCACAGCTTTCATATTTTTGTTGAAAGTCTTTTCTACTTAGCGACTGTGTGTAACATTAAGCTAATTTGATGTTAATATGTTGAAATAAGCAATTCTCAATACTTTGTTTTTAATTATGGATGCCAACTTTTGTGCTTGCCATGTTATTTTCTGTTCCCTTTTGTATTCTTTTTTCACAGAGACATGATAGAAAACTTAAGTATGCCCAATAGACTGATAAGTTTGTGTTAATTAAGAAGAGACCCATTATTATAAATATTTATGGATTTAAACTATGTTCCTTTTGAATTAATCTTTATTATTGTATATCTTACATAAATCATAAATTCTTATCAGATAGCAATTTGTAGTATAATAAATCATTTCCTTTCCTCGGGTAATATTTGGTTTTATTTTAATATTATATATCATGCTTTAAACATACATGTAGATATACATATATATGAAGGAAGACAAATTCATATCTAGTTTTATTTCAGGAAAGCAGCTAATTTGAAATTTATTTCAATTTACCTAGGCACTAGATTCTGATTTACACATCTGAATTAGAGACTAAGATTTTGCATTCTAAGGAGATCCCAGAGGGCAATAATACCGCTAGTCTCTGTGGAACATGGTTAGAATGGCCGAGAATTAGAAGACTCCTAACAAGGAGTTCTAGTTTTGACTTGACTCTGATTTTAATCTTAACATAAAGACTTATCCTTCTGATTTCCTTATCTATATACAAGTAGAATCTACTGCTTCAAAAAATTGTTCTATGTTTCAATTTAAATTACTAGGAAACTTTTATAAGAAAAAAGCACAAGAGAAAGTAAAACAGTCAGATACTTCTTGTTTTTTGAATAATATATTTTGTAACTAATAAACTTAATTTCTTAATTTTTGTCCATTTAGCTTGGGATGATAGGCCCAGTTTTAAGTTTATCTTTCATTAATTATTCGTCCTCATTTTCTCTCCCCTTTTTATTTATTCATTGTTTTATTAATTCATTCAATAGGCATTTACTGAGTAGCTTCTGAGCACCCTACGTTGTGCTGGCTTCTGAAGATACAGTTATACTTCTCTCTCAAATAATTTCATTTTTTAATTTTACTGTATGCTTTATATCTCTCACATCTTTCCTCTGCCTTCAATGGACTGTTAAAATCATTCTGAAGGTTATACTTTTCTCTTTGAATCAGCTTTATCCAATTCCACACATATTTATTGATTCCTAACTATGTGGAAGCTTCTTTGACAAAGCAATACAAAATTGAGAAGTCACAAAAGAGACAGCTCTGTAATCAACTCATTTATATCATACTTGAGGGGGAGGTAGGATTTTTAACAATTCCTCAAATTACTGATATAAGGCAGAATGTGGCTGGTATGTGGTCAGACTTCAAAGACTGCTATATAAAAGGCTAAAATCACAGCTAATGTGGGGGTTTGCAAAATACTTCTTAAAGATGGCTAAATTGTGATGAAAAAGAGGAGAGAAAGGAGATAAATATTACAGGTGGAACAAGTCATACTTGTCCCTCTCTTTGCTTGTCATGTTTAATGAGTTTAGAAATGGTCTGGCATGGGTAAAAAGGCCTTAAAACTATTTGCAATAAAGTTGGAAATTCTCATAAAATCGCACTGTAATGACCTTGGATGCCAGCAACAAGAGTTCATACTTAAGGCAGGGGGCATTAAGGAATTTTTGAAAGTTAATGTTACTGTTGGCCTTCTGGCATGCATTCAAAGTCAATTTCAATTCAACTCTGTGGAATTTAAACACAAATCAGCCATATTAACTGAGTTCATACAGGGCAGATTGGCAATCTCTAGAAAGTCACTTGCCAGTTTTCATCAAGGCAACAGGGTATTATGGGCACAATATAGTGTATGTGAGGACATATGGCTGCTAGGTAAACTTGTTCACTATCTTGCTTGTCTTTTAACCTTGGAGAAGGCATTTACTTCTCTGAGTTTTCTTAATATGGGAATAAATAAACTCTGCTTATTTTCAAAGGTTATTTTGAGAGCTCAATATGGAAAATGTATGTGAAAATATTACTTTAAAAGTACAAAGACCTATATAAATATAAGGATTCCTCTTTGGCTTTTTCTTTTCCTTCCTACCCTTCTACAGGGTGAGGCATATGAAAGGGCAATCCTTTCTCCTTTTCCTTTTCCTTTAAATCAAAAAAATCTTATTTTTACTCCATCATCTTAGGACCCGGTATATACCTATTGAGAGCACATTAAAAATGGATTTCATTTGCCTGTTCTTTTTTTTAAGCCTAAATTCATCACAAAGCGATTTCTCTTTTACTCTGTAATGAATTTTTATTTGTGTGCAGACGGCTAATTATGTTATCACTATGATTTTAGCTCAAATCTCTTAAGTTATCTGCTACTCACTGGACACTAAACCACTACACACTCTGTGGAATCACTGACTATCCTCTTTTATTTGCTTTATTGCACGTTCCATTACCTGAAATTACCTCTTGGTTTATTTACTTGTATATTGTCTCTTTAGTCAATAAGATTTTATTAGTTCATTATGTGACAACGGTGTCATATGAACTGGGGATAGGAACATTGAACTGAATGATGTGTGTGCTTTTAAGGAGCCAGACAGTAATGAATATTGATATAATAATATCTATCTATATGTATAAATGTCAAAAATGCAAAAGTGTAAAAGTAAATAATGCTATAAAGAAAAGGAAAGTCAACTGAAGAATCAGAGAAAGAGTATTATTATCCTTTTATGTCAGATATGCAGGGCTTGGCCTCCTGATTAGCACTATTTATGCAAAGACCAGAAGAAATAGGGGGCCTTAGATAAGGAAAGTGTTCCAAGCAGAGAGAACTGAAGACACAAAGGCCCTGAAATGGGGCATGCTGGGTATGTTTAAGCTCAAGTGAGAGGCCCACCGTGAGCCCGTGAGCCCGGAGAGAGTGATAGTCACATGATGATAGACTGGTTTTGGAGTCCATGTTATGATCTGAGATTTTATGGTACATGTACTGGAAGAATTTAGACTGAGATGTGATGTTACCAGACTAAGGTCACTGTGGGTGCTGTGTGATGGAGAGAATATCAATTGTGAAAGGAAGGAGGACCCATGGTGTGCTGGAACTCAGTCATACTGATCCCCATAATTCTGCATGACTTTTCCTGGACACATGGTCCTGTCACTTGAAATTAACCTTGGTGGGAGTTCTACACCATGGAAATCTGAAAAATCTGTAAATTGGTGACCTCTTTTCTTTTCCCCCACTCCTCCCTTCCTGCTTATCTTTTCTTTTTCCCTTTCTTTCCCTTCTTCCTTTTCTTTCGCTTTCCTTCTTATTTATCTCTTCTCTATTTTTGTTCTCTGTCCTTCCCTCCTTTTTCTTTCTTTTATAACAATATATTTATTTTTATAAATAAAATTATTGTTAAACATTTATTAGCATGTCTCTGAGAACATTAAATGTTATTGCAGGGGCCTCCCCTGGTGGCGCAGTGGGTTAAGCAACGCACTATGAAGCAGACCACAACCACTGCAGCACGAGTTCGATCCCTGCTGCCGGCCGGGGGGGACACCCACATGGTGCGGCAGACCTCTCCTGCTGTGCCCGCTGCTCCCCTCAGCAGTGTACTTCTGTTGATCTGCCTGTTCTGCTCCCGGCTCTCTGTGGTGAATCCTCTCACCCCCCACACCTCTGGCCTGTACCCCAGTGCTTGTATGCATAAATAAAAAAAAAAATGTTATTGCAACAGTGTCCACCAGAGATGATGGTAAATCAGAATAGACAAGAGTGATGGAGAAGGAGTTGATAGGAAGTAGTCAGATTCTGGAAACAATTGATGAAGGATGTAGTAACAGACTGTTCAGTGAGTGATTGAGAAAATGATGCATCAAGAATGTCTTCCATGTTTTTCACCTGAGTAATTAAAATAGTTGTCACTGATTGTGATGTAAATGGCTTCCAGAGGAGCAATTTTGGGAGTGACTGTCAAGAGTCTGTTTTTTGGTGTTTTTTTTTTTAGCTTTATCCAAAAGGACATGTTATTTAGAAAGTTTACTGTATGAGTCTGGCACACAGAAAAGAAGTCTGGATTAAAAATATCAATTTGAGAATCATCTGTGAAGAGAAGAACATGGACTTGTTCTTTATAATTTAAATGAACTAATTGTATATTAATTTTCCAAGGTTTACTTGCTGAGTAGAGATTATAATACCAATGCATAGCTTCTGCATCTTGTTGAGATGGCAATATTAGTTGTCATCTTGATATTTTTTAATTTATCGTAGTTCAACAACTAAGTAAAAATGTCTATGAATTGATTGAAGCTTCATTTGCTCTTTTTCCAGCTGAAGTTCATACTTATGCTCTTTGCTTCTTGGAACAAATCAGCTGTAGCCAACATGTCTCAAAATCTCTTTCCAGAATCTAGAATAACAGTATCAGAATTACATGGATTTTATTATAAATGGATTTTAATGTAAATCTTGTACTCAGAAACTAAACCTATTGAATCATAATGTTGGTCCAAGAGTCTAAATATTATTGCTAGTTTCACATATAGTTTTGCCTACTCCTTCTATAATGTAAAGATATAGTATATATTATCTTTACTAAGAATCTCTCATTGAAACAATTTTTAATGATTGTTTATATATTTAAACCTGTTAATTCAATTGTCAGGAATTTATGTCCATATTTAATTTAGACATAAAGAGATACTTAAGGACAGTTTGTCTTCTTTTACAACTTTGAAACCAGATGGCTTGCTTACAGAATAAACAGAGCCAAAACAAAAAACAATGAACCTAACCCCCAAATAAACCACATACAAAATCCATGAAATAGCCCATTCCAATAATCTGAGACAGTCTTTTTTCTTTGTCCTTTTTGACATGCCATCCAGTACCTGTAGGAAAGGTTTGCTGTTTAGCAACACAAAAGTGTTTGGGTGGCAGGAACAATGACGCCTTGGTATACTGGACACAGCCTCATTCTGAGATTAAGGGTGGGCAACAAATTATATAGAATTCTAGATTTAGAGTATCCAAGATGGTAGTCTTTTGACCTTACATTGGGATTCTTAATCTATGTTCACACAATGGGACCAATGAGAAATATTGTGGAATATTTCTCTTCAATCACACGTCTTAATAAACACGTCTCATCAATTAAAAATTTGACAGTTTTTTTTGTAAAGTCAAGTCCCACTTAAACTTTCATAAAGCAAAATGTGAAATTTCAAAGTATTGTCACAGTTTTCCATAGAGTGCATGCAGTTGGTTAAGAAACTCAAATCCTAACTAATCTAGAGAGCATTTCCCTTACCAGATTCTCCAAATCTTAACTAATTATTTCCTGGTTTGTAAGTAGAAGAAACATTTTTTTTTTTTAAAGATTTTATTTATTTATGCATACAAGCACTGGGGTACAGGCCAGAGGTGTGGGGGGTGAGAGGATTCACCACAGAGAGCCGGGAGC
>JAGFMF010011629.1:5289307-5344305 GCA_019455555.1 Galemys pyrenaicus
CTGCCGCACCATGTGGGTCCCCCCCTGGCCGGCAGCAGGGATCGAACTCGTGCTGCAGTGATTGTGGTCTGCTTCATAGTGCGTTGCTTAACCCACTGCACCACCAGGGAGGCCTGTAAGTAGAAGAAACATTTTAGGTACATTGCTGGCACTAACAATGAATTATGAATTTTGATTTATTTTCCCTTTGTGTTCTACTAGGAGCACCAAAACCATAAAACTGACCAGAAGATTTAGATTCTATTTTATTTAACAAATAGATGTTGGAGCCTCCCTGGTGGCGCAATGGGTTAAGCAACGCACTATGAAGTGGGTGGCAGCCACTACCACATGAGTTCAATCCCTGCCTTGGGCCAGGGAGGTGACCCACATAGCACAGCAGACCTCTCCTGCCTCCCCCACCCACTGCTCCCCTCAGCAGTGTGTTTCAGTTGATCTGCCTGTTCTGCTTTCCACTCTGTCTCTAGTGGATCCTCTCACCCCCAAATCTCTGGCCTGTACCCCAGTTCTTGTATGCATACATAAATAAATCTTAAAAAAAAATAGATGTATTAGCACTTGATTTTTGTTTTCTCTAGACTTTGTTTTCAGTATTTCTGTGGTTCTCTTCAATATTACATTGATCAAGAACTACTTATAGTTATTTAAATTTATATAGTTTATATTTTTCTGATTAAATTTTTGAAATATTAATATATTAAATAATAAAATAACATATTAGATTTATAGTTAAACTGTTTATATATTTTATAGGGTATTTTTAAACAAAAAAGTAGACTTACCTTAAGGTAAAAAATCTCAAAGTACTGGGCTATGTTTAGATTTTGCTGTCCTCTTTTTGCATATTCATGGTCTGGAAAGGAGACGAGCTTCCTTAATGTTTTAGTTTCCAAATATTTTGCCAATTATGAGTGAACTAGGTCAACAGAGGAAAACATTCTTTTTACAGCCTACATGAATATTCGGCTGTTTGAAAAACTGGACTGGCCATTAATCATTTTGTTCATATTTGTAGATTCTTACACAGTTGAACTATAAATTATGAAATCTCATCATTAAGCATATGTTTTCCCAAATCTTCACCTCATTCAAATTCTTTCAGTTACTGTTATGGATAAATAATTTCTTGATGCATGTGACACAAATAAGATTGGCAAGAAAATGAATTGTGAAGTCTATAAAATGACATATTTAAAGCTATTTCTTAAAAACAATATCTTTAATATTGAAATTGCAGACATCAGACATTACTTTATGATGACTTAATAGTAGCATTTTCATCTAATAACAATTAAAACGTAACATTCCACTAAGAACCTCTGTGATCGAAAGAATGCTTTTTTTACAAAGCTATAGATATTGAGTAAATTAATTTGATGGTGTTTGTGTGTTCACCCATATGAAAATCTTTTTCTTTAACATATTTATGATTTTTTATACAATAATGACAACAACAATAGCCAGAGCACACGATTTGACTTCAAAGTCAGTTTATGTAAACTTAACTCTTGTGGGAACTATTTAAATAATTTTATTAAATTTTGATTGCTGTGAATTTTGATTTTTAGAAGATGTATATTTCCAAACTTAGAAAGCAGACCTACCATGAATTGAATTATTTTTACCTAGCAAAGTACTTTATTGATATTGTTCATCTTATTATTGTGCAGTAGTTTTTAGGGGTCCAAGAGGATTATATTATAGTGAATTATGTCCCATTCAGCAGATTTAAACTAAACTAGCTAAAGACTTTAGATAATCTATTTAATGAGGTTGTTTTGTTTGTTTTTTTATAAATGAAATGTTTTAAATATCTTTTAGTTCATGGAATTTTCAGTTTTATTGAATTATAATTGACATATAAAATTAATATTTAAAGTTTACATGTGGCAATTTGATATGAAGGTATATTGTAAAAGGAACCTTACCATCTTGTTAATTTATGCATTTGTCACCTCACATCTTATTTATTTTTTTTGGTCAGGACCTTGAAGTCCTACTCTCTTAGCAAAGTCAATGGACATTTTTTTTAATGATAATATCTTGAGTTTTTCTTTTCCTTTTAGGTTATGGACGATTAAAATGGCATTATAAGGAGAGCACTCAAAAATAACTCTAAGTCTGAATTATTTGAAAGACATATCATTTAAGTATTGTATTAGACTATATCATACCATATTTGGTGATTTTTTTCCCTAATTTTGTATGCTAGTGTAAGGCATAGAATGTGACAAGACCTTAAAATATATTTTTAACTAAAATAAAAATATTTTTAGCTGTACTCTGTTAGTCAATAATGTTTGGATTTGGCAAACTGCAGTCCTATTGTAGAAAACTCAACAAGTCTTTCCCTTCTAATTTAACAGTCTTTTCCTCCTCTGCTCCTTTAATCAGTTTTCCTTTTGCTGCAAATGCTTGCGAGCTCAGTGTTTTCACATTAGCAGTGATATATTTTGCTACTTTTGCTGTGCTGAGAATAATGAATGTCTATGCTGGGTTTAAACTTTTGTCAGTTAGAAGATCTATTTCTTAATGCATACAAAGTATGTATTATAGTCTTTTCTTTATTTTTTGGAGTCAGATGACATTTCAGTGTAATACATTGATATCTAATATTTATTACCATTACTGTTTAAAACCATCTATCTTAATATTTTCATATTTATAATAATATATTTTGATCAGCCATGTTTGCTTTGAAATGGACACATATCTTATACATTGAAATATAAAAATAACTTTGCCTTTTCTGATTATTAGAATAATTTAAAATATCAATTATAGTTAAATTACTAACAAATACTTTAGTAAAGCCCTAGTTTAATACAACAGATTTACTTCCGGAATCCCCTGACATGACATATACTTTTTTTTTTATACCATTAACCCAAAGATGGCTGATTAAAATATACACTTAGTAAAAAGAGTCTTGGAAATAAAACACTGAAAAGCAATGTTAAAAATAATTAGTGAATTTAGATATATGTGCACACACAAATACATAAAAAGAAATGATATGGATATATAATGATAATCATTATATGCTTTATAATTATATAGTTATGTATATTTAGATATTTATCATTATATAGATAACATAACTATAAAAGCGGTATGTTGTAAAAACTAAAAACTGACATATACAAAGAGAAAGTTAGTATTCCCTTTACTGTTTGCCTCTGTCCCTGTACTGAGATGGCCAAAGCTGGTCTGTGCCCCTTGAGCCTCACTCACATGAAGTTTTTTCAAACTCAGAAAGCTCAGATGTATATTTCTACACATTTTTTATATGACATTTTACTTTATTTTATTATTTTTATTAGATTTTTTTAAATTGTACTTGACATCATTTCTAGTCCCCAGGGGGTTCCAAGCACCATTTCACCTGTGCACCATCACCTCAGTCCCTTGTGCTCTTTCTGCCTTCATCCCCGTCTTTGTCCTCCCCTCCTTCCCCTCCTCGCCATGGTCCCTTTGGTTTATCTTAGCTTTTTGGTCTTGTTGAGTTTTTGTTTGTTTGTTTTTGGTTATAATTGCCCATTTCCTTGGGTTTTCTCTTGTTTTTGTTTTTTTTTTCTTCTTTTTTATTTTTTGTTGTGGTTGTTGTTCTTTCACATTCCTCCTAAACATGAAGCCATCCGATAGTTTTTCTCTTGCCTTCTCATTTGTTTCACTGAGTAGAATTCCTTCTAGCTCCATCCATGTTTTCTACACATTTTTTGTCAGTAAGAATTTATCTTTGGTTTTGCCATTGTTTTTATAAACAAACTACTATAAACACTGCTTTTCAACTGTTTGCCTAGTTATCCCTTCTGGTAAATATACATGATACTCCATATAATGGCATACTACCTTTTAATTAAAGAAAATGTTGTTAGTAACCTGATGTTTAGTATCTTCCTCCTATTACAATCATAAATTAGAAGGTATCCAAATGCTGTAAATAGAAAATATTTGATTTTTTAATTCCAAATTTGGTAACTAGATAAAAATGACTTCAAGTTCTCTGTTATAACAGGATATCAAGATTTACAAAGTAACTCAGTAAACAACGAATCTTGTACTGATCTACATGTGACCATCTCCAACAGTATTTGATCCCCAATAGAGTACAGCCTGCTTTGCTACATGTTATGGTCATATACTTCATACAATACATTTCATGAAAAAAAAATCACATCATAAAACCATGTGTTTCAGTAGGAAGGAATGAGTTAGGGGTTGGATTTGCTATTTTGATGAACCTTCTAACAGGGCTTAAAATCTTCAGTTTCTCCTTTGATTTTGACTGGGCATAATGAAGACAGCAAAAGTAAATTAAGCCATGGAGTTAAATAAATGAACCTAATTCAAGAAAAATAGAGTAAAAATATTTGAGAATAAATGAATAACATTATATAATGAAAGCATTATTAGCATTTGTTTAGAGTGACATCATCAGAAAGGCATATATGTATATATACTATATAAAATGTTATGTCACATATTCATCATTCTGTATGTTACATACATATATACACATAGTTATGTGTCACTTAACAACAGGGCAATAGTCTAAGAAATGCATCATTTAGTGATTTCACCTTGTGAACATCACAGAATGTACTTATATAAACCCAGACAGTATAGCCTATTACCCACATGGGTATATAGTGACCGTTACTGTTGAGCAGAATATCATTATGTAGAATGTAACTATATACACTAAAAATGGACATTATAGTGATGTTACAGCTCATTTGTATTTATACATTCCATACATTATATTAATATACCTACCATGCATCTGAATTTTGTTCCCATAAATTCTACATAGAAGGAATATTTTTATTATTTTATTAGTTTAGCTTTCCAAACTAGTCAGTTTATGGAAATCTTTGTGTGAGGGTAGGTTTTATGTGTGTATACACACAAACATATATGTGTGTAATAAGAGTTAACAGTATGGATAAGAGAGAGCTGTCCCAGCTGAAACTTGGAGAAGAAATTGACAAGAATGATCCAACTAAATATTTATTGAACACTTACTATGTGCTAGATAATCTAAGTAGGAGGATACCAATAGTGAATATGAGTCTCAACAACAATGATTCGTATATTCTAGTGGTGGTGATGGGAGCAGAAGAAGGGCAGACATTAACCAACAGGAAAACAAAAAAAAATTATTTTTAAAAAGTGTCAAATACTGTGAAGAAAAGTAAAATTGGTGAGTGGCTAGGAGAAGGGTCTTTTCTGTGTTTCTGTGTTAAGTAGGGAAGACTTTTCTGAACTGGTATCATCAGAAGAGACATAGAGTGTGCTGTTATCTGGGAAAGAGCTTCCGAGTCAGGGTCAAGTATTCACAAAAAAGGCACTGTAGGCTCTTCCATCCATACCGAAGTGGCCACTGCAGTGGGTCAAGCACATGAAAACTGTTGTGGGTCATGTTAACAATATTGAGGGTTTTTTTCTCCTAAGTCAAATAGGAAGTCATTCATTGGACTCTTTTGATCAGCAATGTTAATTGATTTACATTTTAAGAATCTGCTTTGATGTGTATAAACCAGCTTGTGAGAAAAGTGTGAGATTAGTTAAACACTTATTCTAGTATATGGGAAGAATAGACTGTATACAAAAACTGGTTTGAATACCATTATATTTAATTTGTAATTTATTTAATCCTCTCAGTGCAATAGAATAATAGTTACAGAATCTTTAAAGCAATATTGACATATACTGTATTCTATGTAAATACTAGAATCTTTAAAACTATTGGCATATGGAAAATTCTATGTAAATACTATTATGTCCATCCTCTTTGTCATCATCATTATTATTAGCATTATCTAGAAGCATAATATATGATTGTAGAAAACATTGTGGTTCCCTCAGTATTTTTACATGCATGACCTTTTCTACTTGCTAAAATCAAACATAAATTAAGGATTTGGGGTATGCTGTACTACATAGTTACTTAAGAGTATGTGTAATATCTAATGCTTTATTCTGAAGTTGCTACATACGTTGTAATTAAAACCTAATTTTATAAAATAACAGCTAAAATATACCTATGTGCATTGTTTCTATTTGCATTTTTAAAATCATATCCTAAGTAAAATTTCCCTTCTCACTTACATGAAAAATTTGTTTCAAATAACTAACATTCAACTTGACTTTTCTAAGTATCTGTTAATGCTTAGAATGTTGGAATCCATTTTTTTAAGTCATATGGGAAGTCATGCACTGGAGGCTTTTGATATGTTAATTGATTTACATCTTGTAAATTTCTTATGTATACTGTTATTTTATGTAATTTTTTCAACCTAAATTGGTCTAAGTGGCATATACCTTTACACAACCATGAATAATAAGAACTGTAGTCTTTAAAATCCATGGCTTATTATTGAAAATAGTTCTGTAAACTCTCCTTCAACTTACTGCTACTTTAGTTTCAGGAGAACTGCTTTTTAACAAAGGTATATAGGGAATACAAATCATTTTCATGCAGTTACTTTTTGTTTTGTGTAGTTTGTTTTGTTTTGGGTGTGACTGGTATTATTATTTAAACCTGGTGGAGTGACAGAAAGTGTTGATTTTAATTTTAGTTTGAAATATTGACATTTTAAAACATAATTTTTTTTGGTAAAAAAAAAACAATAAATCAATAAGTCAAATGGACTGATATAAACACAGGTAGAATGTTCTAGTCTCTAAGTCTAGCAACCCAATTTATACACCTTAGATCCTTAGATATATTCACTTATTTGCTGTTTAAATATACTGGATAATTTCAACATATTCCACATTTAGTAGTCTAAATTAGAAGAAAAAAGTAGAAAATATATTTGAAATCACAAGAGGTTTTGGTATCGATCTGAAATGTAAAGGAATTCCATGTATACCTGTCTTTTAGCAAACATTTCCAGTTCAGCAATATATGAACTTGTTTCTCTGAGGCCAAATCTGAAATAGTCTAAAATGCCTAAATTAAAGCTGGGTGTTGGCTAAATAACATATAATTAGTTAATAAAAATCAGCATAACTCATTTTTAATTTTAGATGTCAAGCAAATATTGAAAAGTTAATTTAACATGTCAAACACCTTCCAAATAAAAGTATTAATATTTACATAATATTCTGTCATAAATGCATTTTTATGGATCAATCTGGAAATTAAATGACTGCTCTTTCAAAAGCTGGTATGACAATTTCCAAAGAGAATTGAGATATCAGAAATAAAATCCTAAATTCAGTCCTGTTTGCGATAGCCTGACATTAAAGTGTCCTGACAGAAGTCACCATAGAGAGCTGTTTGTTTGGCCTTTTGTCCTGCCACTGAGTGTACATAGCTCAGCTGATTTCTAGAAGCTGTTAGATTGTGGGAACAGGGCCAGGTTTCTCTTTTCTTATAAGAGTCCAGCTCTGCACTGCATAGACATGGCTCTGTCAGCGATGGCCGGCATATATAGGGGTGAACCCCCAATTCCTGTAGACTTGTGATATGGCGCAGTCATAACACTGTAACATCCTAGGCTGAGCACAGCCTCATGTAGCTTGTGTTTACTCTGCCTCTTGATGTCATCATGGTTCCTCGTGCTTGTTAGTCTCTTCTTGTTTGGTTCTCCATGGCATCTGAACCAGGATGAAAGCATTTAACAATGCATTTCTCAGGATATCCATGTGATTTTGTTAAATAACTGAAGACTGTATAAGGTGCCATTGTGTGATTTCTAAATCTAGAATCATGGGTACTCACTGTGAGGGGAGAGAGGGATGCAGAGAAAAGGCTGCAAAGGCCCAAGGGAACCCCGCTTCTGTGCCAGGGGGCATGAAATCTGAGCACTCATATTACACTGTGTAAAAATAGTGTTGAATTATTAGTATTTTCTGCACCCCATAGTCCTAAATGCAAATGAACTATAGTATTCTAGATAATACCACTGAAACCAGATTTTAAAAACCTTACCTCTATTAGACTAAGCAAGAGATACTCAGAAAAATACTCAAGTTGGTTCCTTCCTTAGTCATTTACAAGAATACATTGAACTAGTTTTTCTTTTCCCTACATGTGGTTGGTTAAAATCCAATAACTCTCATCTAGATGGACATCACTGTGAGGAAGCAAGAGAGCTGAGGTTTCTGGAGCATGGTCCATGGGTCCTAAGAGAGTTCTAAGAACTCACTGTTTAATCAGTGAGTATGGATATCATCTCCATTTAGAAAATGTCCTAAATATTTGAGACTTATATTGTGTTTCTTGACTCAAGTAGTAAATTATGTATACTTTAATAGTTTATAATTTGGTTTTTTTGATTATTTATTTTAGTATCCATGACTATTTGGAAAAGACAATAACCCAGTTTTTCAGCCTAGTTAAAAATTTTAACATAGGTCATTATGGGACAAATCTGATCAATAGTAAAATATATTTCTATTCTTGTGAAACATTAAGACTTCTATAAGGTCGCATAATTATATCCCCAAAGGAAGTTTTACTTTTATTAATAAGTCTCTCCCTTTCTTTAAGATGATATATTTATCTATATCTATATTTATACAGATTATATTATAGATTATAATATATTATAATAACATATATAATATTTAAGTGAAAATACTTTAAATGCAAAAAGTCATATTTACTGAATAGAATGTGAATAGACTTACATTTACAGTCTTTTTATCATTTTACTAAAATCCATTTCTCATCACTGTTATTGCTTAACTTCTATAGGGTGGGTTTTGATTTGGTGCTTTAAAAACATTTATTAAGGATAAACTTAATAATATATGAATTTATCAAGTCCAGATGTTATTGTTCATGAAAAACTTGAATTTTTATTTTTAAAAATTATACACATAGTTTGTGATAGAGGGGAAAAGATTGAAAAATCTTTAAAAAGGAAATAATGAAATGATTTATTGACAGTTATGCTGATGAAGTACCTTATTTTTAATAACCTCTTTTCTATTTTCAAACTCTTACCCCTAAAAATTATTCATAATAGCTGATTCATTTAGCTAGGGCTAAGAGATATGCTTTTAATTTGGAAAACATGGAACACAGAATTTAAACATAGGCATCAGTAGAGAAAACTGTTCTCTAATTTGTCACTAATTCACTGCTTCCTATATTAAAACTAGCAATTCACAAAATCCTCACACACAGAGTCATTGTTTTCTGTGCATGTGGCAAGCTGATAGTTGCTTTATAAAATGTATTATTAAATTGCTATTACTGCCATCTAGTGGGAAGAGATAATCCATGTTCACTATGTCAAAATTGTATTTAACGTTGTCAAGTTCTAGCAGTAAAGGACCATTTGTTAGTATGGTAGTCGGCCAACGAGCAACTGGAAAGACATAATCTTGTGAATATTGCAACAGTATAGACATTTGATCATTGCATAAACTGGAGAGATTCCTGGGTGGGACAAAAGGGTGAGAAGAAATGTACATACGTGATTTATTTTGAAACGGGAGTTACATATAAAATTGTTTCTCACTGTACACAGTAAAGTTTCCGGAACCAGGACAATCTTATTATTTATGCACTTATTTTATCTTTATGTAGTGGAATGTAAATAGATTGTTTTTCATGATCTCACAAAATCTTGTCCTCGTCCCCCTTTAAGGTACACAGGAGTGACTTGGGAATCTTGTTACAATGCAGATTGTACTCTAGTAATCTGGAGTAGGACTTGAATTCATATTTCTGACAATTCAGGGGATGTCCTTGTTGCTGTTTACGATCAAGTCATGCTCTGAGTAGTGGCAGCCTTTGAGTTGGTTATCAAAGGAAATGAGTCCAAAAATGAAGCAAAACCCCACTGGTACACTTCACTGTTTATTTTCTTATTATAATGTAGTAGAGGAGTTCATTCAATATCTATATAGTTAAATTCTCAAACACATTGCTTTGCTTTGCTGTTTATTGTGTATGTAACTTGAGCACATCTCTACGCCTCAGTTTCATCATCTGTAAAATAAAATAAAAGTCACACTAACACCTCATGGTCCTTATGAGGAATAAATGATTTTTAAAAAAAAAACTCATCATGAATCATGTGAAATTGCTTCGCTAATAGATTAAAAACAAATATCCATTCATTTATACAGTTAAAAATAAATCTGTAAGTTATTTAGTATAATGTCTTACACCTGGTACTCAATGAATGTTAGCATCAACAAGTGACTGAGTAAACTTATAGGAACATATGAATATTAACATCCTGTAAATTCATTCATTGAAGAGAGACTTTTGAAATTTCTGTAAAAGAAGCCTGATGTAAATCTGTGAAAGGATGTATCTTGAGGTTTCATCAAGGCAGCCAATAAATAAGAAATTTTTGGTTTGTTTTCTAAAGAAGTCCATTTTGGTATGGGAAATAAAAAGAAGCATACCACATTAAAAATATCGGGGTTATTTGTATATTACCTAGAACCAAGCCTTGAGTAGAAGGGCAATGCATTTATTTCTTAGAGTAATTTTAAGTTCACAGAAAAAAAATATGAGAGAACTTTTCCTATTTGTTCTCCCTGCCATCACCTCTGCATGTCCTCCCAAACTATCAACACCCACCCTATCTACATTTGTTACAACTCATGAACTTGCATTGACACATCATTATGAATCCAAGTCCACAGATTACACTAGTGATTACTTTGGGTGGTGTACATTGTGTGGATTTCAGTAAATGTATGATGACCTGCTGTATCCATCATTACAGTATCACACAGAATAATTTTATTGCCCTAAAATCCACTGTCTTTCCCCTATTCATCCCTTCCTCTCCCTTAACCCCTGTCAATGGTTGGTCTTTTTTTTTTTTCTTTCTTTCTTTTAAAATCTCTACAGTTTTGCCTTTTCCAGAATGTCATATGGTTGGATCATACAGTAGGTAACCTTTTCAGACAGTGCCTTTCATTCAGTAATATTTATTTATGGTTCCTGCATATCTTTTTGTGACTCAACACCTCACTTCATTTCACTATTTGGATGTAGCAGTTTATTTATATGGGTGACATATTGTAAAGCAGCATCAAATTCAGATCATGGAGCAGCACAAGACATAGAGAGGCAAAGACTCTTGATATATTTAATAATTATAGCTTGGTGTGAAGAACATAGGCCATGAAAAATATATTGTTTTCTAAATTATTAGAGCAAATCATATTTTATGTATTTAAGTGCTGTCATGTCTTTCTTTGCTATTTATATTATTTGAGTTATATGTTGAATTATAAAAATATGTGATGAAATATTCATATTTATAGAGTTTTACTAAAAAAGTAGATTTTAGCACTGTGACTGCATGAAATGATGGTAACTTTTATCCACTTAGATGAAAAACACTCCTACTTCTTTTGAATTGTTAGTAGCTTTGCATATTTGTATAGCTGTTTCCAAGTTTTATCCCTCAGGTTTTAAGTTTTGTCTGAAGTGAACTTAATTTTGCTCTGATGAAGTATTGTTGGTGAGCTGCAAAGAAGCATGTAAAAATCTAAAATTTTAAATTATGATTTAGAGTAAGGGTGAGATGCTATTATTCACTTAAATTGATACTAATGGATAGTCATTTGAGCAATAATATTTTCCTTGTCTTTCTGAAAATCCTCTCTAAAATTTGAGAATGTGAATTATTTTCACTGTTCAATATATAGCAAATGTAAACCAGTTTTATAATAAAAGTATTTTTTATTGCTATGTGCTTTAAATACTGATATGCTAAGCTGTGAGCGCAGAAGTAAGCAGCATGCAAGTTTGTATACTCTCTTCAGCACGGACAACATATGCAGCTAAGAAATAAAATTATTAGACTATATTTACTGGATGATGGAATTATTGAATTCTATTCCCTAAAGATGTACTTTTAATGTTGTGTTGCAGCACAAGAAAAAAAATAAAGGGCTAACATTCTGACAATATCTATACACACAAAAGAATTTGAAAGCAGGAGCTTAGCTATTTCTTTACTTAAATTCATAACAACTGTCAAAGTCAAAACGTGGAAATAATCCAAACATGTATCAGTTGAGGAGTGAAAAAACAAAATGTGGAATATGCATGCACTAAAATAATATTTAATCTTAGAAACAACGAGCTCATTATATTTCATTCATATAGTATATAAGATCTTTGAACATATTATGCAAAGTGAAATAAGCCAGACACAAGAACAGATATTGTATAATTTTAATTAAATGAGGTACATGGAATAGTTAAATATCTGAGGATAGAAAGTAGAACACTGGTTACTAAGAGCTAGGGAATAGGGGAAATAATGAACTAAAGTTTATTTGGTATAGAGACCTAACTTGGGATGATAAAGTTCTAAATATCTACAATGGTGATATAATGCCACTGAACCATATAAATGGGTAAAATTATGCATTATATGATGTGTCGTATACTTTAGCAAAATATAAAAAAGATCTGTGAAAAAGGTTAACAGGTTTCCACTTATCATACAATTTTAAAAAAGTGACTTTAGGAGCTATACAATTAAGTGAAAAGTAATCCATCTATTCTCATACTTGTTCATGTAGATTTGAATGTGAATTTATTTTGCTCAAATCTTAAGAAACTTAAAAAAAGCTATATGATGAAGTTGCTATTAGCCTTATCTACAAAGTTTAACACTCTTCAGTCTGATGTGATTATGAATAAAAGTGAATATAATTATATACACAACAAAAAGGAAAAGTAAGAAAGAAAAGCATTTAAATGAATTTCCTCCAGCAATGTTACTAGCACTCAGTGTCTTAGTTTTCATTTTCTAAATTGGTCATTGTGGGAATAACAGGAGAATTAAAAGCACACAATGAGTGCTCCATGATGGTTATTATTGTCCCTTTTCTTCTACTGTGATTGTTGTTACTTGAACATCTCAATAAATTTGATATAAAGAACAAGATGTTCCACTAAACACTGTAAATGTATTGCTTATGGGGGTTACAAAAATGGCTCCAGGGACAAATGCAAATATGTTAAAGAGGTAAGCACAAATGTAAATGCTAGAGAGTCAGTCCTTCCCTTAGCCCCTCTTGTAACTGATTCCTAAGTTTCTTTGGCTTCCAACATTTTATCTCCAACAAATTTTGAAAGAGCCAGTAGGTTTCAAGCAAGGAATCACACAAGTAGGTTTATCACGGATCACACAAGAAGAGAAGGGGCAGAAAGTGCCCTGAGTCCCACTCTGCGCCTCAGAGCAGCAGGGGTCCTGGTTTTATATTTTATTGGATGATGGTTTTATGGTTTTTATGGGGTGGCAGGGAACAGCTTCATAGTGTGTTTTAGGCTGGGCTAACAGGGGCCTGGGCTGACAGGTTACTTGGGTCTACATATGCCATTTGTCTCAACAGCATGTTAGGTCTCTGCTCTAAGATGTGTTAGCACGCTAGTGAGTCTTCAGTCACGACTACATCTACAGCACAGTGGGGCATGGAGGCCTCTGCAGGGCACAGTATCTGTTTCTTACTGGTGACTGGCTGGCCAGGATTTTGTGGAATACCTATTAGCCTGGGGGCTCGATAACAGGAAGGTTAAGTAGGCAAAATCTAAGTCCAAAGAACTCTGTACCACTATGCGAGGAATAGAGCTAATAGTATCATCAACCATGTTATGTAGTCATTTTCAGCTTACTAAGTTTGCACTTTCATAAGTGACTTCATTTCACCTTCACATCATCCCCTCCAAAATTCCTATGACAGAAAGTTAATTTTGAAATTTCAAAACGAAAGCAAATATTGTGACTGGCAGTGTCACCAAGTGAATGACACAGCAAAGACTGAACATCAGGTCTTGTGACTCCAAGTTCGGCTTCCTCCTTTCTGCACTGCTGCATATCATACAGTAGGTGTGGACCAACATAAGCTTTCGTTTTATGTTTTCATTGTGTTGGATGCTTAGTCCATGAATTAATTAAAATAAATGATGACAAGGAATATATTAATCCATAATTGATAGTTACTTAAATAGGAATTCCTGGATCTAAGTGCCCAATTCAATTGAAAGTTATAATCCTCTTCATCAGTCTCAGTTTTGATAATCCTACAAGACATAAAATTCCTGCAGTAAAGGTAGAATAATTCTTATCTTTAAATCTTAAAGAATATTCATAATGAAACTTTAGCAGGAGTTGAACTATAAACCAGTTATAATACCATCATGGAGACATCGTGTGTTAACATCATTTTGAATTTTTTCCACAAATGTTTTTTTTTTCCTCTGCATTTATCATTTTTCTTCATAGAAATTTGTTTATGTGATATCTTCATTGCCTGTCTTCCTATCCCAGATTTTCTAAACATTTAGGATTTGCTTTATGAAGCACAGACAGATTTTTACTATCACTGCTTCTTCTAAAATTACTCCTGTATGGTCATTGTTCTGGGCTGAAACTACCACCATCAGCATTACCTCACTTTAGAAAACATACTGGTTTGGTTTTATGTGGAAACACGGTATAACTGGATGGCTTTGCTAATATAATATGCTAATTAGAAACAGTTTAATGACCACTTTTATTATGTAGAAGCTTATTATATTTTGTTTTCATACATCTTTATAGAGTTAGACATTTTGTTAGTGTTGACGTATTGAAGGAATGTCATTTGTTTTGTTAATTGCTATATGCCACTAAAGTTTATAATTCTACCAAAGCAAATGGTAACTTTGCTTTAAAAAGACCTATGTAAAATCCAAAAGACTTAACTTACTTTTAGAGTACTCTCTTTTCTGGATAGATAGTGTGAAAAACTTGCATGTGTAAAGCCTAACTTGTTTTAGGTAGATAGTCTATTAGAATGGAAAAGAAAATATTCCAGGGAGCAGCAAAAATTGGTTACCTAAGAAAGAAGTATAGTTAGCCAAAGTATGAATAAAAATTATCCTTGGAATTTAGATTTACATTAAAAGTAACCATATAAATCACCAGTAATATTTGTAGCTGATGTCAGAAAGAAAGAAAAAAAGATTAGTTTGAAAATGGACTTTGGATAAGATCTCAAGGAATGAAAAATGTAAGCAAAATTTAGTTCAGATTATAGATATAAAACACTGCTGTATCATTTGTTAATTACATGGCACTGGAAAGAATAATAAGCATTAATAAAATGTCATTCAGGAGACTTTTAGATACTGTATTTGTCGTACAAATGTTGAATGTTTATTGTGAAAATAGCATTTGGAGATAAACAAGAAATAATGAAATTATCTGTAATCCTGTTTTGAATATAAACTATGTGTGTTAGGGTACATAACATTTCATACATTTTTCTATGCACATAATTTTTTTCTATGTATGTTAATTGCTCCAAATTATATGCATTCTCTTATCATTAGCATTTTAAACATTTACGTGAAATAACTCTTTATGTCATTATAGTTTTTAAAATGTCATTTTAACTAAAAAGTGATATCCTTAATGTTTCTGGTTTGAGGCTCCTAGATGTTTCTGGATTTTAGGGTTCCTCAGTCCTTCACTGTGGCCATGAAAGATTTCAAAGCCATGTCTTTAGCAGAAGCAAAAGCAAAGTTTATTTAGAGACAGAATGAAAGTACATCCAGGGAGAGGCAGTCAGAGGAGAGGGAAGAACAACTATGAGGGAAAGTGGGGGCTCCTGGCTTAAGAAGGGTACAGGAGGCTGCTCACTCTGTCCTTTCCTGGGGTGTAATGCGAAGGTGCTTCCAGGGTGTTGGTTTATCTGTCCACCAGCAGTTTCTCAGTCACTCCTTCTACTGTGCTTTGGTTGTATAACTTTATCAGCCCTAACACACTGTTGGAGAGCTCTGCCTGCTGCCTCTCGCTTTCTCTGGCTTATTGGCCTGCTTGTAGGTTGGGGTGGGGAGCTGCATTCCCCACTTTGGGTGTTTCTTGTCCTCACCCCTCCCCAGGCTTTATTGGTTTTGGCAAGTGTTTCCTGCAGCTCTGGGTAGAGTTGGCCATTTGAATTTTTCTTTTAGGCATTGCCCTCTCTGCCCTAACTCTCACACTGAACATTTCAGATCCTATCTCCTCCCTGTTGATTTCTACAAAATAACTCCTTGGAAGTGATAGAGAGCAACATTTCAGAATAGTCTCACTCTTCTGTAACTCCACACAAACTCCCTTTGTGTATTTTAAGTGCTTGTGAGTGTGACCTTTGAGAGTAATTGCATTTGATCCTTGGGACCTCTAGCACATTCTAGAGACTATGGACAGTTGAGAGTGGGCATGCTGGGTAGCTGAGACCAAGCCAAGTTTATAGAATGCAGACATTTATAAGAATAGGCCCAGTTCAGGTGCAAGTGAATGGGGGCCAGGAAATACTTCTGTCAGAGGGAAAATGAGTGTTGAAAGGTATCAAAAATTGGAGAAGCATGAATTGTCAGAGGGAACAGCACATCCATACCCTAGAGGATAACTAAAGACTGTGATGGATGTTTTATTTATTAATTCTAAATTTCCTCGACATACATTAGTTATTCTGATAGTTACTAAGGATAGCACAGTTTTATATACCGTTCTTAGTTTCAAACAGCTTGTAAATTCTATAGGAATTCATATAGTAGTAGAAATGTTAGTTCTGATTTTGGTAATCTAGAAATTTATGATGAAAAAAGTAGCTGATATCAAGTATTTTATGAAGGGTTTCACATTTTATCCTCACAACACTATGAGATAAGTTGTTATTAGCAGGATAACAGAGTATATGGTGGTTACAATTTAGGAGCCAGAATGTCTGGGATTGAATCCCAACCACTTACTATTGTGGCTTTTGCAATTTGTTTAACTGTGCTTCAGTTTTCTCATCAATAGAAGAATTGTTGCAAAGGCTAAGTGTATTAATATACATAAAATGCTTAGGAGTGACGCTGCCAATGTTATTTAATGTTACTAGGGATTTTTGTTTTGTTTTCTTTTGTTTTTTGGTGGTGAAGAAATTACTGTGTGGACAATTTAGGTGATATGCCCAAGTTATTCAGGCTGGACATGGTGGAATGAGGAGTGATTCCAATTCTGTTATCCTCTGAATTTGAGTTTCTAATTCAATCACTTTGATATTTTAAACTTTAAGCATGGAAAGAATGAGTAAAAGATAAGGATTTTGATCATGGATGACTAGAATGATTTGTGAAGTAAGGGAGAGTCTATGAAAGGTTTTGTTGTTGTGGCTGTTGTTTTTGGAAGAAGTAAAGGTCTTGAATTGCTGCTGGTATGCTGAGGCATCAGAGTGAAATGTGGAACTGTTAGCTAGAAATTCTGGACTAGAAGTCAGGGGAGTGTAGGAGTAGAAGTTGAGATTAGGGAAATAAATCTGTGTAGTGTTAAGAGTGAATGCTGTGAAAGTAGAAAAGACTGACAGGGAGATAATATTTAAGAAGAAAAAAAGTAAAGGCCAAGGTCAAAAGTCATTGCCTTCTTAACCATGGGGGAGAGAAGCTGCTAAAAGATTCAGAGGCAAAGCTGACAGAGTCCAGTTGGAGCCAGTGATAGTCTATTAGAATGGAAAAGAAAGTACAAAAGTTTCAATAAGGATAGAGCAAAACCTCCAGTTAACAGGGTGGAGGGGACTAGCATTTTTGAGTCTGTTTGATGCTGAGATTGCTCAGGAGGTACAGGCCTCATGGGATTTGAAGAGTCTGACATACCGCCATTTGGAGATGGGGCAAAAGAGGTAGGATGATGTGGGCCTGGGGAAAGTACTGTTTTATACTGCATGCAAACTTACTGAGGCTCTACTTCATGTCTGCCCATCTCAGGTCTGGAATGATTTTTCTATGATGTCAGAGTCATCTGGAATTGTGGTGTAAGAGTCAATTTCCTCAGTCTTTTAGATGGAAAACTGCTGTCTTGTAACTACGCATTCATTCTCTTGCTGACTGTATGTTTTTGGAAATACTAAAAATCTGGAAACAAAGGAACACAGAGATTTATAGCCCACACACACTACTAGCCTCGTGTGACTATTCACATTTTAGTTGATTAAAATTAAGTAAAATGTAAAATTCAGTTTCTCAGTTGTACTCTGTACATATCGAATATCCAATACCACATGGGGCTTTGTACAGTCAGATTAGGTGTTGAGAACTGTAGAATATGTCCGTCATCACACAGAACGCTATTGGACAGTATCGCTTTAGATAGCATATGTCTTAATATTTCTGTTATTTAAACAATCTGGCAATCATAAGGCTACTTTTTATATTTTGGAGACTTTCAAACCAAATAAATAGAAATAATAAACAATAATCAGCAGCAACAAAATCTTTTCTTTCACACCCTGATTTACTAAGGACTCTCACCATCTATGATCAAACATTTTCTTTATCTCACTTCATATACAACATTTTACCTTAATAAAAACCTTCCTTAAATCATAAACATGAAACCATCTATGACTTGACATTCCATCAGTCTAAAAATAACAGTATCAGTCTATCAGTGTGATCTAGAGATAATAATTAAAAACTAAGTAATGTCTAAGAAAGAAATGAGTAAAGGAACATGATAAATTTTTCTTTATGAATTACTAAAAGAGCAATTCCAAATTTGGATTATATAATGGCTATTTTTATTCTATTGAAAAATGAAAGAAAAAATATCACATGTAGATGTTCACTGGAAATTCTGTAAGAGAAATTTGATTTTTTTCTTACTTGATAAATACTATTTACGTTCAGGAGGAATAAATTCAGCTTGTCAATAAATGAATTTTATGTCACTTTCAAAATTATTTTGATTAATAATATGAGAGATAACTTATTATATATTGCTTGTGGTTGATAATGTAATGAAGTTACGCCAACTGCAGATAATTAGTGCTTAGTTTCACAAATATGCAAAATACTAGCAAAGTATAATTCCTTGATGACCTCCACAATTTTTCTAGTACATTTTCTGTTTAACATGAAGGCAAATCAGTGTTTCTACATACCTTTTCAGAATCTGGAAAAATCTTAGAGATGGGTATAATATTTAATTTGCAAAATATAAGAGGAAAGAGAAGTGTTTCTCTATGTGTGTACAATATGTTTTTTGGCTTTTCTTAGTCAAAAATTTCCCAGTATGGTCTACCATAAATTCCCTTTTATTTTTTGTTTCAGTTTATCAAAGACACCAGCCCATTTATCATTTCCAGAAATTCTGACTTTCAGTCACATATGGAAAGAGCTATGAAATTGAGTTTTCTCTAATTATTTATATTGAGATAAAATATATAGCAGATTCCATTTGAGGAACACTTTATAGTAAACAATGAAATTATAGTTTCTAGAAGTTAATAATGATTATAAAATGACAATTTACTTACTGGTCTCTTGTTAAAAAAATATTAGAGAAAATTATAACAAATGTTTTAATAAAATTAATTTTACTTTCAACTAAAGTGTAGAAATAAATAATGAGTGTTCAGTTTGTAGGGTCTTAACTAAGGAGAAGTAGTAAACAAAATAGGTTTGTTAATGGTTACAGTATGGATTATCTGCACTAAAAGGAGAATAGATACAGTTTTGGGGAAAACATCTAATACTAGAGCACAGAATGAAGCTAGAAAACTGTTGAAATTCTTTTTATTTCAAGAAACTAATTTTACTCCTTCTTTTACTGCTGTGCTACATTTTCACCTCTTTCTTATACAAAATGCTTAAAAAGGTAAGTCATTATTGACATGCATTTCCTAAAAACATCATTGTAAATTACCCCTATGCTGTTGAGTTCAAATTATATATAGAACCCAAGGATGGCTGTATTTAGAAGCTTGAAATTCTAGTTAGGTTTTAGTTCTCTAGGATTACAAGTGAATGATCTATTTAAGTCATTTGTAATTTCAATTTTAAGTTGTATTTTAAAATGAGTTTCTCTATTGTATTGTAAGGTCCCAGGCTCTTGGATCATTTAAGCCCTGTCACCATCTTGATCTTTTCAGTCAATTTGTTTAAACATTTCCAGGAGAACATGGGGTCAGTAGCTGCACATTTAATATTCCCCTTCTATTTTATATCTTCCTTCAATTATTGCATGATTAATTCAACAATTTCCTTTACCTAGTTACCTAAAGTTTTATGGTGCCTTCACCACTGCTTATCATTGTGACTTTAATATCAGTCAAGTTTAGTTTTAGGTGCTTAACTTTGAAACTTAAAAGTTTAATTTACAGTCACGTAGGATATGTTTAAAGACACTGTTGAATTTTCTTTGTAAGGAAAAATACCTGGGGCAATATTTATTCATTCATTCAATCAATTATCTGTTTGTTTGCTTGTTTATTGAAGTAACTCATTAACCACAGTGTATATGATTCAGAGATATAGGGTACCGCTTTCAGAATTATATTACCACACCATAGCCATCAATAAGTCACCCTTAGTCCTTGACCATAGTCCATTTTACTTTATCCTGTGTTTGTTCCCAAGCCTCTCCCTCCCAATTTATAGTCATTAACTCTAAATTTTGTAGTCATGTTTCTAGGGTTTGTTATTGGTTTGTATTTTTCTGAGTCTTGAAATCAAGTCCAGCAGGACAAGACAGAAGCATTAGAATGGGCCTTACATTTTAATGCAGAAAATTATCTACAAAATCTATAGATTTTCTCAAGAATTTTTTCCCAAGAAGAAAGCATGCAGATTTAGAATAGCACGTAAAAATGACAGATATTAAAAAAACAAACAAGCAAAAACTTTGGTTTATATTAGACTTTGGTTCCTACCAAATCCCTTGTTTGAAAAACCTGTCCACAAAATCTTATATTACATTCTATTTGTATATTTTCTTTGCCATTATACTAAATCATGTATGTTGAAAGTCTTTAAAAAAAATGGATACTGGTTTTGAAATATTCATGTGTATACAGACTTTTTGATTGAAGGAAAAAGTGTTTAATGAAATCAATCCTTCCAGACTTTAAATTGCAATCCAATTCACATGAATACGAATGAGCTTAAAAATAATATTGCATATGTATAAAAAGTCAAATAAAGGAGTTATAAATCAGCAGTTATATTTGTATCTCTTTAATTTGAAGTCATGATAAAAGAATTGCTCTACTGCAGCTCATTAACACACTACTAAAAAAATGTATTTTTTTCTTCTTTTATCTTGCCTGATTATGTATTGTCATAAAATAGAACTATGACTTCTATAAATGTGAAAAAAGTTATTTCTGAGAAATATTATGGGCAATAAGAAATTGGCTCAGGTAAACTACTTTAGCATTGCCAGGGGTTTATATGGAGATCAAATTTATCACTGTAAATTCATAACATTTAATTTCATAGCTTTGGTATTATTGCTGTTTCTACATATATTTGTTAATGCATATCTAATCATTTTCTTCAGTTTTCTGATTCTCTTCTCTTAATTTTCTATAAGATTTTGATAAATTGAATGTTAATAGTGGTCATGATCTAATTAGTTTATCTTAAAAACCCATAAAACATTACATTGCTACAACAAATTATTCCATATATGATTAAGACTAAAAAATCAAGTTTCTTTCAACCAAAAATCTTTTCTTATTCATATTGTGCTGTACAGAATTGACTGATATTTTTATTTATAAATATTAATTTAAAAAAATAAAAATAGAATTTAGAGTTGGTATCTAAATCATTTAAATATCTACATAATATTGACTATCTCATATTGTAACATAAATCAGTATAGTTTCTGTTGACAGGTAAATGCCAAAATAAATAAAAATAAGCAATTTAAACATGTAAGTGCATAAAGGTCAGCTTAAGGTACTAAACTTAGGAAGAAAGTGTTAAATTTATGAATAAATAAGACAGTATGGAACTTTTATGCTAACAATAAGGAACTGGGTACAGATGTATAATTGGGTCTTGGAAGTGAATGTTCTTTTAATTTCATTTACACATGATAATATTGGGGAAATTCAGAGATTTTTAATCAGTCTTCAAGAGAGGTAAAAAGTATTAAAAAGCAGATTTAAATAAATATTCCATACTTACCATTTTTGAGAACTGCATAGATAGTAGAAGAATGCTTATTACTAAAACTTGCCCAGTAGCAGTAGATTGATATTAACAGGGAAAAAACAAATGTGATCCATTTCCCTAGATATTGAAATATGTTAAACATGGCAAAAGATGTAGAATAATTTTGAAAATTTGAAGTGATATAGAAGTGTAAGTTAATCTTCTCTTAGTCATCACTATCATGATTGTTATTGAATAAAGGCAGTTCTGCACATCAGAATTATTTACTTCCATTTTGATTAAAAGATGATTCCTGACATTATGAATTGACTTTTGCATATTTTTCTGAGATATTATTGACTGAAACATGTTGATTAAATTTGTAGTAATTCAATTACAAAGTTCATAACTGATAAAGCATTAATGTAGTTTATAATTTTATAATACGAACTGACATTTCTCTAGTGCTGGCAGTTTCCAAAATGCTTTCATAAGCATTATTTCTTTCAATTCCTACAATGTTCTTTGCAGTAGAAAACAGTATCTCTTTTAAAGGTGAAAAAAGAGTTTTCCAAGACATTAAGATGTTTACTATTAGATGGCAGAAACAGAACTCAGTAAAGGATTAATTACATGGTTAAGGTTCAGAGTTCAGACTGGAATCTGGAGGTCAGATTTCTATGCAGAATTTCCCTTTTACTAATTATGTGTCCTTGGGTAATGGAAAAAATCTCTTTGTGTCTAAGTTTTTTTTAATCAGTTAAATTAAGATAATAGAAGAATCTTCCTTATTTGTTGCTATGATGATTAAATAAGTTGGATCTGAAATTTCTTTGCATGTACCTAGTGTATTTTTAGTGGATGCCAATAAATGTTGATTTTTATCATTAACTGTTCAAGCATAAGAATTCAAATTGCACTTATTTGGTGAGCTGGTCAGAAATGTCAGTTTTAGTGAGAAACAACTAACTTAAAGATGGTTAGCCAAAAAAGGAAGGAAAGAATAAAAGTGAGTAATTGAACCACTGAACTGATAAATTTGCTGCCCTTAGTCATACATTCAAAGGAAGATCTGAATTTCAGAGTAGATGGTGCAGAAGTGTCAGTTCTTTCTCAACCTATCAATATATCTTCATCCTTTCCTTATTTCTGTTGTCTCTGCTCCCTCTCTTGAGTTCCTCCCCCTCATACTATACTACAGCAAATAGTCTTTGTCCTTGTCAATGACTGGGAAAGATTCTGATTGATTTTCCTTAACATTTGGGCCTACCTTTTTTCTTCTATCAGTATTTCTTGGAGAAAGGCAGATTCCTGGGTCATATGGTAATATCTGTGCTAGGGGACTGATTGTTATTAGAAACAACTGAATGAAAAAATATGGGGTCAGAAAACAGTGGGTACACCATGATGGTAATACCTGATGGGGGCCCCAATATTACTTCAGTTAAAAATAAATAAAATTTTAAAAAAGAAATAAAAAGAAACAATATACTATATTTGACTTCTTAAAAATCAGAAAGGAAAACCTTTTCAAATTAATGTTAAACACCAAATCTCTAAGGTTTTCATAAGGTCCTATTTTAAATTTAGGTAATGATTTTACCATGATAACAATGTCAGGTAGCACCAGACAGAGACCTCTGAGTCTTGCCTAGCATTTGAGAGCAGTGGGGGGATTTGCTTGCACAAATCCATATTAAAAGACAGGTGGTGGTCTGATTTCAAAAAGTGATCAGTGTTACAATGACTCAACTAGACTTCATATGTTACATTGAGATGACAGTAGAAACTTCACTCTGATAATTGCAAACAATGAATTTATCCATCTAACTGTACAGCCTATTTTGTTAATTTGATACCAAGAAACTTCATACCACCAATGAGTAAGCATGCATATTGTTAAAAGCCTTTAAAGTCATTCATGATATAATTTTCAAGGCATGAAATCTGAGTAAGTTATTTGTCAAATTTCTAACACCTGTCAGTCATATTTTACAAACTACCAATCTATGTAAGTTTCAGGGGAAGCTGAATTACAGATTTATTGAAATAGAGTTGATTCTGAATAACTGAAACTTCATTTTAAAGAACTGTAAGTTTAACAATAACATACTTTAAGTTGATACATCAAGTTCTCTGTCATAACACTATGGTTTATTGCTTAAACATTGTTTCTGCTTTTCTTGAATTATGTGAGTTCTCAAATTATCCTCTATATCCAAACTGGAACCCATTATACCTCTCCCAGATGTGCTCTTTTGCTTATTTTTTCTTACTTAAGTCAACCGTTACCCAAATTTGAAGCCTAGAGGACACTTTCATCTCTCTCTCAACTCCCTAATCCATATTTAATCAGTCAAATGAATCTAACTTCTAAATAGTTCCAATTTCTATTTACTTTCTATTTTTTTATTTATATCATATATTTCTTCCTTAGATGAGGCCAACATCTCTGCTGAATTACTACACAGTCATTTTATTAGTTTCCTTGTTTTGAGTCTTGCCTTCCTAAGCCTACTCTCCATACTTGGACATGGTGAGCTTTCTCAAATGGAATTTTTAAAATACTTAAAATTATTCTACTGGCTCCATGAAGTGTTATTCATGACTTTGTGAGTGTTTACTATTTACTCCTATGTCAGCATTATATAGTACATTGAATGCAATCCAAATTGTAATTTTAATAGGTTGTAATCATATTGGAAAATATAAGTGGATCAAACTCCTTTTTAAAATAAATCTGTTGTAGCTCTACTAAATAGAACACCTATGTAAATAAGTTCATTAAATATTTATTAACTGCGTGGCTGATAGCACATTTGTTTTTTAAGATCAGGTGAATTTTTATGACATCATTAAATAATAAGAGGATAGAGCCTATCCATTTAGTCCAAACCCAGTTCTATAATTGGATGACTGTATTTGGAAACAAGGCAAGGATTTAGAAATTCATCATCCAAGACTAGTACTATTATTAGCATTTCCACTTAAATGTTGATTTGGTCACTGGCTAGGGATTCCTAAGTGTTGATCAAGCATTTTATAACACATCAATTTTTCTAGAGAAGAGTGATGCTTGTTTTAAGAGATTAGTTTGACAATGATTTATAATTTATTAAAATACTTATACCCTTCAACGCAGAGAGTGGTCCCTGATCTATAAATATTTAAAGGGATAGTTACGACTCAAGGAGAGAAAACAAAGTAAAGAAGAGTAGGACAGTTCAGAGAGGTAACAGGGTGATGCCTTATAAGATCTTAGCTATTTAAAGGATTTATTTCTTCACAGTATTCAATTGATGGCATGAAGAGATCCTAGAGTTAAAAAAAATTAACTAGAGATACTATCTTCATAACTAGAACTTGTATGGTTCATGTTGGTTATACCATTGAAAGTTTTGAACAGAGAATTGACACACATGAATTACATGTTAAACAACATTGTTTTAGCTGCTGAGTAAGGAATAAGAAGTAGTGAAAGTGTTAAAGGGCCACCCCAGAGGGAATTGGAGTGACCCCCATGAGAGTCTTCACCTGCATTCCTCAGAACTGAGGATAAGCCCCCAAAGCAGACATGCCAAAAAAAAAAAATTTAAAAAAATTTACAAGGGGAATGACAAGATGAGAAATGGAGAGGGAAGGAGAGAAGGAGGTGGAGGTTGGGGGAGAGAAACATAGTCTGTACTGAGACACCAGGAAGCAAATGAAAAGCTGGAAAAGCAAGAATACCCAAACTTGTTTGTGTTTAGTCATAAGCCCAAGCATGGCTGCTAAATTCCACTTGTAGTTCCCAGCATACCCCTGTTCAGGAAGTCAGAATCATAGCATCTTGGGAGTTGTAATCCTTGCCACCTGAGATTTCTTCAATGTGGAGGAGGAGGTGGAGTCCATAAAAGACATTTACTGGTGAGGTCTGTGATGCAGATACATGGATTTTGTCAGCATGTATAGCATATTGAAAACCATACATTGAATCTGGAACTAGTAAAGAACTTGATAAAGGAAAAAATGTCTAGTATTTAATAATAATTGTTTTAATAAATAGACAATTGGAGAAAATAGGTTCTATTCTATATTTCATGTTATCATTATAAAGTTCCATAACATGACATGGATTTAAGAAATATATTAGCATGACTATGAAGCAAACCGCAACCACTGCAGCATGAGTTCTATCCCTGCTGCCGGCCAGAGAGGGGACCCACATGGTGCAGCAGACCTCTCCTGCTGTGCCCGCTGCTCCCCTCAGCAGTGTACTTCCGTTGATCTGCCTGTTCTGCTCCCCGCTCTGTCTGTGGTGAATCCTCTCACCCCCCCCCCCACCTCTGGCCTGAACCCCAGTGCTTGTATGCATAAATAAATAAATCTTTAAAAAAAAAAAAAGAAATATATTAGCATGAAGCATCTATCAAACACAGTGATAAGACTTAGACTATTAAAGTTATTGAAGAATATGTTTCCAGTGCTTTCTGTTTTAAATTGAGTAGGTTATACAACCTAATGATAATTTTCAGCTTTTTTTTTTTCTATTTTGCTTTCTTGTCTTTACTATGTAAAACACACTCCTAGAAATATCCCAGAACCTATTTTGTCACAAACTAGGGTGGAAATGTATGTGTGACTATCTTCTCACCCCACGTACCTAACCTCCTTCCCCACCCCCACTCTACACCTCAATCTGTAACAGCTTTCCCTGTAATTGAAAACATCACTAGTGAAAAAAATACATTTATTCCACTACAATTATCAAAGTAAAAAGCATAGTATAGTTTAAAGAGAATATTTAATTTCATGTTTGGTCTTTAAATTTAATCCATCTTTTCTATGTGTGATTGAAAGTGCTACGTAACTTTCTCTCCACTTACATTATTAGATATAGCTATAGATTCTAAGGATTAACAGATATGCCCATTGTTATTTAGTTGGTTTGTTGCTAGAACTTTATAAAATATTTTCAAATATACTTCTTCAGTGGATACTCATAAAATCTATGTCAAGGTGGCAGGGCATATATTTTAAAACTTTGTGGCTCCAAGTATTTTGATCCTATTTGAGGTGCAGATATGTACAATGAAATGAGAAGCCAGGTCTATTGTATCTACTAAATATTTATGTAGGTAATATATATGTGCATATGAGTATGTTTCAATATATTCTGTGTGAATATATCACCTTAAGACAAGACAGATATAAATGTAGTGAACTGTATCAAAGGAAAATATACATACAATATCTGTTCCTGTAAAGAAATAAAAATGTGTGCAATTGTCTACAAAAAAATATATTACCAATGGTTGTTAGAATTCAAATGATTGGAGATTTTGCCGGATGAGTTTTTGTTCCTTTAAGTTTTAATAGCTTAATTGTTATTAGTTTAGACTGGAATCATCTATCAGTAACCATATCAATTAAGACATTAAACTCAAAATAATTGTTTGGAAGATGTAGAATTAATCAAACCAATTAACCAATTATGGTCAGTTTGCAGTTGTGTTTAAAATGTTGCAGATGACATCAAGTGTAACTTTAAACCAACCTAGTCTTTAAGTTACCCAAGGAATAAAAAGTGTCTAAAAAAGACATTCATTTGAAAGATTTTAGTAATTCAAGAGTATTTTTCAACCTAAATTAAGTTTACTTTAAATAAAAAGTTAAATAAAATATGCTTTATTTATTTAACTCTGTGATCGGAATCTGTCTTTTCTAAACTGCTACTTGGTTTGAGATACAATCCTATACATTCCACAATTTACTTACTTTGAGAAAACTTAGTTTAAGTTTTGAGATAGAGTGCATAGTATTTTTATGACTCCTTTTTGTTATGAATGAAATTAATATGTAAGTCATGATCATGTGTCACATACTTGGAAAATGGAGAGAATAAGAAGATTGGCTTCATAAATTAATAATAATGTAATGCTAATCAGACTTCTTAGTTTTGTGTAAATAGAACTAGGTATGTAATTAGTGTTGAGTACCATATGGAATCTATTGGTAATATATTTTTACATGTGTAACTCAAGGCTATCAGAAAAATTATGCTCATAAATATATATTTTACTATGATTTGCTGTTACAGGCTGTAGTGTCTTAAAATATTTCACAGATGTCTATTTCTTCTTGTATTTTAATATTTTTCCCAAAACATTGAACTTGATGTTTTGATCTCTGCCTGGCTTTTATTTGACCTATACCCTTGCTGAATAATCTAAAATGTTCCCAATTATTTTATTATATACAAGTGAGCCTTATATTTCAATGTATTCAGTGGAATACAGGAGGATGGAATAAATTCTGAAGAAGCTTCAGATTCTCCTGTAAAAGCCTCTTCATCTTTTAGATTCCTGTAACATGGGCATTTCAAAAACATGTTGGCCCTCATAAATTTTGGACATTAAGTTTCTAACTTGGGCACCAGTCTTTTCCACTCCTATATCATTTTATTTTGTTGGACTTTTACTGTGTCTATCTATTTGTGAAACCTAAATTAAACTGTAAATTTTGAGATCAGGTGATTAATATGCAAACATGTGCCAATTACAGGTGATGGTATTCCCTTTTGTTTATGAGGAATGAACTAACCATTGATTGATTTGGTGGAGGCTTTGAGATGAATTAAAAATAAGTAAAGAAAAGATTTTACTATCTTATAGTAATTTAGAAATAAGTTTTATTTATAAATTGATGCAAGGTGTCTAGATTTAGATAATTGAGTAAATAAATTGCATATGGATATACCCTGGTGATTTTGTAAAAGAAAGTTTTTGTACAAAGATAAATTGGATATAGCCTGATAATTTTGTAAAACAAAGTTATTAGGTTATCCCTATTATGGAGTCACCTTCTAGGGATAGAAACGGCTACCTCACCAAGGTATCCATAGTTTTTTTCAGACTTGATTTTAAGGAAACTTCCAGTCTTGAATGTATGCTTATGAGTATGCATCCATAAGTGATGAGTACTAGAAAAGTGAAGCTTTATAAAGACATATCCCTGTTAAGAAAGTGTTATTTTTCCATCCAATTGGCACATATAATATTAAGATATAAAAGTTTTGGAGGAACCTTTTGATAATGTAAAGATGTCAAAAGCTTCCTTCAATAAAGGGAAGATTGTGTGTCATCATTTTCTTTTGTCTATTGACCTTATTGGGGGGCTAATTCCTTGTCTTTCTATAACCTCAGGTAATATAATCTGAAAGAGATGATAATTCATGACATATTTCTTTATTCAGTTATATTCATAATGCTTGCACAAATGAGTCACCTAGAGGAAAATGTTATCATTTGTTTTATAAACTGGACATCAGCCTAACCCTAGGTTTTCTTAAGTCACCTTGTTACCATATGTTTATATAAAATAGTAAATGTAGGAAATTAATAACCCAATTAGCACCAAAAGCTGAAGGTGATAATAAGGATGTTCAAATCTACAGATTCTCACTAAAGCTCTGACTCTTAAACTTAGGGATTTGGGTAAGAACTGTCAAGCAATTGAAATAAATGAAGAAAACGGGAACAGTGCCAATTTGAACATTGGAAGCAACCCAGAATTCAATCTTTTAATGATGTGTTTAATATTGCAGGGCATGTTATTGTGATGTATTTTATGTCAAAGTGCTAAATATATTTAATCATTTCCAATGATCTTCTTTGCCATCATTTTAGAAAAATGTTCATGTTTGAAAGATTCATTTCACCATCCATATTTGTATGAGCTGTAAACTTTGACTTCATAATGAGGATAGCTACTTTTGAGCAATCTTTTCTTCCAGTTAATGATAATTTCTAGTCTAAGCATAATCTAAACTCAGAAATAGAGTCAACCTCCTCAATAATACCTTTAAAATGAATATATTTTTAGGATTTAAATGTATGTTTTGAGATATATACATTTTACTCATTGGGAACCTAGCTTGTTTCCGTAACTTGGCTATTGCAAGTGGTGCTACTAAGAACATAGAGTGAATATGTCCCTGTATCCCCTGTATTATCAGGTAGATACCTTTGAGCAGAATTACTGAGTCATAATTTAGAACTATTTTTAATATTTTGAAGAACAGTCACACTGTTTTCCATTGAAGCTGGTTCAGTCTAAATCCCCACCAATAGTATACAACTTTGTGTCCACATCCTGGCCAACACGTGTGTCTGGCCTTTTTCACGTGGGCCGTTCTCACTGGAAATGGTATTTCCTTGTGGTTTTCATTTGAATTTCCTGGATGATAAGTGGTAATGACCATTTTTTCCATGAGCCTGTTGGCAATCTCTCTGTCTTTTTTGGAGAAATGCTTATTTAGCCCTTCTGCCCACTTTTTGACTGGATTATTATTTTCTTTTTGTTGAGTTGTAGAAGTCCTCTGTAGATACTGGAGATCAATGCAAATATTTTCTCTCATTCAGTGCAAATATTTTCTCCCATTCAGTAGGGTGTCTTATTGTTTTAGTGATAATTTCTCTCGCTGTGCAGGAACTTTTTAGTCTGATATGGTCCCAATTGTTTATGTTCTCTTCTGTTTCTCTTGTTGGAGACAAATTTACAATTGTGCAGGAACTTTTTAGTCTGATATGGTCCCAATTGTTTATGTTCTCTTCTGTCTCTTTGTTGGAGACAAATTTACAAAGCTATCACTGAAGCCATTGTCATGGAATAGTTGGCCTATGTTTCTTTTATGTATTTTAAAGCTTCAGGAGGTAAATTCAATTATAAGAATATATTAATATAATAATAACATAACTTTGCCACAGTCCTAGTATTCTTTGAATTGAAGTATCTAAAACAAATTAGGGAACCCATATCTATTTACAGATATGAGGATTGATTCTGGGAGGGTATGTGCTCTATATTGATATGATCTATATAGATTAAAGGAGATATGGTTAACAATATTTACAAATTTACAAATTTACTTTTTAAATTCAATTTGTAAAGTCAACCATTGCTGTACCTTTGATTACATATTTGGTTGAGTTCTTAATCTCGATCATTGTAGTAACTCATTTTGATTATTATATTTTGAGAAAATTTCAAATTTCTTCACATTACACCTTGAATTATATACAGGAATAATTTTAAAATGCTCAAAAAAAGGGCTGATATAAACCTGACCACTCTTATATCTGATGAGTCTGGCATAATATACCGTAATGTACATTTGAATAAATCAATTTATGAGTTCCAATGCCCTCCATCATAAAATGATAATGGTCAAATTCACAATCATTCAACCTAATTTTGGTTATTTTATAGTCATTTTGAGTAATAGTTATTTTAAAAAATATTATTGGTCTATAAAACAAAGTACTTTAAAGCTCTCAATTTAGCTCTAAGTAGGCATTGCTATCTCTCACTATATATATATTATCAATTGATTGATATACATTTTATAATATTTTATATATGTGTGTATGTATATGTAATACAATCTGTTAAATCTTGGTACTCAAAGTTTATATGAGAAGTTTGGAATTCATGACTCAAGCGTAGTATTTGTACCAACTGGTAACTGCAAAAGTGTTCCCTGTGGTCTCTGGACAGAAGAGGCAATCCGGCAGCTGGGTCCTAATAGTCATCTAAGAGACAAATCAAAAAGTCTCATCAGCTGACGGTTGCCTTTTACATTATCTTTGAGATGAACAAAACCCTTGGGACTGATTGGCAGCTTCTTCTTTACCTCTCTCCACTTCAAGACCTTCCACAATACAATCCCCAAAAGCCCTGAGTATTTTCCTCCTGCAGAGAGAGGACTGGAGAAACCTTTGCAAGGAAAAAAAAAAAAATACAAGTGTTGTGAAATCATTAACTGGTCATGACTAAAGTATTAGGAATATAGTCAACTCTCATTCACCAAACTGAAAAGCCATATGAAAAAAATTTATATACTTGAGATAATATCTTTTTTATTTATGACATATAAATTCAAAGCTTTCAAGCAGAAAATTCAGTCAAGTGAGATCCATTGGTAGTTTGAGTTCAAAGTCAGTGAGCAAATGGAAATCATTGCAGCATCTCTCATTCCCTGGTGGACATTAGACCACTCAAAATGTGTCACATAATTTACAGTCCCTTGATAGTAATTGAATATACACATTGAGAGTGGCCTGGCAGAACACTTAAGGAAGATTGAGTGCTGGAGGATCTGCTTACGTTATTTTTGGCTGTACCCTGGATTTTGCTTTTAATTTTTTTTTAAGATTATTTCAATTTGCTTCTCCTATCCTATCCAAGCAAAAGCTTTGGGAAAAGAGATTAACAGCAGCATCAAAGAAATATGATTTTTAGTTTAAAAGACATCAGATATTGTAATGATGGAAGGAAGTTACTATAAATGATATTAAAACTGAAAGACAACAGAATGAAGTAATACATGAGAAAGCTGATTTGTGGGCTGTTTTCTAAATGTAGCATGGATTTTTTAAAAATTAATTCAATATTTCTATTTAAGTATTTAATGTGTATATTAATATTGGGGAAATGAGAAAATTTTATAGTTAAGTATCAAAAAACATTTTTTTTCTCTAACACTAGTAGTTCTAAATTTCATAATTTTTGTGATTCATGACATTGTAAATTCCTAGACGTATTTTTTTGAGAGTTATTCTTTAAGTGATCTATATGCCATGCAATAAGGAATCTAGCTGTGTAATAACTTTAAGAGACTGCAGAGCAAAATAGTAAATATTTCAACTTGATTTTGTTTTTTTGAAGATTTATTTATTTATCCATAGAGGAACTGGGCACAGGCCAGAGGTGGGTGGGGGTAGTGGGGGGGGCGTAGGTGAGAGGAGTCATCAGAGACAGAGTAAGGACAGGGTAGCAGAACAGGCAGATGGACTGAAAGACACTACTGAGGGGAGCAGCAGGCAGGACAGGAGAGGTCTGCTGCGCCATGTGAGTCAGCTCCCTGGCAGGGGATAGAATTCGTGCTGCAATGGCTGAGGATGCTTCATAGTGCAGTGCTTAACCCCTTGCGCCACCAGGGAGGTCCCTCAACTTAATTTTTATAAAGATGTCTAGGTTTTGCAAACATGAACTGGGAAGGTGCAGTCTAGTGATATATAGTTTTCTTTCTCCTCCTTCCTCTCTTCCGCTCTCTCCCTCCCCATTTCCTTCTTTTTCCTTTGAATAGAAAATTGTGAGAAAATATGATCTCTCTCTTTTTAACAAAAAAAGCACACAATTTTTAATTTTTATTTTATCTTGTTTGTCTTTATGAGATGACAGTTTCCTTTGAGTATGTTTATGGTATCCATCAAAGTTTGTCCACTGATGTCTGTTTTTGCACAACACATACTTATAAGTATACATGTATCTATATCTATTACCTGTCTATCTATATTTTCTATCTAAGTTTTCTTGAACAAAATGTTATTCTACTCACTGTGACCAAGTTCATTTTTTTTCTGACCTTTAAGATTTACTTCAATAATTTGTCTTTTATTGCACGACAGATAGTGGAGAATATAAGAGCATTTAGCAAGAAAGTGTTGGTCCATGAATATTTTCCCATGTTGAAGTCAAATGAGAACACCAGCAAATGGTTTAGTTATACAAATTTATTCAAACGTTTGCAGGAGAAAAATGCTCTATCCTAATATATTTGTTGATCTTTGAACTTCAAGAATACTATATACATAAAGAATTTTTTTATTTAAAGAAAAACTGTTGAAGTACTGTTGATTTATGCATTTGTTAGCATTTTGTAAACATAGGTTCTCACCCACCCTACATCCTCAGGTCCCAGGTAGTCACCTTAATAGACCTACCACCAAGTTACCCAAAGAGAATTTTTAAAGACACAATATTCCTTTATCTACAGGTTAGTAAGGTATTCCAAGATCAAGTTTTGCTTTTGATGATAGGATTAAGATGAAAACATAGACACTTAAGAAAGTTCAAAAACTATATTCTTATTTTATTATTTACTTTTTCTATTATCTTGTTTTTTCACTTGTAGTTTAATCTTGTTTCTCCTCTTCTCTCTAATCAGTCTGATATTCAAAATCTTAATTAAGCTATTTTTCTTTCTAAGGAGATTTGTTTTCTTCTACCTTTGCCTCAAGTCTTTTATGATGCTTGTGAACATTTTGTCTCCAAACTCTCTGATGTTTTGTATATGACAGTACAAGATTAGATAATCTTATATGTATTACTTTGCTTTCCATAATATATTGCACTTAAATGGCAATTATTAGAACATATCATTCATGATATTTATTAAATAGTGGAGACACTATCCATATAGAAATCTATTCATTAAAGATAAGACTAGAAACTTGTGAGAAAATATAATCTCTCTCTTTTTAACAAGAAAAGCACACAATTTTTTAATTTTTGTTTTAATCTTTTCTTGTCTTTATGAGATGACAGGTTACAATATTTGATAGCTAAAATATAAATGAATGATGCACACTATGAATTTGAAAGTAGTCACAACTATTCCTTTCCTCCATCTTTGGAAAAACTGTGCTTCCTCATTTGTAGAGATTTGTACTAAATATCAATAATGATGTAGATTTAAAACTAAGTCATCTTTATTTCCTACTTAACGTTGGCTGGATGGGTTCTTTTTATCAATGTGTGACTGTGCACCAAAGGGGAAGCATGCAGAAGTGAGTAATGTAATTCTAAACATAAAGCAACCTAAGGAAGAGAAATATGTTCAGATAAAACAAAAATAAATCCTATTTTATAAATTATTTTCTATTTATTAAAAAGAAAATAAATATATGTTATTCTTAGCCTAGTTAAGTGTCTGAATGCTGTTGTCAACAATGTCAGATTTGCCGAATGGAAAATAATGAACTGACAAGTGACTGCTTCTATTTCTACAAGATGTTATGTCACTTTCAGATCACTCAGTCCTCTCTCTCTAACCTATTAAGAAGTATGGAGACTCTCAGAAAGGTGCTAGGAAAGAAGTTCTACCAATCACATTAAACCAAAGTTATAGGCAGGCTTCAAAGTTTTTATAGATTTAACCTTCAATTAACTCAGATCAAATCAGTTCGCAACTGTCACAAAAGGAATATTTTTACAGTAGGTTTCTTCTAAAATGTCAACCCATACCTCATATTTTTATGCTTTGTGAATAACAGAATAATTTGAAAATATGCAGTAGGTTTCACAAAGGCAAAGCTTGATGTAACAAAAAAGGCAAATACAAAAATAAAAGGTGTTTTCAGTATTGAACATTACTATGGGAACTCTTCATCTTTAATGCAAAGTTAGTGACCATTGGCATCTTAGGACCAGCATACTATTGTTCTCTCATTCATCTCATCGATAAAAATTACTAGGTTATGGGAACTAATTAGTCACAGTTCCATGTTTTCAGGAATATTAAAGTCTTGTGATGTTAAATGAACTTGATAAATAACAGAACAAGATAACAGCAAAAATTGTTTCATTATTAATCATTCTTTTTGCTGCTACATGCATAGTGAAGAGACCGAAGTCATTGTCATATAATGTGATTTATATTAAGATTGCTAAAGGCAGGGAGTTTGATTTAATTCAAAGAAGTAGAAGAAGATGTGTTACTTTCAACTTAACAACATGACTTATTTTTTCATTTCATTTAAATTGAACTTTTTTCATGTATTGGTAATCAGAAACAATATGAAGCATAGTTTATTATTCAGGTTTAGTTTGGGCATGGCTGTTCTGCAGATAATTAAGTGACTGTTGATTACATCAGTATCCTAACGTTTATATAAAGATTGATGGTGTGTACCAATAAGTTCTAATTTAAAAATTCATTAAAAAAACTGATTAAGTGTTCCATATATGCAATCAGCCTGAATTTGTTGGTATCTGAATGTGTAGGAAAGATGAATGATCATGTACTTATCTATGTACTGTCATTTTCCTCTTCAAACAGCATTTCTGTTGTTGGGAAATTTTCTCTTTTGGAAGTTGGAGAATTGTACTGAATCCAGTGAAAGATGAATAATGGGCAGAGACATGCTATATTTTGGTTTATTGCCCATTCATCCATGCTTCTCTTCCCTTTGAAAAGCACTGAGGTTTATTAAACAAAACTCAGATCTCTGGAAAGGAGAGTAAATCACCTACAAGAAGAATTGAGGTGAAGTATTAGGTTATGAATAGAGGCTCCCCTGACTTAAGAGAACATTTGTATTCCTAAATAGTTCCATGGGTAGCATATGTTGGTGTGCACATGCGCGTGTTCACACACACACATTACTTATAGGTGTTTTACTCCAACATAACATCTACAAGAACAATGAATTTGATACATTGGGAAATTCAAGTAAAGTAAGTACAATAAGAAACATGTTTCTGCCGCTGCTTTCAGCAATTTACATGTTAATTAACTTTACTTCACAATCATAATTAGATAATAGTATCACCTCCATTCTGCAGATGAGGACACTGAGACTTAGCATTAAGTAATATACCACAGGTTACATAGAGCCAGACTTTGTACCTGGATAATCTGTCTCCAAAATCTGTGCTTAATCACACTCTAGGCAGTCCACTGACAGTTCAACCGCACAGTAAAATTTGAGTCATCATAATAAGTGGTTGGATAACCTAAAATAAATACTCTTTTTAAATGATTAACTTACCATGTGGGCAAAAATGAAAAATAATTTTAATATCCATAATATCTTGTGCAAATATGACAAGATTCAACATCTTAGTCAGAGGGTAAAGTAAATAGATTAAAAATAATTATATTTAAGAAAGGAGATTCTAATAAAATTAGACTATGAAAGAAGGAAATAATTGGAAAATTGAAGAGAAAAGGGAAAGTTCAAGATACCAGGATTTCATTAAGTAAACAATTCTCTATCTCAAGAACAAATTATCCCACTGCACAGGAAAGACAAAAAGAGTAACAAGAAACTAAATTGTCTACAACCAGAGACCTGAAAGTCAAATGGGAAAGCCACAAAGAGTGGAATCCCAGCCAGAACGCAAATGAAAAAATAGCATGAGCAGGACTTGGCAAAAAAAAAAAATGCGAAACGCTATATAACTAAGACCCAGTCACAGCACACACCAAACAATGACAATTAAAAAAAAAAAAAGTAACAAGACAATAGTAGCTTATCTCACTGCTAAAATTACTTAATTGTACAGGGTCAATTTTTTATTCTCCCATTTATTCATATTTACAATAAGTTTGTATTGTAACTTGCTTTTAGTTAGCTAAACTCTGGCCCACATCAGGAAAAAACAAGGTAAACATTTAACAAGTAAATTGTTCTAAATATTTTAGGAAATCTATTAAATAACAAACTGTTATGCAAATAGCAAATTAGAGAGCCTGGGTAAACTACTTCATTAACAAATTTTAATTTGCTAAAATGAGATTAAGTGATAAATTTAATGAAAACCAGTATCTGATTATCCTGGTCAGGGAATATTCTGTGTTCCAGCCTTTTCATGAGTCAGTCAGAGCCTAATCAATGAACATTAGTGACATATTGCTTTATAGATCTGATTATATGCTTTCTGGATTTGCTAAACTGCTAAACACTTTATTTTGATTTTGTACCTTAACAATTGAATAGCAAGACTGCCTGTCCATAATTCAAATTTTATTGTCTTTAAATCCTAATCTCTAAATAGTGTCTGTTAAATAGAATGGCATTGATTCAGTGATCTATATTTAAATCTGTGACATGATCAATATCAGAATTTAAGTGTTTAAACAGAAGTTCTTCAATAGTTCATGTCAAGTATAAGTCTTTAAAAATGCTTCCTTTAAACTTGTAAATTATCTCAAATCTTGCAGTTGAAATTTTTGGATTCTGTAGCTCTCAGGCATGGGGATTTGCCTGGGGACAAGGGGTAAGGAGAACATGAACCTGGATAAGTAAATAACATGATGCCCAGGTTTGTTTCTCCTCAACTAACATTTGTCTCTTTGGCATGATGAAGGGCAGATCAACATTGATTGTAAAAACAAACACGATTAGCATGAACATAGCATATGTTAACACTGTTGCAGCTTGATGATGAATGAGTTATAAGCGATGCCAACACCTGCTCTTGATGATGATGTGTGACACCCAGTCCTAGTGGAGACATGAGTGCTCCCCCAGGAACTGGTGCACATCCTACCATTATTGTGGTTTATACAAGAGTTCTGGTTGCATTCTCTTCTCTGTTTCTTTTTTTTCTTGGTCTGTAAATACTTTATTTTTTAAAATTTTATTTATAAATATAAAATTTATTAAAAATTATAAAATATATTTTATATATTTAACATCATTCTCCCTTTTTGTACAATGCATGCTTTATCCTCCCTCTCAGGTGCAGTCCCTGCACAATTCCCCCCACCAGTTCACCATAGACTCTCTCCACAGTCCCTTGTGTAAGAAATCATTCCCTCCCCTGTTTTGATCCCTCTCCTTCCCCTGCAGAGTGTCTCTGATTAATACTTGCCTGTTAATTTTATTTTTAATTTATTATTATAATTATTATTATTATGTTTTCTTCATCCCTTATTTGGTTCCACTACATTCCTCCTGTAAGTGAAACCATTCAATATTTTTCTTTTTCCTTCTGGCTTATTTCACTGAGCATAATCCCTTCCAACTCCATCCATGTTTCTGTGAATGGCATGAGTTTTATTTTTTGATTGCTGGATGGTATTCTATTGTGTGTCTATATACATCTTCTTTATGAGTTACCTATTTTGGGGTATTTGGGTTGTTTTCATATCTTACCTATTATTAATAGTGCTGCAGTAAACATAGGAGTGCAGGTATCCTTTTGAATTAATGTTGTTGTGCCCTTTGGGTAGATTCCTAGGAGTGGAATTGCTGGATCATATGGAAGCTCCATTTTCAGCTTCTGATAGTGGTTAGACCAGTTTACATTCTGCTCGCATTGTAGGAGAGTTCATGTTTCTCTGCATCCTGTCCAAAATTTGTTTCCTGTTTTTTTTTTTTTTTTTTTTTTTTAATATGTAACGTTCTCACTGGTGCGAGGTGGTATCTCATTGTTGTTTTGATTTGCGTTTCCCTGAATACAAGTGAGGTTGAACATTTTTCAGTATACCATTGGTCATTTGTATTTACTTTTTGGAGAAGTGTCTTTTTACCTCTAATGCCCTTGTTTGACTGGATTGTTTACTTTGTTTTTATTAAATTGTGTGAGCTCTTTGTAGATCTTTGTGATCAATCCCTTATCAGTAGTACTGTATGCAATTTTTTTTTTCCCAATTAGTAGGTTAGTGCGTCTTTTGCTATACAGAGCTTTTTAATTTGATGTAGACCCAGATATCCATTTTTTCCTTCACTTTCTTTGCTTTTGGGGATGTGTCTGTGAAGATATTACTGAGTAACATCTCTCTTTATTTCTGTCTCTGTTCTCTTGACATCTAATTTGTTCATTAATTCGAAAATACACTGTTGACTATAAGCTATGGATAGTCACATGTGTCTGTATATGTGGCCATGAATTGTTTACATGGGACAACACTAGATTACTCTAAGTTGTAGTTAACCAAAAAGTTGCTTCTATACCATAAGAAGGCCTTTTAAAACACTACTGTTTAATTATCTTACTTGGGGATGATGTTGACTGAAGTTATCAGGGGTTTTGACTAGATGATGTCTATGTAAGGATAGCTGAAGTCATTATTAAGTTGTGATAGTTTATAAAAATAATCTCAAAGTAAAGTGAGGATAACTTAACATATTATATGAGAGTGCTCTATAATTAATGTATAAAATACTTAACATAAATATGAATATTTCTTTGTAACATGCACATTGTAAAAATAGCCTTGATATTATTTCCAGTATTATTGCAGCAAAGAATCAATTATGTTGTACTTACATGGAACTTCAGTCCCACTTGCTGTTATTGTTAAGTGGCCATTTGACGTTCTATTAATATCTCCATATAATGTGATATACTTATTCTACCTTTAATTTTTTTACCTATTTTTATTTGGGTCACCCCTCAACTTAGTTGAGTACATTTTTTCTGTTTTAAAAATAATTCCTTTTCCTGATGTTAGATTATCTGTACCTGGAGGGACTTCTGCATACTTTATTCTCATACTTAGAACTCTTTATTCTTACTTTCCAACTGATGATTTTGCTCTATTTTCAAGTTTATTCAGAGTACTGCACTGTTTAAAAACCATTCTATATATGAAATTATCGTCTCAATATATTTGCACATTTGTGTCATCTCTCCCACTACACTGGAAATTTTATGATGAAGGAGACCTTGTCTCTCTGAATCATTTTGAGCCATTGCCTGCTAATTACAAATTATGATTAATTGTCTGCCAAAAATGCACTAATGAATGTGGCTAGAGGCAAGAGCTATATCACAAAGAACCTTGGATGTCATGTGGTAGAGATGTGGATGAGATGGAAGTGCATCTCAAGAACCACAGAAAGTCATCAAGAGGTGGTTAGTAGGAGATTGACAACTACATTGAAGAAAACATTTCAGAGGAAGATGTATTTGGTTTTGTTAGCAATTGCAGAACAGGAGACTTTTGGAAGAAGGAAGAAGTGCATTCTAATGAGATATCCTGAATTGATAGGAAGCTCAGTGATATCATAAGAGATCATGTGTGTTCAAGGTACAGTGGGTTAGTAGAAGAGTTTATCTATTGCAAAAGTTTCCCGTAGGCTAGTAATGGCAGAAAATTTGGAATCATCGAGAGGAATCATAATGTGCTATTCCTGCTTGGCAATATGGTTTGCAATTTTCTTTTAATAGCTGATGATCAGAAATCAGTTGTGTCAGAAATCTTGGGACATGAAAGCTTCTTTGATGGTAATTTGATTTCTGACCATTTGGAGTGGAATCTTCTGGAAACTCTGGCTATATTCTGTGTTCTTGGTTTGATGTTCTGCCTTACTTATAAGTGATTAAGTGAACATCTTCCACACACCCCAGCCTTTGATTTCAACTTGTGTTCTTCCTATACACCAATTTATTTGTTGGTTATATTAATTCTTTACTCCTGGCAACCAAACCGTTGAGGTCAGGGAACTTGTGTTTTCTAATCTCTAAAATAGACATGAGCCTGGAAGCTCATATTGTATAGATGTGTCACATTCATCTTCTTTAAAGTTACATCAGCAATAAAACACTATACCAGAAATTACTAAATCACCCTCACCTTGGTTTATATGCTACATTTACTTAATATTGTGATCTAAATTATTCATTCTTTTCCTTTTCCAAATGCTGATAACTCCTTTAGAGTTAAGCTCATTCATTATTCACTGGAATTCCAAGTAGTTTTATCAGAATAAAATTCTGCCTCCAAATAACACTATATATCCACTATATTACATAGTACGTTTTCATCAATGCCTCTTAACTTCTATTAGTGGTTAGTGTCATCTTCTTAACACATTTTCTAGATAAGACAAAGAAACCTAAGATTAGATGACTTGCCCTATACTGTCCTTATAGCAGATATTAGCTATAGAAAGTAATCTGTCTCCACTGATGCTTTGTAGCCAAATGTTACATAATTAGCATCACAATTTGGTTCACATTTAAATTTTTTAGTTTATTGGACTATAAAGTAACAAACAACTCAAAATAGAACTTAACAGAGTAGCAACTCAGCTCCAAAATGCATTTCAACTTCCCTGTCTTCTTTTTCTCCCCAAACAACCTTTCAACCTTTTCCCTGATAACTGACCAGTTCCCTCTCACTTCCAAAAGAAGTAGCTCTGTCAGCCAAAGGAAAAAAGATCTCTCAGTATAATTTTCTATCCTGACCACCTGTTTTTTTCCATACTTAGACATAATTTGTGCTGCTAAATAAGGTTGCCCCCTGGTCATTCAGACTAAACTCTGAATTTTAAACAGATACTTTGTTTATAACTGCCTTAAGTCATTAGCTTTGAGAATGAATAGACTGGTTATTTTAAGTACAAAAAATGTGGTAAACAGAGGAGAGAGAACTTTTCCTTCTTTATTTAACGCCCATGGGCGAAACCTCAGGATGTTGCCATTTGAATGGCACTGCGGTCCTGTCATAGCCTTCCCCAGCTGAGCTCTCTGAGCTTGCTCACAGATGGAGATTGGCATCCAACGCTGTAACCCTGGGGCCCGCAGATGGCAGCCTGCCAGCCCCACATCTGAGGTGCCCTGGGTTTGCAGGACTCGACTGCTTTCCCATTCCTACTCTTTAGTGGGTTTCCTCCCTCACCACCTCTGAGAAAGCCACAGTGTCCAAAAGAAAGAAGCAGTGTCCAAAAGAAGCAGCGTCAACTGTCAGGAACCTCTTCAGCCTTTCGCCACTTTCCGTTCACCCTAGCCTCAATCTGAGTCAAGAATACAATTAAAAAAAAAAAATCTTCCACTAGACAAGCCCTGACTATGCATTTGACTTTTTTTTTTTAAGAAAACATTCTCTTATCCTTTTACCTACTGAAGACTTAAAATGTCTTTCCAAATTTGGGACCTGACATTGTGCTTTAATCCAAGACATCCACACTAGCATGGTCTAACTTTAAATCATTTGGGAGCATGGAATACCAACCCACAGTTTAGCATTTTCTGAATTTTTTATACCATTTTGCATGCTCTATGTGTTATAACAAACAACATGGATGTGAAAACATAGGCATGTATGTACTTTAACACAATTATATAGACATGTGTTCATCTGTGATTGGGTTAAGTTAGCAGCTATTTTTAAACTCCTCTTCCAATGGCTAACTTTTGGCCATATTCCTGATTCAATCACCGAATTACAGCAACCTGGTAATTTAGTTTAGCATCACTTCAATTGTTGAGAAGATGGTGCTTTTCTGACTTCATTCCAGAGGTTTGAAGTTTTAACAATAACTCTACTGCACTGTTTTATTTTGTTACCTCAGAAGTAGAAGCTGGAAAGTTTAAAAGGCTAAAACACAATAGACATATGATTACCATATGTTAATCCCAAGTATGGTAAGTCCCTGTTATATCAAATAAGAAAATGAATTTACAAATAATGGAATAAAATTTATAGGTAAATTATAAGTTCTTCCACTGATTAGGAAACAGTTAGAAAATAAAAGTCCTGTGAACATGCTTATTCAAAAGTAGCCTAAAATAGTTGTAGTAAGCATAAGAACAAAGAATATAATGTAAAGAACTATTGAGAGACTGAATAAATATATAGGTTTTTGCTGAACAATCAAAAGGGAAGACTTGTGTGAATACTATATTATAGACATTGTTGTTAGACACAGGAAATACTGAGGTGACTAAAATAATTTTTCTAACCTCAGAAAACTCGCATTCTACTTCAGAGAAAGAATAATTATAAGTCAGACATATGACCTACATTCTTGAAAATATTGAACAACAGCCATTAGTCTCTTGGGCAAGTTGCAAAATTCTTCACAGAAAGGAGTTATATTTAAGCTTCCTGAAAGCTTGTGTGAGAAGGGCCCCAGGGAAGGAAGATCTCCCGTCTAGGATCATTGTTCTCTCTATTATTATTTTCCTATTGTTTCCTCATTTCTGTTCTGTTTCCTCCTAGCACAAGATGATAGTTCATCTAATAATTATTTTTGCAAAATACTTGTCAAGGATTTCAATAGATTTCTATGTGTTTTCTCTCTTCATAACTACAGACACTTTGCATTTCTGGGAGAGTATATTTTAAACTTACTTATGTGTGTTTTAGAGAATATGTGCCTTGATTCCCCCAACCCAATTAACAAAGTCTTCTTTTGGTGATATTATTTGATGAAGACCACAAAGACATACTTTTGTTGAAGGATTGTTGAATTAGCAGTTCTAGTAAAACTCATGGCATACCTGTCTAGGAATGACATTTGTTTCCTCAGCATCTGTGAAGGAATTTTGTTTACTTTGTCTGAACATTCTGAATCCCAGTGTAGAAAACATCAGTGAGATGGGTTTTGTGTGCAAAAACAGAAAAAAAAAATTAAAAAGGCACTATGGGCTTAGTTATCTTAAGGTTTCTGAAGTTGTGGGATCCTGTGTTTCTGAATCATGGATAGTGTTGTAAACCAATGTTACCTTGTTTAAAACAAATTTTAAAATTAAGTTTTCCAAATAGTTCAATGAATTATGCATTAAAGTTCTTTAACTGAGGTCAATTTAAAACTACATAATGAACTGTGATTAAAACTTCTGCATGGTCCTGATGTTTACTAATGCCTTCATTTAGGTTAGTGATGAAAGATACAGCCAAGAGAAGCCAACCTGCTCCCACACACATAAAGCACTGTTTCCTGTTTCTCTAAGAAACCTTGTTTCATTTTCTTACTTCAGTGTTCCACAGCTGGATCTCTATGTCCATTGCCAGTTCTTATCCTATAGCAATTTCCAGGGAACTTCCTGCTTGTGGAAAAGTAGATGTATTTGTATATTTACTGCAAAAAATTTCCTCTTGAGTGCAATCATTTAAAATATATTATTTCTACTTTTGTTGTACGTTTGGTATCTTTGATTCCTATTAGCTATTGGGGAAAAAAATCTGCCTCACTAAACTAAAAGAATTGATTTTCTAATTCTTTACAGAAGCTGTTGGAGTCATAGGACAGAACATGAGAGGGTGTTCTTTAGAAATTACCTAAAAAATGGGAGGAAAAGCCGTTTTATGGTATCCTCCCACACCAAGGAAAAATATGTTATTTAATCCATATTTGTGTTACTTTTCAAAGAAAATGTGACTTTATTAAAATAGTTTTTATTTTATTATTTTTTAAAGATTTATTTATTTATGCATAAAAGAGCTGGGGTGCAGGCCAGAGGCACCGGGCGGGGAGGGGTGAGAGAAACTACCAGAAACAAAGTGGGGAGCAGAACAGGCAGATGTACTGTAATACACTGCTGAGGAGAACAGCAGCAAGACAGAAGAGGTCTGCTGTACCTGGTGAGACAGCTTCCTGGCCATGGAGAGAACTCAGTGCTGCTGTAACTGTGGATTGCTTCATAGTGCTACATCTTACCCCCTTGCACCAACAGGGAGGCCCACCTAAAATAGTTTTTAAAGAATAAAAAAAGTTACATTTCTCTTCCCTCATATTCCTCCTAATCCCATGTCACACCCTGTATAGGTCCTCTCCTTTGGAAGCCACTGTTATAATGAGTTCTTTTTGTCTCTCTTCTGTGGCAGATTGTTGTTTCAAAAAAGGGCCACAACATCTCCCTTCCTATCTGCTTTTAGCAATGTGACTTTACAGCTCCCCATTCAAAGATAAATGGATCTATCTTTACTCTTATTGATCTGGAACTAATTGAAAAATCATCCCACATCACTTAGAAAATAACCAGAGAGTAAATGACTTCTATGTCTGGATAATTCATGTCCATGTAAATGTGTTTTCAGGTAGTTTAAATTTTTGAAACTCTAACATGAGTAAAAATTTAACTTTTCATTTTTATCAAAATGACCTCAATCGGTTATTATGCCATAAAGCAATAACAAAAATGTTTTAATACAAATCAGGCACTGTTGTAAATATTTTACATCTAAGATTATAATCCAGAACCTAGATGATACCTAGTGCATTATAACAAGTTTATTGTGCTAAGTAAGGCAACATGAAATTGTGAAGTAAAACATTATTATTTTTTTTTAAAGATTTATTTATTTATGCATACAAGAGCTGGGTACAGGCCAGAGGTGTGGGGTGGGGGTGAGAGGATTCACCACAGAGAGCGGGGAGCAGAACAGGCAGATCAACAGAAGTACACTGCTGAGGGAAGCAGCGGGCACAGCAGGAGAGGTCTGCCATGCCATGTGGGTCCTCTATCTGGCCGGCAGCAGGGATCGAACTCGTGCTGCAGTGGCTGAGGTTTGCTTCATAGTGTGTTGCTTAACCCACTGCGCCACCAGGGAGGCCCTAAAACATTATTTTAAACAATGTTTTATCTTTAAACTTATTTTTTTTCTGTTATTGTTTAACAGTCCTGCTTGCTGTCAAGAGGTAACTTTTGATTGATGAAGAAATATTTCAGTTAATTCTAGTTTCTAAGCTAGAGGTCATGATTGTTCTTTGTGATTACACTTTTCTATTCCAAAATAGTGCTTATTTATGGATAAGTAGGGACAATCTTCTTTAAAAAGGAACAACTAACCTAAGATAGGGTGTTTAAACTAGCATCCTCTCTGATGCTGTGATCTGATTGTTGCCACTTCTGAGAAAAGAGATATTTAAAAAATGAATGACAGGTGTTATCACATGGACATCTTGACTTATGTCTTGAAACTTGGGTTCCCAGCATAATAAAAAGGATGTTTGCTTTGATGTTATTTCAACATGAGAAAATCTGCCATTTTATTGTTTGCAAATCCTAGCCTGGTCCCTAAATGCTCATTTATATTATGCCAATGTGAAGAATTCATTCACATTGAAATGATCATTTTTTTAAATATTGAAAGTAAAAAATTAACGTTTTCGAGCATGGTACCTCTGAAAAGTATAGCAGTGGAGAAAAGTTGAAAGTTTCTTTTTATTCCCTCTTCCCTCATGATTTTTACTACATACAATTGAAAACTTTGAGTTAGGTGAAAGTTAACAATAGTTTGTTATGTACAATTATGTACAATTATGTTTTTCTCTAAGATGCTTTTTAAGATCAATTTATAATGTATATTTTCTAAGTATATTTGATTTAAGAATAATGTTTAACAAACTTATTTCCAGCTATTTGAAATAATATTAATCCAAGCTATACATGGTATATTTATTACTCTATAATAAGATATATTAGCTAACTGCCTCCCAAATACATAAATAACTAACTTGTGAGAGCTTGGAATAAACTAAGTATGAAATTATAAATCATTTTGAAAGGTTAACCACAGTGAGATAAATATATTGCAACTAAAACTAAATTTACACATACATTTTTTTAACATAAAAGACTCCTTCTCTGTCTTAAAAGATATCCTAATAGCTGATTTATTCTTTTTTAAAATTTTATGCTCTTTAAAAAATTAGATCACTTTTTTATTGAGGAAATATTGATTTAAAAAATGTACATTAGCCTGTTCCTTCAAATCTCTTCAGATATATGTTACTACACCACACCCACCACTAAAGCATCTATAATCCTCCCTCATATTCCACTGGGCTCCATCTCTCCTTTGCTCTCTTCCTCCCCCTATTCCTTTTTGGCAGGCTCAATTCTACAGTCAAATTTCTAGGGTATATTTTGGTTTAGTTTTATCTGTTTCTTTGTTTTGTATCCATATATTCCACATATGAGTGGAATTAACCAGTATTTGTCTTTCTCCTGATTTATTTCATTTAGGACAATCCCCACTAGTTCTATCCATGATGTCACAAATGGAGTAATTTTGTCTGTTCATATTGCTGAACAGCTTTAGATTATGAATATATATTACCTCTTTGTCCACTCATCTGTCATTGAACATTGAGGCTGTTTTCATTACTTGTCTGTAAACAGTGCTACAATGAAAATAGAGAGTAAATATCCATTTGAATTCATGTTTTTGTTTTCTAAGAAGCTGCTTTCATCCATCCAAAATAGATGGATCAATTTATACCAAAGAAAATTATCTCTTACTTGCTATGTAGCTAAAAGTTGTTTTTATTGACTTTGTTTTAAATTGTGATGTCACAAATGTTGCCTTTTAGGCTAGAATAAAAATAGGGACTTTTGGTATCAAAACAAGTTTTCTCTAAATTATGTCTAGCTAGAAATAAAACAGAATTACCTAGGAGTGATTTATTATTTTCTCCATGTTATGAACATAGAATCTAATGTTTATAATGCCTTTTTTAAATTCTTCTTCCTCTCTTACAATACCTTCTGGTATTTTAGGGTAGTTCATGACAACAGCTTCTAAGTGACATATTCATAATTGCCCAAATACCTTACTGTCTTACCATTAAGTATTTACACATCAAATCTATACTAAACTCTGTCATGCTGAGATACAAATTAAATAATACATACATAAGTGTTAAATGGAGGTGTATATTTTAATCTGCTTTGCTTTTCTTATTTTCTTTCCTCCCTTTTTCATTTTGATCATTGACTGTTCAAGTAGTATCCCAAGGAATTACACTTCTGAAACATTATTCTGGATTTTTTGTTTATTTGCTTGGGTTTTCAATGTCTTTTTTTTTAGAAACACTTGGCATTTTTGTTGTTTGACTTCAATTTTTTACACTGAAAGTTGACTCAAATATAATCTATTAAAATATAAAATTAAACCTGAATTAAATGAAATTATATGTGGGAACATTATAGTTTTCAAAATTCCTAAACTTAATATACATCCTTTCATTCTACTAATGACTTTTAAAAATGCATTCTTAATTTAAAAGAGAATATTTTAAACATAACCAATAAATATAAAAATGATGAACATCTTAAAATCTTAAAATGCCTAATACTTGGCACTTACTTTTTGAATAACATTCAAGATGATTTACATAATTTATTATTTTTTTAAGATTTATTTATTTATGCATACAAGAGCTGGGGCACAATCCAGAGTCATGGGAGGTGAGAGGATTCACCAGAGACAGAGTGGGGAGCAGAACAGGCAGACTGACTGAAACACACTGCCGAGGGCAGCAGTGGGCGAGGCGGGAGAGGTCTGCTGCACCATGTGGGTCCCTTCCTTGGCCGGCAGCAAGGATCGAACTTGTACTGCAGTGGCTGCGGTTTACTTCATAGTGCGTTGTGTAACCACTGTGCCACCAGGGAAGCCCCTGTTTACATACTTTGAATTGTTATAACTTTCTCAAATTAGTCATGCTAAATGTAGCTTTCATATGTTTTTCTTTTATACTTTAGCATGAAATTTTCACTATTGCTAAATGTTCTTACCACTGTAGTTTGGTTGTCAGAATATTGCAACCCTTAACAATGTTCACATTGTTCTCAAACACTGTTTTTCTAAGGGGATTTTTCTTTAAAGTAATTTTTATTTTAGAGATTATGAATTTAATTGGTCAATATTGTCCTGGGAATGAAAAGGGGGAAAGATAGCCATTTTGAACCAGTACAAAAAGAGTTCTCAAACAGTGCTAAGGGCCAGTGCCCAGGTAGGAGACAGGTCACTGTCAGCAGGTTCTCACCTACATGAACAATTGCAAGACCCCTCAGGTAGGGTCCAACAACAACTGGGTTAGTTTTACAAGCAGAAGATTGGGGGAGAGGAAAGAGTTTCTAAGTACCAAACAGGTTGCTTATGAAAGATGAGGTGACTCTGAACAGCTCACAGTAGCAAACTGAAGACTGGGCTGAACACTGGACCACACAATGACAGCACCAGGAGGTGCAGGAGATCCTGAGGCTGTGCTCAACTCTTTAAGACCCGGGCTAGGCCTGATGGTGTTCCTTGCAGGCAATGTTAGAGGTAGGGCTGGAGGGATGTGCAGCAGCTGGGTCTCTGAAGATTGAAAGGAGGTCTAGAAGTTTATGGCGGTCTGATGAATTGCACAGCAGTTTGCTGCTCAATGCTTCTCTTTCTTTGAAGGTCTGGAGCAGAATCTTTCAAAGGTGGTCCACTAAATCCTTCTTTCTTTGGAGGACAGCTGGTGACTGATTCAGAGACTGGCTGCTGACTGTCTGACTTCTTTTGGAAGATGAGGCCAGAATCCTTCCTTTCTCTTTGAAGACCTATGGCTCACTAGCTGACTTCTCAGAGGCTGACTGCTGACTTTCTTCTTTTCTAGGGAGGGTGGGAGCAGAATCCTTCTTCTTCGAAGGTAGTCTGATGAATACTTCCTCAAAAGTCAGCTCTAGTTCTGCCTTGAATTATCTTCAGGGTCCCCTGCCCTACAAGTCTGATTGGGTTGTTTTCAATCTTAAGCATCTGATAGTACCAATTAACACCAATTAGTTTTCAATATGAATACATTAGCTCAAGGTTGAGTGACAGCTGGAGAGCTGATAGTTCTATTTAGCTTCAACCTGATTGGTCCACTTCAGATTCTACAGTCAGTTATAAAAGGGGGCAAAGCCTGGCCATTGCCCAGACAGGCCAATACTCAGGTTAGGGCAGATGTGTGTCTATGGATTATAGGGAGTCACTGGGCCCTAGGGAGGCACAACACCCAAGGTGAGGCCACCTCGCCTCAGCCCCAACAAAGCTGCATTGCCCAGCAGTCTTGGGGCACTGTGGGTATCCAGTTACAATTTTTTGAAAATTGTGTTCCCATTCCATATATAAGTACATTAAATATTACTGTTTCAAAGAACTATATATTCTTGCTATTTGAAGTTTTAACTGTACACATTCTCTATAGGAAAAACTAGTATCCCTCATAATGGTTACCTTTCATCTGTTGGAAAAGTATATCATGTTTCCTGTATTTTAATCTTGCAGGGACTTTTACTCTCAGTAGAAAATGAAAATCTCCTAAGGATTATAATATACATAATCAATTACACATCTAAATTGTACCATAGATATCCCAAGTGCTGACTGATGGAACTTCTCAAAGTCCCAGTCTAAGAAATGAACAAACAGTATTACTGTCTATCCCTGAATAAACTGCATCTTAACCTATATGATTTTAATTTAAATTTTGAGCAAATCTCAGCATGTGAGTTGAGAGAGTCAGGATGTTTTGATGACAGTGTTTCTTTTATTTTGGTGTCCATGTTGTAATTTAAATGACCATGTTATGATGACTAATATTCCTGTTTCCCATTTACAATATTAGTTTTCCCCCAGAGAAATTGGCAGAAGTGGAAATATCTATTCATGATTTCTCTTTGCCACTTATTTCCACATTAAAGAAAGAGAAGTTTTCCCAAGAAGAAAAAGTTTTCTGATAGATAGTATTGCTTGATAAAGCTGAAATTGCAGTAATCACTGGCATGCACTTTTTCCAAAGATATTTGGTTAAGTCATTCTGTTGAGTGTGTGATAGACTTAAGTTACTTGAACAGAGATGTGTCTAGTGTCATTTTTGAATGTATCTTCTCTGGAACACTTATATCAATAGGTTTCTATTAGATTTGTCTAACAAAGCATCTTCTGTTTCTTCTTTAGTGCCATAATTCTTATTAGCATTTTCAAGGTTCTGATAACTCCTGCTATCAAGAAATTTGATTAATCTTTCTTAATGTCTAACAAACTTACTTATTGAAGGTTACTTTTCTACATCAGACCAATTAACATATCCTCATATCCTAGAACTAATGTTTCCTGTAACAAATGCTGTTAAAATACTATAGCAATTGCTGCTCAAATGAAATCCATAACCAATTAACAAAAAGGTTTTCTGTTTTGTAAAATCTCAGTGGACAGCTTGATGCTGGTCTAGGGTCCTATAGAGCAATCTGAATTATTGACCATTTGGAAGTGGGCAGTAAATAGTAATTGGCTACTTACAGAACAATGCACTTAGAGTATTATTTTAAGATACAGCATCTTGGGAATTTGCCAGTACCACTTTGAAAGAGGCAACTAAAATGTCTAGTTCATACTCTGGATTCTACAGAAATATGCTGAATTTGAGAAAGACATGTACTGAGCATTGTTTAGTAGAGAGGGTTTAGTATTTATAAGCAATGTGTATATGTCTTATTCGCATTCTATCACTGAATGAAATTCCTACCTTGGAACTCTTCCACAACTTACCTGGCTTCAAGCATCAAAACAACCCTATAATTTTCTGTTCCATGACATTGCTTAGGCTTTTTCTGTTCGAAAATTTTCTTTATGTCTTAACAATTATTATCAGAAACTTCTACTATTTTCAAATGTTCATACTTTTATAACACCTTTCCTTGTTTTTCTGTGGTAGAAAGCTGTTGGTCCATGTTTCTTCTAGGAAATAGAATGGTCCTTCCTTTCTTTGTGTTTCAAGAGGACTTTACTTGCCTCTTTGTTATAGTACATTCTGGAAGTATAGCTATTGGAAAACTTATCTAGTCCATCAGCACCGATGAGACCCATTTTATAATCAGAGCCCTTTAATCATTTGTGGGTAAATAGTGCCTTCTACTGAGTAAATACTCATGTTAACTTGTTAACATGTTAACTTTGAAATTGGCCTGGATCATATTTTTCGCATGAGGAAAATCTCACGAAAGCACAGATTGAAAATCATTAGTTTACTCACTGAAGTACACACAGGCTATCTCACATGTAAACAAAGATTTCTTTAGGTCCTAGGCATTTTTGTATATTTTTCTTTTGTCATTTGTTTCTGACCACTTTGGAGCTGGTTAAAATTTAAAAAAAAGCAAAACTTAAAAAACACTATGGCACATAAAACTACATAGACAACTTTTACTCTCATTCCCTCCAGATTTGATCTTTCACCCATTTATTTCCCTAGTTATTTTTTTTTTAATTTTATATATAATTTCAGACTTATAAAAGAGTTTGAAATATATCACAGACATCCTTTGTAGTTGTTAGCATTTTCCTAAATGTTCATGTTTTATATAATCAGGATGTGATTATTAAAATCAGAAATTAATACTGAAGCAGTTCTATTCACTAACTTACAGAACTAGCTAAGTTTGCTGAACCATATGACTAAGGTCCTTTTTCGGGATACAGGGTCCAATCAAGTCATTGTAATTTCCTCCAATCTGACATCTCCTCAGACTTTTTTTGCCGATCCGTCTTTTATGACTTTGATGCTTATAAAAACTATAGATCATTCATTTTGTGAAATATGAATTTCAGGTTGCCTGATGTGTAAACAGTGTTATATACTTTGAGATATGTATTGAAGTCTTAGGAGTATTAATGATGATTATTTGGGTGGAAAGTATTTGTTTCTCTACGTGCTTTCTTGAATCATGACCTTACTTTCATGGTGCAAGAATGTATATATTTTAGAGATGCTTTAAAAAGACAGATAATGCCTAATTTTTCTTCTTTTCACTCTTGCTGTTATGGTGATTAGCTTTGCTTTCTGTTGTTTAGTCAGGTCTGCAAACACAGACCTGACTGCAAACACAAAAAATATGCTCCTTCCCAGGATGATAACATAGAGGTCATAGCCATTTCTATTTCTATTTCATTCATTCATTCATTTATAACATGGGCAGGAAAATTTAAGATGGAAACAGCTGGGAGTCTCTACTAATAATGAATCTCCTTCAGTCACTCTGATCAAAATCTTGGACAAGGACTAAAGTAAAAAATATTTTACTATCCAATATGCTGAGGCAGGAAACAAAAATCACAACATTTGCAATTTTCTGTTACCTCCTTAATGATCTGTATATCAAAAAGTTATCTGTTTGACTCTTCATTTCTCAAGTTTAATGCTGATTGTTTAATTTATCTAATTAGGACCTCTTAGCATCTTAAATAGGTGCTTTAAAAATAACAATTCACTGCTGTTAGCCTAAGGACAAAAGAATAAATGCAAATTTAATACTTTTCAAAGGTGAATCTGCAAATTTTGATGTCTTGACAGTATTCATTCAGTAAAAAAAGACAAATGAGCTTAGTGACAATCTAATTTCTGGTTATTGCTCAACCTAAATCTTTTAATAAATATTAAAAAATATCTCTTTGGGGAGAAATATTTATATGAATTGGCATAAGTGCAGTTTCTTATAATATCAAAATGTTTTTCAGGAACTTGTTGCTGCTTTAAAGGTAAAGAAAACTCCTTGTCATGATGTCAACAGAGAAGAGGGTGGAATGTATCATATGGTAAGTGGCTTTCAAATAGACCACTGGATCGAGTTTCTAATGTTCCATTAAGTATTTATCACTTCTAAGTTGAATACATATAAAATAATGACTTGTGGTGGCCACTATGACATACATGTGGAATAAGAACATAGTTTGATTGAACTATTTCCATTTCTACAAGTTTATTTTGATAAGCTTATTGCAAAATATATCTGTGCATGGTAATATATTTAACCAATGCAGGAGATTTTATTTATTTATTTATTTTTTTAAGATTTATTTATTTATGCGTACAAGCACTGGGGTACAGGCCAGAGGTGTGGGGGTGGTGAGAGGATTCACCACAGAGAGCGAGGAGCAGAACAGGCAGATCTACGGAAGTACACTGCTGAGGGGAGCAGCGGGCACAGCAGGAGAGGTCTGCCGCGCCATGTGGGTCCCCTCCCTGACCAGCAGCAGGGATCGAACTCGTGCTGCAGTGGCTGCGGTTTGCTTCATAGTGTGTTGCTTAACCCACTGCGCCACCGGGGAGGCCCTAGGAGATTTTAATTACAATTTTTAATCAGAGAGAATTCAAGATTATATGAATTCAAACATATTTGTATTCTTAATACCACAGACTTTCTTAAGATGACATTTAAGGTCATAATGCTGGTTTACAAAATAATAAGTAAAGACTTTGCTGTCTTTTAAAAATTGCTTATCACTTTAGGTTACCAACTATTCAACACTGAAATTCAATTTATGTCAGTTTTCAAAGATGTTATTAGTTGTCGAATATATTTTGGTGCTCCTTCATTGGGTGAGTATATGTTGATGAGTGTTATCTCCTCTTGATTTAATGTTCCCTTAATCATGATGTAATGCCCATCTGTGTCTCTTTTAACCTTTTTTAGTTTGAAATCTATGTTACCTGATATGAGTATAGCTGTTCCTGCCTTCTTTTTTAGTCCATTTGATTGTAGGACTGTTGTCCAGCCTTTTATTTTTAGTCTGTGCTTGTCTTTTGTAGTTAAATGTGTTTCCTGTAGACAGCAAAAGGTTGGGTTTTGATTTTTAATCCAGCCTGCTACTCTGTGTCTTTTTATTGGGGAGTTTAGTCCATTCATGTTTACAGTTAAAATGGATACCCTGGCATTCATCCTTGCCATTTTCTTTGCCTCTTTGTGGTTCTATTCTTTACCTTATTTATTTATTCATTCATTTATTTACTATTCTTCCTTCTGTTGGTTTTGATTCTGAGGTTTCTTGTAGGATATTTTGGAGTGGAGGTTTTGTAGAAGTGAATTTCTGTAGACTGAGAAGGTTCTTATTTTCCCCTCATAGAGGAAGGAGAGCTTTGCAGTGTAGAGCATTCTTGGTTGGATTTTGTTGGCTTGGAGTTTATTAAATATGTCCCTCCATTCCCTTCTTGCCTTCAGTGTTTCCTCAGAGAAATCTGATGTCAGCCTGATTGGTTTTCCTTTATATGTGATCTGTTTCTTTGTTCTTGTCAGTTTC
>JAGFMF010011629.1:5344310-5519349 GCA_019455555.1 Galemys pyrenaicus
TTTTTTCTTTGTCCTGGACCCTTGCAAGGGTTACTATTATGTGTCTTGCTGTTGGCTTCTTTTCATTGTGGTAATTTGGCGTTCTTCTAGCTTCTTGTATGTCCATTTTCATTTCTTTTTTCATGTTTGGGAACTTCTCTTTGAGGATCTCTTTGAACAGGTTCTTGGAGCCTGTTTCTCTCTCTACATTTTCTGATATGCCTATGACTCTTATATTACCCTCTTCAAGGTATCAGATAGCACACGAAGTGTTTCTTCATTCCTTTTCATTTTCACTTCTTCTTCCTTATCTTTCTTGGTTCTTTTTATGTCCATGTCCTCCAGAGTACTGACTCGCTCTTCCAGTTCTTCTATTCTGTTTTTCTGGTAATTTTTGAACTTTCCAGTTGTCTTTGATTCGCTTCATTTGTTTTTCTTTCCCTTTCTTCCATTTCTTTTATTTTCTTTTGTTGGGACTCCATGTCATTCCTCATTTCCTTGATTATGATCTTATCCCTTTCTGCATTGTCTCTTAACTCTTTGATTGTTCTCATCATGGCCTTTAGAATTTCTTTGTCTGATAGATGTGCATATTCCTCTGTGTCTATAATATCAGGTTCTGGATGTTGACTTTCTTTCTGCGGTGTATTGTTTTTGGGTGGACCTTGCTTGGTCATTGGTATTTTTCTTTCTTCCCATTGTTAACCTTTGGGTTAGAGACTGTTGTGTTCTGGTCCTGCTGGTGATGGTGGGTATGGTTTCTGATTTCTTTTCTTGAGGTTTTAGGTATTTCTGCCTGATATCTGTTCCTCTGCGGTCGGGTACAAGTTCCAGTAGTATTCTGTTTAGGCAGATATTGAAAGAACAAGAACAGGGAAGAAGAAAGAAAAGAAAAGAAAACAAACAAACCCAAAACAGAGCTAAAAACAAGAAGAATAGAAAACCTAAACCAATGAACAAGCATAGAGGGAACAAAGCAGAAACTAAACAGGAATAAAAAGAAAAGGGAAAGAGAGAACATGAAGAAGAAACAGATAGACAAATAGGAATAAAGTAAGAACAACCGAAAAGACAATCAGACCAAGAAAAAAAGGGGGAAAAAAACTGGCTAGGACAAGATACAAGGGAGAAAAAGGAGGGGAGAGGAAAAGTAAAAACACCAAGAGCTAAAAGCAACTGGAACAAAACAATCTAAAACCAAAACTGAACAGAATAAACAAACAAAAACTAACACACCACAACAACCACAAACAACAACAACAAAAAACCCACCCCACTAGGGTGGGGGGGGAAAGGGGGTGGTGGTGCTGATTGACTCGCAGCAGCAGATAAGGCCCATGTGGTAACTGGGTGGGTGATGGGGTTTCTGAGAACTCCTTTCACCTGAGGTCTAGAGTTCCCAAACAGCCCCCTATGTAGGGACTAGTTCTGTATGACTCCCCTCAGTATCGGTCTCTGCATAGCGGGAGGAAGTAGCCACGTAGAAGTTGGCACACCAGCTGTGCCTGTCCTAAACTCTGTATGCATGTCTGATCTCCTCCGGATATCCCTGGATTCTGGATCTAGACTTTAGAGAGGATTTTATGCGTATGGAGTGAGGCTTCTTTTTTCTGACTGACTTTTAAAGCTCAGATCTCAGCCTGCAAGGGTTCCTTTGTGACCCGCGGTTACCCCGGCACGAAAAATCCCAATATGGCGCTCCCAGGGAGGAGGGCACGGTAAGATCCCAAGTTGGGCTATACTGATGTTCCAGCCTAACTTTGCTCTGTCTGTCTGCACCAGCTCCAGGCAAGCTCTCCTGGCCATGGCATTTTCTGACTGACTTTTAAAACTCAGATCTCAGCCTGCAAGGGTTGCTTTGTGACCCGCAGTCCCTCTGGCGCGAAAAATCCCAATATGGCGCTCCCAGGGAGGAGGGTACGGTAAGATCCCGAGTTGGGCTATACTGATGTTCCAGCTGTCTGTCTGCGCCAGCCCCAGGCAAGGAGCTCCTGGCCGTGGCGTTTTCTGACTGACTTTTAAAGCTCAGATCTCAGCCTGCAAGGGTTGCTTTGTGACCCGCGGTTCCTCTGGCGTGGAAAATCCCAATATGGCGCTCCGGAGCCGGGCGCGGTAAGATCCCAAGTTGGGCTATACTGATGTTCCAGCCCAACTTTGCTCTGTCTGTCTGCACCAGCTCCAGGCAAGCTCACCTGGCCGTGGCATTTTCCGACTGACTTTTAAAGCTCAGATCTCAGCCTGCAAGGGTTGCTTTGTGACCCGCAGTCCCTCTGGCGCGAAAAATCCCAATATGGCGTTCCCAGGGAGGAGGGCACGGTAAGATCCCAAGTTGGACTATACTGGCATTCCAGCCCAACTTTGTCCCTCTGCATCTACCCCGGGCAGCAGTTCCTGGTCGTGGCATTTTCTGACTGACTTTTACAGTTCAAGTCTCAGCCTGCATGAGCTGTGATGCATCTAGCAGCCCCTCTGCCACTCTCCATGCTTGGAGTGGTGCCCCGGGGCACCCGGGATTGCCCGGTCCTTACTTCAAAGAGCGTTCATTTAGAGTTTCCTACTGCTTTCCTTCGGGCTGATGCTTCCTGTATGTAAGCTGACAGTCTGTTTTCTGGCTTTTTTTTTTTTCTTTTATGGTATTTTCTGGTATGTGTAGCTTCACTCGGCCGCCATCTTTTTCCCAAGTTCCTGAACCAGATTTAAATAGTTATTCTTACAAACAACAACAACAAAAAAATATGAAACCCTTTTTATGTTTAAGTTCATTTTACAAACCTTTATATATTTTACAACTTTATAAACCTTTATATGTACGTGTGTGTGTATACACAAACCTGGTTATCCTATTACTAGCTGTGTATTTTTAAGAGATATCTACTATTTTCTAAGCTACTATGACTCCTGCTATATGAAAATTCATTTCTGTTGTCTCCAGGTTTGGTATTATATTTTTTTGATTTATTTATTTACTTGACTTTTCCAAAAGATATAGAATAATGAGTTGTGATCTTGTCATAATGTCATAATTTTTTCCTTAGATGGAAATTTTAAATGTATTTGTTCCACATCCTGCATAAAACCCCTATCCCTGCTAATGTAGAAACACTGACTCCCACCTCCATTTACACTCATGGGATATCTATTTTTGGTATTCCCATAGCTATATTAAAAAGATTCTCAGCTTGTGCTTATAAAAATTAATAATTCATTTAATCTTTTTCATTAAATATATCAGTTATAAAAATATAGTCCACATGTTTTAGTAATTTTTTGTTTTTGGTAATTTTTCAGTAAGGGGAAAAGGGGGGTTATTCTGATTTCTGTTGAGCCCAAAGAGACTTCCCAGGCCACCTCCCACCCCCATTTGATGAGGACTGTGTTCCTCACCTAGACAATATCTGAGGACTATTGACTTTAGTGATTGTGCCAGAAGGATTTTTGTTATATTTGTTTCTTGTCTTAGTGAATCTCTTTTCCAGAAAAGAAGGCTGAAATTTAGTAAGATAGATGTAGCTCGTCCAAAGTTGCTCTGAGTTGCAGTATTATGTCTCAGCATGTGTCTTCTGCCCAGCTGCAAAGTATCTCTGTACACGTGGTCTCTTTGGTGCCAAAGGGAATGAGCAAAAAGGGCTGAAAATACAGCTGCTGTTGCTGGACAATCTTGTTCAAACTAACCCTTCTGAGAGTTTTCTTTAGAGTCCTCGAAGGTTCTGACTAACCATTTACACCAACATTGGGGCTCTACTTTTAAGATGGTCAGTTTATGTTTCTTCAACATAAATTTTTGGCTATCATCACAGGAAATATGGGTTTAAAATTTTTATACTTAACTACAGGGTATTTTAAATAGCCATTTGGTTTCAGACTTATTTTCTTAACCTCCCAAATATATTATGTGCCATTTTTGAGATGTAATTGTATAAAGTCTCTTTTCCAAGTCTTCAGAACTTTAATTTTTTAAGATAATAAAACAAAACCATATAGTGTTTCCATCATTAAACACCTGAGACATAACTATAACCTTAACTTTCTGGAAAAATTAAGTAGTAGTGATTATGAGTTGGAACATGGGTTCCTAAATAGATAAGCTAATGTATATAAATGTGAGAAAACCTAGCTTGAGAAAAAGACAAATCATTAGGAAATAATTAAATGAATTATAAGACAACATAAATAGAATATTAAGTAACTTTTTGATAAAGTTGTGGTATATATCTTCTGACATGGAAAATTTTCCATGATATAGTTGGGTGAAGGTAAATGTAATATATCAAGTTATAGCATAATATGTAAGGTAAGGCCTCTTTTAATAGAAATAACTATACCGATATTATACTATAGCCACATCGACATATATACAAGACTGTAATTTTAGTCTATTTGCTTTACAAAAGTAACAAAATATAGTATTTTTGTGCAGTGAAAATAATTTTGTGCAGTGAATATTTTGTGCAGTGAAAATTCTTGAAATGCCAAGCTAGTAGTTATCTGAGGGGAACAGAATGATAAAGGAAAGAAAAGATCTTTATTTTATTCTATATACACTTCTGCATTAGTAGATTTTATAACCTCAATTAGATATTACTTTTATAAATTAAAAGAGTCAATTATTATACTTATTGAACAATTGTTCAAATTTTCCCTTACATAACTTGCTATTTAGTGGTATTCTGCCGGGTAATATTTATTAGAAAGTCCCAAACAAATTATTCAATAGAAATAAATGATGTAATAGTTGGTTGGGTTTTATTCTTAGATTACATGAGGTTTTATTCTGATAAAAATCAATGTTACACTTTTTCTATTTCATAGCAATTAGGGCGACTCATTTTCTCTTTCAGTTGCTGGTGAGGATTTCTAGAGACTTTGTTTCTCTCTGTCTGCCTATAGTCAGCTGACCATTCTGCTGCCAAAGGTGTCATACTTACGTTTGAGAAAGGTTGACCTCCATGCTCTGCAACTACTCTGGACCACCCCTTAGAGGAGGGGATCGGTAAGTAACACTGCTTCTTATTGTTCCCTAGGCTACAGTAGCTCATTCATCACCTTCCTCCAGGTTAACGTAGATGTCTTTAGAAATTGATTTGTTTTCTATGCAAGGAAATCCTTCACATTGGTTTAACTCTCATTTATTGATCCTTCAACTTCTGTTGGGGGCTGAGCTTGAACTTGTAAGATCAGTTTTCAGGGGCCTTCCTGGTGTTGTAGGAGTTAAATTTCAGCACCATCAAACTATTGCAAATCACTGCAGCCCGAGTTTGATTCCTGGCCATGGAGCTAACCCATACATGGTACAGCAGACCTCTTCTGTCTCTCTTGCTACTCTGGTCTGACCCCAATTCTTGTATGTATAAATAAATAAGTCTCAACAACAGAAAAGAAATATCAGTTTTCATATACAACTTACTTTAATTTTTAAAAATTTATTTAGTGTAGAAGAACTGGGGTGTAGGTTACAGATGCTGGTGGGGGGGTGAGAGGATTCACCAGAGACAGAGTGGGGAGCAAAACAGATGTATCTACTGAAATACACTGCTGAGGGGAGCTTCTGGATCGATAGGAGAGGTCTGCTGTGCCATATGTGGGTTAGCTCGCTGGTGGGGGATAGAACTCAGGCCATGGTGATGATAATGCTGAGACTTAACCCCTACGCCACAAGGGAGGCCCCACAACTTGCTTTTTATGAAAGAAAATGTACGTTTATCGTCCTAGAGAAATAGATGGTACATATTCTTTTATATATTCATGTAGCGATTTTTAGATATAATTTATTGTGTGATCCTGGGCAAGTTCCTTAAATACTTCAAGCTTTAATTTTTCCATAACTGTTGAAAGCAAGGATATATAAATACAAAATCCTTACTGCTATTTTAAGGGTTAAATAAATTATTGTGTGGAAAGTAATTAGAATAACATCTGACACAGACAATTTCGTAATAAATACACATTATTTTGATCATATAGAAAATATTAACCACTGTATTTCTTACTAAATATTTCCAGTGTACAAAAGTGATAATAAATAGGATATAAACTGATGCTTTCCATTAATGACCTGAGGCAAATGTCAGTACTTGCATAAGATTATTAACTTTTCAGGGAATGACGTTAAGATCAGTAACTATGACAAGTGAAGTATTTGAATAATCATTGTTAATAATAATAAATTAAAAACAAGTAGCTCATTATGATGCTTTTTAAATGCTCTATTCATATTTTACTCAGATGGCAGATTATTAAAGAAGCAGAAAATATAATCCTGAATTTAATTTGAACAATTTTTTCTTATCATAGATTTAAAAATAATAACCAACAAAGGAGAATATTAAGAGTACAGATACTATAACATTAGTAAATAAAGAAGTTACTTTTGCCTTAGTTCAGTTTCTAGCCAGAATTTACAAATAAATAACCATCTATTCATGCCATAATATTGACCTGGTAGAGAGAAAGAAAAGGAAAGGAGAGGAGGGAAGGGGAAATGGGAGGGGGAGGGGTGGTGGTGGAGAAAGAATGAAATAAAGTTAGCAAAGAAAAAAAGAAGGAAGGAAGGAGGGAGGGAATAAAGGAGCAAGAAAGGAAGGGAGGGAGGGAGGAAGGAAGGAAGAGAGGGAGGGAGGAAGGAGAGAAGGAAGGAGAAAGGAAGTAAATGGGAGAGATATGAGTATAAACAAAGGATGCTCAAGTTTTAGGTTCAAAACATTTCCTTTGTATATTGCACAAATTAGATTGTCAAGTACTCAGCTTCTCTCAGACATTTAGGCTGTTAGCCATTAACAATCTACTTTAAATTAATTTAACCAGATTATCAGATTAGAATTTTGCTCAGGCCTGCCAAAATCAACCACCCCGAGGAAACTGGAGTCTTGATTGAAAAGTGAAAATGACAGGAAGTTTGATTTTGGAGCACTGGGCTGCTGCTCCAGAAGGCAAGGGCGGTATTCAATAGGCCAGGAGAGCCTGAAAAAGCCAGAGGGCAGCATGAGGGCACTGGATGCCTGAGGGCTGATTAGGAGAGTTTAGGAAGAGGTGAGAAGTTTCCCAAGACCAACAGCAAATTTTGCGCTTTGGCTAAGATCCCTAGTGGCAGTGCACATTCTTGGTATCTGCTCTTGTTACATTTAATCATAGTGATATTATTTGTGAGATTAGAGGTACCACATTCTCAAAGAGGACAACTGAAGGTTATGTGTTTATACCTGCATATCTGTTCTGTCTTATGTCCCACTGGTTTTACTTATAAACAAGAAGTATTGTATTTTAGACCCCTGCTCCAAATGGCTAATGTAACATTAATCATGTTTTCAGGAGACTTGAGATTTCAACCCTAAAAACTAATCAGCATTCTGCAGAATATGTTCCACATGGGCCTTGTGAAGTGCAGACTAGATGTAGCAAAACAGAGACTGGATTTTCACTCCTATTAATGAGTATTTCAGACTTCTGAAGGGTATAAATCATAATGTGTTTCATAGTGGGTGGAAGGTCTGGGTGCCTCTGTTCAGATGGAAATACAATTCCCTATCATCAATGCCTTTTTCCTGAGAGATGTACAAAAAAATTCAGTAAATTTGATCACTATCTTCAAGTGTTAATAAAAAGTTATTTGAATATTTATCATGTATTGGGATGTCAAATTCAATTATTATTGTGGTTTAATTTTCAAAAATGTTGTAATAACTGTAAACATTTGAGGGGCTAAACTTTCATGAACCCAAGTAGGCACTTTAGAAAGAAAATAAGGAGACACAATAGTCATTGTGATGACATTTAAGATAAAGAAACGTGGATTGATTTCTTATGGCTACTCTAAAAAGTACCATAATCTGGGTGGCATTTAACAACAAAAATATATTTTTCTCACAACTGTGGAGGTGAGAAGTCTGAAATCCAGGTGTCCATAGACCATGCTTCCTCCAAAGGCCTGTCCCATGGCTTTCTGTTATGTCCAATAGTTACCAGCACTCGTTGGTGTTCCTTAGTTTGGGGAGCCACCACAGCAATCTCTGCTCCATTGTCACATGATGTGTTCCCTTTAAGCTTGTGTTTACTTTGTTGTCTTCCTTGGTGTGCCTGTCTCTAATCTCTTATCATCCTCTTATAAAGACACTGGTCAAAACAGAATTAAGAACTCACCCTATTTCATTATGAACTGATTTTAACTCAGAACTTCTACAGTGACCCTATTTCAAGCAGAAAAAAAAGAAAGGCTACATCCATTCTCAGTTATGATTAAGCATCTGCATTTGAACTTCACAATTTAACCCATACGTTCTTAAACACAGAAATGAGCCAGATGACAAACATATTTAGACCATGATAAAGAAACAAACATTCCCAGTAAGAAAATCACCTAAATGGATTGCTAAATTAACCATTCATCACATTACTTTCTAGTTATTAATAAAGGTATAAAATAACTCAAAATTGCTGTCTATTTTCCAGAGTCTAGTTTCTTTCCATACTGAAATGTGTATTAATTTACGGGCATCTAATGATCTTTTTTAAACTAATGTAGAAACATCTATATATCTCTATGTAATTCAAAATGTCTGCTTTATTTTATATTAAATATTCTACTAAGTGATTTTTTTCAGTAAATAATTTCTAAAATGAGTGCCTGGGACTGTGTGGGTTACTAAGAATGGTTAGTGGTCTCCTGCCCTTAATGTCTTGAGGATAGATGGATAAAACAAATTGCAGTAGCATATTGCATTATTTAGACATATACATTGTGTCATGGCAAGATGTAAAAGGATGCTAGATTCAGTTCTGGATGTGAAACTGTCAGTCTTTCCAGTATAATTCATACACATTCTGTGTCCAAATAGAAATAGCCAGGCAAAGTGTTCCAAGGGAGAGCATCAGCACAAGTGTGCAGGTTGGAGAGAGAAAACATGCAATTAACCTTTTTCTTGCATTGAAGGTATAATGTGGATAATTTGCAAGAAATGTTATTAGATAGGTAAACAATGATTTTACCACAAGGAATATTTATAAATTAGATGCCCATTTTAGAATAAACCCTTAATACATACTATCTTAAAGACACTAGAGCTCGTGATTTAGAGTATAGTCTCTGGAGTCAGGTTATTTGAATTTAATGCTGTTTTTACATTTACTTAAACTACATTTAACTCTTTAAACCTTAGTTACACACCTGTTTAGTGGAGATAACAATAATGTATTAGCTCCTTAGCACTGCCATAACAACCATAAATTTGGATGACTTCAAATGATAGAGAGGTCTTCTCTTTGAGTTCTGGAGGCTAGAAGTTCGAGCTCAAGGGGTTAGTAGTGTTGGCTTTTTACATATTTTCTATGGGAGAATCTGTTCCATGGCTTTCTCAGTTTCTGGTGACTGCTAGACATCTTCTGTGTTCCTTGTTTCATAGACACTTCATTCCATGCTCCAGAACCCCATCCAGAGATTAATCTAGCATTCTTTACACCTTGCCATGGCACAATGCATATGTCTAAATAATGCAAAATGCTACTGCAATTTGTTTTATCCATTAATTCTCAAGATATTAAGAACAGGAGACCACTAACCATTCTCTAAGTATGTTTTTGTGTTGCAATTTCCCTCTCCTTATAAGGATACAAATCACACTAGAGTTAGGACCTACCTTAATCCCCTATAATGTCTCCTCAACTTAATCATCTCTTCAAAAACCCTGAATTTCCAGAGAAAATCACATTCACACATTATAGTTGTACATGTATTTTGTGGAGACTTTTCAACCTAATTCAATGGTATGTTTTTCACTGGACTGGAATGAGGATTAAAAGAAACTGTTCATATAATTTAATTTAGTAGTGCAGTGCTCAATGTATTTTAGATATTCCTATGACCATTAAATTAAGATTATTCTCCATGGATAGACTTCACAACATGATTATAAGAACCTATATTAAATGGATTAAATTGGGATATTATCTCAAAGTAGCCAAATCTGCAAACTTTTCAGTAGTTTTTTTTTTTTTTTTTTACTTCTTATGATAGTCTACATTTTTCCCCTGTGGAAAAAGAAACACTAAGTGAAAGGATTTTTTTGTCAAGGAATTTTGGTACAACATCACAAACGTGAATAATTTAATCATTGTTAGCAAACATTGGAGTGGAACATACTCACCTTGTTTTAATGGTCTTAAAACACAATGTGATAAAGAATATATCATGAAAAATCTATTTTGCAGAGATTTTTGAACTCTCTAAGAGAAAAAAAAATGTAATAAATACCCTATGGAAAATTTCCAAGTCTAGAAACATCTGGATTTCTGGAGTTGAGTTCCAGCTTGTGTAATAAAGTCCTCTATACTGAGTTATTTTTTAGTTTATTTATTTATTCCAGCATTGTTGAATGATGATTGGAAAATGAAAAAAAAAAAAAAAACACATAGATTTTAGATGTAGAGCAGGGTGTTTTGATCACTGTGGAATACCTTGTGCAGTGATCACCAGAAGTCAACCAAGCTAGTTTGACACATTCATCCCCTCACACATTTAACTGTTGTTTGTGTGCTGAGAAAATTTAAGTCTTAGAAAATTTCAAATATTCAAATATTAACTGTGGTTACTATGCTGCATATTAAAGCTCTAGAACTTTATTATCTTTTAACTGAAAATTTGTAGTCTTTGACCAGTATTTCCCCATTTCCATACCCCCTAAATTTGGACAACCACTGTTCTACTCTTTTTCTCTATGTTTGACTTTTTAGCTTCTCTATATATAGCAATTGTGTAGTATTTTTATTTCTTCTGTATCTGGCTTATTTCACATAGCAAAGTATGTTGCAACTGTGTGTGCATCACACTTTATCATTCATGCATTGGTGGATGTTTAATTTTGATTCAATCCTTAGACAACAAGCATGTCTTATACAAGTTTCTCAAGAATAATATAATCCCTTAAACTTTTGGTGATTTAAGATTTCTTTCTATTGCTTTTGCATATGAAACAAACTTTGGCTAGTCTATAAGTTATGATACTATCAGTTGTAATATTTTCCATATCAAACTGACTTGAACAATAAGGAAATATACTGGTTCACATAAGTGAAGATAGTCATAGATAAGGTAAGATTTAATCTGTGTTTTAATAAAATCATAAATATGCTAGTTATCACCTATCTATAATCTCTCTTCTGTGGTATCAGTTTTATTCCAAATTTTGATGTCACAGTTACAAAAAAAGTTACTCCTAAATATGCATGCCTCCTTTTTATGAGCGACTGGGTCAATTCTAGTTATACTGTCCTAATACTCTGAACCAATATTTGTGATTAGAGGAATGCCATGCATTGATTGGGTTATGTCTGGTTTCTCTAAATACTATTAGCTTGCAGCATTATAGCTCACCTGTGACCTTTACAGTTGAAATTTAAATTACTCAAACTAATATCCCAATGTTGATTCTAGGTGGTTTCACATAAGTTCTTTGCCTAAAACATTTTCTCTGTATAACTAATTTACTGTAAATTATTTTTGCTGTAAAGATAAAATAATTGATTGTGTTTATTTAAATAGTTGTTTTAAGATTTTGTTGCACGTTTCCTCCACTTAGCAATGCTATTGAAGACTATTGCACTAACAGATGACAATACTGTGCCCCAACAGTCTTTTTCTTCTTTTGAAATGCAGAGTTAAACATACATTTCCCCTAGAACTTTAGAATGTGTATCAGTGGTCATGTGACAATATGCCAAGTGACAGCATAGAAAGCATTAACAATTCGACACAAAGCTCAGTTCCAAATATGCATCCTTGCATTTGGAGATTTCTACCCATCAAGAAGAGCTTGATTCTTCTTCAACTTCCAACTTTTAATATTGTCTGATAAATTTGGTAAAAATGGCATTAGAAAACAAGCTATTGTTTCTAAATTAATTAAAGAAAAAATCATTAATGCTGTACAGGTCTGTTGTGAATTACTAGCAGCCTCTTTTGTATTTGCCATAGTTTGTTAAACTTCTGGTTTTGACAGGCTGTGCTCATAAAGGATTTGAAAATTGGTTAACATTTTCTATTATATTGCGTAATCTGATTTTAAACTCTTATTTCACACTTCCAGTTAGTTTTATTGAATTTTTTTTTAATTAAGTACATTTAAGTACTTGCTGCTATCTCTTATCTTAATACCACCTCCTTCACTATATAGATTGCTATGAAGATAGAATTTATATAATATAAAAATAGATGTACTATGTAAGTTGAAACCAAACTATTAGTCATTACTTTATCTTGGCAGAATTATCTATGGCACAATTTCCTTATAACAAGTTCTGCAGCCAAAATGCTTGCAGTAAAGAACTTATAGAAAATTCATCAGACACGTCCAATGTTATGTAGATATTGTTAAATTTTCATAAAGAAATAATATGGACAATCTGTTTTTATTCATTTGTGTGTAACACACAAGTGTGCACACACACATTCTTTTTTTCTGTTTCAAAGACAGTAAGATTTGTCCTTTAAAACTGTAATTAACATTTTTTTTCTTTGCTACAGCAGTCTGGGTCTAGATTTCCCTGCATCAATTTTGCCAAACACATGGTGAATTACTTGTTTTGGCATTAGTCTTGAGAAAGTGCTATTCTCTTTGATTTTTTTTATTTGTTCTGATCCTTCAGATACATTAGTTATCCATTGACTCTCTTTTTATTTTTAATTGTTTCTACTGATCAATTTCTCTTCATTTCTTTTTCTTTTTATTTCTACTTTTCTGAATTATATTCCATGTTGTCCCACCTGTATCGTGATTTACTTGGGAACTATTGAGCTATATGCTGATGTCATTTATCTGGCAAAGAAAAAGGATTGACTATTAAAAACAGTAGTAGCAAAAAACAAATTTTATTTTAGGAATGGAGGTAGGGTGTCTATAGACATTTTAAAAAATGAGATCTGCGGTATATGGAGATGTCGATGCTAAAGATTTGGAAATTGTTAACTGATTTGTAAGAGTGAATTTGATTTCTGAGTAGAGTAGGAAACAAAAGCTACTAAGTAAGGAATCTTAAGTAGTATCTATGGTTACAGAACTGAAAATGAATTCAGATATATACAAAGAAGAAAAAAATAACCCAAGGGCAAATAGGCTCAGGGAAGCAAAGGAATAGTTTTATTACTTTAATATATATTTTTCAAGAATTGCTTTCTGAATATTACTTCCTTCAATTAAGAAAATATTTGAGTAACATACCCATGGAATACTTACACTGATCATCTTTCCTTTTTAAATATTTTTCTAGTACTTATTTTTATAACATTTTAATTTTAGAACCATCGCATATGTGCAAAATTATTGTAAAGATAGTACTCCACACCAAGACTCTCATGATATTCATATGATGTATTTGTTATTCAAGCCCAGTCGATGCATTATTGTAAACTGAGGTCAATTTTTTATTCAGATTTCCTTAGGTTTTCCTTAACACCTTTTTTTTGTTCCACAGTCTCATCCATAATACCACATGACATTAATAGTCATTCCTCTTTTAGTGATTCTTGATTGTGATGGTTTCAAACATTTTCCTTGTTTCTCATAAACTTGATAGGTTTTAAGTAGTGTTTCATAGACTATATCTCAATTTCAATTTGTCTTATATTTGACTAAAGGATTGCATTTTGCAAAGGAAGACCCAAAGGTAAATTATCATACTCCTCACATAATATCAAAATGAACACTGTGGAAATAGCTATTGAGCATGGTTGATGTTAACTAAAATTACCTGACTTTGTCAGATTGGTCCTCTGTCAAATTATTTTTTTCTCTCTTTAATCATTGTATTCTTAAGAAGGAATTATATTAAGGATTAAGGAGGTTTGCTCCATTTCCTTAAAAATAAAATATATAGAGAGATAGGTAGATATGATATATATCTATATAATTTACACACACATAAATACATATGAATTATACCCATATATATGAAATTCTTCTGTGTGATCAATTTGTCTATGTTCTTTAAATTATTTATACAAGAAATCTTTATATCACTTATATCAATATGGATTTGTGGCTGTTTATTTTATACTTTAGGATATAATTCAACACTACTCTATTGTTCAAATTATTTTAACTTTGGACATTATAATCTCTTTCAGTTAGCTTCCATATCCCTTTGATATATTCCCATCATTGTTTATTTTTTACTTTTGGCACTTTATGGCATTACAAGATGCTTCAAGCCCACTTTGCACATTTCCTGCCAAGTCCAAGAATCAGGCATTTCTCCAAGGAGCCCTACTTCCTTTTATTGAAGGATGGTGTTACTCATATCTGGGTGTTGGTGTGCTCATTTATATAGAGGTTCTCCTTCTTATGCCCTTTCAGTCAACTAAGCAAAATATAACTGTGTTTCAATCTTCTTTAGTAATTTTGACATATTCAATATAATACTATTAACTGTAATCACAATATTGCTCATTAGACCCTAGAATTTGTTCATCCTCTTACTGGCACTTGACTTCTCTGTATTAACCTTATATCTTGAAACATTCCTATAGTTGCTTTTTGTTGTTATTGAAGTAACATTTGCATTTTAACATTATGTAAGTTTCAGGTATACATCACTAAAAATCAACATCTGTATATACTACATTATGTTTACAACTAAAACTTCATTCTGTAGTTTATTAAACAAAATCTTTAGGATTTTTCTATATAAACAATCTATCACCTATGAAGAAAGACAGATTTATTCTTTTCTGGTATTTGTATTTAATTATACTTCATGTTTCATTTTACTAAGACTTCCTCTGTGTTGTTTAATAAGAGTATTAACAGGGAATATCTTACCTTCTTTCCAATTTTAGGTAGAAAGTATGTAATTATTCAGTAAGAAGTATGTTGGTTGTAGAGTTTGTGGACAATCATCAAAATTTTGGAGAAGTTATCTTTTATTTCTAACTTGTTGATATTTATCATGGCTGAATGTTGAACTTTTATACATCATGAATTTTATTTATTCTTATTTTATTGTTAGTCAACGTGACCATGATTATGAAAGACTGCAGTTCAATAGTTGTTTTTTCTTGTAATACCTTTATCTAGTTTATACATTATTCTATGCATATTAATTATATACATAATATTTTTTTTAATGTAGCAAATAATGAAGTAAACTCAGTAATCCTTTCCAATCCTTGTTTTCAGTGAATGAATAGTGTTTTTCCCCTTTTATTTTTTGGAAGAGATTGGGGATAATTTATATTATGTTTTCCTTAAATTTTGGTAGAGTTCACCTTTGAAGCCAAGTAAATTTGGCAATTTAATTGGGAGGTTATTAATTATTAAAGTTATTTACAGATACAGAGCTTTTCATGTTTTCAATTTTCCTTGTATGTATTCAGATTATTCTTAATACTTTTAAAACTATAAATTATACTTGTTAAAGTGTTAACATGCTTATGGAGAGTCTCTTAAAAAGTGATTCATAAATCTAGCAAATGGTGTGAAGCAGGGAATAGTTTAAGAAAAAAAATACCAAACTTGCAGTGGGAAGGTGATGCCATTTGAAAAAAAAATAATAAAATAAATTAGAATAGTTTATCATTTTTCCCTTACTTCAGTGCACACTGTGTTTGTTTATGTGTACCATGTGTCCTTGTGCATCCCCATTTGCTACCCCAGATAGTAAAAATATTCTGTTTTGACAATTGTGTGTTATTTCTTGACAATTATATTTTTATTTTAAATGTTGCATATAACCTTCATGGAAAATATTAGTCGTTTAAGATCATTTTCCTTGTAATAATTTGAGTTCTTCCATGATCACATTCCATTTGCATTTAACATTTATTTGAAATTGCTTCTCAGTGTTTTATGAGTTTTCTCATGAGGAAACAGGTGTTCAAAGTACTGTGTTATTATTAGTATATCTTGCTTAAAGTGAAAGCCACTGTAGTGCAGTTTGTAATTTACTTTGGAGTAGTAATGGACTTTTGTGTACAATGATTATGTCTTGGATTTTTATTTTTAAATGTTAGCATTTCAAGAAATAAATAGTTTTTTTCTATCCCAGTTGGCTTGTGAAACAGTAAAGGAAACATCAATAGTAGATTAAAAAGCTATCAATCATAATTTCATAGAAGCGATCATGTATGTAGGTGCTTTAAGATATGTGACATCAAGAAGCTGGATGGTAACCCAATATGACCTTTTTCATCATAACATCTTTCATTGTAACTTGTTTATTATATGTATTTGAACATGTGCTCATTCTCAGCATTGTCATAACAGTCTATCACCTCTACAAACCACTAGACTTTAGACATTCCAAGTTGCTCAGAACACAGTGACTCTCTTTAGAATTGACTGTTTGGCTTTCAGTTGACTTACTAGATGATCAGCAGTCTGATATTAGGGACTGTATTTTTTCCCTCCACACCACACTGAGAATAGTGCTCCATGCAAATTAGTATTAATTAGAATTCTTGAGAAGATGGTTGAATGAATGAATGAATGAATGTTTACATTTTCACATCAGCTGGTGGGAATTGTTGTAGCACTATCTCATTTGTAGTGTAATTTCAATCACTTTTACCTTATCTCTTCTGATTATATATGATACACAGAGACACACATATATATAATAATATCATTTATATATTATAAATATTTTTATATACTAACACTTATTTGCTATTGACTTCTTTCTCCCTCTAACCACCTTGCATGGAGATCTTATTGATTACTACTTAAAGGTTGGTAACCTATTTGACAATGAAACTATCTGCTTATATTCATGGGTTCTGCCCAACTTAGACAGAATGTATGATGCAAGTGAATATTAGAGAGTAGGTGTCTTGGACATCATTTTAGAGTTCTGTCACCAATAGACAACAAGGATATTCCTACTCCAATCCAATTGCCATCATCACCTTTCTGCTCTAGCTTCATACATATATTTCCTCTTTTCTGGAAAATGTGAATAACAGATATTGTCTTCATAATTTATATGGTCAAACACCTAAGTATAGAAATAGTGCATTGCAACAGTAAGATCATATTTATTCCTTTTTACATAGACATTGTGTTAGCTTGTTCAGGCGGCCATAACAATAACACAGAAAAGAGATAGCTTCAACAAAGGAGATGTATTTTTTCACAATTCTTGTCACTGCAAGCCCAAGATCAAGGTGCCATTCTGAGCCATCTTCCTCACTTGACAGAGGTCATCTCCCACTGTCTTCACTTGATCTTCCTCCTGTGTCTGTGCTCTTATTTCTTTATATTTTATTAGAACTTACCTTAACAACCTCCTTTAGCTGAATATTTTCTTTAAAGACCCTCTTACCAAAAACAGTCACATCTTGAGGTATAGGGAGTTAAGATTTCAACATACGAATTTGAAGCAGGACAAAACCTTCTCCCTCCCCCTAGGAGAATAGCAACTTCCCTGAAATCAACTGTCTCTTAGTGGGGGGCTTTGTGGATCTATGACCTTGTGGATTTAATGGTTTCTACAGCCTTGAAACAGTCCTCTTGTTTCTGGCACTTAAGTTTCTGGATGTCTTATAAAAGTCTTACTGATATTTTGCACTAAATGAGGTGACATCTTTCCACCCATGTGAAACAATGGAAACTAAAATCCCTAAAGAAATGGTGCTGGTTTATCTCACCATTGTCTGTTAAGTAAGAATTTGGTCAGGAAGAAAAATAACTTGGTTTTGGTTTTTGTTAGCACTCTCCTCTCAACTTCTGCACTCTTCCACATGTTGAATGGCCACATTTGCAATGTTTGGCTCCATCTCGTGTGTAATAGATCTTAATGACCAAATCTCTTTTCCTTGTGACATCAAAGAATTTTGACGATTACGTGAATTGTACATCCATAACTGACTTCTCATAGTTTCTTTTTCTTTCACTATCAGTAGGCATATTTAATCATTTACAGTTCATGATGTGAGTCTACATTTAGCCTAATAAATAAAGAAGCTAGGAAATTGAGGAAAGATAAATAAGGCCACTGGCTACCACTTCATCTAAAAAATACAAGTGAATCATGTCCTCAGATGGCACTTTCCAGAGTGCTGAGCATTCAGTTCTCTTTGAATGATGAGTCTCTGGTCCTGTGATGACCACTTTCATCTTGTTAGGGTTGAAGAAGTGTGGGTTGCAGTGAAAGGGTCCCTTCTTTACTCCTAGAGGGGTACTGTAGGAACCTTGTGATTGCTCTTTGCAATGGTTATATTAGTGTTAATTTCACCACATCAGAAGAGATTAAGAATTGCAAAGAAATATGTGGTCCTAGTTACCTTCATACCGCAAAGCCCCTCCATAATATAAAATATCACTTTTTTTAGAAAGATCATACAGTTATCCCAAATCACCAGATCCAAAGACTGAACAACAAAAGTCCATATTTATCCCCCTGAGGAATAGGGTTAAAACTTGCTCTCCAATGATAAATCCAAACCCGGAACAGATTTCAGCCAGGCAGCTAGCAGAGCTCGCTGGGTGAACTGCACAGCCCATGGTGGGTGCAGAGCTCAGAGCCGGAAAGCAAACAGCTGCTGTAGCCTGATTTGAGTTAAAATAGTGTGAGTGTTTAGTCTGGCGCACGGCTTCAGGGGAGATTGGCAGCTGGGTCAAACAAAGTCCTTCCATTGGCTCTCTTCCCAGGCAGCTTCTGCTAGTATTTAGGTACTAGTGCAGTGGAGGGCCCTTTTTTCAGGCAAAACCTAACATCTGACCGCACCCTCTTCGCGTTTTTAAAAAAAAAAAGGAAAAAGCTTCTTTTTCCTTCTTTCCTTAAGATAAATTCTCCAGTAGGCAACCTCTCCCACTAATTGTGTATTAGCAATGTATTTTATCTTGAGAGCTGACGTACTGGGCTCCCAACGTGGTGTGCAAGCTGCCTCTTACAGTGCTGGATTCATAAAAGGGCCTTTATGGTTCGTGAAAGAATATCTGTGCTTAGGCAGGAAACTTTTTGATCTGCAGAAAAGCCAGAAGACATCTAGGTAAGGCTACGTATCAAATCTACTTTTGGGGGGGAAAAGTTGGGCAATGAGGATGATTCCTCACAGTAAAGATAGGAGCTTGGAGTATGCATCTTCACTTTTGTAGAAGTTTAAAAGGTACTGACTATTGTTTGCTTAGTTTTTGTTTGTTTGTTTAATTCTTAAGGGAATTCTGTGGTCTGCATTTTTACGATCTTGTTTTCTGCTATTGAACTGATTATAGTGGATATGGAGTTTTACTATATCGCAAAATCTTTGTAAACTGCCATAGAAAGAGAGTGTATTTAGAAGGGAATTGACAAGTTTTAAAGAGTAATTGTACAATCATTTGAGGACAGAGGAACACTGCATTAGGCTAACAAGGGTTTAATTACCAAAAAAAGTTTAATGTTGCTTTGGAAGGAATATTAAGTAAGTTGTCTTTGTCTCTTACTTTTTAATTTTAGTCGCTGATTTAGCCTGTTGGGTCACATTTTTTGTTAGTGCTGAAGGCTGCTATGAATCCCTAATGAGGCCCCTTTGCACATGATTTTGGCATTTGGCCAAAATCAACTTCCCAGCGGCAAGCTTTCTCTAAAGAACCTGGAGCAATTTTTTTTTTTTTTTTATTAGAAATCATGTCTGAAAGCTGCCACAACCAGTTGTGTGGGCATGTCAAAATGACTTTCTACAGTAAATATGAAACAAGCATTTAAAAAAATGTTCCTCGTATTGTTGCTTTTATCTTTATGAGTTCCTCGCTTGTGACCACTTAAAATACGTTAGTTAGGACAAGGACAATCCAAAAGAAGATTTACCGATTTTTTGTTTTTCTCAGCAAACCAGAGTAGGGGTGGTCATCTCATTGAGAAGTATACAGTATGAAAGGGTTATTCAAAACACTTCAGGATAAATAACAGATGAATTCTTAAAACTGTTAATCTCTGTAAGTAATACTCAGTGAACAGTAAGTAATGAAGTTTTCTAGAAGTTTCGTTGTGCGCACTTAAATTAAGCTTAACATCTTTTAATGGATTTTTAAAATATTTTCAGTGCTGTGGTGTTTGGGATTCTAAAATAAGCTAGCATTTATTATATAATTTAAAATTTTATTAACATCTGGGTCTTATTTCTAAGAAATGTTTTAATAAAAATATTTGGTATATAAACATAATTGAATAACTTTGAATGATTTCATTTAATTGCCGCTTTGCAATAAATAATGATTTTTTTGTGTGAAAAATTCTCACACTCAGAGACATCTATATCCAGTTTTTGAAACAGTTCATTTTGATTTTACTATAACTCATTTTATCATGTAAGCCGATATGTGATTTTATACTCCAGTGTTTTAAGAGTTAAATTCATAAGTTGTAATGAAATACTACAGTAATAAGATATTGATAGTCTCAGATTTTATAATGCCATTTTCAGAAATATCCTTAGACATTAAAAATAGACATACTGCAGTTTATATAAACAACAGAAAAGTAAGATGTCAGTTGCTCTGTTTTATTTTTGAGATATTTACCAATAGCATGGTCCTATGCACTACTTTATGTTACTCTATAGTAATCTAGGGTGAAAGTTTTTATTTTAAAAATATTCATACTTCCCTTTAATATATTGTGAGAGCCTGATTTAGTCTCCTTTAAGAAATGTAATTTAGGCCTTTCTTAGTAGGCATGTGTTAAATATATGTATTTGTTTTTCATATATATATTATTATGTTAAACTTTCCTTTATTATTACACAGTGTAAAATGTTACTAATTTGAGTGATTAAAAAAATGAAACTGAAAACTAACTTCAAGTAAATTGAAGCATTAGAAAATTCATCCTCATTTGCTTTGGACAAACCTATGTATAAACTTATGCATATATAAATATTTTTATAGTATTGCTATACTAAATTATTATGCTATATACATCTTGCTAGTAGTTGAATTAAGCAATGGATTGTTTGAAATTATTGTGTTCATTACCATTAAAATCTGTAGAAGTTATAAATTGGGATATACTATATATATATATATATGTACACTATGAAAATTTACCTTGATAAGTTCTCTACTTCTGTGCAAGTTCAAAGTTGATTTCTCATTCAATGTAATCGTAGGTATTTCTTAGAAAGTGGCTACTATATAATGTAGATATTTCCAATTTGGATAAAAGAGAGAATATTTTATCACTTACTATTACCAAACAGGTGCAGGATAAAGAAGATAACCTTTTATAGCACCTTGTTTTTGAGCTCTGTCTTTTAATCTTAGCTCTCATACCATTGTCTTTGGTTTTAAATTTTTGGTTTTTTGATAATTTTATTTAACACTTGAAATTGGTGAAATAGTTCTCTAAAATATACAGAGAAATGTTTCAAAGGAAAATTTTGCTATTTTTTTTTAATTGTTGACTTTCATTAGCGGCCCTCCCAAAGTTAATGTCATAAAATGTAGGACTTTTAGAGTTCCCAGATATGCTTGTGAATCTGAAGGAAACTTCATTTTCTCTCAAATATTTTTGAGCTGAGGTGGAAATAAGTTTTGAGCAAAATTTGCTGTACTCTTTACTGAAATAGTTAAGAAATTTACTTACTTTTGCTGTAACTATGCATTTTAATTGAGTATTCAATAGTACAGGCATTTTGACAGGATTACTAGCTAACTTTTCTTGAGATTATAAATGCAAAATGTTGATTACATTTTCTTCATTGACATTTTAAAAACAGTATTCAGAATATAACTACTTTTAAAAAGAAAACAATATATCTTTGTTAAATTTACTGTTAGTGAAGTACATTTGAATGTTTCATTCATCCTTTCGCCCATCCTTTTGGAAATAATAAAACCTTTTCCAATTTAGAATGTAGAAATTTTTTCACTCTGCAGAATAAGTGAAATTTATTTGTTGTAGTTAGTTATCAGTTTAGATTTTGGACCTTTACCATTTTAACTGTGATAGGATTTTTGTTTTTGTTTCAGTTATGCAACAGGCACATAAATACTTTCTTTTTCTCATTTAAAAGAGACACTAAATAATTATCCATGTTAATTCTCTATTGAAAATAAAGCTTTAAAAGTATATTTTGTCCATAGTTTTTAAAATGTTTACAACAAGGCAATTTAGATGAACGTGTCATCATTTAAATGAAATGCTTTGTTCTAAATGGTGTAAATTCCAGCAATGAGATAAATGCATTGCCATATTAGATAGAACATAATTATTGAATTCTGGCACAACTTCACTGACCTCTGCCATAAAAGATTAGTATATGTGGGGTGATCTTGAATAAGTGACACAGGCGACATCAACCTTTATTGTTTGGAGAAAGTATGTGCTAAAATAAAAGGAGATACTTTTCAGATAAACTGCTAATGATAATATCTTGTCATTTTTATAAATACAGCAAGTCTTGAACTCTAAAAAATTAATTACAAATAGTAATGATTTGTAAGACTTTCCCCATAGAATTAATAGTAGTATTTTGTTCTTTTCTAAAGTGAGCAATTATCCTGTTTCCAAGCAGCCAATGTGATAAGTAATTTTTTAGATATGGTTCTTTATTTAAATACAATTAATATTGAAACATAAAAATAATGTTTGCTTAACTTTTTTAATATGAGAACAGTTGATTTCACTTGTTGCATTTTACACTGAATATCGGTTTAATTTTTAATTACAGAAAGTAAATGTTGCTATTTGTTATAGCTTTTAACCATAAGATTTATTTACAAATAAATTGATTATATATTTAGACAATGATGAATTATGTCTAGCTGTATATTCTTTCAATGTAGATTAGCAAAAGACACTCTTGTTGGTGTTTAAAATATTTTCTTAAAAGCCTCTTGGATTATCTCTTGTTTAGATGTTCAGGTATGTTTGTTGTCCTAAATATCTGTCTACCTCTGAAGTCTGTCTGAGCATTAGGCTGGAAATTGTAGTCGCAGATTCAAAGTTGATTCGTACATACTCTGAATAAGTGAAAGTTAGGTTTCTTATCAAAGGCTGGTCTATATATAAATCAGTATAAATAATCAGTTCAAATATAATTATTTGTATAGTTTAAATTCCTGAATATTCAGCAAAAAATTAGTCACAGGCTTGTGGGCTTATTCTAAATATTTCATTATTATGGGTTTCAACGATTTACTTTTTATATCAAATCTGGAATGCTATCATTTGCTTATAAACTATTAATACTTACTAATTTTACAATTGCCTTTCCTTTGCTATTATTAAATCATTACATAATAACGCATTTTGAAAATACTCTGAGAGTCTTACTTTCAATTTCTCTCACTAACAGAAGAGGTCAATGTGTGTGTACTGGGGGCGGGAGGTGCCTGAAAATATTTCAAAAAATGTTGCTTTCCTGTGACTATCAACTATTTTATTACTTGCGGAGAAATTGAAAGGAGTCATTATATTTTTTGAATCTTTATATAAATGTTAGGAATGTACAGACTTTCAGTGGACTTCTGTTAAAAAGCTAACGTAGAAAATAGGATTGAAATTAATGATAGGGTATGCTTTTATGGCAACTAATTGCAATTTGTTATCATATATAAACAACAAACTGGAAGAATAGACAGTGGTCTCTGGGAGCAACTTTCATTTACTCTTTATTTATGAATTGATGAGAAAATGCTGGCAAAGGGTAGTTTTGGACCAGTCTGTATAGTTTTTGCTGTTTTAGATCCATGCAGTCATCTCCCACATTTAGGTCTTGAGTCTGGCTCCAGAGTCCCATATCTCTAATCTCAGACATTTTCACAGTGAAAAGGGTGGCACCAGAACAAGTTCATTCTTGTTGTTCGCTGGAGGGCTATGACTGGGGTTTCTTAGCAGAGGCAGCATTCTCTGTAGAGTGATTTTTTTTAAAAATCACAGTTTGGTCAGGTCAGCTCAATCACTTGGCGAAATCAGCATAATAACCAAGCTAATTCAGCTTTAGTAAGCATAATGAGTTTTTCGTTCATCCCTTAACCTGGATACTTTCCTAAAAAATGTAGACAAAAGCTTGAGTTGCTAAAAATTGTATGATATGCATATTCTATTTGTGAGTGAATAAATGGTGTTCAAAAGAGCACATCTATTATATATATATGTGTGTGTGTGTATGTATCAATATATGTTGTGTCCAAAATATTCAAATTAGGATAAAGCAGTTGTCCTGAAGTAAACCTCGTGGGATTGACTTTATTATAATTCTATGGGAGCTCATCTGAAAATTTATTTTTAAAAGCATTACTTTAAAATTTTCTTTTATATTTTCCATGAGGCATAATGACTTAGATATGAATTTTCTGCTAGTAGAGCAATTTTTGAAACTTATATGCATATTGCATTTGTATATTGCATATACATACATATGCATATACATTACTTCTCTTGGTGAATTCTAACTTGATCACATGTTCTTTCCTATCCATTCCTGAACCCCATTCATAAATATTCTCTAGAGAGACTTTTTTCTTTTGCCAACAGTCAATTTTAGATACATTCAGGTTGCTTGACATTCAAAAAGGTTGATGCACAGAAAATTCCTAGTCAAGAAATGGTTTAGCAATTTCTAAAACATCTTCAGTTGTCAGGAAATGAGTCAACGGGGATATAGAAACAAAGAATGATTTGTAGTTTTAGCAAATGAAACACAGCAATAATCAGTTCTGAATATTTATATTCTGATAACATTTTTCTATTGACATATTTTGTGCCAACAAATTTAATTTGGAAACTGCTAGTTGTTACTAGAAGACAGTAATTGACTTTGGTAATCAGAAGTTCAAAATGCTTGGATAAGACAAAGTGCTAATTTATTAAATGAATAGGTAGATAAAATGTAAGCTATTGCTCTACTTCTTATCTGGAACTTGTTTAAATTTGCAATGTCCAAATCATTAAATATGAATATCATAGTATTTGCATATTTTCCAATTTTGAATTAACCATGTTTGCCTATGAAATTTGTTTTTTCTTTGTAGATAAGTAGATGACTTAAGAGTAATAAAATATTTTAGAGTTTCCATTCCTCATCTGTAGCCTACTTAAGAACAAACACATCAACTAAATCACCAAAAAAGTCTGAATTAATAGTGACATAAGATTATGTAGCCCAAAATGAAATTATATATAAAGCACAGGTGTCTACTAGCATTTATGTGGTCAGATATACATATTACATTGCAGGTAAAGTCTCTCTTTTTCCACTTGATAAAAGTGTAATTAGCATAATTTACAGATGTGCAAATGCACAGCTGCTTTCTTCTAAAATAAATTTTGCAGAAATGAGCTAAATTATAATGGGTATAAAAGTCACTGCATTTTAATGATTTTTAAATTGGATTGGAAGCATCATTACTAGCTTTACCAGATGAAGGAAAATCATACTTATGAGTACCTGGGATAATGCCTGTTTAGGTGGTAGCAGAACTATTGAAGTATTATAACCAGAAATTATAACCAGACCAAAACTTATAGCAGGTTTGTAGAAATTTATTATTAAATATGTAGATTGCCCTATGCATGCTATATCTTTATGCCACTTAATAATCTATGCGCTCCCTGACAACATGCACAATTATTCTGTTATAGCTAGGAAAAGTGCGTGTGTGTGTGTGTGTGCATAAGATGGTGTGTGTGTTTGTGTCTGTGTGGAAAAGAGATTTGGTTTCTTTGTCTAATGATTAGGAAAGTATCAAGAGTAGTATGGAAATACATTGATAAAATGTGGACTATTTTTGTATATTGGATTATATATTGTTTATTGTAAGCTGTTTTTGAATATTGGATTATAGACAACAACCATGGGTCACTTTTCTGGAAAATTAGCTTTTTGTTGTTGTTGTTAGTTCATGTGTTTTCCTTGGAGCAACTTACATTCTTAAGAGTCATAGGCTATGCTCATTAATATTATCTCACTAGGTAAAATTTGTTTGTAGCCAAGCTTCCTTGGACTTGAAATAAACTTTTCTTTTTTGCAGTTAGGAATAACTACAATTTTCTAAAACTTTAGAAAAGTATGTTGAGGATAAAAAGAATGGGAAGTTGAAGGTGAGGGATTTCAATGGGTCAGGATATTGAAGAGTTTTTACTCTGTGTAAGCTGAGAAATTTATTATAATCAATCCATTAGTATTTCAATAGCAATTTGCTTCCTAAGAGTATTAATAAAAGTATTCCAAATATTTTGTCTTGGAGGTGATTAGAAAACTTGTTCATGGGTTACGTGTAGCTGATGGAACCCTTTATCTAGCCTGTCCATAATATTTGTTCCAGTGATTGACTCTTCTTGGTGAAGTCTTGCAAATGACCATCTTGATGCAATGTGCACATATTGTATAAAGTGCTCATCTCTCTTAATCCTTTTAAAAAACATCAAGAGTGGTATGATTATCCCCACTGTACAGAAAGAAAGTTCAGAGTGCTTAAGATTTTTTCTCATAATTGCAGGTTGTAGCTAAGTATTGATGCCAGGACTTGAACTTGTGCTAATGAAACCAAGTTTAAATGGTTAAATTGCCACATTAGTGGTGGTTCTAGTCCATACTGTTTTCTGTTGTCCTGCATATTTAATGAAATTGGCCCTGAGAATATAAAAAACATTAAATATAAACCACTGATTTAAATGCTCTTTTCTTTAACAATTGAATTTAACAAATGAATTTAAACATATCAAAATGGAGAGTAGTGAAAAATATAGTTCCTTTATATAGTAGGTACTTTTAATATTTTGTGTACTTTCAATATTCTACCAAGTTGAGCAGTGTCCAATGACCAAGAAATACCTTTCTAATGTGAAGTAATTTTACACATCAGTGGCTTAAATATTAAGAGCTGTGGACTAGCTCGAGAGGAAAAAACATGACTCAGTCAGGATATTGCACTAGTATGTTTTGTTAACATATATAGAGTTATAACTGAGAGGTGAAAGAACTAGGGATGCACAGTGATTTTATTTAGTGCAGCCACCAATACCATCCAGTGCATCTGAGCACTGCTCTGTCATGGAATCCCATAGACGTCAGCACTCAGAATCCTTCCCAAAGCACTTAGCTCTCACGAAGTAGCTATTTTCCACTGGACAACTGTATGTCTTTAAAATTCAGAATTTTTCCATATCATATGCCTGTGTAGAAGGAAACTTGAAATATACAATGACCCAGTTGTTGATAATTTAAATATTTTTAAAAGATTTTATTTATTTATGCATACAAGAGCTGGGGTACAGGCAAGAGGTGCAGTGACGGGGGTCAGGGGGTGGCATTGAGAAGATTCACCAGAGACAGAGTGGGGAACAGAACAGGCGGATCAACTGAAATACACTGTTGAAGGGAATCAGTGGGCAAGACAGGTCTGTTGCGCCATGTGTGTTCCCTCCCTGGCCAGGGATTGAACTCATGCTGCAGTGGCTGTACAGTATGGCACTCAACTCCTTGCACCACTAGGGAGGCCCTGATAATTTAAATATTAAATGTTTAAGCTCTGTAGACAGAGTGAAATCTTAAAGAAATCATATGGGTACACATTTAATAAAACCATATCTTATTTCAATTAAATTTCATGTCATACTGACATTATGATTCAAATTTTTGCTTCAAAGTAAATTTTCCAGCATGCAGATATTTGATTCTTTGGATTGGGAAAGAGACCATTGAATATTACTTCTTTGACTGCCATATTTTATGCAAGAAAAAATGGTAACATAGGAAAAAAAGATGTGTTTCTACTCTTGGTCAAAGCAATAGTCCTTGAAAGTTGTATTTGAATAAAGATATTCCTTCCAGTTTTGTTTTCCTCCCTCTATATAAGGCCCTATTATTTGGTGAAATTGTTTATATCCAGCAAGAACATATTTTTATTTTCTTTTTTTTTAAACATTAGTGAAATAGGGTTTCTTTTCATTGGTATATAAGAGAGAAAAGTAAAATAACATAATCAAATATAAACTTATTTATAATCATTGTTTCTGTAAAGTCATACTATTAAAAACTTCTAATTTATCATTTCATCCTTTACTTATATTCTAAGGAACTCACCCTTTAATAAATGTTGTTGAAGTGTCCACTTGGCATCCATTCTGAAAAAAATCTAGATAGTGTTTTGTATTTTTAAAATTTCTTTTGAGATTAAAACTTTTTTTAAAATGGTGATATTTAAAATGCATGATTCTTAAACATAACTGGATGCATGCTTTATATGTATATATGAATTTATAGTCACATATATATTTCATCATTTTTCAGATCTGAATATAAAAATTTTGTGCACCCCAGAAGTCAAGGTTATAGCCCACTGATTTTTACCACCACAGATAACTTATCAATATTTGATGTCAATCAAATAATCATACAGCATATACACATTTTGTCTGACTTCTTTTACTCAAAACTTTGTCCATATGACTTTCTCCATAGGTGTTATTACTTTTTATTGCTATGTAGTATTTCTTGATATGAAAATAACAGTTAATTTACCCATCCTATACTTTTATTTATGTCATTGCTAGTTGTCTTTTACACAAGTTTTAAAAGTAAATCTGATACCAAAATGGTTGTAGTCTGCTTTTCTTTCTAATAAATAAAATATGAAAATAGGGTCATTTTAATTAAATCACTACAGTGCTTGTTTTGTATGATAACTGATTCATGTGTATTTGAATCATGTGAAACAAGGATTCTATTACTGTATTATTAATAGGAATATTTTCTGAAAATGAGAAATGGCATGTTTTATTCTGAGTAGATGCTGAAAAAGTCTTAAACTATTTATAAAAACTTAACTTATAAAAAACTTTTATAAAAACTTTGCAAGAGCAAAGGAATAATTATGTATAGGTAACTCAATTGTCAACTCTTCTTGTTAAATCCTCTGGATCACTGTAGTTTCCTGGTGTGAAATAACTTAAGCTATTATATTTGACATAGATTAATTTGGAATGATTCTTAAAATATTTAACCTAATAATTTCATATATGAGCAAATTTTCTTCTAATATTTTGGCAATAATTATATTGTTTGAGAAAATAGTATTAAATGGGAATCTAAATAAATGGAAATGAAAATAGATATTTTTACTATGGTATTTTTATGTTTTAAATAATATAGAAATATGGAACTATTTCAGCAGTTCCATAGTTTCTGTATCTATATTCAAAGTTAAGATGATTTTCTCTATTAGGAAAACACAGACATAAAAATTGAAAAAAAAAAGATGAAATTACTTAGGTGTTATTAATCATCTCACCAATTGAATTATTTACAAACTTCCATTTAGTGCATACCCCAAGTGTTAATGAATATATTTATTACATTAGCTATATTGATGAACAGTCTGGGGTTATCATCTGGGGATTATTTACACTTGCTAATAAGCAACTACTTTAAACAAAATAAATAACATTAAAGTGGTATATGAAAAGTAGTTTACAAACCACTTCATAGAGTACACACAGTTATTTTGAGAGGGAGATCATATCACACTCTTCTAACCCAAAGAGAAAAATAATTAACATTTATAGCTAGTAAAGAGTCACCTATAGCCAGTACTAGCTATTCTTTCTATTCTAAATTTGCTATAGCACCTTACATTTCTATAAACAATGGAACCCCATTTAAGAAGCTCTACATAACAAATGGCTTACTACAATTTTCCAAAACATTTTTTAAAGAAGACTGATTTTATTTATTTATAATTATGCTGCAAAATTCCCTTGTAATCTGGGAATTTATCAACAATAAATAATAAGCACTTTGTTTTTATAGATTTCCTAGGGATCATATTTTAAAGACATGATAAACCATAAAAGTAGCAATACCACTTTCTAGTATTTTTGTTTTTAAAAAACCAGTACACATTTGGCCACGGTTAATGACGCTTGTTATTATTTTTGACAACTATACAATGCCTAATAATGATTCTATTTCTGACACCAGCTGGCAGTATGCTTTCTCCTAGATGAATTCATAGATGGCCTGTTCACAATCCAAACATGTAATGGACACTACAAAATTCCACTGCTGTGCTTCTGCTTAATTAGATGTGTTTGCATCTAATAGGAAGAGAAGAAAAACTTTCTGCAATGCTTATTTTCCCCATAATTTTATCTTAGGTGTTAAATGCATTTATAGTTGTATACAATGTATGAAGGTTCCAGATAAGCAACCATTGTGGACATTTAAAAAATACTGGTTTGTCACACTGCTGTGCTGCAAGTCTTTCATTTTGCAGAAATATGGTTAACTTCAAAGTATTGTCCTCTTTAACTCAAGATGTCACCTGGTGGCAATTTGTCTTTACTGAACCGTGAAAATAGATGGAGTTATTCCCAACTCACTATGAAGGTCAGGTTCACAGCTAAGATTTGAAAACAGCAGAAGGAATCACCTTAGAGGAAGATGCTGATATTGTAAAAACAAATATTTATTTACATTGGTATTATCAGAAATCAGTAAGGGTACTGGAGAATCCAGGATGTTTTTAAACAATTCCCCTCAGGTATCCTTGACTATATTAACTTTGATTTCCTTAAGAGGAAGGCATTGACCATTCCACTACAAACATTTTTTTTTTAATTCCTCAGTAACACATGCCTTGTCTTCATGTAATATTTGAGTCATTTTATCTTAAAAATTTTACAGTTCTTAGTTCCCCAGTCCTATTTGTTTTTCTATGATTCAGTGTTTGCTTTAATACAAATTCTCTATAAAGCAACCATAGTCATTACAAATAAGTATTATAATTTAAAATATTAGCATGTTTTCAAAAATAAAATCAAAATATACTAGATGCATATATTTACTTTTAGTAGTATTGTAGAGTAGAATATGTGTGTGTGTATGTAAAACAATAGATGAATGTATCTCTTGGAAATCTTCCAATGGTTTATAATTTTTTTTCTGGGATGACCTGAATCTCATGCTGTTTTTAGTGGGTGTACAATGATCTCTTGAGGATTCTATTAGTAGTAATTTTGAAATTATAATATTTATAATCTGAAATCTATTTTTTCATCCATTATTTTTGTGTAGAGCAAGAAATAGTACATTGATAGCGATCATTTCCCCAATATATATGAGAAAATAAATTTATATCTAATTACAGTAGATACAAAAAGAACTAAGTATGTTATTTTGTCTAGACTATGTGAAGTAATAGAGCATGAATTTTCTAACCAATTATAATGTTTTAAGTGCACAGAACTTAGTTTATACAATGGCTATTTTTCTGTAATCATAGTTTATGAATATAAGATATGAGTTTTCCTTTGAAGTGATATATCTGATATTTAAGTTTTCTTATGAAAATGGTAAGTCTAACCAATATCAACTATAATAATACCTAAACCCTGCTAAGAAAATTGTCATATATGGAAGATTGTTTTTCTGTGCTGTCAGAGCTATTTATTCCTTATTTACTGTAGGCCCTCATGTCCACTGATAGAAAAAAAAGCAAACACCATTCTGATGGAAGACTAGTTTGTCATAAGATTTGTACTTAAAATTAAATAAAACCCTACACATAAAGGATTAAAGATATGGATTATCACATTCTTTTGCATTGCTTTGATTACCAAATAAAACCAAATAGCCTTAATTTTTAAAAAACTTTTTGCAGTATTTATTTTTGAAAATTTTTGATCCATTCTTCTATTCTCTGATTGGTGATAAGTTTTAAATAAATGATTCAAGAAAAATGATAAAGACTATGGCATATCTATTGACCATAATGCCTATCTATCCTCTCTATAGAATAATAAAAATCAGTCTGCAATCAGAGAGATTAATTAGATTACTGCCTTCCATGTCACAAATACATATTTCTGTACTATTATTAAAAACATATTTTTGAATATTTATCTCCAGGAAGATAAAAACTTGGATGGAAATATTGAACAGAAATGAGCAAGCAGGAAAAACAAACAACAATAAAAAGAACAGAAAGTGGTCTAAATTAGGTTGACTGAGCTTTAGTAGGGTTTGTTCTTTTTTTTAATCACATGCTTTATTTAAAAGAAAGGAAAGATCGAATTAAAGCCAGCATAAATCTCTTTGAACAGTTTCTCATGAAAGATACATCTTTAAATACCAGGTGAACCTATTGAACAGATTCTATAATAAAAGGTAAATGAATTCAATGAAGTCATTAATTGATATTCTATATGAAACTTACTCTGATGATACATCTGGACCCAGTTCCTACTTCTGTTGAAGAACAGGAACCAATATCTGATAGGTGTTTAACAAATATTTGTTGAATTAATACATGAAATGAATGATCCTTGTAAAATGAATATTTTCATTTCTAATTTGTGTTTCCCCTTCTCAACATGGCTCATTTCTTTAATGACTAGAAGATTTTTAGGTTTCCAAAGTGTCTTTTTCTTCTTAATTTTTATTAAAGTAATTTTGATTATAATAGCATATGTTTCAGGTGTACATCATTATAAAACAATGTCTGTATGTGCTACATTAATTAAATTCACCACACTGAAAGTTCAATTCTACCCTTCACCATACAATTCTGTAGTTATTATCATTTTATGAATCATTTACTGTGCAAAGGAAGAACATATACATAAAACTTTAGTCAGCAAAATTACTCTGCCTCTCAATTTATAATATCAGCCAATGAAACTGACAGTTTCTGAGGATTTAAATGGTAGGGAAATTTTAATCCTTGTGGTTATGTGTAGGCCACAGAAAATGGAGATTGTCACCAAAGGTTTAATAATTTAATTTAGAATTCATTTAAAAATTAATTGATAGCTGATGTGTGGAAAGGGTCTATTTTTTATGACTACTTTTATTATTCATAGTTAAAACAAAATATCACCTTTCGTTTTTCAAAAGGTGATTGCATATATATATTTGTATGTGTTATGTCTTTGGTTCTATTTAGACAGGATAGCTACAAACCATGGCATCATAAACATAAAAACTTTTATCTTGCCATTTTTTTAAAACAAATGAACACCTAGTGCATATTTTTGCATTCAGTAATTAAGAAATGTTAATGTTTAAAAAGGATGCACACAGAAATATTATAAGCAATAATTAATTGGTATAGCACTTATGTTGGAACACCTTTTAATTAATGTAATAAATGGTGCAGATTTCTACTCCTAGAAGTAGTTTTCCTTTTGATTTAATGATAACTTCTCAACCCTCCTGTCCATAAGTATCATGATTTCCCATAGAGCTGCCTGTGGTACTCTATGTGCCAATCTATCACCAGGAAATTTCTCAACTAATTATCAGGAAGATTTGATCAAAATCAATTAGTTTAGTTATGAATAAATATAGAGTATGGAAGAAACAAGTGGATAGGATTGAATTATGATACTATACATTACGAAGAGATATATAGCATATGCCCTTTTCCTTCTTCCTTATAAAAGAAGTAAATTGAAGACAGTTGGAAGCGAATAATTTTTAACAACAAAAATCTTTTAACGATGCTAACAACTACTACTTTTTGGAGACAATACTAGGCTTTTTCTAGAATAGCAGCATATTTCTAAAACTGGAGTTAAGATTATCTGAGTTCAAATTCTGTCTCTGCCACCTATGAGTTGTCAAATCTTGGAAAAATAACCTCCCTTCACTTATTTTACTTATCTGTAAATTTGTAACAATAACAGAATTGATTTATGGTAATGTTAACTAACAAAAAATTAATAATATCTTTTCCAATTAAATAAAGTTTATAAACCATAATACCAATGTGGAAGTGAATATAAAAGAAATGAGAAAGGATATATCTGCCTTTGAGTTGTTATACTTTGTTAATATAAAGTTATTGAATATCATGCCATAATGGGTAAAAATAGAGTTTTCATAGCATGTTTCTAAGAATAATGGAAAGTAGTGAATGTTGCCAGCTGTATTTTTTTTAAACCAACATTAGCTGGAAGATATACTTGTCTTATCTTTCACTTATATTCTCTCTTAAAACATTTTTTTCACAGAATCATAAGTACATTAATTAAATTAGGGTAAAACTTCAAAGGATACATTTCACTTTTTATAGTATAAGTTCGCATAAGAAAAAGCAATTAATTTAAAATCCAAGTTTCATATGTTTCCAGCTTTCCAGTTGGGAGATGATGAAATATGCATTCTCAATCCTCCTATTTCATTCTGGAATCAATTGTCACTTTCCTTGGCTTTTTTTTTTTTTTTTGAAGTAACTTGTTATTTTGATTATCATCAAAAGATTAAGTGGTGTTCACAATTATCTTCTTTTCTACTTCTGATGCTAATTCTACTGTTTAGTAAATTAAGGGAAAGGAATACCAGATGAAACCTGGTATGATTTTTCAAGTTTAGAAAGGAAGTCAGTATTTAGTTTAATTATTGTCTTTTATGAACGGGTCTGAATATTTACATTTTGAACAATCCTTGAGTTTAATTCAAGCATTTATGTTTTAATTTTTTAAAAGATTTATTTATTTATACATACAAGAGCTTGGGTATAGGCCAGAGTCCAGGGTGGTGAGAGGATTCACCAGAGACAGAGTGGGGAGCAGAACAGGCAGGCTGACTGAAACACATTGCTGAGGGGAGCAGCAGGTGAAGCAGGAGAGGTCTGGTACACTATTTGGGTCCCCTCTCTGGCAGGCAGCAGGGATCAAACTCAGGCTGCAGTAGCTGCGGTTTGTTTCATAGTGTGTTGCTTAACCCACTGCACCAACAGGGAGGCCCCAATTCAAGCGTTTAGACATGAACTAGCATTCCAACTCAAATTAACTAATTTTTCACTAAGATGTCTTCATGTATCTTGCTCTTCTTAGAAACATCTTTTTATACTTAGTTTCATTTATTTTTTATTTAATAAGTTTCCAGTATTGACAATCTTACTGCCAGTGTTTCTAATATAATTTCTTTATTCAAAGTCCAATAAGTATACATTGAGAACAGAATAAATTTTTTCTAGAATGTACTAATTAGAATTACTAGCTATGAGTAGTTCTGAACAGGGAGCACAATAACTGATTCTATACTAAGATGAATTTAAGAAATTTTTCCAATGTAGGATCCTTTAAGTGCATGTTTTGTGTTCACCAGTGCTTCCATTCTCTCAATGTTTCACAAGAATTTCAAGCATTAATGGTGTGATAGATAGATCTATTTATTTCTTTTATCCTTCAAGATTTAGCTAGATATATAAATCAGAAAAAAAGTTAATTACTGAAAGGATTTTAAAAATATAAGAATGGATTCTTTGGAAAAAGACATAATTTGGTGGGGGAATGGAAGAAGAGATTAATGCCACTACTGGCACTAATTAGAGGACTGAAGAACAACAAAACATGCCTAGAATTCTTGCATGCAGTAGCAAAAAAATAATAAAAATTAAAATAACAAAAAACAAAATAGCAAACAAAGAAATGGGCCTTATATAAAATCTGTATGTTGCTTAATTTTTTGGGAAAAGGATGAAGAACATCCTTCGGTTTACCCAGCAATACTAGTATACCTGTAGTTGAACCATGCAAAGTAATAAGGAATCAGTCACTTATCACTACTTACTTTGTTCTTATAAATACCCTCAATGTCATATCAAAAAATCAAATTTCCATTTACAAGGGACTCAGGTTATGAACAAGACACTTTTCTACCGTACTATTTGATCCCATATATTGCATTTAGAATATTGCATCAATTTTCCAACTGATATCAAAGTTTTTATTCCTTTACCTAGGTTAATTGCTTTCTCTTTTACCTGAAGTTTCTTTAAAAAAAATTAAGATCATGTGTCTACTTTCCTAAGATTCTTTTAATACCCTGTTTCTAACTCACAATAAACAATTGTACAGTAACTTATTAATACTTACCTCATCTTGGAGAAATTTCTGTGAGGAGACATTTTTGGGTGTGTTTTTCTTAATTATAATCCATAGGATGGCTGACTAGAATTCTTGCAGCAAGACTCTGAAAGTATTTAGGAGATATACAAAAGAATAAAAAATAAGACATAAAACCATAATATTACATTGGCTGTAGAATATTCTTAGTATACTGAGTATATATTTTTATGTACAATATGCCTTAATGAATAAACTGAACTTTTTCAGCAATTCCATTCTTTAAAATATGACTATCACAATAAATAGTAAAGAAAAAGACATTGAATCATAGAGAACTCTGTTATACACCATGCACTGGGCCTCCAACCTCATTTCTTAACTGACTATGTAGATTTTAAAACTTCTATAAGCTTGTAAATGTGTATTTAGTGATTGAAAAGACTAAGATACTGATTTTGTTTGGTTACCGAAACATAGAAATTATATGTTGTAGTTTTAATTGTATGTTTATTCTTTTTGAAGAAGTCTTTAACTAAGGCTGTAAAAATTCTTGTCATTGCAACAGCTATTTTCTAGTACTGTGAAGAATTAGTATTACTAAATTGGTTTATTATCAATAATTATCATTATAACATAATATATTTTTTCAACTACTATACAAGTAACATCCAGAATATTTTAAAAGAAATTTCAAAAATCTCTTGAGTTTGCTTTTTTTTTTTTTATTTTATTTATTTTTTATAGTACTGTATGTATTTTATTTCTTCCCAGAGTTGTTCTTCAGTCTTTACATGGGTTTTGGAGGAGGTCGTGGGGCAGCACCCGCAGGTCTAAATCTGGGTGGGGGTGTCCTATCCTTCCGAGCTTCCCGAGAACGATTCCTGACCACCTTGCTGTGAATGGCACAACTCACGCAATAATGAAGTTTCACATACAGCTTGGGAAGAACATAGGCGTCGAACACGCTTGCTTCCGATATGTCCCTGAAGGCTGCGGCCTCCACTATGTTTCGAATGACGAACTTCTTAATGGCCTTGTCCTTGGGCACGCATCGGGCGCAGTTGGTGCAGCGAATAGGCTGCACGTGGCCGCGGCCCTTTTTGGCACGACCATTATTCCTCCTTTTCTTGGTCATCTTGGAAGCAAGTTCGCGAGAGAGCGAGTTTGCTTTTAAAGTATTTTTTTCTGGTCTCCCTCGTGTAATATTACAATAATGGATTTACATGACTATTCTTATTAATGATAGATGTCAGAGTTTCAAAAAAATGCTAGAGGATAAAATTTTTGAAATTGTAAGATGTCAGTAAAAAATATAATGAATGGAACAGAGAAACAAAGATTACACTATGAAATTTCTACAAAAATTAATATCTGAACTTTCCTACTGCCTTTTCATTCTGTAATGTCACATTTGTTTGTTAAAATGCTCCATGTAGTTTTTATGCTATAAAGGGTGAAATGGTATTCTTCAGAAATCATATTTGCTTTAGAAAAAAGAGAAAACTTCACTGAGAACTAGATGAAATAATAACAGACTTTTAGATCATGGTGAAAGTAATGCTGTGATCTCCTACATATTTACTACATTTGGTCTTTCTGACCTTTTGGCCCTGCAGACTTCCTCTGTCCTAAATCCGTAGTGATGTGTAAATGCAGAATAGATAAAAGGCTCTATATATTTAATGACATGACCAGACCATTGACTGAAAATGGGTATTTTAGAATTAAAAATATTTTCACTTGAATCTTGAGATAACATTTTTCTCAATTACTTATATGTAGTTTATATGCTTAATTTAAAGCCAAGAACTCCCTGACAAAAAAATGGGCAGAGGAGCTAAATAGGCACTTCTCCAAAGAAGACATACTGATGGCCAACAGGCACACAAAATTGTTTATCATCACTTATCATAAGGGAAATGCAAATAAAAACTATGAGATGCCACCCCACACCATTGCAACTTGCCCACATCAAAAAGACCAGAATCAGTGCTGGCAAGGATGTAGTTCACTGTTGGTGGGAATGTAGACTGGCCAGCACATAAGGGAAAGAGCATGGAGTTTTCTCAAAATATCAAAATTGGATGTGCCATTATAATCCAGAAATTACATTCCTAGATGTTTATCCAAAAATACAAAAACTCTGATTTCAAAGGAAGTATGCATTCCTATGTTTATGATAGCATGGTTTATAAAAGCCAATATATGGAAACAACCTAACTGCCCCAGAATAGACGAGTGCATCAAGAAGATGTGATATAGCGACACGATGGAATACTACTCAGTAATAACAAATATGAACTCATGCCATTTGTAATAAAATGGGTGAAATAAGCCAGAGGAGAAAGTTAATTGCAGAATGATGTCACATAAATGGAATATGGAAAATCCATGCAAAGAGTCAAAGACAAACTTTAAAACCAACCTTTGAAAACTGACCATAGGTCTCTGGCTTTCAAAGAGGAATAGGGAGGGGGGAGGGTGAAAAACAAGGATGGTATAGGGGGCAGTATACAATGGACATGACTCGGTAGATCAGGTGAGCATCAGTGGGTGGGAATGCCATTGTAACTACACCTAAGGGGGGAACATCCTAGACTGTCAAAACACTATTTTAAAAAATATTTTTAAAAAGTGATAAAACCAGAACTCTTCAGGATGCCTATTTTTAATTATACAACCAAACTTCACATCCTAAATATATTTTACCATGGACCTCTTTGAATTTCAAATCTTGAGCTGAATTTAGTACTTGCCACAGCTTAATAATTGTATATGCTTTATTGCTGATAACATAAAATGTGCTTCAGTGTATAGCTTCGTTAAAAAAAAAAGTTTTACCATGAATTATGAATAGTTGCACAAATAATTGATAAAAGTACTTAGAAGGAATGGGAACTGGGTAAGCATAGTCTATTATTTGTTCCAGAGGTGACAATGAAAAAATCGTCTGTTTACCTAATATCTAGCCTGCTTTCCTGCTTTGCAATATGCTCTGATGACTTTCTACATTTTAATGTGATAAATTAATTTAGGATGTTGCCCTACAGTCCCCACCCAGCTGCCCAGTGTCTTGTCCCAAACTACAGATCAACTGATAGATCTCTGTTAATACACTGTACAAAGGCATATAGATTGATTGGGAATATGTAGACATAAATTATGTCTTACAATGTTATTTTTCATAATTTTTTTTACTATGTTTTTACATTACTTAAGTACCTCCAAGATAAGACATTTCCTTCTTTATATCCACCCAGAGTCTTGCACATAGAGGATCCTTTCCTCATGAATTTACAATATAAGGCAATGTAAAATTAAATATTAGAAGCAAGAATGAGTCTTTTGCTTCTTATTTCTGCAGGGTTTAAGCAATGCTGTTGGTATAGTTCTCTCTCTCTCTCTCTCTCTCTCTCTCTCTCTCTCTCTCTCTCTCTCTCTCTCTCTCTCTCTCTCTCTCTCTCTCCCTCTCTTCTTCCTCCCTTCCCCTTCCCCCCAACACCCATACTGTAGTACAATGAAATAAAGCAAGAAATACAGCAGTGACAGCAGTGGTGAGGAAAAGTACAACTTGAGAATTTGAGAAGTCTGTTACATTTTTCAGTCCTCTTGCAGCTGAGTATTGAAGACCTCCCCCACTATTTTTTACTGTATGACTCACTTGACCTGAAACTTTCCCCAGATCAGCACTGTATACATTCGCACATACTATTCTACATCTTGAAAAGTCCTTCGCTTTTCTTTTTTTCTACCTGAATATTTCCCTTTCAGTGTTCTGACATCTCCTTTGAAAAATCTTCTCTTTCTCCCCCAGGCACAGTTGATTGTTCTTTTCTGGGATGGTACATATTTTTATCACAATGCTTTTCACATTGACTTACAAATATTCATTTACATACATGTCTGCTCTCAGCTAAATTGTCAACTCCTTACAGCCAGGACTATTTCTTATTCATTTCTCTATTCCACCAACACCTACTATGCCTTTCAGAGTTGGCATTCTATGAAAGGCTGATTGATCTTTCTAAGCATCAAACCAACCTTTTAGAACAATAATGCAATATATTTACAATGAAATGATATATGATCCCAAACACTTTATGTGCTTTGCTGCTATGTACTACCCCATAAAAATAAATAATAAATATAAAAAACACCCAGTTTAAGAACGAAGCAAGATTTATATGAATAATAATTTTAATGAGTAAAATATCCAGAGTAATTTGATTGCCATATTAAGTGAAAGTGAGATTATAAAGAACATTTTCAAATTGTTTCTTAGTATTTCCCAGACAAAACAATATTGAAGTGGAAAAAGTCATTAGAGGAAAATTTACCTAATATACATTATTGAATTAGGAAACAAATGAAGCCCAGTGACATTAAGTGACATATTCAAGTTACAACTGTTAGCATTTGTGCTAAGTCAAGAACCCAGATCACAATGTCAAGTTCAGAGTAAAAGCCTGACTTCTAAAATGTTATGATTTTCTTTTTTTAACTTTTATTTTCAAATAAATAATAAAATATTGTAGAGTATATATAAACCTCCATTCAGTTTCTCCTAATGGTAACAATTTACATACCTATAGTACAACTACCAAAAGTTAGGAAATTAATAACACATTCAGGATCCCTCAAAACCTATTGTTGTTGGGTTTCTGTCTGCTCAATATTTTGCAGTTTCTGAGTTTTATCTCTTGTGACCTTGACACTTTTGAAGAGTGCTGGTCAGTTATTTTGTAGAATATTCTTCAATTTGTGTATATCTGATTTCTCATGAGCTTGAGGCCACACATTTTGGGCAAGAATACATGGTATCATATTAAGGGATAAATGGTAGTGATGTAACTTATTACTAATGGTGTTAACCTTTATCCCTTGAGAAAGATGGCATCTGCCAGAAAATTTCTGCTAAAAAAGGAAATAATGTATTAATTTTTTTCCTTCATAATTAACATGTATGCTAAAAGAGCTCCTTTTAAACTAAGAAAAGATCCTGATTTTCTTCAGTCTTTTGCTCACTGACATTTACTGCTAGATTTTACCTCTAACAATTATTACTTTATATGATTTTCAGGTCCCTCCTTCCTTCCATATTTATTAAATGAAATTCTTCTATACATGACAGGCCCTTTTCCTTCATTTGTTTACTTACCCAATTTTGTATTTGTTTTAGTATGGACATGTGGATTTGTGTTTATTTCAGGGCTTATAATCCAATACTATTTGTATTTATATTTTAAAATTATTCCAACTTTGGAACCCATTTTTTGAGCACTTTGTTATTATTTGATGATGCAAGATATTCCATCATCAATAATACACCACCTGTCCAAATATTTCTGTTTTCTTTTATTGGGGAACAGTATTTACAAACTAAGACATGAGTACTAAATATGCCTGTTAGCACTGGCACATAACTATTTTTAGACCCTCTTAATGGGTAGATCTAGGGAATGCATGTATGTAAACTAATCCATGCATTATCATACATACGTATTCTTATGTCTGTGTGTAAATATGTTTGCAATGTTGAGTTAACATTCATTCTCTGATTCCAGTCTCACACACAAACTTCATGCTAGCTTCCTTCCTTTCCTGGTTTTGTTAAATTTTTTCTAACAGTAAACATTTGTCTTTTTTTTTTTAAAGATTTGTTTATTTATGCATACAAGCACTTGGGGTACAGGCCAGAGGTGTGGGGGGGTGAGAGGATTCACCACAGACAGAGCAGGGAGTAGAACAGGCAGATCAATGGAAGTACACTGCTGAGGGGAGCAGCAGGCACAGCAGGAGAGGTCTGCCACCCCATGTGGGTCCCCTCCCTGGGTGGCAGCAGGGATCTAACTCCTGCTGCAGTGGCTGTGGTTTGCTTCATAGTATGTTGCTTAACCCACTGTGCCACCAGGGAGGCCCTAAACATTTGACTTTTACTAGCTACAACATATTTATTTATTTTTTCAGTCCTAGTACACAAATCAAGTAATTACAATGTTAATAACCCTTACCCTTGTGAGAAGCTGAATAATTAGGAAGAGTAATTGTATATAGTTCTTTTTGCCCCATTGTATCTCAAAATAATTTGGTTCACAGTTATTTTGATTCACTGTGTTTTCCAACCCATTCAACATAGTTGATATTCTTTTATTACATAAATTTTTTCCTATATTTACCTCATATCCTAGGTTATTTTGATTTTTCATTAATTTTAAATGTATTTTTTTTCATGAAAGTTACTATGATTTAAAGAGGCAAAACTATTTTAAAATGCTACACTTGACATATTTCTCTCTATAGATCTTTACTACCAGATTCTAATTTCCCCCTTTTCCCATTCTTTTACTTCCTTCCTCTCTATGTAACTACTTTTTTTTTTAATTTTTTATCTTCCGGTTTATTCTTTATCTTTTGCACAAATAAACAGATGTATTGTGTATTTTCCATATTTCCTTCTTTCGTAATGAAAAGCAATTACAGTCAAAAGTCTTTTGCAATTTGCATTCTTTATTTAACAGTTTTCCAGGAAACAACTTCAACTCAATACATAGAGATCTCACTCATTCTTTTTATTGCTGCTGTGTAATACTCTGTTGTGATACTCTAACATAAATTAAATGACTTTGCTATATATGTGCAGTAGGATGTTTTCAATTAAAAACAATGCTTTAGTGAATAACCTTGTGCACATGTATTTTCTTTTTTTATTGATGTAATGCTGACTTATATCAGTGTTATATTTTGGAACTATAGACTCCCCATCCTCAGTTGTAACCACACCATAGGGCACCCACCACCAATTCTCGCATAGTTGACCACCACAGACAATTGTGCCTTCCTTCTTTGTTGTTACTCTCGACCCAACCCCACCACCACCATTCTAGATGCTTCAGTTCTACTGTCAGCTTTCAAGGGAATTGCTGAAAGCCTCATCAGGTTAGAATCCTTAAAATTGAATATGTGGTTTTATTAGATTTCATTAGATATTGTGCAAATTACCTCCAGCGTAATTGGACAGATTTTAATTCTTATCAATAATACACGGGAATGCCAATTTCCTTCCACCTTTATGAACAGAATGTGATATTGTTAATTTTTGTCAGTCTGAGAGTTAAGAATATGTTATCTCAGTGATTTAACTTGTATTTCACTACTATGACAAAATATTCTCTTATAATTGAGCGATTTTTTTCTTTTAGTGAAAATTTTCAGTTCAAATGATTTTTTTCCCAAATTTTCACATTTTTTGGTGTTTGTTCCTCAACTTTAAATTTTTGATATCAACCCTTTGAGGTATATGTTGTTATAACTATCACCCAGTTTTTCGATTTTCTTTTGACTGCAAATTTTCTCATGTAGATTTTTAGATATTTCTTATTTATCCAAGTTTATTCATCTTTTATTGTTCCTGGATTTCGATTCATATTTTGAAGATTTTTTTCTTATCCACAGCTAAAGATGAATTAAGTCATGTGTTTCACTGGCACTTAAGTGTGTTCATCTTTATATTTAGGTCTTTAATTCACTAGGAATTTATTTGACTCATACTATGAGCTATGGACCTAATTTAAACCTTTCCCCAAATTGTTTTCCAGTTATTCCAGCACAGTTTATTAAAAGTTTACATTGCTAATAATTTGAGGTGCAACCTTTAATATGTGCCCAATTTTAGACTGTTTCTGGATGTTGTATTTCATTTATATGGATTATTTTTCTATTTAAGTGCTAAAACTATATAATTCATTTATAGAGATTTTATATCTTCATGTCTAGTAAAGGTCTTTGTGTGTGTGTGTGTGTGTGTTTCTAGCTGTTCTCTTATTTTTTGCCTTTAAAATGAACATTGGTGTCAATTTATCTAACTCTATAAAATCGCTTGCTGGAGTTTTTGTTGGTAGTTCATTAGGTTTGTAAATTAGCTTAAAGAGAGCACATGCGAATACTGCTGAGTTATCATAGTGAAAACAGGATATGCCTTTGTATTTCTTCAAGTATGTTTCTGTCCTTAAAGAGTATTTTAAATGGTCCTTAATTTTGTTAAATTGATCCCTAAGTGGGCCTCCCTGGTGGTGCAGTGGGTTAATCAAGGCACTATGATGAAAACCATAGTCACTACATTGCAAGTTTGATCCCTGCTGCCAGCCAGGGAGGAGACCCACATGGCATAGCAACCTCTCCTGCCTTGCCTGCTGCTCCCCTCAGCAGTGTGTTTCAGTAGATCTGCCTGTTCTGGTCCCGGCTCTGTCTCTGGTGAATCCCCTCACCTCCCTGGACTCTGGCCTGCATTTAATCTTCTTATTTATTCCTATCCTCTAACTTTAATTATTAAATAATTATTTATTTTTGTATGTTAAAGTTATATCATGCTATTTGCTAGACTTTTTATTTGAGTTAGCTTTATCATTAATTCTCTGAGGTTTTCCATCATACTAGCATATGATTTGCAAAGAGAAATAATATTTCTTCTTCTTCTTTAACTGTTCTTGTGCCCCTAGTTTCTATCATCTAATTGTATTGGCTAATATTTTAAGTATATTGTTTAACAGTAGTATGAGTAATACTTTTTTTTCCTAGTTCCCAGGTTTAGTGGCGATGCTATTTTCTCATAAAATAAAATATTGGCTTTAGATATATAAATATGTATGTGTATTCTTACATTCCACTTTTTTTGAGACTTGTAAAATCATGAATGAGTATTTGATTTTTATCAAAGTTTTTTCCATCATCCATGGAGACAATCATGATTTTCTCCTTATATTTATAATTTATATGTAATTGTAACAAATTTTTCAATACTGAAATATTCTCACTATCCCAGAAAAAAAGCTCATTTTGTAATGGTGCATTATTTTCTCAATACAGTATTGAATTTTGTTTGTTAATATTTCATTTAGTATTCTTGAATTAAATATGAGTTATATTGGCCTTTTGTTTTAATTTTTGTAATGTCTTCATTTTGTTTAATATTATATTTATACTTTTTATAAAAACAATTATGAATTATTAATTACTTTTCAGTTGCACTGGAATAATGTCTAGACTATATGGTCATTGAAAAGATGTAAAAATCTCATGTTAACCCATTATACCTGGTGCTTTTGTGGAGTAAGTCCTAAATATCTTTATGGTCTTTTCATGTGGAAATTGGTCTAGGATTTATAAATCAAAGAGAATAAGTTTTATAATATCGATTTTCATAAAGAAACTAGTGTCTCAAACTATTTGAATAGACACGTGTTTATCTGTGTGTTTTAATTTCTTTGGTTTCAGCACCATTCCACTTTGTAATTTCTTATTTTGTGTCATATTCTTACTATAGTATCTCTTACTTTTTTGTCACTAGAGTAGCTAGTGATTTTACTCTTAATTTTCTTTTAAGATATAAGATTTTCATTTATTAGTTAAATCACACATCCTGTTTGCTTACTCAGTTCTCATTTTCTTCTTTTATTTTTATTATTTTCTCCCTTATTGTACTTTATTTTTGTTTTCTTGGTTTATATTCTAGTTTATCTTGTTTTGGAGAAGGGAATTTAATGCATTATTTTCACTCTTTCTCTTTTATCAGTGAAAGTGTTTAATGCATGACTTTCTGTCGAACATATTTATAGTGCTTTGTCATTATTTAATTCTGTTGTTTTGATTTATATTCTTCCTTTTACCTGTTTTATTTAGTAAAATTTTTTTTAATGTCCACGTGAAAAGACCTTTCTGGTTGTTTTATATATATGACTATACACACACCTAATTTCTTTATTGTCTTATGATTATGGAGTGCTATTTAAAATACATTTACTCTGAAAGTAACTGATAATTCCCTGCAGTTCAATATGACTTTAATTTTTGTGAACATTCTATGGATACCTGGCAATAAAGTACAGTCTCTTGAATAAGGGGCTACATTTCATGTTACCCTGTTGATTATGTTAGCTACATCATCTGTATTCTCTCTTATTTTTTTGTTTACTTGTTCTTGCTAATATTGAGATGGGCACATCAAAATCTCATGTTATTTAGCATGTTTCCATTTGTGTCTTTTTGCATCTTTTGTAGATTTTGATTTGTAAACGCTATGTGGTGATTTCTTTTGGACTCTTTCCAGTTCTCTGTCTCTATGGATGATTCTTAAACCCTTCTTACTTGAAGAAAGGGTAGGATGCATTGGAATTACATTATTGCACTGCAATAAAATAAGGCCCTACTGATTCTTCAATATCTACATCTCCTCAACAGAATTCAAAACAAATGCTGCCTGGAAATGAATTGTATACCAATTCTATAGCAAATAATCTAGAGAACTGTCAATATATATTATTATGAAATACCATGTGTCAAAATAGATTATTTTATTGTAATATTTATCATTAAGTACTTTAGATAGCTGCACTACTGAAATTTTATAATTTTTAACCCAGTTCCCAAATCTTGCTATTCATCATACTAAGAGTTTAAAATGCAAGCGTTTGGCTCTATATCACTAGAACTTTTATTCAGTATATCTGGATATGTTCTGACCCAGAAGCATGAAATCTGGAACTATCTGGGGAAAACCATTTGTGTAGTACTTTAGCTTTGCAAGTGTTCCTCTCAAGCAGTGCTTAATACTTCATCCAATTAGTTGATACTCAAACGCTTTCAAATCTATTGTGGCACTTTGCTTGTAAATATCCTCCTTCTGGAGACTTGCTGATCATTACACATACAAAGTGAGTCTTCATTTAATGTAGTCAAAGATTTTTGGAAACTGTGACTTTAAGAGAGATGTTGTATAATGAAAGCAGGTACTTGAATAACATGGTTCATTCAGAGTTTCATTCAAAGTTATCTGAAATTTTTCCTTATCATTTTAATGAAATAATGTAGAAAGAGATGACATTATTGGGTGATCTGCTGTACTTAGGTTGACAATAGACAATATTAAGAGTCTCTCTGGATAAAAGATAATGATTTCTTTAAATCATCAGTCTTCCCAGTGGAAAGAAATCAGAGGTGCTGTTAACATTTGAACTGACACCTATACATAAAACTTATGGATGTGATTATTTAACAAATTAACTAGTAATAATAATAGTCAAGCTTTGTAAATTATAAATATGTACCTAGACATTCAGTTAAGACTATGAGTGACAAGGAAAACACAAGAAAAAGATGGAAAATTGTGCAATAAAACTATAATAATTGCATTCATTCAAAGAACAGGATCATTAGTTAGAAGTCAAACTTTAAACATGAATGTTAAACATTCAATGTTTTCTTCACATTGAAATGCCCATATTACTTCATAATGTGTCAGGACAATAGGGCAATATTCTAAACAGTCTTTGTTCTGAGTTTTTCATTGTTTCACTAAAAAGCATCAGACTCTGTTTCAGCTGGGCCTAAGTTGCAAAATTGTTAACTTAACTATCATCTCATCTGAGAAGTGAAAAGATTCCAATGCCTGCAATTCTCCACAAAACGCAAAGGAAAATAATAGCTAGTATTATTGTGTATATTTCATTTGACTGGTAGTTCTCTGTTAAGCTAGTAGGTGAATAATTTATCATCTCCTTTGATTGCAAGATAGACTCCGTGTGGTATTCAGTGTAGTAATTCAAAGGTTATTCACATATCCTTCAAGATTAATATTGTGTGTTTGCATATTGCATATTGACATTCAGTTTTATAAGATTATTTTGGTGTAACTGGGTGGAAGCCTGAAAGCACTGCTCTTATTTTCTTAGTGATAAAATAGAGACAGAATATTAGGGAATACTCTGCCTCTCACTATCAATATGAATCTCAGATGACCAGAGGCTTGGAAAGAAGTTCAGATCTGTCTTCATTTTCCAGGCCAAGATTCCGCTCGAAACCTAATTTTTAATCAGGATATAAATAATAACCTTTGATTTATCTTCATAATGTGCATAAACACATAAAGCCTCCTTTGTCCTTATTTCAGAGTTTTTCACCTTCTGCTATTGGAGGCAAAACAAAAGCCAGAGAATTAGACTAATTTGAAAAATGACCAAATTATTATTGCCCTGGAGCAGGGCACAGTTGGAGTTTATCAGTGAGTCATTTTATAGCCTATAATAATGTCTCTATCTCCTGAATCTTTCCTTTGCTGATATTGCTGTATATTCCAAAGCAACTCTATGGAAGAACTATCAACAAAATTGATTTTATACAATGAAAGTACCGTCATTAAAAGTACCGTCATTCATTGAAGGTAAAGCAAATGTTGTCAATTTTTACTCTAGAAGGTTAAAATGTAACAAAAGAGTGCTAAATGCATAGCAAATGCAAAAATTAAACAAAACTACAAGGTCTTAACCATTTTTGAAATAAAAAAATAACCACTATTTTATTATAATTATTATTTACCATAATTAAAAATATGGTATCTGTTTAGACTCTTCATTACCTTTTCCAACTCTATCCCTGCAGGAGGCTAAAGCAGCTCACCAGGAACTATATCACCCCCACTAGCCCTTTATCACCATTTATTCTCCACTCTCTATTTCCCCCCCACTCACTTACTCCCCACTTTCACCTCTTTTCCTGTTGCATAATTCTCCTTTGTGGTCTATATTTTTTATTAAAAATGAATAAAGAGAATCAATAAAATTATTTCACACAACAGGTAATCTTGCATCTACATGAGTACCTAAATAACAATTGAAGTGCAGATGTCTTACTATTCGACAAAGGCCTTATGGTGATCTAGTCAATGCTTAAATGATATGTGCAATAGAAAAGTATATCAGAGTTTTGCATGATGTATTTCTCCATAGCAACTAGTAAACAATTATTGGTACAAATGCTGATTTGCAGTAAGGTCCTTGTCATCTGATCCTGGCTAAAAAAAGCACACATGTCATTATAAGATTATACACATTTTTTAGCAGCCTTCAAGGGACCAAATATTTTGCACAATGTACTTTGCACAAAGACCCTGTGGTAGTGACCTTTAGTCTCACTGATTCTTTTACAAACAAACATTATAATCAGGAAGATATTAAATTTGATTTTAAACAATGTTGGATCTAAATTTGTTCATACAAGAATTATTCTTGAAGCATTAATTTGGCTCATTTTCCTGTTGGTAATAATAAATAGTATCTATTGCAGAGATAATTTCAAGATTTTAAATTTTACTGGAAGAAAGGAAAATTTTAGTCAGCTTATATTTTCTGTGACCATACTTCATTATATTATTATTGCAATAATAATAGAAATAGAAATATCATTAGTATGCTAGTATTGTAGCAGTTATCATTAGTTCAGCATTTCCTTTGTACCAGGCATGTTGCTACACACTTTACATTGATCACAACATTTAAATATCACAACTATGATAATCTTGGATATTTTGCACATAAGGAAGTCAGTCTTAGAAAAATTAGGTAACTTATCCAAGATTAAATTCTCTGCTCTTTTCCATGAATGTTTTCTCTTAACACTTAAACTAAATCTTTGAAAAACTACCTTAATCGTTCAATCTAATCATGATATTATACAAAAATATCCTGGTATTATGTGACAAGAGTAGTGGCAACTCTTTGGGCTTTCTGCTAATAGTGAAGAAGTTGCACTCTAATTGGGGACATCATTTCATCCTAGGTGTAACTGAGTCGAGTTCAGTGTAATTGTGAGCTACTTTGTAATGGACTTTGAGTGTATCTGTTCCTTTACTTTGCTGTGGTGACCATAATTGGGTCTTTGGTGAGTGATAGTACAGTTCTAAACATGGTATTACAGAGGATGTCATATGTAACACTTGTGACAATGAATAATCACAAGGAGCAATCATATTGTTAAAGAGCAGGATGAGGGTTAATCTGGAATCCCAAATTGCACACTCTAAGTGGGCCTGCCACCCATCACATTAAGAGAAAACATGCTCTTAGTGCGTAAAACCGTCAATAAAAAGTAACTTTAATGTAATTAGTTGTGATAGAAAGAAGCAAGAAAATATAGTTTAAAATATTTCCAATTAAACACTCAAAAGTTACCCATCCCCTGTGGGTAAATGCCCAGCCAAACAGGGTTGGCCCAAAGCAGGGCTGCCTAGGCCCAAAAGCCTGCCACAAACCTAAGGCAACTTCTGGAGAGAAACCACAGAAAAGGGGCAGAAGGGGCCCAGCAAATCTGGAAGGAAAAGAGCGAAATCAACATCAAAATAAAGGCTGCCATTGTCAACCTCCCCTGGTCTCTCACCCATGTCTCTGTCTCTTTTAAGTGTTTCCTTGAAGGTTTGCCAAGTCCCTGGTACAAATCCAAGGCCTAAAAGCAGGCACAACCTCTTCACATTGTCTCTCTGTCCCATGTGACTCTCCAGGTCTTCTTGAACTCTTCCTTCCGCTTCCCAGTCTTCTCTAGGGTCTCTCTGCTCAGCTCCACCCTCCCTTAGGATGGGGTAGGGAACCTGGAACCTCTCCTTTCCCTGGGGATTTCCCTATTATAATATTGTCTTTTATCTAAAATGTATCCTGAGGAAAAAAAATCTTTTGTATTCATGATAGTAATTACCATGAAGTAATTATATAGTATATTTTCCTAATGGAAAAGTCATGAAATATTCACGTTATAAAAAAACAAAAGAGATGACCATATAAAATTCAGTAAGATGCCACCTCCTCCATATTTCCATATATAGGATTATTTTCTCTAATGTTCTCTTTTTGTCTAACTGAACCACATTCATTGAATTAAGTCTTCGTGTGGTTCCTGGTTTCTACTTTTTTAACTTCAGTTATTCAAAACACATAATAATTTTAAATACTCTCACTAAAAAAGTGAGATCTAGAAAAAGTTTTTAAAGCTTTTATAACACTTAAGAAGCAATTTATATTTCCCAAATTTGTTGAGTATCAACTCTCAACTAAATGTCTTGCTTGAGACTTTAAAACAGATTTAGAACAGAATTGCTGTAGTCGCTTGGTTCAGATATACAAATTAACAAATGATTATCTAAGGCTTCTCTACATGACGTTAATGAAGTTAATTCATTTAAGTCTATGAATAGGTTTCAGGTGATTCTTGAAATCCTAAAATTATATGCAAGCTTTGTGGGCTTATGATATGAACATTTTGCAAGGGAGGTGTTTGTGGATTTCATTGGTTTCTACAAAAGTTTGTAATTTAAACAAAATTTGGAATTAGGAATATTCTTCCTTGGCAGTAGAAGTAAACTAGTTTCAGTGGCATAACTTTTAATAATTAAATAAGTTTTGCCTCAAAAATGTTATGATTTGCCTAATGTCAAGTAACTGCTTAACAGTTGATCTAGAAAAGAATAAGTTGTCTTTTGACATAGATCAGTGTTTCCCAGCTTATATTTATCTCATTGAGATTATCTCAGTTTTTATTTATGCTCTAAAATGTTGCCTAACTGTAAATAGCCTGAATCATTTTTGTTTTATATTTTCTTTATCAGTTATATGGAAATTTGGTCTTTCATAGGTTTCCCTGTTTAATAGAGGAAAAAATTCCAACCCAGCATTGGACATCCAATCTCTAACATAGTTTTCATTTCTGTTTGATTTTTCTAAGAAGCAGTGACAACCTGAATTTTTTTAAATTTAATTTCATGTGGGAGACCTAATCTCAGGACATTGTTTATCCAAAATCAACCTTTTATGTCTAATCATCTTTGATCATTATAAATATGAGTCACAAAAGAAAGATTCTATTGTATTTCCTCTGTTCTCTGCCAATTGGGACAAGGGCATAAATGAACATAGTTTAATAAATTTCAACAGGACCAGGGAAAATGTTCTGATTAGGTCTATAAGCCAGAGAGTGTAATGAATCTGAAGAGTCCATTTTCTGTGCATCTTAATTGTCACCACTGGTTTGGCTTACTTTTTTGTTTGTTTGCTTTATATTGAAGTTTGGATTCTCTAACAGGAAAGCAGCATTGATCATTTAGCCATTAAAATGATAGCAACTAAGTGATTTTTTGTGTCAACTTCCAATAAAATATCACTTTTATCAATACAAATTTATGACTTACACATACATGAAATAAATTAGATATAATAAAGATTGATTAGTTTATTTGAAACCCTTACATGAAAACTGTGTTAAAGATTTCACTTATTTTTAATGGGAAACTTGGAAGACAATCTTTTTAAAACAAGTCTCCTGTTTCATCATTATGAAAAGTAGAGTTCATGTTACATTTCATGTATTTTTCTAATATTTTAACATGCTAGAGCTGAAAATGGAAGGAAATTAGGTCAGGTTTAGCCTTTACAAAAGGCATTTTTACTCTGACACACCACTGGGTGGAGTACATTGCTAGCCCAGAGGCTAATAATATTATACCGTAGGGTGTTCTGTGCCAGAAAAGAGAAACTCCTAATCAATTTTGAGGTTTCATATATTGTTTTAAAAATCTGGATATGTTTAATAAAGGCTAAATGACTGGAATATATTGCCAACATTGAATATGCTCTGGCATTATAACTTTTAAGATTCCATCTATCTTCTCTAAACCTGTGGGAGATAAGGTTTGACATCCTGCCTAGAAAACTCAGAGAGAATTATTTGGAAGAACGCCATTTTATGTTCTGGTCAAAAGAGCAGCTGCAATTTGGGCTGAATTAGTGCTTTAACTCTACATGGAAAAGCATAAAGCTTATTTTTTATAATGGAATCAGACTATACCCGGATATTGAATTTGACTTTTCATTTGATGTTGCTTCGATATAGGCTTATGTTGGCGCTAAGCCCTAATCTTATAATAAAATGAACTTCTGTCAGATGCGCTCTGGGACTATTATTGTCAATAGCACTTACCTGAACTTGGCCTTCAGAACTTTATGAATGAGAATAATTTCATAATAGGTGTTAGTTCTATATGATTTTCAATTTTCCCCATTCTTCTCGTGTCACTTTCTTTCTGTTTAGAGGCTTCGAAAATAAAATTTACTGATCAAGTGTTTAAATCTACAATTTAAAATTGATTGTGCTTCAAAACTTTGCACTCTCATAAAGTGACTGTCATTTTATAAAACAACTTGGATATTGTAATTCTAAATATGTATTTCTATATCTCAAGTAAAAAATTTAAAGCCCTTCCTTGGAAAGAAAGTGTTTTCACTTTGGTAATTCCTTTCTCTAAGTTCCTTTTATTCATTTAATTTTTTTTTTGCTCACTGCACATGCCCCTTTTTTAAGCTTTTAGCTCCCATGCCTCTCCCTATAACCTTCATGCCCCCAAACCACCCCTCCAGCTCCCTTTTCCATTCCAAAATGAATTCTGTCATCTTTGTTTTTCTAACAATCTCATATTTTCACTTAATTTTCATTCCAGTGTCATTAAAGATTCTTTATTTCTCTTTCTGTCTGCATCCTCCCTCCCTCAAGTATAGCATCTCATCTATTTCTCTATCTGAATCTGTGGTTTACCCAGGGGAGGAACTTTCTCAAACATGCAGCTTAGTGCTATGATAATTTCAATGGTGCCAGCATATTTTAACCACATCATTATCATGTAGTCCCAAAGCCTTGCTACTAAAAACACCATCTTTAAAAGGATTTAGTTTCCATTAATCAATTTTAGAATTTGAGATTCAAGCAGGCAAGCATTTATTAACATGTTCTTTCCTTGTTCCCACATTCATTTCATTCTCTTGACTATCTCAGAAAAAGGAATTGTGCAGGGGTCTTTTTTCCTTCCATGCTTACCTCTCTTTTCTCTATCCCACCGAGTCACCCCCCACCCCCCCACCCCCCCCACCCCGTCTATTCTTCCATACAGTAGTTAAATCAGAGCATGAGGCAGGATGGTATTGTGTGAACTGGTGGCCACACAAGTACTTTGTATTCACTGGAGGTTTAGAAGTACAGCAGCTGCATATAAATATGCATAGTTGAGAGATTCATGATGGTGCCACCTCATTCTAGTGCTGGTTGGCTGCAGCACAGGCACTACAAATCAATGAACATTTTCCCCATCCATCAGCTGCTCGCTTGCAAGCAGACAAAACACTTACAATGCCAGAAACCCACAGAGAGCTCCTTAGTGAATGAAACCTCACTGTCACAAGATTCAAAATAGCCCTCCCCACCTCCAACCTCCACAGCTCTCGACCTTAGATGTCTTTTTTTATCCAATGTGGATTGCAAGCACTTAAAAAAATAACACCAGGAAAGAAAGAGAGGGGGGAAGGAGCAATGATAAATCAGGGTTTTGAGGGTCCTCACATTACACTTGTCCCAAAACAAAGGATTCTTTGAGCATTAACCCTTTTAGAGAATAACACTCATCATAAAGATGAATCCGCTTATGTTGACTGTTCTGCTTTATAGTTGTAGGGTTTGAGAGTTGAAGCATTTAAGTCTACCGACCATTGTACCATGCTGGGGTAGACATTAGTAATTTATCCATAGTTATTTGATGGTTTGGAGTAGTGAAGCAGTTTGACATGTTAATATGAGAAAAATAAATCATAGATGTATTTACCAGTAGAAATCATATTTTCTCTCACTGATTGAATGATTTTTCACAGAGGACTCAGATATTTATATTGTAGCAGTTTTAATAAAACATTACTTTTACATCATGAAATTTGATGTGCAGCGTATTAATGAGTCAAATATGTATTTCTTGCTGAAAAGATATAAATCATTGCATTTAGAGAACAAGTCAATTTGGACTTTTATATGAATTGACATTAGTAATACAAATAGTTCATTCTTGTGTAGAATGAGTACTTAGTACTAAATAGTCTATAATATTTTATCTGTCAACTTGCCAGTCAAGTTTCAGTAATAATAAATTCAGTTATTCATTTGTTTATTCATTCATTTCTTCAACCATTTGTCAAGTACCTAATGTAGTACTATAGAATATAAAATAATATGTAATGTATCTGTAGTCCTTTTTTAAAAGATATGAACATTCTGGGTGGGGGGGATAGGAAAATAATTATATAAATAACCACATGACCTTTCAAATTTTGAAAATGTCTAGTTCAGGATTTTACCTGCTGGAAATACATGGTAAATATTTAATAAGTGTATATGACATATCGATTTAAGGCTTATCTATCCTGTTAATATGTCACTCATCATATTACAGTAAGGGTAAAAATAAATGTAGTTAAAATACTTAAAATTATCCATAATTATGGCTCAGTGAAACTGACTGGCATGCCCATGTTCTGTTTGCTTTTTATGAGTACCAAAACCACAACTGAACCACTGTTTGCTTAACTCTAGTTCCATCTATTTCCATTCACTTCCAGTAAGCCTTGTTGAATTATAAGACTAAATGTGATAATTGCTGCAGTGGATCAGAAGAGGTAAAGACCACTTCCAACTGGAATGCCCAAAGACATGCATAGGAAAGAGTGACATTTGCACAAGGCTTTGAAAAATGGGCACAAGAACAAAACAAAAACTCTAGACAGGGGTTACCGTAGTTGAATACTTATGATTCTGGAAAATAAATTACCAAGAAGACTAAAGAACCTTGCTTTCAGTGAAATGGATACTGTAAACAACACCCTCATTTAAAGATTTCCCAACCAGATACCTCATTTGTTAGAAATGGAATCCATAAATGGATTTATATTTCAGGTTTCAAATGAAAGTTAGCTTCATTGTCTGGATCCCAGTGTCTTCATTTCTAAAGTTAGGACCGACACTAAATAACCAGTGAAGACTTCTCTAGGGAGTTCTGTTTTGTAATGCTTTTCTTTTCTTTTTTTCCCCAGAATATTAAAAAAAATTACTAAAAATAGCTGATCCAATGTGTAAGTTACATAACCTATAAACGTGAAATTATCCTCAGAACACAAAGGGTATCTAAATATATATCTGTAAGTATCTGTAACTATATGTCTGTATAGACAGGCCAATAATTTGCAGTTGACTGGCTACTTGAAGCTCTAAATTTTATTTCAAGAGAGACTTTTTTTTGGTCATGTATTTTCTCTCATTTTGCTTCCCAATAGTGTTTGAATGCAACTGACTTCTTAAAACAATTTTAAAAACAAATAATGAGAAAGTGAACTTGTATTAAGCATATTAAGTATAGAGGACAGACTCTGTGTATATTTTCATAGTATCTGTTCCTGTATTTCAACTATTGGAGAAGCTGTAGTGGAGTATTAGAATATTGGACATTAATTCATTAATAAAAATCATTTTTGGTTGTTAAATGGTTTTCGGTAGATTCACATTTTTCATTTTTCTAGCCTGCCACTCAATATTAAAAACAATATTTTGGCAGTGTTTATCAAAAATGTGTCAAGTTCCAATGTACATATATATTGAATGTGCATATAGCATGCTTGTTTACATGCTGGCATGTAAACAAGTTGAAGAAAATGAGACCTTAATGATACAATACTTAATTTTTCCTGACTTCATATCTTTGTTTTTAATCAACATTTTCCCTAAATGTTCCTTCCCAAACAAGAAAAGAGAACAAAGAAAGAGAAGTGTTTTGTTTAAAATTGGGGTGAGAAGAAAATCAAGCATAATTTTTCTCATAATTTTCACAGAGGTTACTGCAGGGATTTTAGTGGGGAGCTCTTCCTTGAATAGAATTGCGTTGGATGGAATTCCATCCTGCCATTGTTGCTGCCAAGCACATTGGGGGTGGCGAGAGTTCTGGAGGATGTCAAGAAAGTCCCAGACTTTCATTTTACATCTTACCCTTTCTCTTATATCCTTAAATCTTATATTTTGGCAAACACTGATTGAATTCAGCCTATTCGAAATTGAGTTACACTTAATATATTTGTATTAATGATCTGAATGAAAAGGAACCTCACTTGTAGCAAATAATGCAACCCTTTGATCATTTAAATTCTGATTCTTATCTTCAGTGAGCATATATTAAACTCATATTGGTTAAATCAGTTTATGCTCTACCTTTAGTCAATGCTTACTGAGCACAAACTATAGTCATTGTTTGTAAGCCATGTTAAGATACAAGGAAATCCAACAAGGTTTCTGAACGTGGTTCAGATTTTATGTTAAGATGATTGAATTCCTGGGGCCTCCCTGGTGGCGCAGTGGGTTAGGCAACGCACTATGAAGCAGACTGCAGCCACTGCAGCACGAGTTCGATCCCTGCTGCCGGCCAGGGGGGGACCCACATGGTGCAGGCAGACCTCTCCTGCTGTGCCCACTGCTCCCCTCAGCAGTGTACTTCCGTTGATCTGCCTGTTCTGCATCCTGCTCTGTCTCTGGTGGATTCTCTCACCCTCCACACTTCTGGCCTGTACCCCAGTGCTTGTATGCATAAATAAATAAATCTTTAAAAAAAAAAAAAAAGATGATTGAATTCCTGAAAAGTTAACCAACCTGAGGTATGACATATAAAGATACTAAATGTGTGGTGATGTGTACAAACTCCTTAGAAGGTCCAAAGACCAGGAGTTTACTAAAGTTCTGGCTTTAGAACTAGGCATCCCTGGTTGCCTAGGGGTTATATCTCAGCGCTAGCATCACTACAGACTGAGTTCTATCCCTTACCAGGGAGGTGACCCACATATAACACAGCAGACCCTCCTGTCTTGCACACTGCTCCCCTCAGTCATGTATTTCAGTCAGTCTGCCTGTCCTGTTGCCCTCTCTGTCTCAGGTGAATCCTCTCACCTCCCCACCACACATACACATACACCTTTGGCCTGTATACCCCAGTTCTTTTATGCATAAATAAATCTTTTTTAAAAAATAAAAATAAAAGCAACATAAATAAATGTTTATTTATTGAAAAGCTCAAAATTATGAAGATATAAATTCTTCCCACCCTGATCTATGGATTTAAAGGAATTTCATATTAAAAAATCAATGAATAAAAAAAAAAGAAAGAAGTAAATGAGTGTGTTCTAAAATTGATGAAGTCCAAATCTGAGACATGGTGTTTTTTTATATCACCTGTTTTATTCTGTAATATTTCCCTTTAATGTTCATCATATCTAAATGAATACTTTTTAAATTCTACCTTTCAATAAAGGTAATATAAAAAGTAAATCCTATAGATAAAAATTGTTTTATTTCTTTAATCTCTTATTTTCTTGTAAAGTTGCAGAAAATCTTGTCTGATGTATATGTGTATATGTACATATATATGTATATATCATTTTAATCTATGATTGGAGGAAAGGTGAAAAAATATTCAAACTATAAAATTGATCACTAGGATAAATGTAATTGTGGTCAAAATAATGATATAATAATTTATACATTAATGATTAGAATGTAATGTGTGTGCTTTTTAAAGATTTTGGTTTTGAGCAGTTAATTCTAAAACCATTGTAATTCTTAAAAATCTGTGTCTGTTGAAGTAATGGGAAAATGAATACCTTAAGATAAGAAATCTAATTTTATATTTAAAATATAGTATTGACTCCACAATAAAATGCCGATTAACAGAAATATTATTAGTTAAGGAAACAAACATTTGTCTGAAAAATTAACTTTGGTCAAATTGCTGTTGTGCTGGCAAGGTCCAGATACTATATATCTAGTTTTCAAGTGAGATTTTGTCCACCCAGAAAACGTAGCTATTAAGATACCATCATATTCAGAATGATTTGTTTGTTTCTTAAGAAATTACGATATCCAGATCGTAATTTAAAAGTTATTCATCTCTGATTTGAAAAATAATTGGAATTGTTCCTAATTTACCATTTCTTAACTCATGCCATTATTCTCATAGACAAAGCCAAGAAATTTCTACCTATAATGTTTCAAATCTCTGATTTGAAAAATAATTGGAATTGTTCCTAATTTACCATTTCTTAACTCATGCCATTATTCTCATAGACAAAGCCAAGAAATTTCTACCTATAATGTTTGGGTTTTAGAATCAGATTTCAAAAGTTCAGATTTTAACCTACCATATCATCATTGGGGCATGTTATTTTATCTCAAAATTTCAGACTCCTCAGCTGTGAAAGAGAGATTATGTAATTTTCAACAAAAATTTCTTGTGAAGATGAAATGGTAGCTGTGTATAAAAAACAAATGAACTAGTTGATGACATGTCGAATGCTTGGTAGTCATTAGCGTTGCTATTCATCCACCCAGTTATTAGGTATGCATCTTTCAGATATTGAGCTTGAAATTGAAATGAAGATAGAGGGCCTCCCTGATGACCTAGGAGTTAAGTCTCAGTGCTATCACCACTATAGCCTGATTTCGATCCCCGCCAGGGAGCTGACCCCACCTATGGCACAACAGACTCCGCTGTCTTGCCCTCTGCACCCTTCAGCAGTATATTTCAGTAAGTCCATCTGTTCTGCTTCCCACTCTGTCTCTGGTGAGTCCTCTTACCCCATCCCATTCCCTTCCCCATACCTCTGGCCTACATCCCTGTTCTTCGGTGCAAATTATTTTTTGAAAAAAAGAATATATGAAGTTGGATCTGATACTTTCTCTTCATAGTCTGGATAGGAGAAAGTAGATAGGCCAAAGAGTAAGCATTTATACTACACTATATGAACTATGCTGAAAGATAATTAGAAAGAGCTGTGGAGCACATAAAGATATCTAAATCAAATTTTAGAGAAGAGAACTGTTTACCCATTGGTTTAGTCATTCAGTCTCTTAACAAATATTTATTTATGCTTATTCTGTAATATTTATTGTCCTAGACTATGGGAATATTATAGTGGAAAATAAAACACATATTGTGTGCTCTGTTAGAATAAGTATCATCTCCTGGAGGAAGGGGTTATTTTAATAATTACTACAATAAATAGGAAATTACAGATGTAATAGTTGCTACTAAGTAACCCGGTGCTACTCAACTGGGAGTGATTTTTTACTCATTCCAGAAAACAATTAAAAATGTCTGGACATATTTTGAGGTGTCACAACAAAGAGTGCTAATGGTATTTAATAGGGAGAGGCCAGAGATACTGCTCAACAGCCACTATGCATAGGATTGATCCCATGACAAAGTAAGTAGGACAAAATATTCATTGTGCAGAGATTCAGATCCAGAACTAATTCTACCAGTCTTTATAGCAGGATACCTTGCTCTTTTCCCCGTATCTTTTGACCTTCTGGATGTCTTCTTTGGTGAAATATCACTTCATATCTGTTGCCCATCTGTTAATTGGGTTATTTAAATTTTTGTTTTTGAATTATATGAGTTTTTATTTATCTTAGCTATTAATCCCTTATCAGTTATATATTATGTAAAAATTTTCCCATTCAGCAAAGTGTGTATTGTCTGATATTTTATTTTGCTGTGTAATTTCAGGTATTCCCAATTTTAATTTTGTTTTTAATTCCCTTGTCAGAGGGGTTGAGTCCCCAAAAATATCTTTACTGCTGATATCATTGAAGGTGGATGAAGTCTTCTTCATGTATTTTATTGTTTCAACCATAACTTAATCTTATATCTAAATTTCAGTCTTGCATCTAAGTTTATTTTTGTATATGATGTTAGTGATTAATTCAACTTCAACCTCTTTTTTTAAAAATCAAAGATGTCTAAAAAATATTGAACCATCATTTTTGTCTGTGCGTATTTCTGCTTTCCATGTGATCAAAATCATGTTGTAACTCAGAGCACCAAGGAAAAATCAACTCATGATTTAGACAAATATATATGTAAGCACAGATCATTTGGAAAAGTTTGAATCCCATAAAACAATAATTCTTGAGAGAATGTTTGTTGAGTGGGTGGGGTGTTAGAGCAGAAATAGGATGACTATTTCAAAGAAGCTACACAACAGTCTATTTCTGCCATTTGCATCCAGCTAAATCCTGAAATGTTACTTTCTTCAGCATCATCCTACACTTCCTAGCCTAGGCTCTGTCACCCTTTACCAGTTCTCTCAACTCCTCGTCCATCACTTTACATTTACATCACTTTACACCATTACAAGCATTTTCCATTCTACTTTACCAGTGTGGGAAGAGTTCAACAAGCATGTGAATTAATATGGTAAAATTAATAGAAGATGATTTTAAAAGTCTTGGAAAGTATTATGGATCAGCAAAACACAAATATGTTGGAATTTTTCCATATTTTCACAAGTACATTTGACTCTTGAATAACTTAGCTTTGAACTGTGGGTCCATGATTTTTTTTATAAACAGACAACATAAGCGTATAGTATTGATGAATACAATGCAGTTCTGTAAATGTATTTTTTCCTCATAATTCTCATCATAAAACTTTCTGTTCTCTAACTTGTTTTTATTATGAGAATAGTATATTATATATATATATCCACACACACATATATAATACAAAATATATGTTAATTGACCATTCATTATATTGGCGAGGCTTCTAGGAAGTAGCAGACTATCAATAATTAAGATTTTGTGGAGTGAACATTATTCACATTATTCTTGGATTTTTTTATTATGGGGGCCAATACCCTAACCCCTGCATTGTTCAAGGGCCAACTGTAATTATTCCCTAGGAAACTCACCCTATTATGGTTGCTGGAAATGAAGCCATCCTTCATCAAGAAGGAAAATAAGCTTCCATGTGCATCATACACACACACAGGAGTATTTTGTCAATTGTTAACTCAAACATTTAAAGGCAGAGGGATGCTTGACATTACAGAGAGAAATGTAATTGAGGGAAAAAGGAGAGAAGAGGGGTCATTAGTATAATATTCATCACTACCCATCTGAAGTTCCAGTCTAGTATTTGTAAAAGGAAGATTTTGACTGATACAGGAATTATTAATAAACCACTTAAATATTTTGGCCCTTTTAAGTGAAATCATTCATGTGATAACCAACATTCTTAAGTTGGAAATTATATTATTATAATTTTGTATAGTCTGTAAAATTATTTTCTGGATCTGTTAGAGATGTGTTTTAACTAAACTCAATCATGCATGTTTAAGAAGTAAAACTGTATAACCTGTTTAGTTTTATCTGAGTGTACCACCCCATAAACTCATATTTCACTGGAAAACCTTGAGAGGGGTGGTCACAAAATGAAATTTTAGAAAATTGCAGCTATAAACTAGTTGAGGCTCTCTTTCCATTTGTTAATGGAGAAGAAGTAACCCACACCATATGCTAACCTCCTTGCAATGTCTCTCGTACAGGTGAAAAATTTCATCACAGATGAATGAAAGATCTATAGTAGTAATTATGTTTACATCATGACATCTTATGGAAGTAGACTAAATCAAGAATGGGAGCCATGATCTGGAGGTTGACTAATCCTTGCTATGAGGTTGGAATGCACATGTCTGGGGTCTATTTCTGGATATTCAGTACAGGGTCATCTACTATCTACCTTTGGCCAGATTCTCCAATTTCATCTCCAGCTACTCCATTCCTTGTGTTCCATGTCACACCTGAATGAAAATAGTAGTAGTTTCCTTCCTACACCGTGCTGTTTCTTCTTTTGGGCTTTGCTTTGCTGATCTGTTTTACTGGAGACATTCTCTTAACATCACACATGTTTTCCCAAAACCAATTCCAGTCAGTTCTTGCCTGTCCATGTCGAGCCAACCTAGTTCTCACCTCAACCTGACTGTAGTCAGCAGTGATGACTCTCATCCATGTTCCTGTAGGGCTATGCAGATTTCTATCAGTGTCTGTCATTACTTTTCCAAAATATGTGTTTTTCTAGCTCACTGGATAATAGGCATCTTGAAAGAGAAACACATTATTCTTCACAATTTGGGGATAATTTAAACAGAAGCTGGCACATAACCAAGCACTATATAAGATGAATTATTAATTTTGAAAGTAGTTCTACATATGGAGAAAATAGCTATATGTAGGAAAGATTTTTATGTTTCTTTAAAGCATAAGTTACAAACTTCTGGCCCATAGTCTCATCATAAGCATTCCATGTAATTTATTTCATTGGCAGGTTGTTGTAGGAATCTGAGTTTTAAGTGCTCTATAAAATGTATAAACATTAAATATATTTTATGAAAAATAAATGTATTTTGCTTTTAAAATAATGACTGAATGAATGACTGTTGAGACTGGGTGGGTGGGGGGGGAGTGAGGAGGCAGATTGCTCCTAAATATTTAAATGTTTTCTTTTATTATGAATTATTATAATCCTCATACATCAGTTATATATATTTTATATTTTTGTGTTTGCCCATGTTTAAAAGACTGAATATTAACTTGATTATATGTGCCATCTAGTACTCTTTATTCACCCTAGAGACATGTTTTGCCTTTATGTAGTTGTGGAATATGTGTAAAAGTGTATTTCAAGATATTTGTATGGCATAAGCCTCACTAATTTTCTTGTCTTCTTAGTTATAAACTAAAGACATAGCTTTACAGATGTAAAGCTTTACTCATAGAAATATAAGTCTTATATGACCTGGAGAAATTTACTATTAAGACCCATTATTATATAGAAATACATTTGTAGAACCATCAGTTAAAATAAGCTTGTTCTAAGTTTTCATGAACTTTCTTTTGTTGAGGGTTTTTTTTTTAACTAAAACAGTCATGATTATATGTTAATCAAGTATTTCCATATAATATGATCCTGAATTCTTGATTAGGGGTGCGTGTGTGTGTGTTTGTGGTGTACACATTGGAACATGTGAGAAGAAAGAGGCCAGAGGATAAAAGTTCAAAATACAAGTGCTGTGTAATTTGATCCAATAATACATATACTTTTGAGCAGCAACTTAGGTGAACTCAATCTCTTATTTCACATAGAATTTTTTTGAGAATCATGAGATGACAATTTGAAAGATGTCACCAAAACGTCACTAAATAATACCGCTAGTTTTCTAATTGCATGAATTCAAATTGCATGAATGTAATTTGGTGATTCCTAAAATTGAAATGTACTAAAATAAAATTGTCTTAAAATCTGAAACAGTATGTGCACTGACCAACTCATAGAGGTGATGGAAGTATAATAAAAAGCAGGAGAAGGGGGACAAAATCTGTGTCATCCAGGTAAACTAACTTCATTTGTAGGAAACTGGAGATAAAAATTGTGGCCAAGGATGACTTACTCCTGGCCTAATAACTCTCCACCTTCAAGTATGGGGGTATGTATAGGAATTATGTCTACTGAATTATGTTGTTGTTCCACTCATTCATTCCCTAGTGTTCCCCTGAGCACTTACAACATGTTTTCACTGTAAAAAATAACTCACAACATTGACACCTTCATGAACTTACAGTTTTGTTGTAGAATAGGCTGATTTACACCTATTTGGGGGTATCTAAAGGGCCTATCTCCTTCATTTCTCTATACTTCTTTTCAGATATTTACCTTAATAATTTTCCCAATCAGTTACATGTTGCAAATTTTGCAATTACATGTTGCAAAATTTGCACAGTCTATTTGTTAGCCCATTTTGCAGAAAAACAATCCATGGTGGTGTGAAAGAGATTCACAGGCACTAAGTCTACAAAAGCAGGACCAAGGGGAACTGATAACTTCCAGGAAGCAATGTCACCTCTTCTTTTTATTCTTTACCCACCCGTTCTTCTTAATCATTGCACCTTATCTCATGTCATAAAACCAATGCTTTACTTCCACATTTCCCTTCTTTATTTCTCTTTATAGCCCTTACTACCATTTGGCATTTATTTACTTGTAAATTAGTTTATTGCTTTAGGTAGTATATAAACTCTGTAAGTGCAAAAATTTCTTACTTTCTTTGTAACCTCTTAATGAAAGTTACTTTGTGTTTTCCAAAATAAAATTTGATATATTTCTCAGAATAAAATACTGTGCACTTTATTACAGTTGAGAGCACATACATTTAAAGAGTGTGTGCATCTGTGGCTTTTAATAAATGGCATTAATGTTGCTTTATAATGCATGTAATAAACATAGCTAAAAATTACACTTCCTGGATCAGTGTGATTTTTAAAACTCTGTACATTTTACTTGCATGGGGATTTTTATTCCAGAAAGGTATCGAACATGACAATCTAACAATCTGTCACTGCGATGCTGTCACTGCTTTTCTTAGATCAACTGACAAGACCTCAGCTGGGCCTCTCCAAGTTGCTTAAGAACACTTCTAGAACCATCATAATGGGCATGTTCCAACTGTCACTTGGAAAAAAAATGATCACTGGAGATCAATCTCTATAGCTGGTCTTTTGGCAAAAACCCAGTCACATCTTTCTCTCCAATAGAGTCTTTGTGGGGAAAAGGCCTTATCAAATTCCTTGGACATGAAGTTACTGTTTGAACTGTTCTCAAATGATTCTATCATCGTGCAAGGAAGCTGCAGTTTCTAAAAGGTCAGGAGTAGCCTTCTAATGGTTTAGACCATCTTATTAGACACAAAGATGGTTGTAACACTGTAAAAGCCTTGGCTATTACTCCCTTTTGTAAGAAGTATCATATGTCATTAACTAAACCACAACTTTCTGATATAATTTTTGAAGGTCCAATAGTAAGATGCTGACTAGCAATAACTCTTACCCTACCCTGGGATTCAAAATGTAGAACTGATTTATTCTAGTGTAGGATATAGAAGAGAAAACTGTGGAAAAAATGAGAAACAGGTTATTTCTAATGAACAAAAATCCATGGTCTGTTAATAATTTATATAAGAAAATTTATTTAAAATTTATTATTAAGTGAATTTTTAACTTATATTCATCCTTCTAAGTTGATCAAACAGAAGAATATAGGTTTTCAAATAAAAATATACTAGCTAGTAAAAATTATTTGATTTAAATCCTGAAGAGGAACTAGAATAAAACCTAAAAATTAAAAATATATTAATGTTTTATTTATCTTTTTATTTATTAAAAATAGAAAAGTTCTAATGCTCCAAAAGTGACAATATTGAGCTCAGTGGAAAATAAAAAGAAAACATATGCTGTGATAATAAATATAGGCTGTTTTCATAAATATGACTGTACATCTAAGTTCATTTATATGTTGGTAAAATAAGAGGACTTACTAGACGATCACAAAGCTTTTCACTAGCTTGTTTAAAGGTACTACTATATTTTAAATTGTATTTTAATAACTATAGTAAGTGTAATTCCTTATATGTTTCACTATAAAGAACATGTTTATTTTGTTTTAGAGGTGCAGTGTGTGCACAGTATGAAGTTGGCTCTTTCAGTGTACTTTTGTAGAAATACTAAGGTCTAATTTTATTCCTCAAATGCTTTGAGAAACTTACTCTTCCTGTAGAATATGCATTTATGACCATTTATGGTCTGATGAAAGAAATAAGGCTTTTAGGAATAAAAGCTTAAGTACACTGATTCATTAGTTTTAATTCTCTTGATTGTTCAAACTACATTTTTATGAAACAGGACATCTAAGTAATTTTTGGTAGAAACTTAATAAGCAAGTCTCCTGCTTTTCCTTTGAGAAAGAAAGAAAACAAGAATAGGCCAATTTCTAACTTTTATTAGAAAATTTATTTTAAAAGTACAATTTAACTTTACTACATATTTTTACTTCTACAAATGTCTGCAAAATCTTGCCTTCCACATTATGGTAATCTTCCCCTAAATTGGAAGTCATTTGCACTGTGTATGGTACTTTAAAACTTGTAGATATGTTTATTTACCATAACCCTGATATTAGAGATATTAGAAGAGCCAAAACTCTAATAGAGGATATTTGAGAACATAAACTGCATAATGGATTAGAAGTACATATTTCTGTGTTTAAGCATACTTGTTTGTATACAACATAATTGTGTACTCCAAAATAGTGTGTGTATATTTACACTTCTATATAAATATGAGTGCTGTACTGTGATTATATGATCTCTTAACATAAAAATGTTCAACTGTGTATAGTTTACTGATGACTGAAATTTCAAAGAACATATTTCTTTGTAGTTCTTCTGTGACTTATTTCTCTTAAATATTATTGGATTAATATGCATAAGCTTTGGCACAAAAACATTTGTCTCAGCATTCTTATGATTTATGTAAAAATGAAAAATTATAGTAATAAAATCCAATAAACCCAGTTTGTGATTAAATAATACTTTAGCTTCCTACAGACACTAACAACTTTAATGAGAGTACCCCAAATTCTCAAATAATTTAAACCTCACATTTTATTTTATTATTATTCAAATTTTTAATTGAAATACAATGGCTTTATTAAAGTACATTAATATATGTTTAAGGTATACATCATTATAAATCAACTTCTGTATATATTATATTGCTTACCACTAAAAGTCTAATTCTAGACTAATATATATATATATTAGTGAATTATATACATATATTATACATTCACTATTATACATAAATTGTACTTGACCCCTTTCACCAGTATACCCCCTTTCTACCTTCTCTTCTGTTTAACCATATGTCACATTTTAGAAATACTTTTGATTAATATTTTTTGGTATCTGATGTAACTGTAAAACTTATGACATTCATCCTTTAACATTCTGCAAAGGAAACATGAATTAATCATTGAGCTTGTCCAGCAAGAGGAGAGGCATCGTACTTGTTCTGTAAGCTTCCATCACAGCATGTATGAGCTGTTTCTGAGATTACAGCTCAAGGAAACATCCCCATAGTATTACTTTGCTGCTTGCTCAGTTCCCAGTCTCTTAAAACTCTTGACCTGGATAGCACAGTAGTGCATTCTGTGCTTACTTAATATTGATTCTGTTCTTGCACCTTCTGAAAACAGCTTACTATTAACAGCAAAATAAACTCGGCCAGGGTTATTGTACATTTTTTAAAAACGTACAAGAAGTGATTTAATAAGCTATCGTTCTTTCAAAAATTACATTTCTTTAATTAGGAATCACAAATGATTGTATTTTTTTTTTTAAAATGAAGCCTAACCAAAGATAATGAGAATGACCTTATTACTAATTATAATAGTGCCGATCAATTTAGAAAGCAGAAACATTTGTTAAAGAGCAGTTGTAGACTTTTTTCACTTGAAGTCCGCCCAGAAAGATTTTATGTGAAGGCCTACAGATGATCTCTTGCATATCCAGCTAGTAAATTAACTGGTGTGACAGTTTTGTAATTCCTGTGTTTTTCTCTTTGATTTTTATTCTACTTACTTTCATTAATTTGTAAGTAGTTGAAGACTAGGCAACTTGTCATTTAAGTCTCTGTTATCTTTCTCCACTAAGGAAAAAAGTTTAGAAAGAAGTAGATGCAATAAATGTTGATGCAGAGATCTTATTTTCAGGTAGGAATATAAGACTTCATAAAAATGAAACTTGTCAAGAGCAAAACACATGATTCCACACCTACTTCTTTCCAATTTGGGAGAAAGTGAAGAATTAAGTAACTTTTTGCTTGTGGGATGAATATGAAGCTGAGATGAAAATTCTACCTCGTTACTGTGATGAGCTAGTATGCCACATTACTTTGCTTATCTACAAAGTGAGGAAGTTGGGTCATTTGATTTTTAGATCACCTTCTAGTTCTAAATCTAATTCTGTTCTGATTAAGGGTAATAGAATTCCCTTATAGTAAGTCCCTATGCCAGGTAATTATTTCTCTTAATTTTCTAGAAGGTAGGACTTTATTTCATCCCAACTTAAAATGTTCTAATCATATCCACAAGCATATTACACTATTACTACCTGTGCTTTTAGTGATTTTAAAGGATGTTATTAAATCTAGAAGTCTTAGTTTTATGATTTTGTTGGTTTTTTAGTTGTTTTTCTCCACTGTAACAATATGGGGTGATATTATCTTTTCCTTTTCACCTTTACCAGTAGTAAAGTCACTAGATTAATAGTTATGAACAAGAGTTTTATTCACTCTATCTATGCTCTACAAGAATGCAAAAATGCTCATCTGCCCTGTATCACCTTTTGTGTTGTCAGTCTCATACTTATCTGGGAATGGGATGGCCAGTACCTTGCCATAGCAAGAGATCACACCAGCCCCTATCCTCCAGCAGATAGGCCACGAACACTCAAAGTTAATAATAATGTTAATTTAAACCTGCGCTTTTATTTTTCTCTATGTCATCTGCTTTCTTTTTTTTTTTTTTTTTTCAGGATACCTTTAAAGATTAATCAGAGATCCTTCTGCTCACCTCTAAAGGTAGGAAAAAATGTTTTCTTATAAAATATGTTGCATTTGTATTTTAGTTGTATTTACAGTTGTTAGATATAAATAAAATTGATGTTATTTATTCTTAATGGCAGAAAGTGTTTTGTGTGTATTTACTTGCTTAACTTGAAATCATCTAACAATTCATGTTTAGTCATGAGTTTGAATTTCTCTTCCATTCCATTTACATATCACGTAGACAGAATTTAATTTTTTTTCCATTTTTATATTATCTTCTCCAGAATCTTAAAGAAGTTTGACATTGCCATATATATTCCCATATGTGTGGAAAACATTTTTATAATATATGCATAGAAATTTAAAGTATAAAAAATAAATTAAGAATATGTATTGTTAGAAACCAAGAATCTCTTGAAATAATTTCACATTTTCTTGCTATTTTAAACCTGTAATTTTAAAAGAAACAACCAAAGAAACTAAATATAATTAGCTGTCACTGATTTAGTAACGTAATGTTATTTTTGAAAAAATTTACTTCTGTATTAGTTTTACTTAATAAGAGTTCCAGAAAATGTGGCTGCTTTCTTGGCTAGGATGTATGTGAAGATAAATTTAGAATCCCTAGTCTAGTAAATACTTCTATGATAATAGCTTAATTGTAGCTATTTCAAACCAAATTGTTTAATTGTGGTGAATCATATGCAGATTGTTCAGATGTAGGTCAGCCTCCCACTCCCACATTCTAGCACCTCTTTCTAATTCAGGACCAACTGCTCAGTGCCTGAAAGAGGCAGCACAGTACCTTTCAAAGGCTCAAGACAAAAACCAAAAATAATAGCATAAAAACCAACAGTGGGTCAGGAGTCAGAAAGGGCCAGCAGAAATGGCAGGCAGGTCGCATGTGTTGATATGTTAGTGGATGAGCTGTTACATTTGCTAAGTTTGCTCACTTCTCTTGAGATTTGTGGCTGAAGAGTGAGTGGTGCATCCTCGATGGTAGTTCCTCAACTGTGAGAAGAGTGTCATAGGTCGTTCTTATCTACTCATGGAACTGCACAGTAAAACAAAGAGTGTAAAATGAATGTAAAGTGCGTGACTCCTCTAATCCCAAATTCTTTTTGGTGCTCAGGGTGTGCGGCCTCAGAGATGGTGGGGAAAAAGACTCTTTTAGTGCTGGGTGAGATCAGATGAGATGTTTGCAGTTGTGAAAGTGATAGATATGCCTTATTTTTTGTTGTTCCATTATGGTTCTGTAAAACATGGTTAAAAACAGGTTAGGTAATACAAAAACATTTTAACTCTCCATGAAGTAGACAGCTTTTTTTTCAGAGAACTTTAAAATGGAACAGAAGGCAGGAGTTTTAATAGGATAAAGAATAAAGAACAAGGAAAAGAAAAACAGAAAATAATCTGGTTAACTGGGGCCAAATGGTCAATGTTGTTAGGGTGAGAAGACCCAGAGTTATCTGGCATTTGGGGACTGGGCGATTGGACAGACACGTTTGTGGTGAAGATTTTATGGAGCATTTACAGAGACAGGGAAGTCCCTGTTCTAGACTTTTGATAAGGCATCTTATGCTGGAGAACCTCTTTCTTGGGCCAGGGAGTTATTTCAACAATTCTAATCCATGTTTGCCTTTATGATGAAGCACTATCACTGATGAATGGCTGAGAATTTATGATTCTATCTAATCTTTATATGTTTTTACTGTAAAAGAAAAAAAAACCCAGTTACTAAAAGATTGAAAAATGATTAAGCAGAGTTATAAAATTGTTACATTTGTTGTCTTTTATATTTTAGGTAATTATTCCTGGTAATTTTGGTATGTTGACAGAAAAGTACTGAGTGTTGGTGGTTATTGATTAAAAAAAATAATTTTCCCTTTAATACTAAAATATCGATTTTGCCTCATATAAAGATAATTTTCTTTTATTCTTCACTGGAATTTCTTGGTACTAAAATTAAAATTTATATAATACTCTAAATTCTGTTCTTTAATACTTTCTAAAATTTATTTTTGTGAAATTATTCATTTTTGAATACTTACTGAATTATTGAAGAAAATTATTGAATTAAAAAGTGGTATTAATTATTCTAATTCCTAGAGTGGGAAAAATAGATGCTGTGTACGTCAAACTTTTTCCAGTATAAATATATATGTTATTTGAATTATTTAAAAAATGAATAGAAAATTGTACTAAGTAGAAAATTGCATTTCACCCAGTTATATACTGCTAAATTTTTGGTGTTTATTCTTTCTTTAAATTTATGAACATCTATATGTTCATATAATATTTTCATGCCATGTTCATAATTTCATTTTTAACATTTTAATTATGAATATACTTCTAAGTCAATATATTTTATCTGTCGCTTTTTTCTTTTTTTGAATGACCACTTATTAGACAACTTATTTTGTTTAGGTAGAACTTTAAAATAGAATAAAAGGTCATTCTTAATTACACTTTTGGCAGGCATTCAAAAGGATAATTTCCATTTGTACATTAAATCAGGAAATTGGGAACAAATAATAGGTGTTACAGTAAAGAGGAATTAAAAATATTATTAGGTAAGTGCACATAAATGATCAGGAGTAAGAAAAACTAGTAATATAGCTGTTCATTCATGCATGTTGTACATATGTAAAATGAAATGCTTACTAATTTTTTCAAGGTTCACCCCAAATGACTACTGTTTCTTCAGTACTTAAAGAAACTCTTCCCCTCTCATTCTTATGTGAATTGTCTTTGTATATCTATAACATTTCAGGGGAAAATAATTCTTATTATACTATGTCACATATGAAAATTCATTTTGTATATATCGTTTTCCCCTACTAGACTGGTTAAACCCTAGAAGGTAATGACTGTATGTTATTTATCTTTAAACCAAATATATACTGAATAAATGTTCATTCAGTTAAAATGCATTGATGTATGAGAAAGGGAAGTACTCAGTTAAAAATATTTAATCTTAGTAAGATAATGTAGGTGTCATAATCTGCCTGTATTTCTGGAGTAACTGTAGTCAGTTCTTTTGAAAGATGAGCTATCAACATATGAGTTTTCATATATAATGGAATTTAATTATTTTAATGATTTCTTTTTTGGTATTTATGATTAATATCATGCCTATAAGTCAAATATTTCAGAAAAATATTTATGAATTTGTGAAAAAATACTTGAGTGGTGCTGAACCTGTTTATGTATTACATTAGAAGGATCTGAAAATGCTTTGTCAGCTTTAAAGCATTATATACATGTAAGATTTTTATTATTTTTTTTGTTAAGAATATAAAGTTGGGTCTGTAGGTTGAGAACATGGATGGCTATTTATGAATAGAAGTAATATACAAAAGAAACAATTCCTTTTGTGAACTCTTAAAGAAGGGAGAATTGTTTTTAGTATTTTTTATAGTGAAATTTGCTACTTGTGCCATTTAAACGAGGCTTTGACATTGTTTCTATCAACAAAAATAAATTTATTATTACTAGTTTGAATTATGCTTGAAAGAACCTCTAATTCCACATTAGTTTTAATTTAATGCTAATGTAAATTTAAAATATCAGATAAAATGTATATCATAATGTCTGTTTCACTTATGGAAAAATTTAAAGTGTATATGAAGTCTTTTTTAAAACAAAATGTAATTAATTCCTAGTACATAATACTTTTTCTCCTCATCAGACTTTCATAAGCTACTAGGCTTATAAAAGCTTTACTTCTGATTAACTATTGCTGTCAAAGTATTGCTTGAATACACCATTTGAAACTCTAGTAATTTATTCCATCTTTCAAAATGTCCCACAGACAGAGAAAAATACTATAGCTTAAAACTGGTTCCACACTTGTCTCTACCATCAAAGCAAAGAGTAAAACTTTGCCAATAATATGCCTGAACCTGTTTTGGTGTCAATTACTTAGTTTATTGAGGCAGAAACAACCTTTGTGCCTAATTTACCCTTTTAATTGCCGTAGTCTGCTTTGCCTTACTTATGGGAAGATTTCCATGTTCTACTATTATTAGAAAAGAAAATTCACTTCCTCCTCTTGGTGGTCCTAGAGAAAACATTAAAAATATACTTTATAATTCAGAAAAACAACATTTTATAAGCCTCAATATTTAAAGAGTTCTATAGGGAGCAAAAGGAAAGTTAACTAGTAGTTAACTCGTTATCACATTATCATCCTGTGATAGTTCCTTTGCCTCTTACTCTTTTTCATAACAAAAGTCAGTGACCCAAGCTTATCAGTAATGACCTTTGAACATCTCCTGAATTAAGAAGTCTAAAACACAATAGATTTGTGAGCTTTCCATATAGTTGAGTCAGTGTTGCGCAAGCTAGGTCTCCTGACAACTCATACACCTGTAGTGAAATTCAAAATAGATTTATCAGTGGGAAGAGAAAACTTACTTCTTAGTATCCCAAACAAAAATTAAGTTTTTCCAAGTAACAATTCCAATTCTAAGGATAACGATGAAATGGTGACATTAATAACGCTAGCATCATTATACCCCTAATAATTCACCCATAATTATAACTAATTATAACTAATATATAACTAATATTTTTCAACCCAATTAATAGAAAAGATAAAATAGTGAGGGAGTGCATGAAAATTTTGGTATACTTACATTATATTTTTGTATTTTCTTTTTTAAAAGAGGAGGACAAAATTTATATGATGGTGTTCCTTTTCTCCTCTATATAGTCAGTGAGAATATAGTCAGTGAATCAGATTTTAACAATTCCACTCAAGTGTCTAAAATATATAGAACCCAAAATATATAAAGGTAATTTGAGTTTTTTAAAAGTCAGAAATATCTATCAACTCAAGTATGGAAGCAGCCTCTTATTAGATATCTAAAAGTTTATTCATTTGTAAATAACATCAATGAATGCTGAGCATATATTGTTTACTAGGCACTGAGTCATAAGTCATATTGTCTGTTCTCAGAGGAATGCACACAGATCCAAGAGTACAAAGAACAGACTTTGGACAATAGTTTGGGTCACAAGCCTCAGGTGTGGCTCAATAGTAGAAATTGAGACTTGAAGACTCAAACTGACTGACAAGATGGATAAGGAAGTTTCTGGTACCATAACATATGTTGGCAGGAGAAACACACTGGAAGAATAACAATATGATGTTTAAAAAAATATGAAAGTCAGGTGCATAAGCAAGACAAGTAGGAATGTACCTAATCACAGAAGCATTGAATGCAATTCTAATGACTTTGAAAAAAAAATTCTGAAGATAGTGAAGATCAAAAGTTTGAGAATTGTCACAAATTGACCAGATGCATTTTAAAAGAATCTCTGGATGGTTTTATAACTGTGAAAATTGCTTTAGTAAGAAAGGTCAAGAAAGAGGAGTGTGGTTAATGAAGAGAGAAGTATGAGAAGGTACAGCTGTGTGAATTATTCAAGCAATATTTTAGATATAAAATGGACAAGATTTCACCATCTTGTGTGGGAGGTTAACACAAGCTGTAAATCTTGGGTAGTTCCTAAAGTTTGCAGAGAATAGGTTTTGGGTGAATGATTATGAGCTAAGTTATAAAAATATTGAGGTTGATGGCTTTATGTTACATTCAGTTAGTTATGTGGATAGACTGTTCAGCAGATAAATTTGGCCCTTAAGAGAGAAACCTAGACTATAGATAGTAATTTGAGTATAATCTGTTTAAAGATGTAGGTAGAAGTATTAATGGCAGAAACTGAACAGAGCTTGATATCATGGTGAATCAATACATTACATGAAATTATAAATTCAGGACTGTTATGATAGGTGTCTTACTATAATTTTAATGTCTTTGAATATTATTGTGAGATGATTTCTTTAATAGATCTCTATATTTTTGAAGGACAAGAATCCAGAGTCTAGGACGTCTTTTGAAAATAAAAATAAGAACAAGAACACTCAAATATGAAAACTTGTTCTATTTATGTAAGTCTTATTCTTAAACAATCCAATTTATATTTTGAATCATGAATGTGCAAACCAACCCTGTTCGAAGATGAGTACAAAAACATGACCGAAAGTGGGCCTCCCTGGTGGTGTAATGGGTTATGCAACATACTATGAAGCAAACCGCAGTCACTGCAGCACGAGTTCGATCCCTGCTGCCAGCCAGGGAGGAGACACACATGGAGCAGCAGACCACTCCTGCCTCGCCCGCTGCTCCTCTCAGCAGTGTGTTTCAGTTGATCTGCCTGTTCTGCTCCCCACTCAGTCTCTGGTGAATCCTCTCACCTCCCTTGCCTCTGGCCTGCTTTTGTATGCATAAATAAATAAATCTTTAAAGAAAAATGACTGAAGGTTACCCAGCACTCAGGACCCCATTTCTTCCTATAAATGTTTTCTAGTTCATAATTTTATTGCACCCACCTCACTTGAAAAAGTGTGAAGTTTTCAGTGATCTCACTCACTTAGTTGTGGCAATGTTTTCCTGCAATAGCTCATCAGAAAGAATGCCAATAGATAAAAATGTATGAAGTAAAAGTAAATTAAATATTTGACACTGAAAATATGTTGCTGTACTTTTGTTTTTATTTTTTATTCTCCATATGAATTAGCATAGTCAAAAAGAATTTTTTAATTTCTTTTTTTAAAGATTTATTTATTTATGCATACAAGAACTGGGGTAAGGCCAGAGTTGCAAGGAGTGAGAGGATGCACCAGAGACAGCAGGGAAACAGAATAGGCAGATAGAATGAAATACACTGCTGAGGGGAGCAGTGGGTGAGATAGTAGAAACTGCTGTGCCATGTGGGTCCCCTCCCTGGTGGGGATCGAAGTCATGCTTCAGTGACTAAGGATAGCTTCATACTGTTGACTTAACCCCTTGAGCCACCAGGGAGGCCCCAGAAATTTTTAATTTCTACAGTGTAAAATAAAGTTGTAGAAAGGTTAAGTGATAACAGAAATAAGATCTGAGAAGGATTTTTTTCCTCTGAGAATTAAATAGTATTTAGGTAGCTATTAAATCATAAAATACACTCATACCAATTCTTCAGTCAAGCTAAATATCTAATTTTTAATTAGATCTCTACACATTAGTGATATCTTCATGGGATCAACATTGCTAAGAGACTATGTGGTTGAAAGCCACAAAAATGAATCAATTTTCATAATATTGAAGTTTTTAGCATTCATTACTATTCATATATTACTATGTTGTATCATCATCAAGATATTTTTCAAGAAATCAATGAACTATCAAACCAACAGATAAAATGTCATTATTTAATCTAATAATAGCCTTTTTCTAACTTATCTCAGAAATTTTTATAAGTACTTTCATCATTTTATAATCATCATTTAAAATTATATATATTGTGCATGTTCAAGTCATAACTAAACAAAGTATCTGTGCCATTGGGTCATATTCTAAAAAAAAACTGAATTTTTTTTAGAAATTTGTGCAACAAACAAATATAAGATAGTTTCATGAGATAAGTTGAAGATCTGCCATTACTTATGAATACATTGTATGGGTTGATCCCTTATCAACCCAAGTCTTCACCTCTCATTCTTCTTTCCACTATATCCCTCTTCTTTCCCTAGTGGAATATTTTCTTGCCTAGATAGAGACACATATAATTCTGACCTATGTGTGGTCAATAAATATCAAAAGAATTTGTAATTATTCCCAAAGAAAACTTGTTTTATCACTTTCTGAATGAGAAGGTTATAAGCAAAAACAAAAATAAAAAACATCATAACTTCTACACTACATTATGTTATTTCCAGTAGTCTAACTTTGAGGGTTACAAAAGGACAGGGCAAGAGTGAGGCAAGGTGTGACAGTGTAGTCATTTGACTGAATGCTGAATAATTTTTTCAACCAAGATTAGTATTTTCATGAGTCTCTTGATGCCATATATAATTAAAATGAGTGCTTATTTAATATTGTTCCAATCTACTTTCAGCAAGAGTCTGGTATTCAGTTTTATGGACTATATCTTTATTTTAGTAGCTAAAAATAAATCATTCCTTAAATTTAACTACTAACATATTTTCCTACTTAAAATTTCTTCTCACTTTTTTTTTTGTATATTTAGCATTAACAACCCATTGGAATATAGAACCCATTGTTATCTTAGGTTTAAAATGAGAAATTTATATATTCGTGAAGGAGATAAAAAATTTTATGAACAATATTGATAGTGAGTTGTATTAAAAAAATGGAAATAGGGCCTCCCTCGTAGCACAGTGGGTTGAGTCCCGCACTGTGAAGCATCCATGGCACAGCAACTTGAGTTTGATCTCCCCGCTGGGGAAGAGACGCACATGGTGCAGCAGACCTCTCCTGTTTCGCCCGCTGCTCCCCTCGGCAGTGTGTTTCAGTCAATCTGCCTCTTCTGCTCCCCACTCTGTCTCTGGTGAATCCTCTCACCTCCTGCACCCTGGCTGTACCCCATCTTATATGCATAAGATAAAAAAATAAAATCTTTTCAAAAAATAGAAATACTCTTTTTGTAAAAACAATACTTTCTGTATATAGCCAAATTAATAGAATCTTAATGTCCTTGAGGGAAGCATTTTTGGGATATTTATTTCTCTATCAACTTTTTTCATTCCATTTAAATTGAATCTAACTCATTCTTTTCTCAGATCCGTGGTTAGTTTCTCTTTAGTCCTTTGGGATTTTTATTATTTTAATTAAAATATCCTTCATGTTTTTCCCCAATATTCTTTTTCCATCTTCATTTTGTATAATCCTCTTTCTCAGTCTTTTTCTAGATTATGCTCTCTCTACCTTGTATGCCTCACCCCTGGCCTCCACGCAGCCAGGTAAGGGATGCTCTTTTATGCAACCCCACTATGAATAGATGTGAAACAGAGCAATTTGTGGCACTCACTTTGTATCCATTAATGTCTCTCCCTAATAGTTCATAAGAGGGATTACTGTTGTCTTTGTAGAACCATACTAAGTAATGACAAGTATGTTGTAGACACTTAGACACTGAAATTTTTTTTTTCCTGAATGGATGATTACATCTTCCAGAAAAAAATTAAATTTTAAATTATTGTGTATCAAGTGTTATTTAGTTTACATGCAATATATATTTTAATTTATATCAAAATATATTCCCACTGATGTTATTACTGATATACTTATTCAGTATTTTCTCATAAAATCTAATTTATTTTGCAAGTGTGTAAAAAATTGGCTTAGAGCTTTTTCAACAGATCAGTATTTTTTATGTAAATAGCTATCATTTTATATAAATATGCACATTTCAATTTTTCATTTGAATATACTTCTAGAAATTAAATTATTCTACCCCTGCAACTTAGGGATTTTGGTTGGTATATTTTGTAAAACTGCTTTACAAAAAGCTAATACAAAATTATACTACCCACAGAAAATTGTGAGACTTCCAAATTCACCTCTCTCTTGTCAATATTGGAAAGTCCAATGATGTTTGATGTTTACTTATTAGGTAAGCATAGAAATATGTAATTTGTCATTTTAAATTTATTTCATTTATACTAATAAGTGGATAAATATTTAACACTGTATTCATATAGTCTTTAGATTCCACTTATTCCCTTTAATCTCCACTTCCACAAGGCTAATCTTATGACACCTCTCCACCCCATAATTTACCCTAAGAATATCAAAGTGATTCCCAGGTATTAAAAAAATGAATTATAAATTCTTGGTGCAGGTTACTAACTCCTTTAGAGTACAGTCCTAAATTCCTCACTGTATTTCTTGATACTCTAGTTCACATCCTATAAGTTTGTCAAATTGATATATCCTCTTCCCTTTACAATTTTTTTACTTTCAGTTCTATCAAATGAAATCCTACCCAAGTTCTGTTATTTGGTAAATATACCCTTATGTTTATTTGAAATCTTGGTCTACCTAATATTGAATTTAGTTTTCTATTTTCTTGTTCTAAGTATTCAATGTGAACTAAAATGTCCCAATACTGACATTTCAAAAGATCTTTGGGAGCCTGTCCTAAAATTGTAAAATTTAGAACCTTTTAAATTCTTGTATTTTAAAAATAACCTTAGGGCCGTATATGTAAAACCTCCCAGTAATGTTTGTCAGATTTTGACTTCTAAGTCTTTGAAAATTAGCTTAAAGATAGGTAAATTAGAAGTATTTGAACCAATTAAGATCATTTAAAATAATTTAAATATGGTGGTTATGTCCTATTTTAAGTATGAGTATACATTTAAATTTAATTCAAAAATTATGCAAGCAAACTTTACATAACTGTCACCAAATGGTAGTCATTAGATTCTATTTATTCTTGTGGCATTTGGGGATACATGTGTTTCATTTTTGATGATCTGCCTTCCATTCAACAAAACACATGTGTATTCCCAAAGAAAAAATTGAGAGTATAACAGTCAAGGTAAACACTGTATTTGTAAGTTTATTATTGATGGAAAAATGGACTAATTGAATTGACAGTTCTATTGGATTGTATTTCAGTCTGTCACTCAAAAATCCAGAAAGTAAATCAAGGTGGTTTTCTCTGTCATCTTTAATATCACCTGTCTCATTGGACATATATTTATATAACCACTTGCATTTATAGGTAGATTTATATCTTAGAATACTATAGTTGCATATAGTGATCAATAATTGTGGCACTTCTTTTAAAAACGAGTCATAGGTCCAATTACTAAATGGATACCTGGGTGATAGGAGTGATGTGGTAATATGCACCTGAGAGGTGGGATCCTATATTTCTGAATCAAATACAGTGTTGTAAACAAATTTTACCTTAATAAAGAAACACAAAAAATAAATAATATTTTGCTATTAAAAGCTACATATAGGAAATAAATCTGTAATATTTAAGTTGTTTATATTTTTCTTTTAAGTGATTCTTGAAAATAAACTTGCTATTCCTCAATGCTACGTAATGTTTAAATTTTTTGACATGTTTATTTATGGCAGTAGGTGGAAAGAAAGTACAGTTTTTGGTTTACATGAATTTAAAATGAAAAGCAATATAAATCAGATTCTGATGTCACACACTCATTTCTCAGAATCCACATTTATTAATAATTTTGATTTCTTAAATGTAATTATTAGTGGGGAGGTTTACATTTTTAAACTAAATACATCTAAAATAAATAAAATGTTGTCTGACAAAAAATGACTTTGGCTTTCTAGTTAGGTTCTTTTTCCCAGATTTTTCAAACACCTTAGTCACACAAACTACAATTCCAGTAGTCTTCAGACCACACAAATTCTACACTGTTTAATACTTGGTTTAACAAAATAGAGGTATTAGCGGTCACAATTTTGATTCTTTATATATTGACTGTACTTGTTAAGGCAAAAACTCAAAGGTTCTTTTTAAATAGGAAAAAAAAACCTCCATGCTAGAAGAGTGAGGGAAGTGGAGTTTGAAAGTCAGTCTTATGCCTCATAGGTTGGCTTTCAACAGTTCAAACCTCGATTTTTGCTTAAGTTGACATATGAAACAAAATGAAATTTTCCAATCCTGAATGCTACCTGCGTGTTCTATCTTTCATGATTACTTCAATAGAGCATTTCTTATTCAATCGACCTGTCTTCTACTTTTATTATTGCTTTGATCTCTATCCTTTTTATACTTCCCTCTTTTCTAAATCTTCATATTTGAATCTGATATTTAAACCTTCTAAAATTTAACACTTTTGCCTACTTGGAATAAGATGGTGTAGAGAAATTTATGATACTTTCTTAGTAATTTTGTCTCTCTTGCACTGTTTTCATAATGTATGAAAGCATAATAGATGAAATTTGAATAAATATTCTCAGTACCAATTTAGGAGTGTGGTTTATGAATTCCCTTACCTCTAAGAAATGTTGATTATTAGAATCCTTTCCTAGTTCTCTGAGAAGTGGAGTTCCCATCTTTCAGTTATATATTTCCAGTACTTTCCTCTCCTGCTACTATGAATTACTTATGGTTTATCAAGAAAAGACATGTTATGGAGGAAATGTGCCCTGGAGTCATGGAACAGACTGAGAGTCTAAGTATACTAGAAAGTCATCTGACTAGGTGGCATTGAACCACGGCACACAGACCACACAATGTCTTCATCAACATTCTAGTTAAACTGGCTGTTTTTTTAATCCTATAGCCAAAAATAAATAAAACATAACCCACCAAAAATATTTTAATTTTTCACTTTTTGGTTGGTAGTTTTGGCGTCAACACATACGCTTTCATCATAGAAATGTCTTTCTTATAGAGGGATGGAGGATGCCAACTAAGAAAAGAAAAGCAAGTTTTAAAATTCTCAAAATGAACAGAGCATTCATGCAGACACTGTGGTTGGCACGCCCTCGTCTCAAAGGACCATGTCTTTTTGCCAAGGCTATCATCCTCTCTGCTTTGACACTTGGAAATGGGGACTTAGTCATAAGAGAAAACTAAACATTGCCCTTCATTAATGTGAAGACAGTATGAAATAGAGCTCACCAAGTGGAACTCGTGAATACAGTTTTGTGCAATGTTGCAGGGGAAAAAAGACTCCATCGTATATGAGTCAATGATTTGAGTTTCAGGCACCAGTACATGTAGTCTACTAAGGAAATGTTTTGGTGGAATTGTGGTCAATTCCAGGGAAATTGGAAACGATTTGAATGACTGCTGAGTGAGATGTGGATTGACAAGGGGAACTGTTGAGCTTTACATTGTTATCACTGAGATTTTTCTCAAGGCAATTAAAACAAAGGAAGATTGGCATAAATGTTATTTTAATGTTGACAAAGCAATAACAGTTATTTCCATTTACCCTACATATATTAAGAGCATAAAATAGGAATTGAGTTTTAAATTAAACACTGAATTTGTAAAAGTCAAAAAAAGACACATTGATTGGTAGAATTTCCTTGATTTAATTCCATGTTTTCTGAGTTTTTCCTACACAGTAAATTGCATGAAACATAAATGTGTCCCTATAAAATGTATCCCTTATAAAATATAAATTTTATAAAGAAAATGGCACTCCTTTTATTGGTTGTTTTCTGAAGATGCTTTATTTACTTGAAATGAGAAAAATTGTATTTCTGAGCATAATCCATGTAATTAAAAAAATTTAAATAGCATTTCTTTAAGATCACAAGGCATATAACTCTTACTGTTACTAAAACATTAATAAATATCTATTTTCAATATTACAAAATATTAATTACCAATGTGAGATTATATCTATAGTCATTATAACCTACTCTGCAAAGATTACACATACACACACACATAAACACAAAAATTTAGGATAATCAGATTATATTGATAAACAAGTGGATATTTTCCCAATGAACCTTATGTTTTTAAAGTAGCAACTACAAAATAGAATTAGTGTACTTTAGAATGACACTCCTGAATGTTAATAATAATTCTGCGAGAATTCCAATGTGAACTTATTTCTAGAGTTATAACTGGCAATTTATGGAAATATGCAGACAAATTAATCAACTGAATATTTTTCAAAAGAACAAAAGGGTTTTCAAAATGGTTGACTCTACCCAATTCTCATTAGTGCACTTTAACAAGAATTGATCACCCCTGAGGTGTGTGTCATTGTTACTGATCATAGAGCTTGAAAAACTTTAATTGCTAGCTTATGTAGTTTGAAAAGAATTAGAAAGAATAGAAAATTCCTTCAGAAATCCAAAAATACTTTAAAAAAGGATTGCAAAAAGTGCACTTCTTTCCAAACTCCCTTTTACTTTAGTACTATTAGATATATTGTTAATATTAGTTGTGCTGATTACTATTAATCATTAATACAGGTGTGCTGATTCTTCAAAGAACTTAAATGTTGTGAAATGTTTCAGATTTACTTTCTATATTTTTGAGCAGATGTACACAGATATAAGTTATTTACATGTACTCTCATGATTCTGGAATATTCTACCACATGTATTATGGAAATTCAAAGTTATATACAGGAGAGCTATCTTTCAAGTAGTGGATTTTAGTTTTCATAGCAAAACAGGTTTGATTATATCTTGAAAAACATTCTGATTACTAAAACAGCAAGAAGAAAATACTTTTGAATTCAAAGTGGGCAGGAATATAATGCAATTTTTTATTATTTGTGGAAATGCATTGCAACTGATCAATACTTTTTAAGTGCTTGCTTTATTTTAGTACAGTTTTTGTCATAGTAAAAGATACTATAGTGCCAGCAACGGCACAGAACAGGTTCCCCATGATTCTGAGCAGATGGGTCAAGGAGGAGTCCTGGAGCCTTCGGTGGCTTTTTAGGCTTTTATTGCTTCATTCTATCAGAGGTGACCAGGTACACAGCAGGCAGGGATACCGGGGGGCCAGGAGTCTGGAGCATCTTTACTTTCTGGGCTCTCTAGCCTCTAGTGTCTCTTTTTGCTCTCTTCCTTTTTTGCTCTTCTATTTCTGCTGGCGTCCTTGTGATGCCACCCTTATATGCCCTGTGTCTCAACCCAGGTGCACATGCCCACTTAGGTGTCCATCATTACACCAATGGCAGGAGGGCGGAAAAGCCTGATAACTTTTCCATTTACCCTACATATATTAAAGTAATTAATATATACACCACTTTTCAATATGTTATGCTGTAATTATAGAAATGTGTCTAAAACACCGAAAAGTACCTTGAATAATAAAAGTCATTTTGCCAGGAAGGGTTGACAGGGATATAGGAATTGAGAGGATATGGGGTCTCAAATGTTGACAACTAACAATAGAGTGATTCATAGTAGCAACAGGATTATAATACTGAAGACTAAGCAGCAATTTGTTAGTGAAAAGGGGTAAAAGTAGGAGGTATTTATTTTTTCTCATATTTCCTCATTTTAAAAAATCAAATTACTTTTTATTGAGATATTATTGGTTTACAATACTGTTTATGATTTAGGAGTATAAGTTTATCCCTTTTAGATACATGTTATCACACTAACCCCAACACTAAAGCTGCCATTATCCTCCGCCATAATCCATCAGGTCCCTTTCTCCCATCTTATCCTCTCTGCAGTCAATTCTGAAGTCATATTTTGAGGGGTTTTTTTTTGTTTGTTTTAGTTTTATCTTTTGTTTTGTTTCTTTATATTCCAGCTTCTCTTTAAGACACTTAAATTAAGTTGATCTCATGAATGAAAGGATACAATTTTCGATGGATGTGATCTTAATGATAGAATGAGTAGGTGACCTGGAAGTATTTATTGGTGAATCACATATATAAATTTAGATGAGAATAATGGAAACAGTTTATGTTTGGTCTTGCCACATAACTAGAAAAGTTTGTGTTTAGTTTTGTTTCAAATGAGAATCCATACCTGATTTTTAAGCACAGTCATATTATTATAAAGTAGCATTTAAAATGGATTAGTCTGGAAATGGTATGCAATATATGGGCAATGGTTGGAGATTTAAAAAGAAAGACAAGAGGCGGCTTGGAATCAGAAGTTCCTATATGAACAGTTGCAGTAATGCAGGTGTGGAGAGAGTGATAAGCTTTTAGCTTCAGGTGGTTGCAATTAGAATAGGGTGAAAGAAATAATACCTAAGGCATTTAATTTATAATAACACTATATCTATATTTTAATCTTATAACTACCCTCATATTTGTTGGTTTAGTCCTATGAGCAAAATATGTTTTCCTTAATGCATTTCTTATCTCTCAGTTAAAGTCATTATTAAATATCCACACTGCCCTGTCTATAAGAAGATAGTATGACATAGTATTAAAAATCTGTTAAGAGCATGTACTTTGAATTATTTTCCAATAGTGGCAGAATTTGCTGAACCAGGCATATGCTTTCAGTTCATCCCTATTACGAACAAAAACCAGTACTTTTGAAATTGTTGGCAAGGGTTAGTGAGCCAGTTGAGAGCCTGGGACTGCATTTGTTGAATAGAAGGTAGCAGGTATATCATGGGTATCCTCCCCTAATAATGTCATAAGTGACATATATGAGCAGCTGGACCAGTACATTGTCTACTATGGAGAGTCAGCAACTCCCAGAAAGATGGTAAAAATTTAAATAAGCTGAATTTCTCTTCGAGTTCTATGTCTAAGAAGGCCTTTTAAGTTCTCATTAATTCTGTAAGTTATCAGAATGCAGTCTTCAAATTAAATTAATAGCATATTTATTGAAGATAGTGTGGGATGTTGGTAGGAATCTTATGAATGATAAAGGAATACATTTTCTATTTTTAAAGCATGAATTCATACTGTGCTTGTCAATTAAATGCCATTTAGAGGTCATTTATGAAGGTTCAATAATAGTTTAGTACTATAAGCATGAATATTCTTTCCATAAAGTGGGAATTATTTTCCTGCTCATTGGAAGAATAACATCCATTTTGTAATTAGACTGTGAACATTATAAATGCTTATTGTCATTCTTGCTGCTATTGTTTTGATTTTAGAATTGGACCTAAAAACCTTAACCATTATAAAGACTCTCTTGCTATAGAGCCTTATATTTAAATAATTTAAATTTAATTTAACAATACAGGATAATTTTGACATATCAATATTATTCATATTTCATCACAATGTCCTGGTCAATTTCACTTACCCTAATTTTAAATTAAAAAATCCCTCATATCAATAAATTGACAAGTGATCCAAATAAATTGTTTGATAGCTCAAAAGATTGTTTTTAATGTGCTTTTTCACATGGATATTAATTTAGCATCACACTGTGTGTCTATGTATCTTGAAGTCTATTTTTTTTCCATTTGTACCTACCTAAAAATAATTCTATTTGCGTAATAAAATGAATTGGCTATACTGCTATCATTCATAGTCCATGTATTGCTATATTGCTATATATTATTTCAAAATTGTTAATGATGAACAATTCTAGAGATATACATAAAACAGTTTGTAAACTTTACTAACAAAGCAGGTATTTTTTAAGACTCTGAACATTATGGTGACAAACTTCTGTTTTAGAAAGACATTAATAACCCTTATTTGAAAATTTCTCAGAGCACTATAGGTCTTTCATATTTTAAAAGGGAAGGGTAAATTTTCACTTTTCAAGTTGTACATCTCTGAAATAAAACCATATTAGCACTTTGGTAGATCCTGACAGGTAGCATAATTGTCACTGACTCTACAATGCCATGAAAAGTTTGAGGGGAAAATAGATTTAAGCCATAGAAAGAATTTACCATTTAGGTTTAATTTCTCCTTTCCCTGTGGATATATCATAATTAAAACATACTTATCAACATTTGATTACCCACTTAAATATAAAGAAAGACTTCTGAGTGAAGGTTTGCCAGAGTAATGGCGAGACACATAAAAGATTTCTTATAATATCCCAAATAGCAAATGATGAATAAAAAGTTACAGGAAGATTTAACAAATGTTTTGAGAGTTGATAAATACTTTAAGAAATTAACATTACTGAGTAGACATTGAGGCATATTTGAGATATTAGGTCAAAATGCAAAGATTGACATACATCTGAGGAGGTGTGAACTGGTTCCCTTAAATCATATACAGTGTTGTAAACCAATGTTACTTCAATCAAAAAACATAATAATAAATAGAAAACTAAAAATCACTTGCACAAGATTGTACCATATTAAAAGGAAAAAAATAAAGCAGCCATTTAAAATAAAAATTTTAAATATGCATATTAAAAAAAAAGTTATAGAGCCTCCCTGGTGGCACCAAGGTTTGTCTTAGCCTTATGAAGCTATCAGTAGCCACTGCAGCATGAGTTTGTCCCTGGCCAAGGAGGTGACCCATGTGGCACAGAAGACCTCTCCTGTCTCGCCTGCTGCTCCCCTAGCAGTGTATCTCAGTAGACCCTCCTGTTCTGCTCCTTACTCTATCTCTGCTGAATCCTCTCACCCCAACCCCCCACACCTCTGGCGTGTACCCCAGCTCTTATATGCATAAATAAAATAAATCTTTAAAAAAGTTATATCTAATTTATACAAGTTGGATAGATACAAACCAGGGATTAGAGATTCTTATTCTAAAATAAATAAACATGAAACGTATTGAGAACTATTCCTGTAAATACTTTATTTTCATAAGGAAAGTTCATATAAATGAAAAAGTTTGTTTAAGAAACCATTCTTAAATTTCACAAGAAAGAACTTTTTGTAGTACATCCAATTTTTAGTCAGAGAATTTCAGAAAAAGGACTTTGTGTATCTCTTGAACTTTAAAATCTATAAATATCGTTTTATAAGCAGAGAAAAAAAGGAAAAAAGAATTTCTGGCAGTACATGTCAAGTTTTGCCTTTGATTAACTATGTATAATGTAGTACATGTCTTTTAAGTAGCTTAATCATCAATTGGAGCAACCAGTTAATTTTAAAATTTATTTATATGTTTTAATATTATGATTAATACATTTTATTTATTAATCACAGAACATGTATATTCTCAGGATATTCTATCAGCAGTCATTATTGGAAACATCATTTTTCTGGATTTATTAGACTTAGTGCTATTTTTTACCAAGAAATTGTAAATTCTGTCACAAAATAATTTTTCCCATTGTCAGTCTAGTAAGGAGAGACAATGCAGAGAAGAGAAATAAGGGTGAACAGTAAGTATAGAGCTGAACTATAGTGTGAAGTACTTTAGGAAGAGATTAGGGAGCTGCTTCAAAATGAGAGAAATTGGTAATAAACATAAAGAGAACTAATCAAAACCATGTCGTTGATATAGTCAGAAAATATTTGATATCCGGGAGTTGAGCTTAAACATGCCAGTGGACATTTGTTTACATACACACACTCACCACACATGAGCATGGGAGGGGTCTGGGGGATATGGAAAAGAGAAGAATTTTTGTATTTTTTATTTTGAATCAATTTTGTTTGGAAACAGTTACCACAATATTGTTAACATTTAAGAGGGAGAAAAAATTGAAAATTTTTAACTTCTGCAAGTATATTTAACCTAACACAACCAAGTTCATCCTTACTGCATATCAATGCAATTTGTCAAAACCATAATTCTTGAAGAAGTGGAATCAGCAGTTGATAATAATTGTGCATCTGTGGTTAATTAACTCGGTTGAATCATGGAGCTAATGAGGCCAAAGCCCCGGTTTAATCCGTGTGTGGGCCGGTGAGTTCTGCTCTCTTCCTGGGTCACAGACTATAGTTCAAAGCCAGACTGAGTCTCATAGCTGCATGCCAATGACCATAAGGAAACTGAGCAAGAGAAATTAAATCTAATAGGTCTGGAAAAAACCCTTAGCCTCTGCTTGTTAATGATTTATCAGTAATATTCATGTATGAAGACGAGCATCAGTTATACACTTAATGCTTTCAGAAAAGAACACACAGGAAAGTTTATGTGGCCTCAAGTGACACATCGAGAAATAAAAAAATATATAAAAAATGATCTAAAGAGAATGTGCAAAATGAATTAATTCATAACCACAAATTCAATCTATTTCAAATTGCAAGGGAAGCAAAATTCCACGTTGAGTTTTATTCAATTGATTGTAAAGAGATCTGATTCTAAAAAACACCAAATGTATCCCTTAAAACAGGCAGATAAAAGACAAGTGATTTCATTTGTTGGGGGATGTTGTTTGAAACCCCAGCTGTCTGGGCTTCATCATAGTAACCTCAAAATCAGACAAACTGACTATGTCTCCCTATGGGCCAGCCCCCATTTTATTCCCTGACTATTCTTTTTGTAGGAAGGTCACTGCCAAATAAAGTAGCATAGCTAAGCAGATTGATTCATGCAGGGCCAGTTTTTTCTTGCAAACATATCAAACTAAGTCACTGGGAAACTAACTAGGATTGGGCTGGATTGATGTAGATGGAAGGAAACATCAGGAATAAAAGAATTCCTGTCACTCCCTTTCATCACCTATACCAAAAAAAAAGAGAAAAGGTAATTGAATAAATACTCAGTGTAAACTAAGAAGTGGAGAAATGCCAGAAATGCAACTTACACTCATTCAACTTACCCTACCAGCAGTACTTGTAAATTTGGGTTAATTAATGTAGTTCTGTAGGCTAGTGGTTTTCCTTGATGGTCTTCTCAGATTTCTAAAAGAAAGTAGATGGTTCACAAATCATCTGCTACATCATGATCATAAAGAAATGTTTGGACTGTAAATATCTACATATGATGATGGAAAAGTCATGTTCAAACTATATAAATATTTTGATGAGATAATTCATTTTATCAGTTAATTAGTAAATATAAAAACAACACCACTTTTGTATACTGCTACATTTGATTCCAATATTTCTTTTCAACACTGTGTGATATGTTCCCTCTTGGGAATTCTAAACACCTCATTGCATTTCAGCTCTTCAGTGTTTGACTTTATCATAGTAATCCCCATACTTTTGCTAAAGAACTCCATTGAAACCAGTATTTTGTAACTTTAATATTGGAAAACACTCGTCAAAATCATGATATAACCAACTTCTTTGTAGTAAGATTTTATGATGTCTATTAATAATGATGGAGAGAACTTATCCTCAAATTATATTTCTTGAAGAAAACAAACGTTTAGTACTGTTAACAAGTGGATAGGAATTTTGTTTGTGTTATATAACTAATGAAACCTGTTGTAATAGTCTCTTACTGTTATAGAGAAACACTACAGAATAGGTTTGCATTGCTGCAATTATTATATTAAGAATGGATGACTGCAGATATATATTAATGATTTTATAATGCAAGATAATTTTTTTGTAAATTATTTTCAAAATATTATTTTAGTTGATCAAAACATTTACCTTAAACTTTGGACTATATGTGCAATTATTTTCCAAAGGGAAAATCACTTTGGAAAACGAATGTGTTCGTACAAATAAGAACCTCTTAGTCTAAATTAATTTGATGAACATTTAGAGTACCTCTTAAGTGCCAGAAACTCTTCAAATCAGTCAAAACCATAAATAAACAAATATCCCTGCCTTCATAGAGTTTACATTCAAATGAGAGTTTAGCCCCTCCTCTACATCTCAAATATTTAGAAGTAAATAATCCTTCAAATTTAAATAAATAGAAATATTTTTCATGATAGGATCAAACCTCTACAATTGGATTTCTAAGTTCAGTAAATAATAAAAAAGCAGGAGACTGGGTAAATTAAACACTAGCTTACTCTTTTACAGCAGGGGAAAGGATTAGATGATTATACAGGTAAAAAAAAAAAAAAACCCTTTATGTATTTTAGAAAACTGCCAAAAACTTGTAATGAAAACAAGTGATTAAATATTATTCTTTTCATCTTGTAACATTTTTCTCTTTTATTTTCTTCCTTGTCTCAAGAAAACTAATAGTCAATGCATCTTAGTCACTTTTCCAATTTATATTTACTGCATGACTGAATATAACTGAATTTCTGTCAGTAATATAATGATTAAATTAACTATTAAATTCATGATACAGCGCTCCTATGTTTGCTAAACTACTTTTACCTTTAAAACATGTGGCATTCTGTCCAAATATAAAGTTTGATAATAATATTAAGAGTAAACATGCACGTTTTGGTCTAATTATACTTTTTCAATAATCCCAGATTAAGGTGGAATAGAACAGAACGTATATAATTCACCCAGTAAAGAAAAATCTTAAGAACCCTAGATTTATAATTTCCCATCAAACACTAATTTTTAATTACTCTTTCAATACCTGCAATGCAGCCTAATTGAATATCTGTGTGCTTTCTAATTGAATATCTGTGTGGATTTTCTGGATTTCTAACTTACCTTATATAAACCTATTTGAGATTATTTTTATATTCTGTGTCCTCTTATCTCTCCACTCTCCCTATGGGTAGGTAGGGGAGAGGAAAGACAGACACATGGAAAGATAAACAAGAAGAAAAAAGTATTTGCTCAAGCATTTACTTAAAAAAAAAAAATAGCATACTACACCTCCTTGGTGATAAAGTGTTAAAATCAAGCTAACACCAGCTACTGCAGCATGAGTTCCATCCTGGCCAGGGAGTTGATCCACATGGCATAGTATACCTCTTCTGTCTCACCCTTTGCTCCCCTCAGCAATGTATTTCAGTAAAACTACCTGTTCTGCTCCCCACTCTGTCTCTGGTGAATCCTTTCACTCCTTCCCTCTGCATCTCTAGTCCTACAACCCAGTTCTTGTATGCAAAAATAAATAGAAATATATCTTTAAGAGAAAGTAATGAGCTTCCCTGGTGGTGCAAGGGGTTGAGCATTACACTGTGGGGCATCAGCAACCACTGAAGCACCAGCTGGATCCCCAGCCAGCGAGGGTACCCACATGGTGCAGCAGATCTCTCCTGCCTTGTCTGCTGCTCCACTCAGCAGTGTATTTTAGATTTGCCTGTTCTGCTCTGGTGAACCCTCTTCCCCACCACCTCTGGCCTGTATCCCAGCTCTTGCATGCATAAATAAATGAAATTTTTAAAAAATAATAAAAGAAAAGAAAGTAGCATACTTAGTGAAAATATTCTAGACTTGGGTGCCTGTGTTCCTGCGTTTTATTTCCTGGATCTAATACCTTAAGCAAGTATATTAATCAGTCTGACCTTCATTTGTGAATAAAAATAATAGCACCTGCCCAGCTTACCCTCCAAAGATATGATGATTATCAAATGATATATGTAAAATATATCATAATTATCAATGCACAATAAGGATGACATCACTGATGCTTGCCAGAAAATACTGCTGGGAAGTTTTTGTCATTTAATATTCTTAATTGGGCATAAGCTCCTGAGATTTCAAAAGCAACTGTGGTAGTATTATACCATAGTTACTCTCTACTAGACCCATTCTAACCCAAATAAGGGAATTTATTTAATTCTTCTAACAACCTGTTGAGATAATTACTATCCTTATTCCTGTTGTATGTGGGAAATAAAAAGTGAGCACAGATTGATTAAATGACTTAACCAGAGACACATTGTAAAAAGGCCCTATATTATGTGGTCACTGGGTCTTAACAGGGCATTCTCACCCAGGGGATTCCTCTACTTAGTTTTCCAGCAACTACTGATACATATCTAAGTAAATGAGGACAAGCAAGTGCACTCACTCATTGTGTGAGATTTCCTTCTGTATAATTCTCAGGATTTTCTAAAGTGTATGTTTTTTATTGAGGTAACCATAGATTTACAACACTGCGTATAATTTTGGGGTATAGGTTCACCCCTCTACAGATATAGGTTACCACCCAATGCCAAATCACCCTTAATCCTCCCTGTTGTCCATTTGGCCCCGTTTCCCTGTGTTCCCATTCTCCAGTCTCTCCCTCTGTTAGTCTCAATTCCGCAGTAAGTTTTCCAGGGATTGTTCTGGTTTAGTTTTGTGTGTTCCTTTGCTTTGATTCTTTACAGTCCACATAAGCGTGAAGTCATCCAATATTTTCTATTTTTCCTTATAACTGATTGCTCTTAGCATACACTCCCTATTCTTTAAAAATCACTCCCTTGAATTAAGTTATATTTATTTCCTATATTACTAAGCCCTCATAAATATTGGAAATGCAGAAAGAAAACTACTAGAATGTGTTCTCCTATTGAAAGAAAAGAATTTTGATAATAATTTGTACCAAAAGAGTAGGAGGAGCAAAATCTAGAGTAAGTTCTTAAATATTGTGATAGGATCTTATAAATGTATACTTAGACTTGTAATTATGTGTGTGGGGAAAGCATTTTGTATACTATCTAAGCCATAAACTTTTTGAAATGAAACATATTGACCATGCTTGCTCAACATATGCAAGAAATTCTTGAATATACTCATGCACATGTTAACATTTCAAAAATTCAGACTGAATAGTTAAATAGAACCAGTATCCACATCCTAGACATTTTTATCTTCTATGAACTACCATGATCAAATGTGGAGCTGCAGTTAAATATCTTATCATTGATGTGTCGTTTCTGAAGTACAGAAGCAAATTAAATTGAGCATTCAACTCTTACCCCAAATCTGATGATAGCCTTAAGTATGTTTTCTAAAACAAGTTTGATATTAGGATTTTTGATTTTTATTTGACATATGTGTGTGTGCGCACGTGCGTGTAGTTTAAGTATTATTTTTCGATTACGAATCTAATTTATTCTCTTTTCTAAAAAGTTGAAACAAAAACAGAAGATGTTTATTTTCTTTAAAATTGCTTAAAATTGGGCCCGCCCTGGTGGCGCAGTGGGTTAAGCAACATACTATGAAGCAAACCACAGCCACTGCAGCACCAGTTCAATCCCTGCTGCCAGCTGGGGAGGGGACCCACATGGCGCAGCAGACCTCTCCTGCCTCGCCCGCTGCTCCTCTCAGCAGTGTGTTTCAGTTGATCTGCCTGTTCTGCATCCTGCTCTGTCTGGTGGATTCTCTCACCATCCCCCACACCGCTGGCCTGTACCCCAGTGCTTGTATGCATAAATAAATAAATCTCTAAAAAAATAAATAAAATTGCTTAAAATTAAAGGATAAAGAATGAGTAATTTCAGTCTCTCTAGTGGCTCAAGGGCTTACGTCTCAGCACTATGAAGCTGTTGGCAGCCACTGCAACATGAGTTGGATCCCTGGCCAGAGTGCTAACCCACATGGCTCAGCAGACCTTTCCTGCCTCACCCGCTGCTTCCCCTCAGCAGTGTATTTCAGTGGATCTGCCTGTTCTGCTCCCCACTGTCTTTTGTGAATCCTATCACCCCACCGCCCCATCTCTGGCCTGCACCTCAGCTCTTGTATGCATAAATAAATAAAACAAATCTTTTTTTTTAAAAGAATGAATAATTTAACTACAAGTAAATAAACCTACATGCACACATATTAGAAAACCTACATTTCAACAAGCAATAAGTGTAGTTTGTTCACTAGCAATTAATTTCAAAATCATTTTGATGATATAGTCAAGTTCCATAGTCTCACTTGGAGCCAGCTATTAATCAAAATAATTAACAATGATTTTGTTCATGGGTATGTGTTATACCTGAACTTTATCCATTTTTTTGTGTGTCTCTCTTTAGCTATGTATTGCCTAGACCTAAAATATTAGACTGGAAACTTACTTCTTTTAGAGACAATCACACTGAATGTCAGACAAAGCTTTGCAATATACATTGCATAAGTTCATGACTTTTGTAATACTTTTAGCTCAGAAGTAATTTTGAAATATGTCACAGAATCTTTCATTTCTAAAAATTAGAAAACAATTGTCTGATAGTGGAATAAAGTTCTACTACTAAAAATAATTTATGGATAACTCCCTTCTCTGAAAACTTCATATAAAATATGTAGTACTCTAATATTTTTATAGGTAAGGAATTAGGGGACAATTTAAAAAACTGATTAAAGTAGATTCAATTCATCTACAAATCAATTTTTTAGTTACACATGGTACCTTCTGAAATAATATTCTTAATTCATGAAGGTAACATGAATAAAACTATCCTTGTATTAGTCACAAAATGAAAGTTGGTGATAAATAAAAGTCAATATCATCCCTATTATCAGAATAGAGAAAATTTGGATTTCTCAATATAAACAGTAAATTCCTTCTGTACCCAATGAGATGATTCCAAATATAACAGCCCATGGAAATTTAATTTAATTCTTCTAGAGAGATGGTGACATAAAAACTGATGCAATCAGACCAATGGTCAACAATAAAGAAATAATCTAGAGAATTCCCATTATGGATCTGGTATAATTTAACAGAATTGACTACAGATGGCATCATATGAATAATCCATGTTTTGCTAATTCTGCCTGCTCTTGGTTCAGCCACACCCATTTTAAGAAAAATCTGTCATCACACATACAGAATATATGCAGACTTGGAGGACAGTACTACACAGCACAACTATAAGTTAGTAGGAATTTCAGGGCAATTATATCTGAAATCTAAATTATTTTCAAATATCAGCAATTAGCAGTCCATGCATGAGGGTAAAGTCAGGTCATATGTAACTTTTCAAATGTAGAATGTGCTGCCCATAAATGAGAACAGACACTAGAAAGAGGCCTAGGGAGATGTGGTGAACAGAAAAACTGAGTTGTAATTCCTTATGTACATTTAGATACTTCATTATGTTGTGGAATGGATATCCTCTCCTTTTCTGTGAAGGCATTATTAGTTATTTTTGATTCTTAAAGCATTCTTTTCTTTTTTTTAAAGATTTATTTATTTATGCATACAAGAGCTGGGGTACAGGCCAGAGTCATGGGAGGTCAGAGGATTCACCAAACAGAGTGGGGAGCAGAACAGGCAGACTGACTGAAACACACTGCTGAGGGGAGCAGCGGTGGAGGCAGGAGAGGTCTGCTGTGCCATGTGGGTCCCCTCCCTAGCCGGCAGCAGGGATCAAACTCATGCTGCAGTGGCTGTGGTTTGCTTCATAGTATGTTGCTTAACCCACTGCACCACCAGGGAGGCCCTTAAAGTATTCTTACCTAACAATTGGACAGTCCTTGGGTATGTTCACTTGACTATAAAGAAACACTCCTATAAATAATACAGTTTCTAAAAGGGAATGATGAACAGTTACATTAGAACAGTTCTGAGTGGTGTGCCCTTCCTTCTTGGACTCCTATAACATCCGATCTAGGAGGGGATCTTCACTGAACAGTCAACTCATGCTCCACTTATTTCCAAAGGTTTTACCACTTATTTTGGGAAATGCACTTGGTGACAAAATATGAACATTTTATATTTAGTCAAGGAAGCCCTCATCATGCTGTCCTTGAAGGAGACAGAGATATCTTGCTATTTAAGACATTGCCACTTAATTTTAATAAAAACTCTTTGTTTAACAGATGTTCTTGTAGACATATTTTCAGGAAATTGACATTAATTAGCATTAAGCCATGGTTGCTAAGTGGGCAAGAAAGATGATAGACTTCTAAGACTGCCACCCTTAACATGGGATCCTTACTTTTTATTGTGCATATATAAGATGGGGGATGATGGGTAGTATTACACCAGCAAAGGTAATGTAACATGTATGAAATTCTTCATCCTCATAAAAGTTGGATTAAGAAAACTAATCTTAGAATCATCAACTGAATGAATTAGCAAAAAGTGATTAGTAACAGGTTTATAAATTGACAGTGCAATAAATACTAATAGTCTCTGTATATATTGAAGAATTTTAATATGCCTTTTAAGGATACATATGTTGTGCCAGTAATGATAAAACTTCATTTTACTTAATGTGACCATTAATGATAAGATGATTAATAAATTTAAACATCATGTTATTTAAGTTTTAACAATTGAAACATCCTCATCACCTCCCATCTGATACAAAGATAGTAAGTAGTCATGAATTCTTAATGAGTTTTGGTATTTAGTTTGTCATAAAAGTAAAAATAATAACCAATTTAATAACCAAATTAACACTTTGAAGTCAGTTTTTGAAAGACTGTGTCCTCCATTTATTCATTATAATTTTTCTGAAGAAACCTTAGACAACATTATCTGTGAACTCCAGAATTTTCCTAATTTATGTGATCTTAGTTTGTCTCAAAAGGGAAATAAAGATGGAAGGACAGTAAGGTGGAATTCCTAAATGGAAGCTTTTGAAATGTAGATTTTCTCTATGACAATAAAAAGGACATGAAACTAAATCAGGAGACAATAAAGATTTCAGTTAGTCCACAGGTGAGCAAAGTGTACCCCTGGGTCTACTTCAACAAATGGTTTTGACCTTTATATTTAGTTTTAAGAAATGAACTTGATGATATGAAACTTGGTGAAGTTTTTTTGTCCATAAATAAAGTTTTATTGGAACTTTGTTAAACGTTCTTTCATGTATGTATTGTCTATGATTATGTTGAGAGAGAAAGGAAATCATCCCATACACATCTTGGTTCTTCTAGGCTGATAAGTAACCAAACATCAGACAGACTGCTTAGAGGGAATAAAACAAAAATAAGTTCAGTAATAATGTGTATATCCCCTGTATACATGTGGAGAACCAACATGACTAACTCACCCATTTTGCCTCAGACGCCACCTTAAACAGTTTAGTTAAGGATGGACTTTGGCAGTGGAGAGAAAGCCGGGGAGCTTACTGGGGAAGTCAGAGTAGACAAAGATATGTGTATTGAAGTTCTACCTTCTCCATTGTAAATGGGTAAGATTAGGTCTTTCTGGTATAAACTCTGAAAAAATTTACCTGAAGATCTTTTCAAAAATCAACCTCCACCCATCCTTCAGAGCCTCTCCCACGAAATCAACCTTTGGTCAGAAAGACATATTTTGGAATGGTGGTTTTATGGAATGGTGGGTTTTGCTTGCATATAACTATTATCACATTGTAACAGGAGAGTTGGACAGTTTGAAAAGACCATATAGTATGCACAACCTAAATCATTATCATTCAATTCTTTACAGAGAAGTTTGAAGATACCTGATTTAGAATATTTTCCCAACCTGATTTTCCTAGCTGATCAGCTCATTGCTTATTGAAATAGTACTCTGGAATTTTAAATCTAAATAAACCAATAAGTGATTAGTATATTCAGACTTTTCCATGAGTGCTTTCTTTACTGTAGCACAAGACAGTACAAGCACTGGTAAAGCAGTTTTTTGTTGTATTTGCTACTTAAAAAAAAAAAAAACCAGACAAGTTAAATGGTTTATTATTTTGATATATGTCATGTAGTTAAGAGAATATTTCCATAACTGTAAGGATTCTTCATGGTATTTTTTTATGTCCATACCCACTTCTCCCCCACTCCTACCTCTGTTTTAACTGCCTAGCCATGAAATCTATTTTCCATTTCTATAAATTTATCAATTTAGAAATGGAATCTTATAGAATGTAAGCTTTGGGGATTGATTTCTTTTACTCAGCATAATTATCTTGAAATCATAATTTTGGGGGTTTTTGTTTGTTTGGTTTTTTAAGTATATCAACACCAGCTTTTTATTATCAGTGAGTAGTGTCCTGTGGTATGAGTGTGCCAGAGTTTGCCTGTCTACTTATCAGTTGAAGACTATCTGGGTTGATTTCAATTTGGGGCTACTTTGAGGAAGAAGTGCTGTGAATACTCATATACAGGTTTTTCATAAATATAAATTTTCAGTTCTTGGGGATGAAAACTTGAGTCAAAATGTAGTTGGATAGTAGATGCATATTGAAGTTTCAAGGGAGTCTGCCAAAATCTTTTCCAGAGTTGCTATACCATCTTACAGTCTCATCAGCAATAATGTGAGTGATTTAACAGTCTTACCAATGTTCGGTGTTGTCACAATTTTTGTTTGTTTTAGCTCTTCTAATAGGGGTATAGTGATATCTCATTGTGGTTTTAATTTGCATTTTCCTAATGGCTAATGATGTTCAACATCTTTTAATGTGCTTATTTGCCATCTGTATAGCCTCTTGTATAAAATGTCTCTTCTTTTGCCCATTTTCCATTTAGATTCTTTGATTTTTTTTTTAACTGAGTTGAGAGAGCTCTTTATATTTTCTAGATACTGGTCCTTTGTCAAAGATGTGGTTTAAAAATATTTTCTTTCAATCTGTAACTTGCCTTTTTATCCTCTTAATGGAATCATTTATAGAACAAAAGTTTTTAATTTTGAATAAGAGCAATTTATTATTTTTTCTTTATGCATTGTGATTTTGGTGCATTCTCAGATGCTTTCCCTAGCTACAGATCACAAAGATTTTGTTTCATGTCACTTTGTAGGAGTTTTATACATTTGTGTTTACACTTAAGTCTGTGATACATTTTGTGTTAATTTTTACATAGAATATATGATAGATGAAAGTTGTCTCTCTTTTCTTTATTGCCTGTGATAACACTCAATTACTCCAATACCATTTATTGGAAAGAATTAATCCATTGAATTGGTTTTGTAATTTTGTCAAAAAAATCAGTTAGACATACAGGTATGGGTCTTATTTCTCAATTCACTGTTCTAATTTCTTAATTTTTGCACCTATTCCTATACCAACACTTTACATCTTCAACATGATCAAATAGTAACCTTTATTTTATATATATCACTAATATTATATAACTACATAGATATATTATGCCTAATATTACTATACAAATAACATACTGTTAGATAGTACATCCTGAAGTCAGATAATTCCCCTCAGTATTTTTTCCGAAAGTTATTTTACTTATTACATTTCCTTAGCTTTTTAAGATAAAGTTTAAGATAATTTTATCTGGGATGTTTATAGGAATTGCATGAAACCAACTTTTGAGTTTGGGAAGAATTGACATCTGTACTGTATTCACACTTGGCAATATACAAGCATGATCCTTTTCTCCAAATCTCTTAACTTTCTTTCACTGGCATTTTGTAGTTTTCAGTATACAAGTCTTGTACATTTGTTTTTCATCTGCACCTAAGTATTTCATTGTTTCTGAGTTATTTGAAATAATATTGTATTTGCGCTTTTACATTTTACTTCCTAAGTTTTTGTTGTTATTGTTGTTGTTTCGCTTTATTACAGAACTTAAAACACCATGTTGAATTAAAGTGTGGTGAGTGTGAAAATCCTGCCTGATTGCTAATCTTATAAGGACAGCATCTAGCCTCTTCAATAAGTATAATGTCAACAATGGAATTTTTAGTACAAAATATTCACCTTTAAAAACGGAGGAAGTTAGCCTCTATTCCTAGTTATCAGTCTTCAATCATGAATAAGTGCTGAATTTTGTTAGTTACTTCTTTATAGTTGCTATATATCATGTGATTTTTCTTCTTTAGCATATTAATGTGCTGGCTTATATTGACTTTTTAAATATTTAGCAATATTATTGCTCTAGAATAAACTTCAGCTAGTCATGGTGTATAATTTTTCTGTATGTAACCAAATTCTATTTGCAAATATTTTATTGTTTTTAATCTGAATTTATAAGGAATATTGGTTTATACTTTTCTCTTTTTTGAATGTCATTGGGTTTGATATGAGAATAATATTTGTTACATAAAATAAGTTGGAAATGGTTGATTTTCTATTTTCTCAAAAAGTATTGTAGAGTTGATGTTAAATTAGATAGAATGATTAAATATTTGATATTTTTAAAAATTATTTAAAATCTTCATAGTCTGAAAGTTTCTTTTGGAGAGAATTTTTAAATTACAGTTTCCTTGATAACTACAAGGCTGTTTAAATAATCTATTCATACTGGGTTAGCTGTGATAATTCGTGCTTTTGAAGAATTAGACCACTTAATTCAATTAGTCTAAGTATTCAGTGTTTTTAGTTTCCCATTTTAGTCTTTAGATGTCTGCAGGATTTCATCCCTGAAATTTGTGATTTTTAGAATTGTTAATTTCTCTCTTCTGGTTTTTTTTTTTGGTTGATCTTGTTAGAGGTTTGCCAAGTTTATTCATCATTTCAAAGAACCAATTCATGGGTTCTTTGAGTTTTTTCTGTCTTCCTGTTTTCAATTTCATTTACTTTTATTAGTTTGCTTTAGGTTGATTTTACTCTTCTTATATTTTATTCCTGACATTAGAGTTTCAATTATTAATTTGATATTTTTTTCTAATATATATAATAAATGCTATCAGTTTCCATCTAATCTGTTGTAGCTGTGTCCACAAATTTGTATATGTTGTATCTCAATTTTCATTCAATTCAATGTATTTTTCTCCCATGCGACTTCTTCTTTGTTCAATGGACTAATTGGAAGTGTGTTCATTAATTTCCATGTGTTTGGACATTTTTCTGCCTTGTTCTATTATTGGTTTCTAGTTTGATTCTATTGTGGTAAGAAAACATACTTGGTGTGATTTCACTTATTTTTAATATATTGAGATTCACTTTATGGTCCATGATATGGCCTGTCCTGTAATATATTGTGGGCACTAGAAGAGATTATTCTGCTATTGTTGGGTGGTATGTTCTAAAATTGTCCATTAGGGTTGATACTGTTGAGTTTTGTATTCTTGCTAACTTTCTCTCCAGTTATTCTATCAGTTATTGAGAAAACAGTGTTAAAGTTTACAACTATAATCATGAAATTGTCTTTCTTTTCTCTTTTACAAGTTTTTACTGTGAGTGTTCACTGCTTTTTTGTTGCTGCATACTTATTCAGTTTTGGATTCGTGTTGGATTGTCTTTTTTTTAATCATTTTATGATGTTCATCTCTGGTATATTAATTCCTTTGGATTATTTTTATTTGCTATTAATTTGTTACATTTGTCTTTTTGATTATTTTGCACAATATAAATATTTTATATCCTTTTATTTTCATTGTCCATATATCATAGTGTTTTGACTGAGTTCCTTGTAGATAGAATACAGTTGACTATTTTTAATCTACTATGCTGATATATGCCATTTTATCAGTACACTCAGATAATTTAAATTTAATTTAGTTATTAATATGACAAGTGTTCCATTTTTAGTCCTTATTTTCTATTTTTTCTCTTTGTTTTTCATTTATCCTGTCTTCCTGTTTAGTATGTGAACAATTCTTAAAATTTTAGAATTTCATTTATCCAGTATTTTAGAGCATTTATATGTATAGGTTTTAGTGTTTGTTTTATATATTAGATTATATATGCATATGTATATAAGTTATCAGTGTCTATTAGTATCTTTATTAATCAGTTCATGTGAACTCTAAACTTTATTTTGCAAAAGATTTATTTTTATTTATTCATGCATACAAGAACTGGGGTGTAGACCAGAAATATTGATGGGGTGAGAAGATTCATCAGAGACAGAGTAGAGAGCAGAACAGGCAGATCCACTGAAATACACTGCTGAGTGGAACTGTGGAGTTGACAAGAGAGGTCTGCTGTGCCATGTGGGTCAGCTTCCTGGCCAGGGATTGAACTCATGCCTCAGTGGCTGGTGATAGCTTGATAACACTGAAACTTTAACTCCTGTACCACCAGAGAGGCCTTGAACTGTAAATTTCAATCCCTTTTTTGTATCTTTATACTTAAACTCACTCATAATATAATTAATCTAAGTATCTCATTTACTGTACACTTGGTGCTACATTAGACAGTGTTAAGTTTTTGTTTCCATCATCACCCATAATTTAAAAAACTCCAGAAAAGGAAAGTCTATTATTTTACTAGTATATTTGTTACTGTATTCTTTCCCCTTTTCTAAAGTCCAAGGTTCTTCTAATATCATTTTCTTTCTCTTTAGACAACTTACTTAGCCATTCTTTAATGGCAGGTCTACTGTTAAAAAATTAGTTTTCATTCATATGATAATGTCTTGATTTTCTCTACATTCCTAAAAGTCATTTTCCATGGATATGGGATTTTGAGCTGACAGTTCTTTTCTTTTGATTATTAAACATATTGTGCCTTTTACTTCTGACCTCCATGATTGGCGATGAGAAAGTCATGTGTCAGGAATGCTTATTTGCCTTATTAAATAAGTTATTGTTTTTCTCTTGTTGTCTTCAAGGTTTTTTCTTTGTCTTTAATTTTAAGAGGTTTGACTACAATGTGTTTTGTTGTGGGTTTTCTTTGGGATTTTTCTGCTTGTAGTTTGCTTAATTTCTTGAATCTGTATGTGTTTTTGCTAAATTTGGGGAGTTCCCAACCATTGTTTCTTTGTGCATGGTTAAGCCTCACCCTGTCATCTCTCTGGGACTAGAATGACACAAATGTTTTGCCTTTTGTTATAGTTACACAGTTACCTGAGACCTTGTTTACTTTGTTTTTTAAGTTAATTTTTATAGTTTTGTTCAGATTATTCTTTCAGTTCACTGATTTTTTTCCTTGGTCTCCTCTGCTTTTTTATCTCAGTTACTGAATATTTAGCCGAGATGTTTAAAAAATTTATATCAGCTATGTTCATAATTGTTGAAGCATTTTCATGATAACTTCTTAAGTCTTTGTGAGACAATTCTTTATTATGTGTTCTCATGTGTTGACTGTCTTTTTTCATTTAGTTGGAGACCTTCCTGCTTCTTTATAAGACAAATGATTTTTGATTGAAACTTGAACATTTGGTATTATACTATGAATCTGGATATTTTATAAACCTTCATTTTAACTAAAATTTTAGGATATTATTCCATCAGGGAGTGAGTGGTACTATCTTGTCACTTCCATGTGTGGTAGAAGTTTCCTTTGACCATCATTGACACCTCAGTGGGAGGACCTCTTGTTACTGCTGCGTGGGATTAAGTTCTTCTACCCTCATAGACTTCCCTGGTGCTTTCCTGGCTAAGAGGGATGGGAATCTGTTACTGCTCTCATTGTAGCCTCTGCTGGTACTTTATATATAGGTTTGGATATAAAGGGTGGCGGTATTAGTTCTGAGCAGTTTCTAAAGTTTTGACTCACCACTAAGCCTCTTTCTAATACCACCTTAGCAGGAAGGATGCAGGGAGCTTCATTACTGCTAGGTTGAGGGTAGAAGTCCAGTCTCTGTAGTCTCTAATAACACTGCATTGGCAAGACATGGTTGAAGAACTTGTTATACCCTGAGATGGATAAAAGTTTCAGATCCTTAATCAGCTGTCGCCATAGCACCCTGGGATTAGGGAGAGGAGGTAGGATATCATGTTACTACCTAGCAAGGGTTTGCACTAGGTTCTCTACTTGGTCCTTACCTTAGACTTGTTGTTTGTGCTGATTTGACTGGAGCAAAGTGGTATTGTCCTAGTGTTTCCTATCTTCTTAGGCTGTATTTTTATGATCCTTTGGCTAGAAAGAACAGGCTTTTCTTGCTTTTGATTTTGTTTAGGATTGGGTACATCAGTAGACTTCTGTAGCTCCAAGATTTGGGTACAATTTAGGATTCTTACTACTGTATATTCTGTGGGACCTGAGTTTCCTGACTAGTGTTGCTCCTCTTCATCTATCAATCTCTTTATTCTTGCTTTGCAGTAATATCCAATAGTTTCAGATATACTCAGCAACTGCAAGTGAGCATCATCCTGGAAGTGAACAAACCCTGTTTCTTTTTCTTTTATTTTTTAAGGCAGTTAACCAGAATTATGAAAATCTGATTAGTGTATTTTACATAGAAAAGAGAAAATTTGAGGCAGATACAGCCTCTCTAGCTATAATTTATTTACTGTACATTTCACTTCCAGTTTCCAATTTCTACCAGTTTACTTCCTAATTTCTTGCCAATGAATTTTCCATTAGAACCTATAATACCTCTTTTTAGAAATGAGCTTCTCACCCTTGAAAGTTTTTACTGAATGGCTCCCCTTGGAAGCATTGGCATCATTGTTGCCGTCTTGCGTCTATCAAAAAGATTGACCACATACTGAATAAATGAGTGAGAACTGAGTATTTAAGTTTCCTCTTCTTGTGTTAAAATTGAGAATTTGAAGTTTTATCTTTTTGCTGTGTGTGCTAAAGCATGGGGCACAATTGCCTGCTGTAATTGATCCCCCACCACACAGTCAAAGCATGTGCTTAGGAAGCAAACTTTGGCCAGAATTTTCTAATCTAGCTTATCAGTAATTTTTGTTTCACAATTTCAAAATTTTGGAATTATGGGTTAACATGGGAGAATGGCAGAGTATTTCCCATGTACATGTGTGCATGCATATTTTCTCCTGTAGGTCCCAAAGAAAATGACCAGAAGAACAGGACAAAGAAAAATTATAGACCATTTTTAGTATGTATTATATTTCTTAGATCCTCAAACTTTTTTCCCCCTGATTTTCTTTTATTAGTCAAACCATGGTTCCATTATCTTTTTAAACATATTGGGATGAGATTGTATTGTGCAGTGTGCGTGTATATTTGGAGGTGGGATAATATCAGTTCTACTTTTACAAAACTTTGATGATACCCTGAAATTTTTTCCAAGCATAATTATACGTCAGATGAAGATTTCCCTAGAAACTGAAATAATTTTTAATGCAGGTAGGAGAACGTGATTCTTTTTAGTAGTGCTGAATCTGTTTGGTTGAATACTTATGATTCTTGCTTTCCTGGTTGGTTTTAGATTCTGCTAAAAAAGTGGTGAAAGATTTAACTCACTGTACTTTTGTTAGAAAGTAGGGAAATGTTTGTTCATGGGGACTTTCACTCTCGGCTAGAGTTGAAATTCATTGTGGAGGAGGAACCATTTCATTTTATTGCTTAGATCTGTTGATATATTCTCTGCATCTTTCAAAGGCAAACTGTAACTAATGAAGGAACAGAAAGAGCACTTCTGCAAGTCAGTCTCAGCAAACTTGCAGAGCAACTGTGCTAGCTAGGTGCTGATGAGGACTGACACAGGACCCAGTTGCAGGGTTTTGTGTGCTTAAAGAGACAAGTGACTTAGGAGGGCACTGACGGAGATTGCAGCAATAATGCAGCCCCACTATTGCTAGTGGGTATCGTGGCCCATGTAGTACAAAATCAATGCCAGCTAAAATAAGAGATTAATAAAAACCAAGAAGAATATCAGAGATTTTAAATCTTCATGTGAGAAATTAACACAAGGGTCTATGTCAGGAAAATGAGACAGAAAGGGCTTACCTCTAACCCAGAAAACTTTGGCATTCAGTCTTCATTTGATAACCATTTGGATGTGTTGTGAAATAAAGTTGCAGAGTAGGCATGTTCAGACTTTTATTTGCTACATTTAGTAGGAAAGATTTCCCCCACCCTTACCCCTCCTAACTACAAGAAGCCAGAGTTTTCTGTGCAAACTGAAACAGGCGTTGCAAGAATCAGATTCACTTTGGACGACTCTCAACATTCCAAGTCATCATTGCATTAGGCAGCACAATCCCATCTCTGGTTGATGGGCAGAAAAAGTGGGCAGCTTGCCAGGTAGACGTTTCCATGACTCCCAGCCCCCAAAGGTGATGCGTTTTTCAGCTAATTCAATGAAGAGTGGGCTGAACTTTGGGTCTAAACGAGACAATAGCTGCCTTCCCAGTATCAGCAGAATGGTTGATGGGAATGCACTCTACATTTGGCAGAGAATCATGTGACCTGACGACTGAGATTTTGTGATGGTGCCAACGGAGACTTGGAAAGCAGCAACGGTCCTGACTTTTCTTCTTTTCTAGCATGGCTCAGAAAATGGTGGATCTTAATACTTGACTTTAGCCAGACTCAGCAAGCGACTGAGCTTTGAAGCACAACTTCGCCTTTATTCTGGGTTTTTGGCAGGCCACCAGGAGGCTGTCCCTTTCACGCCTGATAAATTCTGCTGCTTATCTCTAAATAGGAAAAAAAAAAAGGAAAAATATGAACAGAATATTGAGGCATAACAAGTGAATCCTAAAATTGTATGTGCTTTTTGGTTTTTTTGCCTTTTCTGATGGCTGTTTTTTGTTTTTGGGTTTTTTTTTTAAATGTTAATACCCTTTCTGCTTGCTGAAGAATCCAAGTAGTTTTTTTTTTTTTTTTTTTTTCCTTTTCGTTTATAATGAACAGGCATTTGAACTGGGCATACAGGACGACAGCAGCAGTGAACATGAGATCACTGCAGCCATGTAGCAAACTGGCACCCTGCCTTCTCACCCTTTTGGTTCAGGAGACAAACGTGTGCAATCCTCATTTCTAAAGTCAGCACAGCCTGGAAGGATTCCTGGTCTCTCCCACCTTTACCATTCTGCTGCCAGAGACGGCAAGGATTGGTGCAGCTTCTGCGCAGTGCTTTGTGCCTGGAATACCGAGAAGGAAGAAAAAGAAGACAAGCACCCTGGTCCTTTTTTCCCAAGAAATAACAGGAGTCCTGAAGAAAAAAAAAATCTGAGTTTGTGCTCCTCCATGCAACAGTGCTGGAAAAAAAGTATGAGATGCTCCTGCTCAAAAACAAAAACAAAAACAAACAAACAAAAATACAAACCAAAACAAATCAAAAAAAAAAAAAAGGCAGACATTGGCTTGTATAACTACAGAGACATCGGGCTTTGTAAAGCAGCTTTGTAAGGCAACATAACCAAATGAGCCTTCTTATTTTTGTTATTTCAAAAGTGTGGCATAAGTAGCAATATTTTGCACTTGGTGAAATCGCACCTTTATATCAGGTATAACTTTTTGTTGTTTCTTTTTAAGTCTACTGTTATATAAAAGGGGAGCCTTGAACTTTCAAGTTACTCTTATTTAACTCATCACCCACTTTACTCTTATTAACTTTTTCTTTTTGCTCTCTTGTTCTAATTCTGCTTAGAATAGAAAATTAAGTAAAAATTGAAAAATCTGTATAAAAATATGGTACATGTTTTTGTTTTTGTTATACAGAGAAGTTGAGGAAAGTCAAACTGTGGTCTGTGCTTTTCATATACAGTATTAGTTTGTGCTGTCTAAGAAAAGTGAACATTTAGCTCTTAGTTGGTAAAGAAAGTAAGTCTTTCATGTGCTGACATAATTTGAAATGTGAAAGAAGAAACTTTTTGAACTTCTTAAACAGGATCATATTAGAATATGCATTAAACTTCTGATAAATAAAATTAGTTTGGGAAAATTTGTATTTAAATTATTTACCAGGCTTATAGCTTAATAGAAATAAGAATGAAAAGATTACGTTCTCAGTTGCTAAGTAGAAAAGAAACTGGTACTATAATAATACTCTCTTTTAAAAATCTATTTTAAAAGAAACATTCATCTTGGAGCAGTTGTTAAGAGCATTGGAATATCCATTAAGTATTTTAATGGAAAAAGTACATACAAACTTGTTTTAACTTTAAAGCAATGTATTGCCTCAGCAGAGAAATGCATTGCATTCTAATTATTTTGTCTGTTTGCAGAAGTAAATTGCCAAGCAATTTGAACATTTTATAACAAAACCCAGTTTTGCCTGGTTCAATGGGGAAAGGATTAGCAGATGTATTCCACCTATTTTAATTTTTACTAAAACTGTTTCTAAGCATAGATAAGCATATTTAAAAATTGCTAAAAAGAGAAAGTGCTTTTGAAAGACACATCATATACAAATGAAGGCTACAATTTGCATATTAGCGGTTGATGCTATATTTTCCATGAAGAGAATAAACTTTAAACAAATGATTGTGGTTTTAATATCATATTTTCTTAAAATGAAGACACATAGGGTAAACAATGAGAAAATATAAAACTGATGAAATTTGCTGTTTTTTATTATTCTTTGAAGAATTATGGGAAATTACAAATACCCTCTACACTGATAATATTCAAATAAAATGTTTTATTAAGTTTCTTGGTTATTGTTCACTAATTATTTTAAAAATAGCTCTTTTTCCTTTATGCTGCCTCAGCTAATGGAACGTCAACTTTCACAGGCTTAATTAACATTTATAAACGTGTTTTCATGTTTCAAGATCCTTTAGTTGAAAAACATTATTTTAAATGTTATTTTTAGGAGCCATTAATCTCTACACTCTTAATTATCTTATTAAGCTCCATGCCAAATCCAAATCTCTTTTCAGCTTTCACTACTTCATTGTGCAAAACCTAGTCGCTTCTTTAACAACCATGCTCCTTTCACTTTCAAAACTTACTGTGAAAACAACACCAACCAAAATGAACGCATAAATGCAAACTATGAAACCACATTATATGTCATATGAGTAGCCTTGGGTGGGGCTCTATGAGTCTTCCAAACCTTAAAAAAAAAAAAACAACTTTAAAAGGTTTTGCCCATTTTGATATTGTGTTTTCTTCTCGATCGTCTACCTTCATTCCCACCGTCCACCCAGATGCTTCTCCTAGACAGCAGTTGTCTGATATTTCTCCTTTTGTGGTTGTTTTAGGGAAAAACTTAAAATGGATATGAGAAGTGAAGAAAATGATCATAGGAGAAAATCATCTCAGGTAATAATAAAAAGCAAACAAGCAATTAATATTTTATATTTTAAAAGAAAAAAGCAAAATGATTTTGACTGTATTGAGTTTAAAAAAATAGTTTCATCCTCTTTATAAATCTAGATGATGGGATTTTCATGAATGGTTTGAAAATGAATATTACCTACCTTTGTGAAAGATTTTTGTCTGAATTTATAATCAATGTACAGTTTGAGTTCCTTTGAAAATATAGCTATATATCCAAATATATAACTCAGGTGAAATATGATTGAATAGAAAGTTATTTAGAGGAAAAAAAAATCAGTTTTCTCATTTGCCGTGCCATGTTTAAAAAAGTGAAATCTAGAGGGAGAGAGTAAATTTGTGCTTTTTTAAAAATATATGATCTAATAGAAGAATGAAGTCAAAAAATATGTTCCTATAGTCCTTATGATAAACCCAAAACAAATATTATCTTTTATCTGACATCTAAATTTTATTCCACAACTATATATATTTAAATATATTCTAAAATATTTTACTACAATTAAATGCATGATTATTGATTTTTTTACTATAATTTCAATAATTTGGGGAATAATTTGAAAACAAATGAGTTAAAAATTATGTAGGCCAAAATATGGACATAGTCTATAAAACATTTTATTTATTTCAAGACATACAAAAACACTAAATAAATTTGTGTAGTAGCAGTATTTTTCCAAGAGAAGATATAATTTTAAAATGCTAAATATTATGGATATCATTGAAACGATTAGTGATTGTGCAACTTGTAATTTTGTTCTTGAGCTTAGAATCTTAAAATACCTGTTTGTGGCTAGCTTGTTATTTAGGTTTATATATTTGCTTATTGTCTGGTTGTTTAAATATTTTTTTAATAATAATTTATTTTCTTACGACCTGTTGACCAGATGAGACTTGTATAATATTATGTTTTTATCTACATCTTTTTTGAAAAATAAAATTAAATACATTGTATTTAAGAGATATCCTCTTATTTTATGCAATAGTGTAAAAGCTGGCGCTCAGAAGTAGTAATAATGTTGTTGTTACTTGTCATTAATTTTAGTTTTCTGATATTAATTTATCCAAATATTGATAATTCCAGCTTTATTACAACTATAGATGCATATGTATATATTTAAGACTTTTAAATAACTTCCTGTGTTCTCTGCCTGGTCAACAAGATTTTACTTGTTTTTTGAGAAAGTTATGCTGCCAATTCCTTGAGACCACTAACTGAGCTTTGTAAATTTAAAACAAGCACAGCATAATTCTTATACAACTAGCTTAATAGTTAATTTAGTCATAATTATAGACTGGTTACAGTCATGCCTCACTATTACATAATTCATACATGCACGTATGGATCCTGTTTTTTTCTTTTAAAACTCATCATTAATTAAAAATACTCTAATTCCCCAATTTCACTATTAAAAAGTAATCTGTGCAAAATCTTCAACATGCTATTTTTAACATTCTTGTATATATAAACCTGTACTTAGTTTAGAATATTTATGAAGGCCTTTACCTGGAAATATGCATACCTGGACCATGTCAACATTTCAAATATCCTGCTAAAAGATTGATATTACTTTCATGTCCTAATTCCATCAAATATTTACAAATAAAAAAACTGCAATAATTGGGAGCCCATGTGAGCTGATGTTGCCCATTGGCATAAACCCGTAGATCCGATCTTGTGGTGAAGTGGACCGCACAAGCTCGCTTCTATGGGTCTGTGTCAGTGTGGTAATTTGACAAAATGCACAATGCTGTTAAATAATATTGCAGTCAAATTCCTGTTAAATTCTAGTTGCTTACTTTGTAGTCATTCTATTTTCCCTTGATTTTCATGTATATATTTATCATTATCGGTCTTATGAGGCAGACTTTAATTGTTGGCCACTTGGAAGGGTATAGCACAGCCAATTCAAGCTTGAATCCAATATAGCAAATATGGAAACATGAACTTTTTATAGCAATATTTGAACTAGATCTGAATAGACCCTGTGCAGGAGCTTTGGTTCACCTTACAGGTTAGTGTCGGGTGAACTAACTTCAATAAGAAAATTGAAAGCTACAACTGGATTCATGTGTTACAAATGAGCCCCTTTTTCTTGAAAAATGAAATGAATGCTATTAACTTTTAACATTATCGACTGCAAATAGAGCTAAGTCAAGAAAGATGTCAGAGGCCATTATTTTTGACCTATGCTAGAAACCTAAGAAGTTAGGAGAGTTCTAGTGACACCGATTAAGTTGATTGGTAAATGTTAGTATATTTTATCTACATCCTTGCCAAGTCCTTAGGTGTATGACCGCCATATATGGAGGAGCAGACTGAAGATATGATAAGGAGTTTGAAGCAACATTGGAAGCTGTGTGCATCCGGGTTGAGGTAGTAGGTTGTATGGTTTAGAGTTACACCCTGGGAGTTAACTGTACAACCTTCTAGCTTTCCTTGGAGCACACTTGAGCCATCGAGGAATTCTTCATCATTTTAAATATGATTGAGTTAATTTCTGTGTAAGAAGGTAATGTGTCATGAGTATTCTAGATAATTAATTTGAATCTTGATTATATTAAAATGACCTTTTACCTCTAAAAAGTAGATGACTCCATTTGAATCTACTTATAAACACTGGCAAATGATAATTCTAATAGGTCATTACTCTATGATCAAATATTTTTAAGAACTAGTGACTAGTAACTTACATTGCTGTAACATTACAACTTTTTTCACCTATATGTGTACAAAATTTGGCACTCAAATTTTCAAACTGATCATTGGTTTTTTTCTACTTTTATTGATTGCTTATATAGTCTAGTAAAAAGAATATTTGCCAATGTCAGTGACTTTCATAGTATATTATCTGAGTCTTTCTTATGACACATCACGTTCTCCCTTATTTTATGGCTATCTATGTGCTTGTTTATTTTTCCCATACTAGACTGTAAGCTCCTTGAGGGCAAAGTCCATGCTTTATTTTTCATTGTATTCCCTGAGTTGCCTTACGTATAAGTAGAGATAAATATCTATTGGGTGAATGAATGGCATAAGACATCTAACTATGTAAAGAATGAGTACAAAATATTTTAACAAATTACTTAGTGATCACAAATTTGAGTTTTGTTTTTTGGTCCTAAAATTCACCTAAATTTAATTTCTGAACTGCTCTGCATCAATAATAATAATATTGACTTGTTTCTGACTCTGTTGATTATGTCCACTTATTGTAGATATACTATTTAAAACTTAGGAATGACTTTTCTCTAGAACAGAAAATTATCTTTTTATTAATAAGTTCATACTAGTTTATAATCTGAAATTTAGATTATGTATTTTTTTCAATTTTTAAATCACTTTATTTCCAGATGAATAGTTTTTCTTTCAGCATAAATTTAAAAGATGTTTTATATTCTATGTACTTCCCTTATCTTCTACACTTTATTTTTGTATGCCCATATCTTTTTTATAAATCAAAAGCAACTATACTGGAAATATATGAATAATATGTATTGGAGGTATAATTTAAGAATTGAATCACATTGTTGTCTGAAAGAAAGCCATCTACCTAACCATACATATAGATATATATAGCCTATAGAAAGTGAATGGGTCTCTTTGGAATCTATTTGCATGTTCTCAGTGACTAGTATACTTTATAGAGATGAATTTATATTATAGATCATCTTTTAGTCAGAGAATCAAGTAATTGATGATATTAGAACTTTAAATTCCAAACATGGAACATTGACTGAATAAGGAAAGATATTTTAATACAAATATAAGATAATGACTATATGGTAATAAGCTCACCATAGCAGATTTTTGAATTCAGAATATCACAGAAGCTAGAATTTACTAGCAATGGTAATATTGAACTTAAAGAACATATGAGCCTTAGAAAGCTAAATCCCAGTGTTTTCAAGCAAACTTTGACTGTTCTAAAAGAACTTTTCTTTAAGAACTAACCAAGAGATAATGAACAAGAGACAGTAAACATAGACAAGAGAGCAAGAATGAGAGACAGAGAAAAAATAAAGAGATGAAAATGAAAGTGACTCGGAGCTGAGAGCACACCTTTGTGTCTAATGGTGGTAGTTCTACATAGAGGTGTAGAAACAGTGGTAAAGGATTGCACCATTATAAATAGTGTAGCAGCTGAGAGAGTAGGATCCTGTTTATGAGGGTGCAGGGTGAAAGGGTGTGTTTACTTGTCATATCCCAATACTCTGACTATAGATTTGGCCAGAGTAATGTGCACATTGGCCAAGTTATGTATACATTGATTAGCCAAAGAGAATATGATTGCCAATAAAGACCTATTTCCATGCAGTGTGATAGAATTAATTATATCACGGAAGTCAACTATGATGTGTAATTGAAAGATAATCTTTTTTTAAGATTTATTTATTTATGCATACACGAACTGGGATACAGGCCAGAGGTGCAGGCAGGTGAGAGGATTCACCAGAGACCAGTGGGAAGCAGAGCAGGTAGATGTACTGAAATACACTGCTGAGGGGAGCAGCAGGTGAGACAGGAGAGGTCTGCTGCATTGTGTGGGTCACCTCCCTGGCTAGGGATTGAATTCTGTGCTGCAGTGGTTGAAGATAGCTTCATAGTGCTGCACCTTAATCACTTGTGCCACCAGGGAGAAAAATAATCTTACCAAAATACTATGGAAAATACTATGATGGATGCATAAAATGATGGTCTCTGTTCTACTCTATCTAATGTGAAGTGGTATTATAGAAGACCAGTTGAAAAATGATGATGTAGATCATGTAGTCATGATCTATTATGTTAGTTGTGCCAAGAGTATATAAGGTAAATCAGCCACTATAATTCTGAAAGGCAGAGGATGCAATTAGACTCAGTGAAAATTCTTTGTAGGGTGAGAGAACTACATTGGAGAATTTTACATGTGATGAGCACTATTCCAGCTCTTCCAGCTATTGGGGTTATTTTCCTTTATATGTTTTTATGAAAAAAAAAAAAACTAATGACAAACAAATTGATAGGATTTTAGAAAAATAAATCAAGACTCAGGAACACTGCTGCTGTATTGACTCCTAGAAAATATAAATTATGTATAGTAAACTAGGAGGAAACTATTTAAAGTTAGCATTCAGCGGAGGTACAACTATTGGGATTGAATAATTCCCTTAGTAATTTTATATGGTCAAGTTTCACTGTGAACTAGGGTTTCCATGCTTGGCCACAGAGGAAATATGAAAATTCAGGAAACAATTACTTAACCAATATTTCTTTTGACATTTTAGGATACTAAATTGCATGTATATATTTGCTCATAGTGACTGATTTACCTTGTATGTCTTGTGGCATGTGGCAGGAAGGAGTTAAAGTGGAAAGGAAGGAAGTGGGGCAAGATAGGAATGAAGGGAATGAAAGGAAAACCAACTGCAAAGCAATTGATTTGCCCTTTCCAGAAAAGTCTAATTTCGTTCATAATAATACTTCATAATTATGAACTAAATTGGCCAAAGTGACTGTGAGGGAATCAGATAAGTTACTTGGCAATTGGAATGAGTCTTCTTGAAAACAATCCAACAGTACATGAACTATGTTATTAGAATAAATGAGTCATTTTCTGTAAATAATCATTTTTTCTTATTCCCTATCATCAAACACTGACTCATGATCCTAGGTGATTCCCCAAATAATGTGATACAGGAGTCTTTCACCCAGAGCATTATTTCTCAGCAATGCCTCATTTCCCTTTCACAGACTATAGAATAACTCTTCAGATCACTGAACTTAACTCCCCCCATGTCAGACTGTAAGACTCCTAGGGAATGCCTGTGAAAGATCATTAATGAAAGATCATTAGGTGCAGGATGTAACCAACCAAAAGAGAATTCATCTCTTATAAATTCCTACTATCTATGACTACTTTCAAGCAAATCTTTTTTTTTTTTTTCAAACAAAAAAAGAATGTGTTAATATCACAGTCTCAGCCCCATGTTAATGAATTAATTCATAAAGCCTTTACTCTTTCTTTAAAAGGAACTTCCTCAGTTTTGAATCTTCATGGCTCTCTAACTTTTATTCCCACAGTTTTGTTTTGTGTTTTTTTCTGGCTTCCTTTTATAGTAAATCTAAGTATCCAAAAATATACAGGTATTAAATTAAAGCCTTTTGGATTGAGTTAAAATTTTAGATCATTTATGGGAAATGATGAGAACCTCTACACACTTTCATTTATGCTTCAGTTATAAAATCCTGTATTACCTGATAAATTTCTAGACTCCAGAACCACATATTCATGGTAGTAGGAGTTTTTGAGCTTTTTTTTTAACCTATCTATAAGATCTGGAGAGCAATCTTGATTGTCTCTGATATACCATTTGAAGGTATTTTATGAAACAAAATTGTCTCTATTATTTATTATAAATCTAAGTTCCTTATGTGCAAAATATCTGGTGTTTTTTTTTTGTTGTTGTTGTTTGTTTTTTTTTTTTTAAAGATAGGTCCTACCATAGCACTCTGCTAATAGCATGAATTCAAGAACTCTTTGGGGAATGAACAAAAATGTCTTAATGAAATAAAAACATTAAGCATACAATGGAGCAATTCTGTACTTAAGTGGAGTTCTTCAAACTTTCAGTTTAAGAGAAATTAGAAATATTACTTTTAACTTTGGGGAAATCTATTTGATAGTGATTCTTGATGGTTTTAAGTTGGTATTGTCTTGAGTGTGGCTTCATTTTTAACCTCACTCTACACCATGTGAAAGGTTAAATTCCCAATGCTTTGTTCCTAAATCTATTAACCCCAATTCTGTTTCTTTTCACTCTGAAATCCTTGAGCACTTACTTGATGTCAATAATATTCTGCCTTGGGTTTCATTTGTTGGTTTAGGTAGTACCTTTTAAAGTTAGATTTTAAGCTATATGTACTTTAGTTAGTAAGCAATTAAATAACATTCAATTGAAATTAAAATCTAGATTTATAAATGGTAAGTACTTTTGAGATAAATTGATCCATTTTCCAGATGACCAAACTGAAGTCCAAAGAATTTAAATATTTTACCAAAGGCAATCCACTTAGGTATAGACACAGTTGAGATTTCTATCCAGGGCAATTATCCTTTACAGAAGAAATATTTTATGTTTACTATCAATGATCTTAGGTAAGTCATTAAACAAAGAGTAAGTAATTTATTGAACTGAGATAATGAGGTATTGCTTGGGAGAATGAAAGTTACTAGTAAACATAACAAAGTCAAGACCAGAACTCAGCTGCCTATGCCCCCCTCCATATAAGACTTTATAACTTATATAAAATACTATATAAGTTGCCTTATCAGGATTCACAAACTTCAATAATATCAGTGGCTAGACAGTTTAATAAGGCAGAGACAAGAGGAATTAATGAGGACTGTAGTGAACCAAAGGAGCCATACTTATCTTCAAGATATTCCAAAAGGACTTTGTCAGTGAATCTAAATTGGCTCCCAAATACAACCAGTTTTTGATATTTGTCATAAAGAATCTCATAATCAAGCAAAATTGCAATGAATTTTATTTTTAATGAACCTACAACATCTTTTCTTACAGTTGCACTACATAATTTGTACTACTTATACTTTCAAGTATCTCTACGGTATATAAAATAGAATACACACTCACATGCTGATGGTGTTATTTTAGATGAACATGTTGACACATAATAATCTAAGTATTTCATGAATCTGAGTGACTAATGAGAGATAATCACTGGTCAAAAATAACCACTAATTGAAATATTATTTTGATGCTTTTTTAATGAAAGAAATATAGCAGTAGTAGTAATGGTAGTAGTTCTAGTACTAGTATGATTTTTAAATTTTATTTATATTTAATGTCATTGTACAAAACAATGTCATTCAGGCATACACTTCTTCTTAAGTTATTGATACTATAGATATGTGAATAGATAGTATTTTCAAGTCAGAAAAATCAGAAGTTTAAATAGAATGAACACAAAGTTTGAGTATTCTCATCTTTCTATAAAGTCTTACTGTTAAGCAGCTGAGTGCAGTTCAAAAACAAAGTAACTGGGATTTTTTTTTTTGTTAATTATATTTCATTGTGATATAATTAAAAGATGAGTTTTGCTTAAATCTTGAATTAGATCAGGTCTGTCCATAATTTTTTTCAATATAATTTAATCCAATGAACTTAAATTTGGCAAATGGAAATGTCAGAGCCAATTATGAAAGCATTGAGTTTATAGTAATAAAGGAGACATGTGTTTTCAATTTTGCTTTGGGTAGTAGAAACCATTCTATTTACTACAGTTGGGGTCAGTAGTTGGTTAGTTAGTCGACAAATATTTTTTTTAAATGAATATTAAAAATATTTTTAATTGTAAAATTTGACTATAAATTTATTTTCCACTATTTTTATAAGCCACAAATAATTTTTGAGTTTGGGTTGCTGATTATATATCTCAGTCATTTTTTCCTTTCTGTAAATCCCATAATGCATTATTTAGCTTTTCTAATTTTGATTAGTTGGTATCTTTAAGTGCAAATTCAGTACAAATAAATCTGAGAGCAGAATCCTATCTTCTCTATGATATTTTTCTAATTTTTTAAAGCTGGCTCACTTACATCCAACTCTAAAGTATTTTTTAGGTGGCTGGATTTTATTTTATCTCTCCATTATTTTCAGGTATAGAATATCTCTCATTCTTCTATGTTCATATTTAAATCAATTTATATATTATCTCATTAAACATTTTTATATTAACCCAGCTGGCATAAACTGGTTTGGGAGCAAGCTTATCTGTCTTCTGGCAAGTATGCAAGTCACTTGGAGGGAAAAGAATAATTTGGACATTCCAGAACTTTCTGAGATAATGAAATTTTTTTTTGTCACTGTTCAAAACACAGCTACTGGCTCTATGTAGTTATTAAACATTTGATGTGCACAGTGTCACTGAGGAACTGAATTTTAAATTTTATTTTAATTAATTAAAATTTAAATATCTTCATGTGGCTAATAGCTAGTATATGGCACAGTGCAGTTCTAGAAAGTAGCTACTTGATTTTAGCATGCTCGATGCATCTGTCAAAAATGTCAGTAATCTGTAAAGTGGTAAAAAGTTAAAATATTTCTTCTGTAGTTGAAATAAAATTTGGGGGAATGACTTGAGAAACACTGATTTGTAATTCATTTTAACCTTCTTTTGTTTGAAGCAATTTATTTTGCTCTTATTTGTGTTTTCATTTAGCTTAATAGAATTTTCTAACCTTATTGAAAAGAAGGAAGTCAAAACATTAGAGGTTTTCAATACTTCCTGAAGCATTTAGCTAACATAAACCTAGTTAGACAGCAAAATTGTTTTTCACATTGGCAAAATACTGTTCTTCGTTGAAGATCATAGGTGCATAGAGTGAACCTTACCTTGTTCCATGACTTCTGTGTCCTTTGAATATATGTATAATACTTTAAATGGATGTGAGTCTGTTTATTTCTATGAAGAAAAAGTCCCAACTCATTAGATTTTTCACAGGAGTTCATGATTCCCTGAAAATATTAATAAATCATGAATTACTGTTTAATACTTTTAGTGATATCAGAAGTTAATTAAATAGTAAAGTTCAATAGAAATGAAAGACTTTTCTTACTGATCTGTCTACATTTCTGTCTGACCATCCATCCACATTGATATTTTAAGTTATGTAGTATATGTGTTATTAAATATGTGAATTTTAGTTAAATATTACATGATATATAATTTGCATGCATTTTAATATATATAATGCAATTAATTGGTTAAACCTATGAAACATGGTTGAAAAAAGAACTCAATTTTTGAAGGATTCAATAAAATTGGGTAGCTAAAATCAATTATATTAAACATTCAAGTATAAAGTGTAAATGATTGGAAAAATCATAGCAATATAGGTTGTACAACCTCTTTATTGTATTAATGCCTGGGCATTTTATTGTGTATGGTCTGGTCTAATGAATGCCCAGGTCCATTTAAATAAATGTTGCATTACATGTATGATTTATGAAACATAAGAAGTGCCATAGTCAGTGAAAGAACTTATCTCTTCTGTAATATTGAAAAATAAGAAAATTCTATTTATATACTTTTTTTTGGAAAAAAAGTGTTCATGTTGCAATATATTTTTACATTTCCCTTTCTATCTGGAATTTTTATTTAATCCATCAACTAGTGATCTAAAAGCCACTAAGTAGACTCCTACTTTATAATACTGTCAGTTCTCTTTCAAAACATAAATGGCAAATCCCAGGATTGAAACAAATATGTCTTTCACCGAAGGAGTTGACTTCAAGTACCTTGTTATAATGCCCACGGTGACAGAGGCTCAGCAATTTGAAAGCAGGAAGTACCTACAATAAAAGTAGAAAAGTGGGTTTGCTCTGTTTCATTTAGGATGGGAATGCAACTTCATACGGCCAACTGCCCTAACCTTTTGTGCTTCCAGACGCATTTCTGAGACCTTTGTGTCTTAAAGTTATAGATCCATGCAGCGAAGTTCGGTGGGCTCATTTCTGTTTCTAATTTTTCAAAACAAGTCTGCGTCATCCCCTACTACAAAACTTACCTTCTTATCAGTGTTTCTTGACCTTCAATTGTAAGATGAGAATTAAGATATAAGTATAGCAATGTTTTGTAAGGAGGAAAGATTATATATGTGTGGTGCTTATTTAGCAAACATGGTATTTAGTGATAATATGAGGAGAAAAATATTATTGTATGTCTTTGTCTGCATATATGAAATGGCACAGTGTATTGTTACTTTCAGACATCCCAAATGTCTCATTTTGTGGAGTTTACTTAGGTAGACCAGCCACAAGAAGCACTGGGAAGTTGGTTGTTTTCTTTGAGTCACCTCCCCTTTGATTTCTCAAGCATGCTCTTGCTGAATGGTTTTATTGTTTTGAATGGGCCACATTTCACATCATCTTTACAGACAGGTCATGGTAGAAAGGTGGCATATCTTTACAATCTGAAATGATAATCTCTCTTCATGAGAGTATTGAGGTTGGTTCTATTCCTTTTTGTACCATTCTTATTTTACAAACATAAACAATGTGTCACTACTCTATATATAAAAACAAAAGGTGGCAATACATTGCTTAAGTGCCTTAGTTTCCCATCTGTAATGGTCCCTTCCTGTTACATTTCTCAAGAATGTTGAGAGCAGCAAAGTATATAATGTGTGTGGGTGGGAAGAGCCTTAGCTTATCCCACAGAAAATTAATCCACTTAAACTTATCTTCAGGATATGATTTTTAAAGATTTATTTATGCATACAAGAACTGGGTTACAGGCCAGAGGTATGGGGGAGTGAGAGGATTCACCAGAGACAGAGTGGGGAGCAGAACAGGCAGCTCTACTGAAATACACTGCTGAAGGGAGCAGTGGGCAAAGCAGGAGAGGTCTGCTGCGCCATGTGGGTCACCTCCCTAGCTGGGGGGTCAAACTCGTACTGCAGTGGCTACAGATGCTTCATGATGCAATGCTTACCCCTTGCACCACCAAAGAGGCCTGCTTCAGGATATTTTATAAATAGACTTCTAGGAAAGGAGAAGTAGCAAACTGTTCTTTCCGCATCAAGAGGGTGTCTATATCTCTGTGTCTCTCCTCTCTCATTCTGTCTTCCTCTTTTCTCCCTCTCTATGATTCTATCTCTCTGATTCTATATCTCTCTGTGTAGGTTATCTCTTCTTTTCCCTCTGTTGTGTTTCTAGGTTGTTATATTTCTATTGCTTAATTATTGTCCTATGTCTGTTTCCTATACTACACAATAAGTTCTCTTTTCTACATCCAGCCAAGTGCCAAAAACTAAGGACAATATAGATAAATGACTGAATTATTGAATGAAGTAAATCCATTAATGAAAGCAGCTATAGAATTATAGACTTTAGTTTATATGAAATGGAATGTGTTAGCTACAGTGTAATTAATAGATTAATAGTTGGGCTATCTGTATCGTCACTTTTGTCAGATGATGCCATAGGAACATAGGTCAGCCCTATAATTTCTCTTATTAGGTTTCTTTTCTTATAATACCCATCATTTTCATATGAAACCAGTCAGTATGACCTAGGTATACACACTATGTTTACGTGATACATTTAATGACATTAATTATTTCTTACAGAAAACTGGGTAAGTCTTTGTGTTTCATGATTAAGTAAAATTGTTTTAAATCTGCAGAGACTAAATTCAGTATACCTTGTTTAGTGAAAGCATATTTGGAAATTTCATTGTAACTAATTTTCATTTTACATAATAGGAAGTTTTTGAAATGGGTTCAGAAGGTTTTTTGTTTGTTTTTTTTAAGATTTTATCTATTTATGCATACAAGAGCTGGGGTACAGGCCAGAGTCCAGGGAGGTGAGAGGACCCACGAGACAGAGTGGGGAACAGAACAGGCAGACTGACTGAAACACACTGCTGAGGGGAGCAGTGGGCAAAGCAGGAGAGGTCTGCTGCACCATGTGGGGCCCCTCCCTGACCGGCAGCAGGGATTGAACTCATGCTGCAGTGACTGTGGTCTGCTTCATAGTGCGTTGCTCAACCCACTGCGCCACCAAGGAGGCCCCGGTTCAAAAGTTTTGTTTATAAATTTTTACTAAGGTAACATTAGTTTATAATGCTGTGTATAATTCAGTAATACAGGCTGCTACTGCAGATGTATCTGTCCAAGCACACCCTCTACCAAGGCACCCTTAGTCCTCCACCAGATTCCTTTGAGCTTGCTCTTCTCTTTGTTCTCCAAATTCCCTCCACTTCTAGTAGTCAAAATTTTAGAGTCAGATTTCTAGGCTTTGTTTTTGGTTTAATGTTGTCTGACTTCTTTTTGTTTCTCTATGTTCTGCATATGAGTGAAACCATTGGGTATTTGTCTTTCTCTTTCTGATTTTTTTTTTTTTTTTTGCTTAGCATAATCCTCTCCAATTCTATCCATGTTGTCATAAATAGCAAGAGTCCATCTTTTTTGTTATAGTTGAATAGATTGCCATGGTGTATAGATACCACATATTCTTAATCCACTCATCTGTCCTTAGGCACCTAGGTTGTTTCCATTATTTTGATATTATGAATAGTGCTGCAGTGAACATAAAATATATATAACCCTTTGAATTATTTTTGCATACGTGGTTTGAACATGGTTCTTTTCACCTCTTTTACTCTGGCTGCATCAGTATTATGTCAGGGATTAGGTGGCTTCCCAGAGCAGGATAACTTCCAGGGAGAAAACAAAATAAAAAAGCTTAGAGTTCAATGATATAATGCATCTAGAGCCTGACACACATGAACCACTGCATGATCCTGTCATGCAAATTTACAAAAAGCCCACACCACCCTCCTAGGTGGTGGGCCTCAATTTTCTCCAGGATATAACATCTTTACCTGGGTTCTGAACACCTATTATTCCTTGTATGGTGGTGTCAGAGATTTTAGCGGCTGGGGTAGTAACCTGCCCATTTTCAACTGCTGATTATTCTACCTATGGAGATGAAAGTGCTGTGGCCTTCAAAGTAGGTCTTTTCAGATTGGGTGAATAGTTATTGGGTGTGAGGCAACAAAAGTAGACCCTCTTTCTCTGCTTACACTGTCTCATTGCAGGGTATGGGCTTTGTAGACATAAATAAAATATGGGACAATTAAAAATATGGGACTCCCAGTTAAATTTGAACATTAGCTGAAATAATAATCTTTTCAGTATCACTTTGTTGAATATTTTAAATTGTTTTCATTGTTCATCTGAAATTCAAAATGCACTGTATGACCTATATTTTTATTTGGCAACTTTTCTTAGATAGCATTTTTGATAATAAAGTATGTTATCCTATTTCTCCAAATATGCTCCACTCATTAAATAATGGAATATAAAGAATAAACACAATTAAGATTTATATCATAGGTACTCTAAGATGGCATATAAAACTAATGTTATAATTTATATTAAAATAATAGAATATTAAGAGAAACTTTTTTCCTAATTGATAGGATCATGTAAAATATTAGTATATATTATTATATACTAATTAGTATATATCATATGATTTATCAAAGAAATTTAGCAAATAATGTTTAGAAATGGCAATAAGTTGATAACATCAACATAGAACTCTGGGAATTAAATGTTTTTTATACCTTCAAAGTCACATTATCTGACATATTTCATCATATTCTAAGTGGCTTTTGTATTAGTTATAACATTTCTTGAGAATTCTGGAAGAAAAAATTTTCCAGAAAAATGACCATTCTTGGTTAAAGCAATTTCACTTCTGAATTAGTATGGAATATAACTTGCTTTTCTCATGCTCTATTGCTCTCAGTTACTTTAGAATCTCTGTTAGCTTCGTAAACATAAGTTTCCATCACAAGATAAATCTTATGCACATAGCCTATGCTGTTTCTGCTTGCCCTGGACTCTCACTATTCTACATGGTGCCAAGAGATTGGCAATAGATAAGCTCTCACACATATCACAGTCTCACCCTTTCTCTCAGCCTGGGTTTCTTTCTGACCTTCTTAACTGCATTCAGCTCTGTGGTGCTCAACCCCTTTTGGTTTTGCTCAGAGACCCTTCAGAGCAGGGCTTCCCATCTGGTTTCTTCTCTCCACACTCATCAGTCCCAGATCATTTTCACTCTTTGAAATGTTGGGCAGAAAATCACAGACCTGGAAACTTTCAAAGCGTCACTCATCAAGTCCCCTCAGGCACAGACCTGCTTGTCCATGTTTTCTCATACAATAATTCTTTTTATTTAATAAGGTGATTTGTCTTTTCAAATTGGTCCCAATTCCTTTGCTTTATACAGAAGGATATAAGCATGTAAAAATCAGGAGATTGTTTTCAAAGTCACAGAGTCACCTACAAGTTAAGTCTAGAACACAGTTCCTTTCATTAAATCCATCTTTTCAGATATTTTAACTTCTCTTTCTGTCATATGAGATTGTAGCACCACAAATTGGTGTTTTTGTGAGAATTAGAACTTAAATTACCTAGTCAAACAGTTTAAATGAGGTTTCAGAAAATACTTATTTCTTAGCCTTTTTAATTTAACAAAAGTGAAGGGTGTGTGATCAAAAATGTATTAGAATTTATTAGTGAAATATATTAAAAGACCTGTACTTGGTTAGGACTTAGAATTCCATTCATACTCACATCTTTGCCTGACTTACTTTTTGACAATGACAAATTTATTTAACCTTTCTGTTCCTGAAAACAGTTCTTTGTCACACAGAAATGTTCACTGATTATATCTGATGTTCTAGTCTTTGAATTTTAGAGCTTGACTCATTAATCAGTTTATGCTCAAATGAAGAAATGTGCAATGGTAGTAGTCAATATTGTTATTATTTTTCATCTGTTTAGTGACACCTTTGAAATAATATAGATATTCTATCATTTCCATGATTTTTTAAAGTAATTAGTAATTATATTTTTTAAAATGTGTTCCATTTATACAAGTTAGATTTTTACTCAGTTGCACAGTATTTCACACTGAACTGAAATAAACTTCTGGCTTTGCTTTCACCTACTAAAACTCCTCCTATTCTTTGTACTTCCCTACTCAAAGACTAATGTGTATTTTGTAAATGTTTTATCATATTGCCTATGCAATAAAATCTAAATTCCTCTGTGGGACACTAAGAAGCTTTACAATATGTTCCCAATGTATCAGCATAGACTTATACCTGGCAAGACCTGTTTATCCCATATTTTTTCATCAATATACAATTAGTAATATTTAAGTTGCATGTGCTGAGATTTCCAGTATCTTATTTTTCAATTGAAATTATGTCCTCTGCTGTTCTCTAGATCATTACTTTAAAAAAAAAATCAGTCATAAATAAGAGTGAGGATGGTGGCAGTCATTTGCTCCATTATCTTCACTTAAGAACTAAGTAAATCAAAAGTTCAAGCTCAATAACATTTTTTTCAATTAATTGCTCAATATCTGTATCCCTAGTAGCCTGTCAACTTCCAAAAAGTAAAAAGCTATGTTTACCTATTTGACTTAATAGCCATAATGACTGGCACAGGATGGAACCACTGTGAGATATTTCTGGAATAAGGGAATACTGTGACATTACATTTGACCAGATTCCTGCACTCTAATTCAGTGCAATGCTGTATTTCCTTTTATTCAAACTTCATCTTATTCTACAAATTTACTTACTGAATATCTCAAAAGTTTTTGAGCATCCTGGTGTGGCCCCTAAAGCTGCCTCTTATAAAATCCAGGAACACTTCTATATCTATAATATAGTTACTTCACTCACTTTGGAACTGTAATGATGCATACTCCAAGAGACATACCCAGGGAAAATTGAAACTGAGACAGCATTAATCTTTTCTGATGAAATTGACATGTGGGTTTTCTACCCTTGACATCATACCCAGTGGTCCTTTAGTCTAAGATTATTTCAACCATAACCTCTTAATGCTGATTTTGTGTTGATTTTCATTATCTGTCCAATATTCTCTTGTTTCTTCTCCATAATAATTCAAGAAGGAGCAGGAAAGTTGTGTGAATCCATGCTTTACAACCTAGGGAACTAGGAATTGGTGTGAATTCAGAATTCCTTTCTCCCCTCCTAGTGTTCTCATACTGCACAATTTTGCATTCTTCTGCTGGGTTGGGGCTGCCTTTGACCTGTATTTCAATCATGGGACAATATGGACAAAAATGAGAGAAACCTATAAATCTATGTCAATTCTAGCAGTTTCTTGAATAGATGTGGCCATTGAGTCTCTACAGTAAAGGCCCTTTTATGAACTGAAAATAAACAACAGACTCATTCAAATTGTGGCTTAAGGACCCACGCACACTCTTCACTGAACGCACCTGAGCTGATCCATAATCTTGCATGCATTACTTTCCTGCTAGGGAGAGAGAGAGAGAAATCATCTTTAAGACAGAGTGTGAGTCAGTATCAGACTTGGAAACAGTTGTTAGCTATATGGCCTTAAACAAGATCTGAAACTTCCCCGTGTTTCAAATCTTTCCCTATATAGCAGTGTTAACCTCCAAAGTTATTGAAGAGGATGAATAAAATAAGAAATGTCACAGAGTGGTGTTTGTCCCATTGTGAAGGCTCAAGAGATAGTGTCCTAATCACAACTGTTACTCCTTACTTAGTGAAACTTAAAAGAACCAGCTTCATCCAATCGGAGTTGAACAGCTGCATATTTCTCTTATGGAAATGAAAACAAATTCCCTTTAAAGCAAGAAATAAGGGGGACTGGAATTAATTTATTTGTGAGTTATTAGGTGATTTCAGTTCATCTGACAGTACCTTTGTCAGCTTTGACTATGGCAGCAGCTGACAACATCTCCAGTATTATTGACATCACATTGGAAATGTCTATAACCTTATGTTGAAAGTACAATTACAAATGCCAGATTCTCTTTTGATACTTGCTTGAAATTCATCATCTCAGGGTTATATGTGAATAATGAAAGGTGGAAATTTCCTGTAAGCATTCAGGTTTGACTTAGACATAGGTTAATATTGTTTGCCTGTAATATATTTAACATTCCAAGACTGCTTTCTAATTTATTTTGTCACATCTATTGTAAAACTAACAATTATTAATCACTCCCATTTTTCTACTGAAGTAGCTAGGACACAACAAAGCAGATTACTAATAGAGCTGACAAGTGAAAGAATTTCAAAGCTACTCCTCAAGAAAATGGAAACTGTTCAGCACAGGCAGTTGTCAGTGAAAAGGAAATTTGTCCCGATGAAGTTATCTCATATAAATATTAATATTCCTTACATGGCCATTACTTCCAACAGTTCATTTTCCAAATGCACTTTTTACAAACATGTAATATTATGGTCCATTACCAACCACTAATGGAGAATTTTATGAGTACCTTTTGCACCAAAAACGATTATTTGCTGTCTGATGATAGATTTGCAGAACAAGATATGGTAGCATTTAAATGGCCACTTATTTTTAGTAGACTGCAACCCTCACAGTAGCCTAAAATCTTAGATGACCAAGTGTTGGCATCATCATCTCCAGGCCCTGATGGGTGTCCCTTGAGCTTTAGGGATATCAGGGAAACCAATTTGATTAAAATAGATTACTTCTTATCATTAAGAAATTTGAGGATAGAAAAATAATGACCTGTGGATAAATGTATGATTTGAAGCCATGCTTATTCCCCAAGGTAATTAGCCATTCCAGTTCTTTCAGGAACCAGGAAGGCATTAGATTTTTCTAGTGTATGCTCTTTTCATGGGAATAGTGAGTCTAATGCTTGAAACATCCAACTAAACAAAGTGAACTGTTTTCTTTGTGATGTGACTATTATGGGGATTATTCCATAGCTCATCTCTTCCTTTTAACTTATGAATTGTTCTTTTAAACATATTTTAGAATCAGATTTCCAGAAAAATACCTTAGGCTCCATAATAGCTTCCTAATTCTATCTTGTTTTAGCTGATATATTGGAAATCTGGATCCACCAGAATTGTTTTAAACATAAAAGCCCTGGACCCACCAATGTTGTTTTAAACATAAAAGACTTTACCGATATTGCTACAGTCTACTTCAAACATAGGTATCTATAAATGATGATAATAATAACAGAACTTCAGAGCAATATAGGATTTACATTTGCATTTTAAATTTAGTTCATGGAGATATGGTTCTTAGTCTAGAATAGAATTGTGTTTAAGTAGGTGATAATATTATCAATTTTTTTAATTAGCTTCTAAGATTTACCCATATGCAATTATCAAAATAAATTTTAAGAATTTATTTTATAACTAATCTCCATCATAAACATGGTCTCCATGTTGCTTCAAGTGTTAATGAGGAATATGAAAACAAAAAACAATTATTAAATAAAATAGAGTTAAGTGACGTACCTGAAACCACAGAGCTAGTTCATAATTATGCCAATAATGAAACCTAGACTTTCTGGTTTGCTCATTCTTTTCCACTACTAGCTTTAAGAAGACAGTGTTTTAATACAAAATTTAGAACTGGTTTGATGTCTTTCAGAAAATGCAATTCACACCATTATTTAGTTACATGAAACATAAATTGTAAATGCTAATATGCTATCTAGTATATGATCATTAATCACAAATAGCAGCATAGCAGGGCAAATTTCATTAAATTGGTAATTGTATCAATATAAATATTTCTGAGAGCAGTGTTATTTTTACCTTCAGGAAACCATATGATACTAGTGGTTAATAAGAGGGGAAATCACCGAGTGATAAAATACTTTCAGATTTTTTAAATGAATTTAGTAATATATGCAATAGATTCAGGGACATTTGAATTTTTTTTGGTGTCTCAAAGATGTGGTTTTATTATTTCTAGAACATTTGTTAAATCACCAGAATGATGAATTAGGCTATATGAGTTAGGTGATTTGGGGAATTGTAGTTCTAAAAAAAAAAATTGATACATGATGGAAAGAAGAAAAAAATAATTTTACTTAGAAATTTTCCATACAGTTTAGAAACAGATGACCCATAAAAGATTACAGAAACATTGTCACTTGATCTTTGGAACAGAGTTGGAATTTGATAAGGAATTTAAGAACTGACTCCTCCTTAAATACTTAACCTCACACTCTCATTCTACCTTTATGTTATTTCACCTCTGCTTCCATTGTCTGAAATATTTACCACACAGAGATCAGTGTTAGATCAAATTCTCCAAGAATCCCCCCCAGACTCCACCAGGTTAAAGTGTAAAGACTCTCCAGTGTGCCCCTTGGATCCTATACCTTGTCCAGTCTTTGTCACAGAGTAATTGCAGACATTATTATGGTTGCCCATTTACCTTACATTGTCTGACACTAGACTCAAGTCCATGGGGAAAGGAGCCTGGTGCCCCATTAGTTACTCCCATTTTCACACAGAGTACATTGATCAGCTCTGACTGAACAAAGAGAAACTCAAGTTAACCAAGGCTAGTGCAGTTCTTGATAGCTTAATGGACAGCTGTCATTGTCTCTTTATTTCACCCATATTATACATGAGGAAGCTGAGACTTATGAGACATAGAGATAAGAGGTCACACCCCATACATGGCAGAAGAAGGAAATCAATCCCCTTTTTCCCCCTCATGTATGGGGTCATGAGTATCCTCTACCTTCCAGATATTATGTCATATCTGAGGATCCAAATATAGATAGGTTAACATCTTCTGAAGTTCCCTGTAGACTATAAGTAGTTATTATAATGCAATGTGATAAGGGCTTTGACAGAATAGTGTACTGAGGTATGGTGCCTATTCATTTGCTTTATTTTATTATTTTTAATATTCTTTTAATATCTTTATAGTTTGAATGTCTATTATACATAACCACTCTAATTTAGAAAAAGGTAGGGAAAGGCCTATGCAAATTCATAAAAGTTTAAATATTGTCATATTATTTCTAAACTAATTAGTCTTCATTATTGTTCATATTATACATTAATTTGAATATCAAGCAGAAGTCTGTATATAGCCTGATCCATGGTAGTTTTAAATGGCTTACTTATGAAAATCATTATCGTTATCATTTATATAATTTGGAATCCTAGATAATTCTCAAAAGAGAATTATCATAAGCACATTAACAAGAATAGATGAGTGAAAGAACTAGGGTAGGAGTGCAATATGGCATGAAGATAGCTTAGGGTGACTCAAGAACTTACAAGACTATTCTAGAAAGCAGCTGTGTGCCCGAGTGAATTTTTATCAGTTCATCAGCTGTTTTGAAAGTCTTTTAAAGAAAAACTAGTTCACTGAATGAAAAGATTGTTTTCACATTTTATGGTCTTAAATTATTCTGATGGATGTTAATCAGACTTATGAGGTGATCATTTTATAATGTATATAAATATCAAATCAGTGTGAAACAAATGCAATTTCAGTTATACCTAAATAATAAATAAGTATAATGCAGTTAAACTATTTTACTGAGTGAATGTAGATATGTGTTGATAAATAGTAGGAATACTATTTTGCAATACTTACTAATCACCATGCTATTTTAAATTAAAAGCGACTACCAGTTCCTTGAAGACTGGAGCCCTGCCTTATCAATCTTTGTATTTCCAGTGCTAAGCATGGTATCTGCTTATAGTTGAAAGGCTTGGACCAAGAAGAGATGAACTAAGTACATGATTCTTTAATATGAAAAAGAATAAACAAAACAAAAATTGAAAAGGTCTAAACCATACGTGGATAATAGTTAGCTCTGTTTTAAAAGTTTAACTTCAGAAACCTAAGAGCAGTTAGTTGCCAAACATTTAGAGCTATGGAACCCACTACCTGCTTCCTAGTGACATAACCAAACCAGTGAAAGTGAGTAGTTCTCAATAAGGAGACAGTCACCCTTTCCAAACATCCAAAGAATGCACATTCTCCACATTCCAGGGCACCTCCCCCATGGGGCAATTTTGTTTTACCCAGTGGCAATTCACTGCAAACCACATTGTGCAAGAATTCATAGTGAAAAAAAGAGATATTTTCCTGGAATGGTCAAGTTGAGCCACACTGACAACCCAACCCCTTGAAATTAGGAAAAAGCAAGTCTTGGGCCATTGGGAAAGGAGCAAAAATGTGACATCCAAAAGTTTCTGGTAAAGGAAGTCTTCTGGTAAAAACATAGGGGCCTATGACTGCTTCCTTCATTTACTCTTTAAATTCTTAGGTTAAATCCCCATCTAATCATCCTTAATTGAATGCTGATATTTTCTCAGTGTGAGAGTGGAAGAGGGAGTGTTTAACTGTTGATTAAGGCTATCCTATCTGTGTGGTTTAGCAATGTAAATGGTATCCATAGACAAAACCCTCCTCCTGTTCATGATCTATTGATTGCTACATAGAAATATACATGTCAAGAAACTCATTTCACTCTTGATAACCAGAAGCAATAAATCAGCAAACTGGATTAACTGACTGTTACCAGCTTTATTGCTATCTAGATACCTATGGATACCCCGCAAGGAACTCTGAAGAGTCATTGCATGTAGATGACTTACTCCATTGACTTTCTATCAACACATTATCTGTGTTTTGTTTTGCAAGCTTCTAAATTTTAAAAATGAGCCCCACACAAATTTCTATTATAAATCAACATAATTTAGTGAGATTAGTAATTATTTGTGTGTAGGATAATTTCTTTGTGAATCATGCTTCTCTTTTGCATTGCCTTTATCTATTAACATCTGTCATCAAACATCATTGATCACTTTTTTACCAGAAAATCATCATGCTTAATTCTGATTTTGAAAATATCTTTTTATTTTAGCCCTATATTTTAGGGGAAACATGACTTAGCATTTACTTTTCATTACGATTACATATTAATTTAAGTTTATAGTCTTTTAATAATCCCTCTCTGTACTAAATTATGTGCATGGGGGAATGGTAGTATGTGTTTATCTCAGAACAAACTCTGAACATATTTCAGTTTTGCTTTTGTGACTAATTATTTATGTGAAGATTTATAGGATGCTCTAAATAAGTGACTTTTATCATTATCTGTTATTCTCTGCTGAAAGTAAATTTTATATTCATTTGAATTGATTCAGAGTTTTTAGACAATACATCCTAGTCTATCTTTCATGTGTGATAATTAGTAAGACAGGTAATTTTTATGGCATCAAATGTTAGAAATAAAGTTTTCATGAAGACATTCAATTTCTTTACACCATCCTGCCAGTCAGAAAATGTATATACTTAAGTTTTACCTGTTTGTAAAGTCCTTAGTATGACTCCTAATACTAAATTTTGGAGGGGGGGCATGTTTTTCAAATTCTTGGCATTTGTAGTTTTTGTAGTTTTTATCATTCTCAGGCAGAATAAATTAAGTCTTAAGTGTCTTGTCTTTACTAATTATCTACAGGAGATACAATTAATTATAGTACAAGCCCTCCAGTGAGAATTTATGTACTTCTGTTGTTCAGTTGGGGGCCATAAAGAATTAGGAACATTCTGAATAACATTTTGGTGCTGAAACCAGTGTGGCTTGTTAGTCTAGTATGTTCAATATATGCCACTTAGGCTGGCACTTAGACCTTACCATTGGTTTCTACAATCTTGTTTTCCAATTTTCACTTGATTATCTACATTCAAGTCCTTTGTGTGTGTATAACCTGATGGCATTTTGAAAAATAACATAGATACAAGAGATAAATAGGGCCACAAGTAGAATGAGTAAGCATATTTTAAGTGTTCCAAAGGTTGTAATTTCAATTTCAAAATAGGCATTGTCTGGGATAAAATTGAAAATCCTAGAGTGAATATAAGACTTTAAATAATAAGTACTTCATTCTAAATCTATACCTTGAAAAATGCACAACATGTTGAATATCACTCGTTGAGAAAGAGTTCCATAGAGAGTGGCATTCTTACACTGTCAGACTGTGTTGTCTCTGTATAAATTGTAAATGAAAATCAGAAAATGAATATTTTAAACTCCTAGTAACTTCCATTAAATGGAAAGAAAGGCTTCTCTTTAAGTGTGACTCCTGCTTGGTCATTGGTTTTAGTTTTCCAACCTAAATTCAAAATGTGTACTTTAGGAATTGTAGGAATAACCATCAAATGGAAGGGTTTGTTCTTAATTTAAGTGTGGACTCCATTTTGAAAATTGCTTTCAGTTCTTATCAGTAACATTTTTATTTAAAAGTTCTTATAGTGAATACAGCCAGATTCCAAAGTTTATGAGATGATTCTGAGTTTTTTGCTCATGCTAAATACTATGCATTTATATCTTTACAGTGGTCTAACATCATTTGCCAAAACAGGTTTACAATTTTTCTTTTTCTCAATAAAGTTTTAATACAGAATTCAGATTTTTAAATACTCCCATCATGGCCAGTTCCATCCCTGAATAGCTGACTACATTTTAAGAAACTAACATTAATGTTAAAGAAATTGAAAACTAAGGATCTGCATTGTAAAGCAGCCAATTAAAAGAAAAGGTTGTTTTTGAACCCAGCGATTTTCATTCCATACCCCTTAAATCAAGTTTAATGTACACTAAAAAGTAAAGTGTACTTTGAATTTGTTAAAGTAATAAAATACCCCCACATTTCCCAGGTTTCCCTGATTTCTTGGACTCTAAGGGGTTTCCTCTGAGACCAGTCAATGAAACCTTGATATTTTTGGTGTTCTTATTTTCCACAATGATATATATAACCAGGATGATCTATATCAATATTAGAAAGTCTTCCTTAAAAAACATAATTATAATATCCTTCTATCACTGCTCACTAAATGTTTTTCCTAACTAGGGGGAACAAATCCTCCCCTTTATTATATCTGTGTGTCTTGACTCAACATTTGGCCTACAGTCATCTCTATGTTAATTCTTGTTCAGTGGGATATAAGAAGGACTTCAAGTTTACATTCCTTGCAAATTAAGAAAAAGCGAATATCACGCATATGGAAACATCAAAGCTACCATACTTCTTTCCTTTGGGCAGTTGACTCACACGTGTGCTTGCCTGGCAACCTTCACAGCGAAAGCAGTTTCTACATGAGACCTTCTGTAAACCTGGTGAAAGGTCTCAAGTCTAGTTTGTAATACATTGTCTGCACCTGGGGATTGAAAACACAGCGAATTAAGGATAGGAATCCAGTGTTTGAAGAAAGTCCTTGAAAAACATTTAGAAACTCACTTGACAAATGCATGGCAGCAAGGTGGCAAACCCACATAATCATGGCACGGCCATCTTAAGGAATGTACAGAAAAGGGGTGTTTCTCGCCAAATTAACATTCTTCAATTAACGCTTCACAATATGTAGTGTGAACGTTTGTAGTCTGTGTTTACTCATCCCAAAGCTGCTACTTTTAATGCCTCAAAAACTGTTGCCTGTGTCTATTCTCCTTCTGGGGAATCTTGGGGTGAAGCTCTGATAACCAATACCCTTGAATCTGTCTAATAAGCTCAGCTACAACCAAATGAATACAAATAGAAGGTTTCTTAGAATGAACTAGATTGTATTCCAAAAGAGGTGAGAGAAGGCCACAGAAATTAAAGGCAGAATAAACTTCTTGTAATTTGTGATTTCATACTTATTTTGAATTCTGTAATCTGGATACGCATACAAAAAGTTTCTCACCCAGGATGTGTTTATAATAGTGTTTGGGATAAGTTATTTTGCTTTATTGTGAGCTTTTGAATAGACATTTTAATATTTATTATCTATTTGCAGGAAAAAAATGATGGGATTACAAAAGAAATGCACAATGTTATCTATTCTATTTCTTTTGCTACTGAAAAGTTTACTATGACATTGTTATTTATTTTGTTTATGCTACTCTAAACATTTTAAGAAATAACACATATTTCCTTTTTATTTTTTATCTTTTTTCACATGTGTATTTCTTACATATTTCTGTCATTTATTCTATTTATTTAAATTAAATATAACACCTGAATTTTTAAAAAAAATTTTTTAAAGATTTATTTATTTATGCATACAAGAGCTGGGGTACAGGCCAGAGGTGCGGAGAGGTGAGAGAATCCACCAGACAGAGCAGGGGGCAGAACAGGCAGATGGACTGAAACACACTGCTGAAGGGAGCAGCGGGCCAGGCAGGAGAGGTCTGCCTGTGCCATGTTGGTCCCCTCCTCAGCCGGCGGCAGGGATCGAACTCATGCTGCAGTGGCTGCGGTTTGCTTCACAGTGCGTTGCCCAACCCACTGCGCCACCAGGGAGGGCCCTAACACCTTAATTTTTAAGAACTGTGAATAGCTACTATATGTGTTATTCTTCAAAATGGTTAATGTTCCAATTCTTTAAAGGTTCTGTTATTTAAATTTATTATATATTTATACATATTCTGAAGAAACAGAAATCCTTATTCTTGAGATGACTTTCCCATTTTCTCAGGCATATTCACATTTCTTGGAAAAGCCAAAATTCACTTATAAGAGACTGGAAGTGCCCATGATTATACTTTAGTAGCAGGGCATCATTTCCTCTCTTTTTATTAATGAGCCTATTTTGTGAATGTTTATTTTCTGATGTCTATATCGTAAATTATCATTTTCTTATGTTAAATCCATTTCATAAACTAGCTGATGTTCAAACAGTTAAATAGTTCTTTCAAGTTCAGGTTTTAGATCTTGTTTAGCACTACCTACATTTCTTGTAATAAAACATTATCCCACTTTTTTCTGAACTGGCTACTGGGTGGCAGTAGCAGAGGTGGATACAATCTCATATGGAAGATAGAGGGGTGGACTTGGCAGATAGACTAGGAAGTGAGTCTGCATCTCATGAAAGCTGTTATATCTTGTTGAGTTTACAGGTTGTTACAATTTAGCTTGGTGATGCTTTGAATTATGGGCAGCTGGGCTGCCTCTTGATGCATATGTTCATCTTTCATCATTGTTAGCACTTTCATTCTCACTTATTATTTTCACTGGAGGAAAAAGTCCTGTGTTATATTATTAGTTTTCCCTTCCATAGATGTACATATTACTTAAATCGTATCAGATCCATTCTTCAATAACAATTTTTAAAACCAGTTTAATCTCCTAAATAGTTTTCTAAAAAGTAATTTACTTCTAGCAGCAGATAAGGCTAATAGGCAACGGCCTCCTTGATGTGGACTCTTCATCTAAACAACACTGATATAAGGTATAAGAATTTTCTTTCATTATCAGAGCTATGTGACTTCAAACTCCAAATTGTCATAACATTTATGAAATTCAATTCTCTGGCTACTTGGTTCTTATTCAAGTTATCTGGCCTTAGAGCTGAGTTAAAGGTTTTCTTCACTACGGTCATGTCTAGAAAAATGTAATAAAAATTCATGTAATGAATTTTGCCTTTATAAATAGAAAGAAGTGGGCATTCACTGTTGTTTGAAAACAAGTTCAAGCACTTTTTAAATTGCAGATAGAAACAATTGTTAACAAAACACAGGCTGCTATTACTATCTAAAACTACTAATACCCAAACTTCAAATTAAGGTAACTGCAATGAAATCATTGCTAAAGTCTTTTTTTATGAAGATTTATTTTTACTTATTCATGCATACAAGAACTCTGGGGTGCAGGCCAGAGGTGTAGGGTGGGCGAGAGGATTCACCAGAGACAGAGTGGGGAGCAGAACAGGCAGATCTACTGAAATACACTGCTGAGGGGAGCAGCAGGTGAGATAGGAGAGTTCTGCTGAGTCCTGTGGGTCCCCTCCCTGGCCACGATTGAACTCTTGTGCTGCAGGCAGTAGCTATTGATAGCTTTATAAGGCTGAGACTTTAACCCCTGTGTCACCAGAGAGGCCCCATTGCTAAAGTCTTAAAGGGAAAATAAGGACTCACAAAATCACCAGTTTGGATGACTGTACCATTTAAGAGTTTGTCTAAAAGCTGATGGGGATGATAGGAATGGGAGCAAAAAGCATCCTGGCTGTAGTTAGAAAGAGAAGTGCATGCCCCCAATACAGTGTAGTAGGATTTCTGATGTCCCAGGACTGCATTAGTGGTTGGGAAATCCAAGCAGAGAGATGGCTTGCTTTTCACAGGACCTTGGCTCCTCTTCTCAGTGGATGGTTAGTGAGTAATTTGGAGGCTGTCTAGTAAATTGCTAGTGGAAGAGGACATAAACCAGTGAAACAAAGAATATGAAAGAAAACATATTCGAACCTCATGTTAAAATCTGAAGCTCTTAGTAATTTCATCTTTAAAAAAAATATGTACCATTGTTCTTTCTCCTCAGGAACAGACTGTTCTGTGACTTTTCTTTCTCATCTTCATAATTTTAAAATAGTGTCTAACACTTTGTACTTAATCTCAAGGGAAATTTACAAGGTTTCTTTAAATTTGTAATTCAGCACTTTTCAAGCTAAGGCAAATGATTCTGAAGAAAGGGACACAAAATTCCAGATATGTTTAAGGTATGTTAAAATTCTAAAGTACCTGAGTCCTAAAGAATAACAGGCCTGAAAATGAGATGAGGGAAGTCAAATGTGTTTATTTGTTTAGAAAGTCTACCTCTACAATTTGTTCAAGATAGCCTTTTGGTGAAAATAGTTTTGACTGTAAGGAGTGAATGAATGAATAAGCATTTTTTATTAAACAACTGCCACTTTGTTCTGCTGCTACTGTTCCTTTGTTGTTGTAATGTGTGCTTTTAATTCATACAAAGCCCAATATGTTTTCCATTATATATAAAATACATTGTTTACAAGTGAAAGTATTTCATTATGGGCTATTTATTTGGGCAAAGGAAAATATATGATGAAGTTTGTGTGTGTGTGTGTGTGTGTGTGGTGTGTGTGGTGTATAGAGAGAGAGAATGGCAGAGAGAGAGCATGTTCTCTTTTAGTTAAAAGAGACCTATTTGGGAGTATTATATAGAATATAGACTATTGATGCAAATCTTTACAAATACCTTCAAGGCTATTTGCACAGGGAATCAAGAGTGGTCAACAGAGAAGAAACATGACTTCTTTTTCCCCACACTGTTAAATAATGAATAAAAGGGAAAAGAAGCTATAAAATGTTTGCCAAACCGTATAGGTATGTACTACTCACTTTACAATTGTAAGATTTGGATATCTAAAGTTTGGAGAAATTATTTCATTCACGAGTCAGCTCCCATTCAGACTGGTTGGGACTGAGAATCCACTCCTATCCTGGTGAGAAAGTCCCCACTGCTATTGCTCTTAGGAACCAAGAGAATAGAAATGGCGCATAGCAGAAGCAGCGAAAGAGCCCATAAACATAATTGTCTGACTTGTGTACTCACCTCCTCCTCCTCATAGGTCGTAGCTGTGTTTTTTTAGGGTCTATGTGCAACCAGTTATTTTAAAAATGATTGCAGTTCATCTTTTCAAGGGAGTCTAAAATGTCTTTCGTATTTCTCAGTGGTTTATAAATCTGAAACCTTTTTTTGGAAAGAATACGTGAATTGAAATGGTATTACAATTTGTAACTGTTACTTTTATTTTCCATTCAGAATGATTGTTCTGTCAGGTCCAGAAAATTTCACTAGTTGTCTTTCTTTTGCACTGGTAAGCCTTATGACGATCAAACTAAGAAGTTCACAACTTTTCCTTTACTTCTTGCTCTACTTCTCATCTTCAAAACCCAGGAATTGCCACCACATTCCAGAAATCCAAATTTAAGAAATAGAAATCAATTAGAACCCTTTTCAATTTAACAAAGTTTATTTTATAAATAGTAGATAAAATAACCCCAACTCAATCTTCTAAGATTGGAAATGTTATTTTTTTATGGCACTTTTTGTTTTCAGTGTGTTTCAATTTATAATCTAATGTGGTGGTTTAATAATTTTTCAAATGAGGAAACCAAAACCTTGAATTGTTAAGTAGTCTTTTGATAGTTACACAATGAACATGGGAGAGACAAAATTAAAAACCTGGTTTTAAGTTTCAGTGTATATTTTTTATCTACTTTTCTATATTAAATTCTCAAATTAGAAGGATTATGTGCTTTCAAAATTAATTTAGATCTCTCCAAAAAAAAAACTTGTTTTATGACATAAAGATACTTTCCTGTTATTTAAGTGATTCTTTTCAAAAGGTTAAAAATGTTAGAAAATGAATGAAATAGAAATGCAAATAAAAGCCTCCAAAATGGTAGGTTTCTTATTTTGATAAAATCCTCGTGGGAGATTTGGTACAAACTTTGATCTTCCACCAACTGACCTTGTTCCTCAGAATAGGCATAATGGTGTATTAGTAAATGCCCTTTTATCGTGTAACTCTAGGCTACCACATGGGAGAGAACAGGATATTTTTTTGATATGTCCTTTGAACATTAAAGTATTCAGTGGCTACTCTCAAAGACTTCCAGATAAAGAAAAACTTTAACTGATTTTTCAAATCAGAAAGTAGGTGAACAACAAAATGGCTGAGTAATGAGCCAGTAGAAAACTGAATGAATAAAAATCATAAGCAAAGGTCTTAATGAAATCATGTTTGATATTGTAGCTCTTGTTTGATTATATTGTAAAATGCATATAAAAAAGGAAAACACCTTTAACCCATCAATTATTCAGCTATGCAAAGGCTACTCAGTTATTGTAAATCATTGCAACCATCCTCTTTGTAGTGTTCTATAAAATAAGAAATCTAAGCAGAGAACCCACTGCATGGAAAAAAGTATTGATTTCAATTCTATTCATAATGTCCCCAAATTACAATACCTAAATATTCTCAAGTTGGGAAACAGGCAAATCATTGGTAAATTCCCAAGGTAAGACTTTTATACAGATACTTTAATTAGTAGACAAGTTGTAACCAAATGTGACAAAAGAAAGAACATGAGTTTTAGGATTGGATAGACCTGAGTTTGAGTCCTACCATTTCCAAAATTATCCGAATACAGTGGGACTCCAAAAATGTGGGGTTTTGTAGACTCTATCTCTTGTACTATAGACTGCCTTTCTCGCTGAATAGCAAGACCCAGATTCAGAAATGGACTCTCAGAGAAGCCAATTTAACTTGGAGAGTGGTCTGGCAAAAACAATTAAAAGATGAACTTCAGGCCTGTACCCCAGCTCTTGTACGATAAGTAAATAAATCTTTAAAAAAAGATGAACTTCAGATTCAGCTAGATTGGGATCAAATTATAGCCATTTTTTGTGGTATGATTTTGGGTGAATTACTTAACATTTCTTGAATACCACATTTCTTGTGAATAATTGCAAATAACAAACCACCTACCCCAGGGAGAAGCTGTGATAACAAAATACATGATATATGCCAATAACAGACCAAACAGGGATTAGGTGTTGTTTTCATGGTTATCATTTTTGAATCTTGATACTAATCTAAAATCCCTACTCCAAAAAATTTTAGTTGTTTAGTTTCGCCTAAGTAATCAACTCCCAGGAAAATATATATATTTTTTAACATGACTGAATTTTTTTTAAAAAACTATATATACAAGAGCTGGGGTATAGGGCAGAGTCACGGCAGGTGAGAGGATTCACCAGGGACAGAGTGGAGAGCCGAACAGGCAAATCGACTGAAATACACTGCTGAGGGGAGCAGCGGGCAAGGCAGGAGAGGTCTGCCACCATGTGGGTCCCCTCCGTGGGCGGGGATTGAACTCACATGCCGCAGATGCTTCACAGTGCTGAACTCAACCCACTGCGCCACCAGGGAGACCCCTCCCAGGATAATATTAAAGACACTTTATCACTGTGTCCAAACCCAACTTCCTGGTCATTCTTCCTAGTAATGTTTCTTGCAAAGGCCAACATTTCATCGCTCTTGCCTTGTCATTTCATTGCTTGAATCCAACTTTTCAGCCTTTTCTTCTCTGCCACCCTCATGCTGTTCTCCTTACTCTATGCTTGCCTCCTCTAACAGAACTTTACAAGTCTCAACTCAAGTGAGGCTTCCTGCTATGAGCCCGCTCTGCAGCACTCAATACTTATTGTGTTCCTCCCCCTAGTTCTCCTAGCACTTTGTGTTTAATAGTATGCCTCATATTTACTATGATTATAATTCGTGTCTGACTGCATACTAAGCTGCTTGAAGTTAGAGGTTATTTCTTCACTCATTTTCCTCATTCTTTTAGCAACATAGCCACTTTAGCACAGTGGACACTGATAATATATGTTAAGTTAAAGTCAAGAGTACTGAAAGCTCTAGAAATAACCTCATGCAACTCTTATTGACATTGTACCATTTGAATTGTTCATTTGAGTATGACTTTTCCAGTGTTTGCATATCAAATTTTTATTTGTGAGTTTAGTACTGAAAAGGAAAAAATATTGACATATATATAGGACCCCAAATCACTTTTGTTCCTGTAACATCATTTTAATGAATTGCATAAATATAAGGTTTATGGATATAATATTCCTTTCTGCCTGGACTTTTGTGTTATTTCACAAATTCTGCATCTTACTTGCATACATACTTATATGTATATATGCTTTTTTTAAATTATCTGCAAAAATACAGACATTGGATCTGAAAAGGACATTAGATCCTTACTCCATAGGAGACTTGAAGAGATTATATGCCTCCCTCCCTCTGGATTCCACAGCCAATTAGTAACCACTGATAGATGAGAAGGCAGATCTCCTATCTTTTGATTAGGTACAATTTTCTATTACCCTAAAGGTATTCATGATACCGAATATTTCAATCTTTATTAAATCACATTTCTAACTGCTTCAGACTATATTTCTAGTCTGTGTACTCAGTGACTGACATAAAAGTCAGTCATATGTTTTACAAGTGAGTGAACTTAAAGAAATTTGTGAATTTAATATCTAATGGAGAATTGCTACTAAATCTGTGATCACTGTCATCCAGTGTAAACTGACAGTACACTTTATTACTCTTTTAGTTAAAGGAACAGTTCCTAAGAAAATTCCTGATTATTGATCAAGTGTAAGAGAAAGAGTTACACATTTGAATTAGATGGCTAAATAATGTTTGTTTTGTGTATTTATAAATAAGGATGGAAAAAAATAAGTAAACTTTTGATTTGTGTATTTTTTAACACAATAAAAACTGGATTGAGAAGTGCTCTGGAGAGGTATATTTATCTTCCCAAAATGAAATTATCTTTTTCATGAATTCACTGAGGAAAATGATGCGTTTGAATCCATTGACGTATGTCGTTGAAAATCCAAGGATGCATTTACCTCTCTGGGTTTTCATTTGCTTTGAGTTGATCCAGTTTTTAAGGAAGATTCTTTCCATCAAGGTTTTGCTGTGTCGGTTTTTGTTTCGAAGAGCTTCCCTCTTGTCCTGTGTACCATTAGACGCTTCTACAGTAGAGCAAGTATGGCTGCTACTCTTGGCTTTCTCCTTATGCCAGACTCACCTTGCTGCAAGACTGCATGTGGAACAATTCAAGTCTGAGTTTGCCATTCCCAGGACTCTGACTCCTTGGGAATTTGCCTGCCCAGCTTGAGGGAGGTACTCCACTCTGCTTCCTTTAGGATAGTGTTTCTCATTCATTTGATCTAAACAGGGGATTAGATTGGCTACACATTATTTAAAAAAAGAGAGAGAGAGATGAATAGGCGCATCTCTCCAGCATCTGGCTTTGTTTCAGGTTCTTATGATTGCTGTCTCTGCATGCAGCATCATGTTTTAATGTTACATCTTTAAATAGCTACAACTACTAGGAAAAAGTTTGAAGAACCCTAAGCAAGTAGTTTGAAAGAAACAGGCATTTAGGTGTTTAGTTCAATTAGCAGCTCATAAAGTCTATACTGATGAGGATGCAAGTAGCCCTTAGAAGCATTCATTTCATGAAATGAACATTTTGTAAAAAGTGAACGTGGAGTTTGTAGATCCTTAGGCAAATCTTCACTGTTGGTTGAATTTATTTAAGGAGCTTTTCTGGTAACCTTTGAACCTCAATGATTTCTCCAGATGCACAGAAGTGAACAATGTAAAAATCTTGCTGTTTCAGCAGAACTGATTCCAGCTGGCTGGGAACTGGATCTGCAAGTCATTGGTTACAGCTGTGTTTCGATTTATGTGATGGTTGAAAAAATAAATTACCCGATTAGATGGCTAGAAAGAGGACTCTTTGTTTAGCCCTTGTGTGGGGACTGAAAGTGTTTATGGTGCTGTTTTCTACACAGTCTTTGCAAAGTAAGCTGGACAAATAGACTTATTCAATGCTCCTAAGAAATGTTGCATATTCAGCTTTAATTCCTTACTATAGAAACTGTATTTCTTATAATGTTGTCATCCAGCAAATGTTTTAAAGGTCTAGCATTTAAGAGAAGCAGTAAGTTTTCTGTCCTATTGAGCACTGTATTTAGTGATTGAAAAGCCTTTTTCTGTTCTTTAACATGCACCTTAAAATATGTCATTGTCAGGCAAAGGAATGGAAACATGTTTTCTCTTAAATTCAAAGCTTTATAATAGCAAACTATCCTAACATAAATTTTAATTTAACCTTTTTCCTTAATGAGTTATGTCTCATGGCACATAAGAGAAACTAAATTGCATTGTTAAATAAATATAATATAAACATCACTGCAAAAAAAATTGACATCCACTTAGATTATGAAGGTTTGAAATTAGTGAATATTTTCTTTGATAGATAAGTGAATTTTGGAGTACAGTAAATAATAAAATGCTCCTCTGAGATGACTAATATACCATTGTATAGTGTTTCTTTTTTTAACTTATTTTCCAAAATAGTTTTATGTTGGGTCATTCAGTCTCTTTAAGTTATAAAGCTGTCATAACCAATGGATTGTTTACAACTCAACTAGTTCCACTGAGACATTAAAAAAAATAGGATAAGTCTCTGGAAAAGAAGGCCACATTGATGTGTTTTCATTTTCATTTTCTCAAGTGGTTGCTGATTTTCTAAATGAACCCACCATTTTTGAGGGTTTTTTTTTTTTTTCCAAATGCTTTCTAAAATTGTAAAATAGGGAAGACTACTTGAATGAACTTGAAAATGAAATCAAGCACTTGATCAAGGGTCAAGCCCACCAAGTTCAATGGCAAGTCAACATGGGGAATACCCAGAAATATATTACTTTTCTTTCAAGAAACTAAATGACTATTTTTCTATATCCATTCTTAAACTATGATATGTATTATGGAATTTAGGGAGTGTGGAGTGATAATCATCATGTACCCAGAAGGAAACAAAGATGTGATTGATCTGTCTTGAATTGGCAGAATTCTGTTGTATCAGCCTATTTCCTTGATCAATCAAAGTATACACTATTACCCTTAACAAATCAATACCATAGTTTGGAAAAGTTGAGAACAAAGAATGAGAATGCAAGCTACACTTGTACCTTCACTGTTCACTAATATTTAAATAAATTTAATTTAGAATGACTAAAATTTTTCCTTTACTCCCATGAAGTAGTCCCTTCAACTATATTGAAAACCTATGTAATGACTTTTGAGAGAAACTACAATGAGATTCTTAATCAAATATTGTGGTTTGAAAAGTTAAACTTATCTCACAGTATTTATCCTTCTAAAAGAAGTATTAATCAGGAGGCAATTTCTATCACTTAGTAAAGTGATAACAAAGTGAAAATTCAATCTTGAAAAGAACATGTAGGATTATATATTATGTTTCATAGTATATACCCATTTGGTGTATATGGAAAGGAAATAAAGATATAACAAGAGAATACTTTTATGTAAAATAACATATTCCATTGTTATGTTTCAGTCCTGCCTGTCAGAGAGTAAATGAACAAAGTATTTTCTTTAAAATAATACAAACCTACAAAATCAGCATATTTTTCCATATTGAAGAAAACTCTAAAATCCAGAATTAAAAGGATTATAAACAATCAGAATAATTACTGTCCATTAATAATTTTATTCTAACTCAATTAGGCAGCATTTCAAAGTACACTTTAAAACACCAAAAATGATGTTTTTAAAGTTTGCAGTAGGTGATATCTTTAAACCTATGATTCACCTGATTTTTTGATATCTTTTCCTCAAAGTTTCTGAAATCCACTTAAGAAAGTTTCATAAGCTGGCATGTTTTATACTGACATTTTAAATGTATTATTAAAGCTAAAATATGTTTATTTAATCAATGAATTACAAAATTTTTCTATCCCTGCATTAAATTTGCAAATATTTATCTAAGGAATCCATGAGTTCTTCTCCTTATACATATACCATAATAGTCTATATACATTTTCCTAAGTCTTAGAAAATTGTTAATTTCATTCTAAAGTGAAAATATTTTATATATTGCCTTAAACAAATACACATTAAATGTAAACAGGGTAACCTACATAAGTGATCTAATTTAATATTTTGATATAACTACATTATATAGTAAAAATGAAGTTATATATGTTGGAAATTCAGCTAACTGATGAGAGATATTCTAGGAACATAGGATAAATATCATTATTCTGTCTGGGGTAAAGACTGTTTTTGATGTTTAAATGAGGCAATTATGCATACAAATACCTAAATTGTAGATAATTCATGGCCAACATATGTTTTACAGTTTTGTTACTCTTCCATTGCACAACATATTAGAACTAAATTAGTCATTAGTGATTAACCTAGTGTTCCCTCCTAATTTTAATGATGAAAGAATTAAGATTCTGTGAGTTAAATGACTTATCCAAGAGCATCATTTTTCTTTTTATTCAACTAACACTAGAAACAATTTCTGGATCCTAAATCAGTTCCCTTCCTACGTCCCAACTTTTTCCCACAGTGTTGTATTTAGAACATAAGGAAAACAGTTTTTTGGGGTTTTTTTTGTAGTTCTATTAGTGAACCATAAATTATTTTTCTTCCTTTGCCATAATATTCAAGTTCTATATAAGACAATATTTCAAAAGTCATCTGATAGCATTTAAACCCTTCCCACTTAATTCCCATCTTAAAATGTCAAGATTCTTTTCCCTTTGATTTGTTAGGAAACACACCAGCCTAAGAAAAATGTTCCTTCATAATTAGCATGTAAAATCCTGCTATTAAAAATATTCTTATAGACTTAAATATAAATTGATATGGTATAATACTTCATGGTCTTCAGATTGCCCCTCATTGTCATGCTTTCCTTTTTTCTGCAAGAGAAATACTCCACAAGCACTCTCAAAACCTATTTGTTCATGTGTGACTGTACAACAGTGGCTATTGTCAGTTTCCCCTCAAGACATCCCTCAAGTTCATGTACTTGCTCTAATTATCCTTGTCTTAGACATGTTCTCCTCAAGGCTCATCTCTCTGGTGGGGCTTTCATGCAGTCCCCTTGTGGATATCGATGACAGATTGATTGGCAAGCAGGTTGCACGCTTGGAGAAAGCAGAAGGGGGAGAGAATGGGGAAGAAAAGTAGGGGGTGAGGCAGGAGAGAGAGAGATTGCTATAGAGAATTATGATCACATACATTTCCTAAATAAAAGAAAGAACACTAGATTTCACATGCTAGGATTGAAAGATCATCTATGAAAGGGAGGTACATCTATGTGATTGTTTATTTTTCATATTAGTTATGATGCCCTGCACAACAGAAAGAAGGTGGTAAAGGAATTTCAGCTTAACAAATCTTTAGCTTCCCAGTCAAAAGAATGTCCAAGTTAAAAATTGAATCATCATCTAGTCTGAATACTAAAATTATAAAAGAAAATATAGGTCAGGGCTCACCCCCTACACATTCCAGTTAAAAACCATCTGTATGCTTCACCATGAATTTTTAAAGAAATAACTCATATACATTCATATTCCCTTCATTTTCATTTTGCTTAAGGTAATTATTTCTAGAATATGATTTGTAACTCAGAATGATCTTAACAAGATAGACACACCACAACCCCAAACACACGTATTTCCTAAAAGAAAATTTCCAACCAGATCATCCCAATTCATTATTATCTGATTATTTTCTATTCTGCCTTTAAATTATTTTTTTTTCTTTTCTCTTAAAAAAAAAAAGAAAGAAAAAGTCTAACCATAGTTGCTGTTTAAAATTGCTGTTTCTTATAAGGGATAATTTTTTAAAAAATTGTTATTTCTCTGGACTTTTGCTACTCACATTATTACACCCCTTTTTTGTTGAAAACAGAAATATTTAATATGTAAACAAGACTCATTTCTGGAAAGGTTAGACAATAAATCAGTTTTGTCATCTTTAGCGTGGTTTTGTTACTAACTACCTTAAAATCAACTTTTGTAATAGTTCTTCTTAAATAAACTTGTATATTTTGAAGTTGTTAATAAATAAAAGTACTAGATATTGTTCAGTCAAAAGAAATTCTCTTATTTTAGAACTTCATATAAATCAATATAGAGTGCATACACTAATATACTGGAATAAAACTAGTGGGACCCAATGATCAGTTACACTATAAAGTTTTCACAAAGACTTTTTAAAGTTAGCTCTGTCCAATAAAACTTTCTAAAAGATCAGAAATGTTTTATAGTTATGATGTCCAAAATGGTAATCACAACCCACGTCTACTATCATATATTGGACAGAGGAGTATTTAATTTTAATTTTAATAGCTACATGTTGTTAGTTGCACCTAAAGGAGAGGGCTGCTAGGTTTAAAAAAAAAAAAGAAATAATAATGAAAATATTATACCAGAAATAAAAACAATATATCTGCATCTATGAATTTGGAGTCAGTTTTGAACTGTAGACAATTTTTGGCCTCCATCTCCCTCAAACTAAACTTCACCAATGTTCTTAAATATAACAGTGATTCAAATAGCCTATATAGGAAATTAAAAGATCACTGCCTTAGCAGTAAGGTAGAAGGCAAAATGTATTAAAGATCTCAGAGTCTTCAGTGCTTTTTTTAATTTCATATAACATTTGATATACATCCAAAAAAAATTTTTTTTAAATATTTATTTATTTATGCATACAAGAGCTGGGGTACAGGCCAGAATCATGGGAGGTGAGAGGATCCACCAGACAGAGCAGGAACAGAACAGGCTAGATCGACTGAAGCACACTGCTGAGGGGAGCAGCGGGCACGGCAGGAGGGGTCTGCTGCACCATGTGGGTCACACCCCTGGCTGGAGGCAGGAATCGAACTCGAGCTGCAGTGGCTGCAGGTTGCTTCTTAGTGCACTGCTTAACCCACTGCGCCACCAGGGAGGCCCATCCAAAAAATTTTTTTAAGTTAAGAGAGCAAGACTCAACACGTGAAAACAATTGGTCTAGCAAGACCATACTTGCATTGCACTACTTAAATATAAAAAAGTGAAAAATGTACTCGCATACTTTAGTCAAAGTTAACTTCTCATCTGGGGATTCTTTATGGTTGATAATTAGAAGTTTAGAATAAGAAGAAACCTTAAACCCATCTCTATGACAGTGGTAATTGAACTGATTGATTACAACATCTTCCTTCAAATAAGTATTGATTTAATCAGGTCTGCATTTCTATTGGCCCTACCAGTAACCTTGACCAAAGCCTGGACACTTGAAACTGATACCTCTCTGGATATAAATATGTCAAATGGCTGGCCACTGAGTTATAATTATTCTTTTTCTTCTAATCTTGATTCTTACTTGTTTAACTTCCTTGGTTAATAATTTTGTGCATTCTGAAAAGTAAAGTGATGTGCGTTTAATAAAAAGAAATAGTATTAATTATGAGGAAAACATGCATTTGTATCTGTTGTTTCTGATTTGCTAATTGTGAATCCCTATGCAGTCTACAGAGCTGTCAGTGGGCAGGTTGTTGTAAGCACGTGTTCAATTATTTAAATAGTTGACATTTTATGTCTGATAGCCATTGTAGATCATGACATTAATTTATCCAAATTATTGTGGACAACTGTCCAGAAAAAAAGATAACATGAAGGACACAGATGCTGGATAGCTAAAATAAGAGGGACAGGGGAGAGAGAGAGAGAGGGAGGGAGAAGAGGAGGAAGAGCAGAAAGAGAGAGAGAGAGAGAAGGAGGTGTGAGCAAAGACACTTTCAGAGATAACTGGCTTAATACACACAGGATGAAATCAACAGGCATTACATCATTACTGACAATACGTATTTTATTTTGAGTTTGCAGTGCATGTGCTAATTTCTACTATAGCTTTTCATTAATTTCTAAGCTTGAACATATCCCTGAATCCTTGATTTCTGAAATGTAATTTTCTATATTACTTGTTGCCACAAAGCTCACTGATTTTGTTGCTGATGTTGTTCTTTACTCTCTGTTCCATTCTTCCCCTTTTTGGTTATCCACTCCTCTTCCCAGTTCTAAGTTTCCTTTTCTTCCACTCAGTCTTTCCCTTTCTTGCTTTCACTCCCTCATGTGAGTGTGTATTTACAACCACTTTTTTCAGTTGTGTTTTTTCTTGTTGTGCTCGAGTCTTTATTTTATTTTCCTATTTCTTTCACATCAGGAGCCGGTAGGAGGTGGTTGGACAGACACATATCTTACTCCAGATGCTTCTTTCTCTTTGTGAGTTGTGTGGTGTTTTCTTTGGAACCTCTGTGAATGGTGTCCTTCGCATTTGTTGTCACAGATCTGTTGCCAAACGGTTACCTTAGTTGGTCCTGCAGTGGCGCACTGCATGCTGGGATCTGTCTGTGTGAGTAAACTGAAATTTCTCCAGCACCAGACAGCATTAGAGGTGGCTTGAGAATTGCAGTACTTCCCTTTGTACAGTATTCTGTGTGCTAGAGTCACCAGTGACTAGTTCTGTCTGGCAAGTAATTCAGAAATATTGCTCATGTAGAAAGAAAAGGTAGGAAGTTTACCACATTCTGCCATTCAAGGGAACAGTTGAAGAACAAAGGAACTAGATAAATACCTACATACTGCCTTTGATGTGAAACACTAGCACAAACAGCTCTGTATTCAGCCAAACATTTTACTTCCCTTTGTAACAATGCATATAGTAATAGATTGTTTTTCGCTTAACACATGTCTTATATAAGCTTATATTCAATCTTTAATATTCACAACCTACAAACATGCCTTAATCTTAAAGATGTTTACATATTCACCAACCCCATGGCTATTATTATTTTTTAAAGTTTTTTAAAAAATAACTATATTCCAATACCTTCTTGGTTGACTTTTATTCCGGCAACATAGAATTTCAGCACAGTTTAAATCATATTGGTGACTCAGATCTGGACAGATCTTATAATTCCTATGAAATGAGAGCACAGCTAATAAAAATATTAAGTGAATATTTTTATTCAAATTACAGTTTTATATTATTCAATAAAAATTACCCATACAGATCGGTCTCAACTATATGTCTTTTGGACTGTTTGGGGGCTTCTATGGGAGTGGAAGTCTTTAGCTCTTTCTCCAGCCTGGGGGGCGGGGGGGCGGGGAATGAAGGCATGAAGTCTAAGACTGCTACAGAAGCGCTGGCAGTACTTCTCTATCAGTGTGAGCCTGGCTGCCTGCTTCCTGGGCTGGCGCATCCAGGATGAGACTCGGAGCCTGTTTCCACAACTGCATTTGGAGATGTCTTATTGATTAGGGGGAAAGGGGTGGGGACCGAGTGTGAGGTGAGGGGAGGACCAACTGACTACTGGCTCACTGAAGCACAGGACATTTTCTTCCGGAAAGATGGCAAACCACTGAGACATAGCCACAGAGGAAGTAGAAAAGGTGGAAAAATCAGGCGACCCTGCAAGAAATGAAGGCATTTGTGATGAGAGCCCCGGGGCTTTCCTTTTCACTTCTTTTCTTTCTTTCCTTTTCTTCCTTTCTTTTTTTTTTTTTTCCTTCCATCATCTGACCTGCAAAGGCTAGAGTGACAGCGTCATGCAAATGCTGCAGTCCCTCAGGTCTGGGAGAGGGTGGATGCTAGACTGTGAGTTAATGTTAATGATGAGCGCAGTGAAAATACCAGCCGCTGCCACCCCCTGCACACAGAAGCGCTCTGAGTCAGCATCAGATGCTTTGCCTCGCCTCTCGCCGGTGTCTGTATGCCTGTGTGCGCGCGCGTACTCGCTCGGGCATCTGTGTCTAGCCGAGGGGAGGGGGTGGCGTGTGAGTGCGTGGAGGGTAAAAGCCAGTCAGTCAGTGAGAAGCAAAGGTACGTTGGAGAGCAACTAAAATCTGACTGATTTCCATCTTTGGAGCATCAGATGTATTCCCTAAGGAGGATGGGTCTCCGTGATGGGGGTGGTATAATTATGTTAATGTCATATTTATGGAGGGGTGAGATTTTTCATTCTAATAATTGGTTGAATGCTATGGTCAAAAATTGTAAAGCCATATTCAGTTTTAAGGAAAAGCATGGACTTATATCTAAGATCTGTTTTTATTTTTTGGTGTTCTTTTTTTTTTTTTTGTTAGTGCTGCTTTTTTTGTTTTTTTTTTTTTTAACTATTTACTATTTTAAGCCATAACTGATTCAGTATGGAAAATCAAATGATAAACAGAAAGAGATCTTATATAATGGTGCATTACATCATAGATCAGAATATTTAAAGTCTTACAAGGCAAAGTAAAGATATGCACAGGGGGTAGGGGGTGGTGGTTGGAAAGGGGTGTGGTACTAGGGTGGAGGAGGGGGGCCAGTTAGCCAATATTTTGTTCAGCATAGCTTTCCTTGCAGCTTACTTGGAAATGGATGATTCACCTGTTCTACAGGAAAACATTCTAATTCTTTCCATTTTTTTTCCCTCCTCTTTTCCCTTTTAAGATCAACCACTTCAGAAGAACCAGATTCCACTTCTGTGACCAGGACTTTTATGTTATGGCTGGTCCGATTGTTTTGCCCTGCGTTCTATGCTACTAAGCGTTGGATGATTTCTAAAGTACAAATTCTTTTCTCGAACCACAAACAAGGCTAAAAGATCGGAGGAAATTCAGTGAATATACAGTATTGGCATTTTGTGTTTTCAAAAGTATTGAGCTTTATAATGCAGTTATTTAAGAAAGAGAGTTTTTATTTCTTTTGATGTTGCCAGCATTTTAAGTAACATGTTTATTAAGTGGCATTGCTCAAATCGCTACAGAGAATGCATGTGAAATATTTGCTGTCTGAATAGTTGGGAGATTCAAAGAGATAAAGCACGCTTCAGAGGTATTAAATTATGACATGAAAAAAGTTTTTGTTTTAGACTTAACTGCAACAGTATATATTTAAAGCAGATTTAAGGTGTTATATATGTCCTGGGCCCACCTTAACAGTTTTGCTGTATAGAAGTGTAATGGGAAGCAAAATTTCAATTAGGGTCCCATCAACTGGTATATGATTCTTCTTTAATGTAATAGAGGCTATGGTGTCGCTGCACAAATCTGCTAAAAACAGATTTTAACCCATTTTTAGTCTCTTTGAATCGAATGGAATGCCTCTTAACTGTTCATTGTCTGCAATGCTTCTCATAGTCATTATTATAAGGTCTGAATTAGTCTATAAATGGTCATCGTGAATATTCAGCTCAGTCTAACTTTTATATCTCATATATATTTCTAAGTATGTATTTTAATTAGTATTTAGAGGAAAAAGTTTAACTGAACCCACCTATAATTTCTAAGCTAGCCTTATTACTGGAAGAAGAATTCTACTGCATCAAACCAGACTTTTCCTAGTCCCTGAGACCCTAACTTGTGAGGTATTTCAGTAACATCACAAGTCAGGCTCTTGGGACCTAGGCGGAGGGAAACCAGCAGCTTTGGATCTTATTGATTGTCTGCAGTTACCACCAGAACAAAAGAACATACATAGATTCTGCCTAGGAGAAAAGAACAATGCTCTTCTTTATAATCAGCAATGTTTCACCATGACCCAACCCAAAATACTATTTTCAGAAACTGTGCTTTAAAATGGTTACAGAGCTGCACTGAAATAGCATGTATTATATTCTAATGACCATATAAAACAATATAAGTTATCTGTGTAAGAAGCAAAATTCAAATACAAATGTTTTTAACATGCTTCTTTTGGTGTATATTAATTAAGGTAACTAGTCTGAGAGAATACCTCCTTAGTTAATAAGTGAGTGGTTCCTATTTATAACTTTTCATATGCATAGAAATATAGACATTAGCAGCGTAAATAAATTCTATATGTCTCCACATAACTGTGACTCAGAATATGTAATATATAGCTGTAATCTTGTTTGAGGCCTAGAAATAAAATGATTTACAATCCTCTTTACTGATCCTATTTAATTTTGTTATTGATTTTAGAATGCTGTTTTATACTTCGTGTTTATTGCCAGAGTTTTCCATAGACTTTTAACCAGACAAAATACTTTATATGTCTTATTATAAGACAGTTTCTTGTTATAAGAGCTCAAGGGTGAACTATCAATAATTAGCAAAAATATGGTACTTTACAGTTGTCACATTTTACTTTGTACATTCCATGCACCTATGTGAGATGAATCAGTAAACATCACCTATGGACAGTGCTCTAGTTCATCTGCCAAGAGATTCTGAACTGAATAGTGTTAGTTTGTAAGAATTTTAATTTTATAAGAGATACCTAATTCAACTTTTAACTATTGTGACATATTTGAACATTACTAGCCATTGCCACATCAAGCATGTTTTTTTAATAGTTAGGATATTATGCCTACTTCAAGATTTTACAGTAATATTGCAAATATTAAGATTCAAAATGGAGATGACAGACTTTCCATAGTAGAAGAAACAAAATGATTTCATTCTAAACTCTATTACTTTACATGGGTGCTCTAAATAATATGTATCTTCTGCATTGCTAAAATAAATGTATGGAAGTATTTTAGGTACAGTATGGAGTCTTTGTTCTCCTTTTAATTGGATTTGTAATAATTACTTTTGATTTGAAATATCTCAGAATGCCAATAATCCATGAGTTATATTTCCTAAAAATATGGCATTACAATATTATAAACATTTTCCTTATACAAAGCACACAGAATCTATTTAAACATGAATCTACATGGTAACTATTTAAATCTTTATATCATGTATTTCATTTATCTAGAATCTATGAAATTTTAAGTGTGTATGTATATGTGTATAAACATCTTTTAAAACTCCAACTGAAAGGAGGTAATGTAAATAGTAGACTTTTGGCAGTATTTATCTTTTGTTTTTATAAAACTCACTCTAATTGTAATTAAGCAATTTAAAAAACATAAGCTTCTTGATACACATAACTGTGTATATAGAAGTACACAAAAACTTGATTGTATTGAATAGCAATGTTTATACAATGGATCAGAAACTCATATAAAACAATATCCCATATAGGCACATGTTTTCAGACACCTGTTTTAGCATTATCATAAATAGTATGTATAAAATGTTCCATCATTTTATCACCAAAATAATGTGGAAGATAAATGTTTACAAACTGTTCTGATATTAGATACAAGCTATTGTTTCAAATGCAAGATTTTCCTTCTAGGTTGTTATAATTATGAAACATACTAGATATTAATTTCTGTTTCATAGAAGAAAGGTTCTAGAGCTGAATAGAGAATGCAGTGATGTTTATTTTCCCCATACACATATATAAAAATTTTTAACCAGTCATCCACACTGTTTGAATCCTCTCTATGTAACCTTCCACATTATGTGAACTGATTTTTCTGAACACATCACTGATACAGGTCTTCATTTACTTACTCCATAAAGGTGAGTAGAGATATGTCTGGGTGACTTTGTTTATATAAGCTACTTTATGCTGTAGATGGAGAGATGGTTGCTACTTTTCTGCATTTATATCTTACTTGTCACAGGCTAATATTGTTTGGGGGCTATCTAATATAATTTGAAAAATTAGATCCTATTAAGCTTAAAATAAAAAGCAGAGATCTACAACAAAGAGCAAGAAAATGATGTGTGTTGCATACCAAAAAAGCAGTGATATTAACAATTCGATGACTTCCTGGTTGGGAGACCAGCCTGAGCCAAACGCATACATTAAAGGCTGTCTGCTGGGATGTGAGCTTGCTCAATGCGGTGGAAATGAGGAATCACCTCCTCTCTGTTACCAGCTTATTTTTACATTTTAATTTGGAAATAGCAGATCACTGTTTTACATAAATATACTAACCCTGCTTTGATTCTTTTCCTTTCACACATTATTTGCTAATTTACTGTGAACTTCCAGTTCTTTTTTTGTATTATCATCAGTCACCTTAAACATCTTTCAAAGACCAATGAAGTACTAGTTTCCTTTTGTCTCTTTTGTATTGCTCTGTTAATATTGTGATTATACATGCTTTTAATTTTAATCTCTGTAAGGAAAACATCAATTTTCCAAAATGACATTTTTTAAAACCTTTTAGAACCCATCAAGGAGCCACTTCTGGAATTTTGCCAAGTATAAATATGATTATATTTCATTTCAGGGTTCATGGGATCAATATCTTTCATAGTATAAAAGTCCTTAACACTTCAGTATTCCAGTGACAGTGGAGAAGAGGAGGAGAGCCACTCAAGTAATTTAAGCATTAGGCTATGTTAAAAATATCCAGAAGAGAAATACATTTCTCTAGGGGATTATAGTAAAGTTAATTACTAATGAAATTAGAAAGGTATATTCTGCCTTAAATTCTTCTTCAAATGGACATGCTGGTACACATGCCTACACTTGGTCTCATTCATCTGATAAATATGTAAATGGTTTTACAAGCTGTCATGTTCAGATGAGTTTTGAGAAAAGCAGTACATAAAGGGTTAGCTAATGCCCAAATTGTCTTGCCATTTACAGTACAGCCTACATTTTGGGAGACATCAAATACAGGCATCATTTTGATTACTTGGATTCTTTTGTCTAGTTTCTTACTAGACATTTGACTTAGCACTCAAATCCCACTGATCCCCTAGTGACTGTATTGGGAAAAGGAAAACAGAGTTCACATAGAGAAGTTTTCAAAAATTCTTGGCATTTGTAAGCATTTGAAAAACACACCTTTTGGTGTATTCTGCAAATACTTATTTATATGCAGAAATATAGGTGCTGCTATTGTCTATGTGCCATTTTCATATTTAGTTTTCTGGTCTATCAGTGAACAAATACACACTGAGGCATTAATGTCTTTCTAGGTAGATTTTCATTTAAAGAAAAGTCTTAGTTAAAACAGTATAAAAGTGAAACATCCTAAATCATCCATACTATTTTTTCTATGAACGAGCCCAAATTTCATTGACTGTCGCTTTTTCCCATATTTTTCCATCTAACTTAAATGGTTCATTAGCAGATGAAGTACATTGCTAGTCAATATTATTAATTGCATGAAATGTTTTACTTGTGGAAGTTAACAAGAAGCTAAATGATATTAAGTGAATTTAAATTTGGTTTTATTTTTAGTTTATATAACCAGTCAGCTAATGGCAAAATATTTTATGGAGAATTTCAAAGTGAATGATTCTGATATGGTGAATTTCTTTTTATTATTTCATTATGATTGTTAAGAGTAATGTGATTTTGAGTTTGTTACTTTAAAATTAATTTCTAAACAAACAAAAGCCACAAAATGTGAAAATGATCACGGTGCATCAATTATTTCTGCTAAATTAATGATTCCTAGGTTTCATTTTAAATTTCAAGGTTTTTCAGGTATTGGAGATCTTTATTGTAGATGGATTTAACCATTCATCCTTTCTGAGAAGTGTCTCTGTCTCTCTGTCTCTCTCTGTCTCTGTCTCTCTGTCTCTGTCTCTGTCTCTCTCTCTCTCTCTCTCTCTCTCTCTCTTTCTCTCTCTGTAGGTAGGTGTCTGACCATTTATGAACACTAAGTGACTATGCTGTGAAATCATCTTTCCTTGCCTTTGAATTAGCTCCCCCTAGGCTCTGAGTGAACATCAATATTTTATACAACCAAATTGGTAGGTTTTTCTTGAAATGCTTCTTTGTATTTTTCCAGATATATAAGTGAATTGTGAGAAATTATATATTTACATTCTCATTTCTGTGTTTCCAATTTCCAAACATCTTTCATAAAAAATTTGAGTGGTTTTGAAACACTAGCCAACATAAAACATTTCATCTTGTAGAATTAAAAATGTAATGTCTTTCTCATAGTAGACTTCCTATTCTTTGTAAGGAGGGAGGAACCAGACTTTGGCTAAGTTATTACTGCCTTCTGCATCATTCTAAATCCCAGTCTGTGCATTTGTAAACCTTGGGGAGGTTTCTACATTAGACAAAATTTTTTGTTGGGGGATTACCCCACAGTGGGTTCCCTTCACTTATGTCTGTCTTCCTGCCCCCCCCTCCACCCAACATGGAGCCTTTTCAACTTCTTCAAAGAAATGGGGGTGGGGGGAAAAGTAGACTCTTTATTAATGGCAGAAAACAAACTGGCTGCTGGACTTCCGAAGCAGCCTTCTAATAACAAAGCAGAGAAGGCACTGTGACAAAGAATTCTTGAATGTACTAAATATATAGGGAAGCCTATTTAAATTCACCAGAGGGGCTTAGAGGACAAGCAGCAGAAAGTTTAGAATTCAATTCAAGCCATGCCAGAAAATGAAAATGTACTTTAAAAAGGATTTCTGAAACAATTGTTCAAAGACATGTCAACTTTTAAGGCTCTTTCTAGAATAATGAAATTCATATTCAAATTTTTGTGGTGACTTTTTCAATTAAAGAGGAAAAATGATTAACAAGGTCTCAAAGGAATTGTACCTTAACATTTTTTTTTTTTAATGTGCCTTTTTTTTTTTATAGGGTGTGTTCTAGTGAGGGCCACCTAGGATGCTGACTAAAATCACCCAAATATATACACAGGACAAAGCAATTCTGTATTTTTTTTTAATCAGTTAGGTATATCATGGCAGGAGTGTTCTAAGTTTGGAAGGAAGGATAACTTGTCTTTTCTAATTCATTTCCTTGCATTCAATTTTGTGTTTTATAAACAGAAATCAAACAAATGAACGAACCAAATTAAAAAATTAGTATATAAGACCAAATCATTGGTTATCAGAAGGAAAAGGAAAGGAAATGGCTAATTCAGGTAAGTGGCTCAATTGTAGGGTGAAGAATATAGCTGGACATCTGGTGGTAAATTTAATATAGTGTACATGGATGTTGACTTTAACGCTGTACACCTAAAACATTTATAGTGTTCTAGTGCAATGTTAACTCAATAAAAATTATTAAATGAAGGCAGTGATGTAATTACAAAAGAGCACACTGCTGATAAATAATAGGTCTTAAGTGATGTTAAATTTGAGAGACAAATATAAATGATCCCTATTTTTTCTCATATTGAATTTAGAAAACCCTCCTCATTCTTTATGGAGATGTATCTATGAGGAGTGCCCACATCTTTAAGAATATATATTTTATTAACCCTAATGTTTATGTAAAGACTGCTCACAAAGTTCATTTAAGGTCAGTATGACCTTGATTCAGGGATGAAATATCTAGCAGGCTTTTTCCTATTGTCTTCTAATTTTAGAATTAACATAAGTATTAGAGAAAAGAGTGTCATTCTTTGTCTCAGGGATTACAAGTTGTAAAGAGAATGGAAATTTGGACCTACCAGTGGCATATCCTTGTTTCCACTGTGGAAAGATTCTGCTTGAGAATAAAACCCACAGGAATTCACCAATTCATAAATGTAACTTGTCAACTCATAATAAGCTGTTGATTCATTATTTCATCTTTTCTCTTACAAGCTCTTATTCAACACTAAAAACCTGAACTAAAACTGTGTCAACATGTGGGGCCACTTGATCATTCAACAAAATTTGATATATTTTAAAACCAAACATCAGAAATATGTACATCGGTACTAAATATATAGGAATATTTGGTACTTAGAGATAAAGTGTGGTGTTATTCTCAGCAGATGGATATAGCTGTGTGAATTTTTAACAAAAAAAAATTTCATTTATTGATATTTTAATATCAAGGACTTCAATAGATTTAAATGATTAATCAACGAAATAACCAAGTGAATTCCTTAGCCTATGCCTAACAACTCAAAAGTACTCAGTGAATATTATCTTGCTTCCTGTTTGGTTCCTTAGTCTTTGACTTTGCTAAATGGAATTTTTCATCATCAAAATTCACTGATGCACACTGCCCTAAATAGTGAGTGGCAGACACCATTTGGAAATCATTTCAGCTCCTAGAGCTCAACAATCATTTACTCTGAGTGTATTTATTAAATGTTCATAAGTGCCTACTATAGGAAAGAAAAAGAAAAATTCTACTTTCAAATAGCTACAGTCTATAAAAGCTGTCTTTCACTTTCAGACCCATTTTGTCATTTGTGTGTCTTAGCATTTCATAAATCTTGTAATTTGACTTTATTATTTTTCCTAGTTTATAAATGCACATTCTATGAGATGTGCCCTATTTTCTAGTCATAGATATGATGACTTCCCTATATACTTTGAGGTGCTTTAAACAAAATATGTTTTTTAGGATTTTGCATTTCTTAGACTTTGTTCACAGTATGCTCTATAGTATGCAAAAGTCTGGTGATTATAAATCATAACTATACCTTGAAAATAGAACAATAAGAATAGTGATTTCAGAATAATTAGACCAAATGCTGTAGTCATAGGATTTCATTTTCTCTAAAATAAACCATCATTTAATTTCTTCAAAAAAAGCTAATTTGAATATCTTAATATTGAACATACAGTTTCCTGAAGTAGTAATTAATTTGGTAAAGGACCAAACATTCTAATTGACTATTCTATGGCAGTTGCAATATGCAAAATAAATGTGGATTATTTGACTTTTGTATTATAAATGCCACCATTGAACCACATGCTTGAGTAGAGGTAGAAGGTCTGAATTCTAACATCATGTCTACCCCTAGTTATTTTATGACACTGAACCTCTCTCCTCTTATAAGTTTTCTCATTTAGAATTGATATTTAAAATGAATATGTGGATAAAGATGTGTGAAAAATTATTGTGTCATTGGATAGCTGGATATTTTTCTTTCATTAAGGGGCTTGTTGAGTCGATAAAATAGGGTGAACAAACCCTAGTTTAAGGCACTGCATTAATCAGATTCTTTCAGGAGCAAAAGGTCAAAACCAACTCAAACTAGTTTAAGAAAAACTTCTGTATTATAACATTTTTTAAAACCTCCTCCTCCTCCTCCTCTTCCTCTTCCTCATCCTCTCTACCTCTGCCTTTTTATCTCTGATCATTTTCCCCTCTTTTCCTCCCTGTGAGATTATATTGACTTTATTATCAGGTTTAGTCTACGTGATAACTATTGGCAACTCCAGACATACCTCATGACCCTCTCCTAGGAAGGAAATAATGAAAGGTTCTCTCAACCCTACATCAAATTTCAGTTCTCAGAAGGACTCTAACTGGCTCTCTTTGGAGCTACTTCTCTGTCCAAATGAGAGTTACTCATATTGGACAGCTTGTGTAGATCGGCAGGAAAACAAGGTTAACATAGCAAGGCTCACGTCAATGGCAGAAGGTTAAAGAAATTCAAAGCACCCAAAAATAGAACAGAGGTTAAAACAATCTCCACAAATATATAAATTGCTTAGCACAATGATATTTTATTGCTACCTGTGAAATGTATTTGTTATCTTGGTAATTTTAGTGGTGCCTTTCAAAATATACTCAATATGACATTTTTCAGCCCAGATGTACTCTGTATACTCCTTGAGTATCATGGAGAGCAATTATATTTTATTAAAATTTTCTATGGCCAACATCAGGAAAATTAGCATTTGGACTAATTTAGGAATTTGACATTTTAAACTTTGTTTTGGATTATTGCAAATAGTTTGATAAAGAAGGGATAATGATTTTATTTTGTAATCCAGTGTCTATATTCAGCTATAATATGTTCAAGGCCATTCTGAATCATCAAATTTTATATTCTTTCCATTTTTACTTCCAGTATTAGACTTATGTTGGTGCTCTCTTATTTTTTTGTGTGTGTGAATATAATTGACATGAAACATTGTATTAGTTTCAGGTATACAATATGATGTCTCAATATTTATAAGAATGGCAAAATAATCACCACAATAAGTCTAGTTAATATCTACCACCACATATTGATATGAATTTTTTTCTTTTGATAGGAATTGTTAAAATTTACTTTCTTAGCACTTTTAAATATGCAATGTTGTATTATTGACTATAATTACTATGTTATATATTACATTACTTATTTGTTTTATAGTGTTGCTGATTCTTAAAAATCTTTTGGTTTTTAAATTTCCTTCCTTCTAATATATATGCTTACATATATGTATACACATATATGCACATGAAAATATATATCGTGTAATTATATTTGATTTCTATATACACATGTGATATGTGTAAGTGTAGCCTATATATGCATGTACATGCATATGCATGTGTGTACTATTTTCTAGTTGTAGATGTGATGACCTACCTATATGCTATGAGTTACATGTGTATGAAGATAGATAGATAGATAGATAGATAGATAGATAGATAGATAGATAGATAGATAGATAGATATGGGGGATGCTAAATCTTTATCTTTTTGACCTTCACTGATTATCTTAGTGTAACCTGGGTGATTTTAAACATTTTGCAATCAAGAACTACTATGTAAGAATCTTCCTCAATGAAAAAAAGATTAATTTGCTTTGAATAATGGTTCTAATGCAAAACCTTTTAGGGTTTTTTTATGCAGATAAACAGTGCTGTAAATATAATTTAGAGAATTTGAAAATTGATTTTAACATTCCCTATTCTTCTTCCAAATTAATCAAATTACAAAATTATGCTGTGGATTCCAGTATATTAAAATCAGTTGTCATATTTGGAACATCTGTTTATGTTTTTATTATGCATGTGCGTTTCTAAATGTCTGAAATATAGATTGTCATAAATAATGTTTGTTATGTATTCTGTGGAAGTATGATACTTTCTTTCTCCCACAATGCTTGTTTATTTCCCACAAAGTAAATCTTCCAGATTGTGTTTTATCATTTCCTTATCAAGATGGAAGAAAAAAGATGAGGGTTTTAGTTAAGCCTTGCTGATTGGTTTAAAAGATCTATGACTGTCATCGGCAGCCTTTCCAGACACTAAACCATGGCTCCAGACAGTCAGCTGGTACTATCACTTTGTCTCAACTATAAATCACAAACTCGTAATGGCCAAGGCTGACATCTTGACATTTTCAAGAAGAGTAAAAGACCTGATCTGAATGGAAATCAATTTCATCTCACAAATCTTGGGTTACTACTCTAAGCTATTCTTATGTCTTCTTGAGACTTATTTGGGATTTTCATGATCATCAGATTATTTGAGTGTTGTACTATCACTTCTTTTATCTGTAAAACCATATTCTTCCTTCCTTATTCTAAATGTGGAAATGTTTTTTTTTTTAATTTTATATGTGAAAAAGTCACCAATAAGTCTAACCATAGTTTAAGTATCATTCATTCACAGTTTTAAAATATTGTAGTAGCAGCAACTATTATTTATTTTGCTGAAATTTTTATAAAATGTTCTCTGATTTAAAAGTATAAGTATCCAGGTTAAACTTTATTATTAAATAATATATGATGTCAATTAAAGTAGGTTTTAAAATTCAATCAAGCCAGGTATCTAACCTAGACTCTTCTGAAAAGTACTTGTATTTTTATATTCTTGCACATAAAAAGCAGGATTAAATATTCTACTGTCGATAAAGAACAGTGTATTTATAGGTGGGTCAGCATTAAACTACTTCAATAATTTTGGTCATTCAGTCCAAGTGGCATAAAAATAGTTCTATATTTGACTAGTGTGAAAATAGTGCTTTTTTAGATATTTTTGGAATGTGGTATTGAATCTTTTAAAAAAGTTAACCTATTCCATTGTCTTTTATATTTAAGAGAATTTCCTTCAAATGATAGAGGGAAAGAAACTTCTACTTTCTTAGTATTTTTTGCTTGCTTCTTCTGCAAAGTGTTCTAAACCTAGAACTTCTAAACACAATTATTAAAGAAGAATTTGGGTATCATCTTTCTCAGCCGTAACAAATATGGAAAGATTACCACGGTGCCTGGTAATTATTTCATTATTATGAACAGTCTTAGATTACTAAATTGGTTATTTTGTAATATCCTATAAGCAAGTGTAATTATAAACAATTATAAACAGGAAACTCTTAGCCCTTAAATCTTTGTATCCATCTTTCTATTCATCTATCTATTCACAATCTACAAAATTCAAGACCCAATACTAGGTATATAGGAAATACAAAATGAGGTTAGTATCCATTCTTTGCAATATATTATATTCTTATTAGAAAAACTGAGAAATGATTATCAAGTCAGAATGTAATATATCTGGAAAGAATATGTAAGCATCACATTTGGCTTTTCAAGAGGAAATATTTACTTTAGTTGTTGAGACTCAAAGAAAATTCTACAGAAGAGTCTGCATTTAAATGGTCCTGGTCAATAGGAAGAATTTCTAGATGTGATGGAAGGACTGAGTGCTAAGAAAAATATGCCACAAATATTTACAAGAATAAAAATGTGGAAAAAAAATGTGACAGGAAAGATGGGCTTTGTTTGACATTCAATTTTGTTGTCAAAATTAACATTCAATTTTTGATTAGTAGCATTTTTATAAAAATGCCTATTGAAGTGTAAACAAATCAGTATGTGGAGGCCCTGTTGTGTATACAGAGGGTTCTCCAGGTAAGTTGGCACCTTTACAGTGCTATAGACATTGAGAACTTTTAAAGGTTTGGGGAAAGTGCATGACTATAAGATGCAAGATTAATCTGTTGGTAGTCAATGCAACTTAAGACTTCAACCCAAAGGACATGTCAGAACTCCTCAGCTAGTATATTATAGAAATATACCACTTTCTTACTCTGTAAATTCTGAGTCAGTAAGAGGGAGAGCCCATTAAGATGCATTATGTACAAGCTCCTAGACAAACAACATTGCCATTGAGAAATAATCAGATAGTGAATGTTTTAAGCAAGAAAATAATCAGACACAAAAAGAGACAAAAGAGGAAACTTTAACCAAAGGTTCTAGACCTGAAGTTGACATACCCCTGACTTTTCAACATTTCATGTTTCCATGAAATTACATGAAATATTTTAAGTGAATATCTATTTTTCTGGGAAAAATGATCCAACCAATGTTATTAACATTCTCATTGATGATTAAAGCCACCCCCAAATTAAAAACCATCAGGGAGATATAGTGTGAAAAAGAGATGTGAGAGACTCTCAATACTATAGAAAATGAATGACACTAGTATTTTCTACCTTTGACATCAAAAGTATGGGAATCATGATATTCTTCTGTGAACCAGCATCAAATACTCCTTGGATCTTAGTTAAGACAATTTTGATATCAAGTATGTAGAAATCATGGTATGAATGTGACATCCAGAAGTAGATGTTAAAGAAGTGATAGAAAATTTGAAGGTGATTACATAGCTTTCTAAATTATTTTTGATTAGTTGAACACTTAGAAGTCATCAGTCTGGCTGATTCTATCTTACTGCTGTTTTTGAATGACTTCCATTTGCAGGTAATATCAAGATTAACCTTTAGCATTCCAACAATGCTGTCCATTTTTGAATGAAGAAACAATAGTAAAGACACAATACTTTATTTTTATGAAAATTTCTGGAATGACTATACACACCTCCTACTGTAGCTTTAGAACTTAGGCATAAAGTATATCAGAGAAAAAAGAAAAATAGATATTGCAGAAAAACCAGCAGTCTCTGTCAGAGAGGACATAAATAGCCTTGAAGTATACATCAGCTAATGGAACAAAACTATAATAAAGATAAATTGTATCACAAATTCCAACCTAAATAATATGCTTTGATTGGAGAGAGTGGAAATGCATATCATTATTTTATGAAAACATTTCTTTTTCAAACTCCACTCCTACTCAAGTGATTCCTGGTTACAAAACTAAACCTATTAGTTCAATGTTATTAAACAAACTAGACTTAAGTCATGTAAAGCCAATTTAAAATATTTTCACTTTATTCTAAAGATAACCAGTATATGAAATTAATTAAAATCTTCTCATGAAGTGGTAACAAGTGAACAAGTGTTCATTTTATAAAATTAGAAATTCCAGACAGATAGCAAAGCAGGAACTTTAATATCACCGGTCAGAAATTAAATCCTGTTCTCTTATATATACATTCATACTTTCTCTCCCTCCCTTTCTCTTTGTCTCTTTCTTTGCCACTTATTCATATATGTATGAAACACTCAATATTTTCATAATTATTTTACTTGCTTTTTAATTGCTAAATATAAACAACACTTTCCCACAAGCATCTTTTTAACATATGCTTATTTTCTTATTGTTTGGGTATAATATTTAAGCCATTCATATGTTAAATTGAGTTTCCTCCCTTTTTTTCTAATATAAATAGCATTCTGATGGCAAATATACATTTATATCATTATATATAATGATTCCCTTGGGATATTAATTGGGGCAGATGGTAGTGGCCTTGAATGAAGGTTATGGTGGTAGAAATAGAGAGACAGGGAGGGACCAGAGAAATACTTAGATGGTACAAGAACAGAGTCAACAAAAGATTTAATGTGCTTATTGGTTTATTTAAAAAAAAATTACAGCAAATACAATAAAAGCTAGGCTCTTGATTTTGTTTTAAATCCTAAAGGGCGTTGTCAGAAATCTTAGCCTAATGTTAGAGACTTGGATCACTGAATTTATGAAATTTAACACTAGGTAGAGGTGGGTTTAGGATTTCAGCTGGGGGGTAGTTGCCTGTCAAACAGAACCACATTAAAATTTCTACATCGTGGGCACTGAAGAACTTATAGTGAAAAAGAACCTATAGTGAAAAGTTTGAATGTGAACAAAGAACATTGCTTATTTACTCCATGTGTTGCAACTTCTGCCACAAAAAAGAATGGGTAACTGATTTCTGTTAGAAGAGGTTGTAGACAAAGATTAGAAGGGTTATTATCCTTTAGAATCCTGGGGCAGAGGGTTAGATTTTTAGTTGCCCATAAGAATAACAGCAGGGAGAACTAGAGTTTGAATAACAAGCTTCCCCTCCAACATTCAACCATCATCTTCCCCTAAGAAAGTTCTTCAACTGGGCATGGTAGAGATCTAGAAAAGTTTTCATGTCTTCAAGAAAAATCCAAAAGACAGGTTAAGGAGCTGTAGAATTTTAGATTTCAAACACCAGCTAGAACCAAGGTAGAGATTTAATCAGCAAGCTGGGCTCTTTGAGAGTGCATTTAATGCTGAGGGATAAATTTCATGAATTTCACAAACATGAAAAATCAACACCCAAAGAGATATAGTATCAGGTGCTGATGAGGACCAGGAAGCAGTGGAAGGTAAAATGGAGTGACATTAGAAATCAGAGATAGTGATATGCCTTTATTGTGTGTCAATTTTCAGTCTGTCTTAAAAATGATAGATCCAATAATAATAACTGTATTTCTAGATTTGCTTTTCTTTCCTATTGACTTAATTAAGAAATTATAACTAGCTTAAAAACTAACCCTTCAGGGGTCCTCCCTGATGGTGCAAGGACTTAAGACATAGTGCTATCAAGCTATCAATAGCTACTCTGACACTAGTTTGATACCCAACCAGGGAGCTAAACCATATGACACGGTAGACCTATCTAGCCAACTACTCCCCTAAGCAGTGTATTCAGTAGATCTGCCTATTCTGCTCCCCACTATGTTTTTGGTGAGTCTTCTCAGCCCCCACACCTCTGGCCTAGTCCCCAATTCTTGTATGCATAAATAAATAAAACATAAATTTAAAAAAAAAACTAACCCTTGATAGATGACTCTAGAACCGAATCATCAAGGTGAGGAGAGAGTAGGGAAGGTGTAAGAACAAAGAGGGAAGGGAGAATGATGGAATATGGTGGTAGAATATGGGTGAATTGGTGGTGGGGGCACTAGGGTGGAAATATCAGATGAGGGTATCCAAATATTACTTCAATTAAAAATAAATAAAAATTTTTAAAAAGAAATCCTAAAAACTGGAACTGTTTTTGATGTAGTTTATCCAAGGATAACATGTGATTTGATCTTTTTTTCAGTTTCTATTAAGACTGTATTTTTCTCCTTTTGTTTTTATGCTAATAATCAGGTTCTTGGTTTTAGCAGATAGGTCCATTTATTCACATTTTATATGGCAAAAAAATTTTTAATTTGTAAACTTAATTTTAATTTGTAAACTTAGTTTCAGGTACAATTTATTGTATTGTATTTAATGTTAATTGTACATATAAATGCATTTATGCTGAATGGCATATGTGCTTCACACAATTTTTAATTTTGAATATAAGGATTATAATTAGAAACAAAAGGGCATGTGAACTTGTGTGTGCATGCACACACACACACACACCACACACACACTCCTCCCTACCCTGTGCAATAGAATAGTCTAGAAAGATTCTGTCGTGTAACGTCATATCACATCTCTTCTAAATCATTGACTAAAAGAACATCATGTGAAAAACAGTTTCATTTCTTTGTTGTGCTTCCAATATCTTTCTTGGGAATTCAAGTGGAACAGAGAATACAGTGAAATCTGGTGCTTTGCATCATTATTAAGCTCATATCTGCAAGCTAATCATGTGTGATAAGGTTGAAATGTAAAAGCATTTGAATCAATAGCTCTTTCAGATGCTGTTCTGATAAAATTGCTTCATTTTCTTTTCTAACTAATTAATTCATGTAAGTGGAAAGATTAAGAGAAAAAAATATTTATGTTAGGAGTAATAGGATCCTGAGTGTATTGGTTTGTATTGTTGGCATCTTTGAAACCATTAAGACCCTTTTTATAATCCAACCTCAGAAACATCAGTCTTTGGGTGGGGGGTGGAAATGTACTTTCTGACTATCATTTACTTAAAAAGGAATTATTAGGCTCAGGAACAGAGGTTAGGTTACTTCTATCTGGAAATTAATCAGAAAATTCATCTTTCCCTTTGATGTAACTTTTTTGTATCCCTGCCCCCAATCACCTTTTATCTTCTTACAATCCCAAAGCTCCCTTTCATGCATCTTGGTAGTTTAAGGGAATTAGAAGTTGTGCATTCCTTATCTACATAATTATACTAAAAATATAATGTAATAGGGTAGATAAAATGTTTTTAAAAGATGTGACATCTTAAAGAAAATTCAAAATATCTTAAGTGATTCTAATATATTGGCAAATTTCAGGCTACATTCTTAGTCATATTCTGCTAAAAGAAACCTACTTTCCATTTCTGTTTTCTCATTTGCATTACTGCAGTTATTCATGCATATGAAAAGGATATTATTCGTCTATATATTCCTTCCTCTGCATATTCCAAACCCAATGTGTTTATGAGGTATACACAGGAAAACATTCTTTATGTAAAAATTTATACATATATATCTATGTGATTCAGATTTGATACTACAACTTGATAGCAAACCCAAGTGATGAAATTCTGTTCCTTATTACATCATTAATGACATATCAAAATTGTCAAATATGTTGAAATCCAATAATTATAACTGACAAGTTTTAGTATGATTTGTCTCTATTGGGAAGGATTCAAAAAGAGAGAGAAAGTAATGTGTTTGTGAATTCCTTCCCTAAGTGCAGGTGACTGTATAGCAAGTTCTTGTTTCTTCTTCTGCAAATATTTTCAGTAAGATACTGTTTTCACCATATTCATGAGTACTGAGTTCTGAAGATTTTTATGTGCATAAGCCATATTGTCTCCCAAATTCAGAAATCCTGTGCTCTTCCAGAAAGAACTGCAAGGGTGACCTGGCAAAAAAGAAAAAATGACCTGCCTGGCAAGGCTCATCTCCCTTTTATGTTTGAGTCTTTGTAAATTGATATTCCTGGAAATTATTTCACTTGAAAATTTAGAGAAAGTTCACAAGAAAGATAATTTCTTTCCTATCATCAGATTCCACTCCTACCCCTTAAGAAAGCAAATATTATTACTTAATTCCCAAAAGTTTTCTCTCAAAAAATCTCAATTTTGGAATAAGAGAAAAATAAGATGACAGTGAATTTCCTGGACACAGAACTCATTAATTATAGTGAGGAAGAAGTCCAGAATCCCCATTCTTTATGTCCTGCTTTATTTGTATTTAGGGATGGCATGGAGGAGGAGAAAGAGGAAGCTTATGTTTTTCTTTTTAATTCCCAGTTAGCCATTTACTTGTGGATTATTTTGAAGCCCAGAGGACATTGTAATTGCCTCTTTCTTTTCAGTAATTGTAGCAAATATTAAAGTGAATAGACAATGGTAGACATGTATAGAGCAACCTGGTTTTCTAGACAGACGCACTTGTCTGAGATCAAACAGGCTACAGCACATTTAGGGTTACAGTCTCCTTCCCTTCCTCCTCATTCTCAACCGCAGTGGAGCTTTTTCCAAAGTTGCCATGGTAACATTATATCTGGCTGCTAGCTCTGTCGTAAGTTATTGAACTGAGACTGGCTTTTGGTTTAGCAGATAATTAGGTTCTGTCTCACAGGTTCATTTTCCTGTGACTGGGACGTGAATATGACCTACAGCTGGCCTCAATTTCAGTGTCACAGACAAAACTTTAACCCTTCCTGAGCTCCCCAGACATTCTCCTAAGCCTTGCTTGTGGAGTAGAGGTCCAACGCAGCTCACCCACACCTTCCAGAGGATCACCGAGGCCCTATTTTATTTTCTAGCTTCATCATAACACGAAGAAAAATATTATCAAGGTTGTACACTCAGGGTGTTTTCAAAATTAAAAATACATTAACAGTATAATAAATATACTTACATAGTTTATACATACCATGTTATAGATAAAACCTTCCATAGTCACTATCCTTTTCTTATTCTTTAACAATGTGTATGTCATATAAAAGACTCTTGTGTTGTAATTTGGATTCCCTAGTATTTTGATTTTAAAAAATTCTATCCATGGGAGTACTAGTTTATTAGATATATACTCAGCTTCCTGAACTGTCTGCAGTTAATTCACACCCTTCCCTCTCCCTTTTACAAGCCCTAGATTTTAGCTGACATTGAAAAGTTCTTTTGGAATCACAAGCAGGTCCGTGTTAGAGGTGACACTAGCATGCCACCACTTACCCAAATGCCCAAATGTTCCCTCAGGCCTGAACAAACCACCAAAGAGCTGCCCTTTGTTTAGGACAAAGAAAGAAGCATAACTTTGGGGACAGATGTAGGATTCACCACACCCAGAGCAGCAGGAACAGCTGTAGGTTTAATATGAGAGGGTATGTCTTTCGATGTCAAACAATTAGAAAGGGCTTCTAGGAAATTTATTTGAAGATTTTTAGTGTAGCCCACTCAAAACCTAGCATGAAAGGATAAGAAAGGAAAAGGAATTGAGACCACCATACTTAAAAATAGAAATCAAAGAAATACTGTAGCTGAAATGACTGGGGATCACATAACTATGCCTACAGAGATAGGCAAAATATGTTAAAGGAAGGATTTAGAAAAATTCAACAGCTATACGTGGAACTAAGAGGTGTGTGTGTGATAGATGATATTCTTTTTTTTTTTTAGTTTTATAAGTTTTATTTCAAAGGAATATAATCAAGTTTAGGTCAGTAGATGTGACTATGGATGATATTCTGTTTTAATACACTCCTTCTATTCTCAAAATCTACCTGAGAAGAGCCTCTTGAATGGCAACAGTCTCAGATGTCCTGAGTGTGAGCATCATGGGCACAGAAGTGTCCCACAGATGCAAAGAACTAATTGAGGGAGGCAGAGGTCAGGGCCAAAGGAGTATGTGTAGAGAGTAAGAGAGAGCTGGTGTGTGAGAGCAATTGTTACCCACTATTTTCCACCAAATTAAGCTTCTTTTAAACTCTAATATCAGGACTTCCCTGGTGGTGCAGGGGTTAAAGAAATAGCACTATGAAACTATCTCCACAGCAGCATAAAGCTCCATCCCCAGCCAGGGAGGGGACCCACATGACTCAACAGACCTCTCCTGTCTCACCCACTGCTCCCTTCAGCAGTGTATTTCAGTAGATCTGCTTGTTCTGCTCCCCACTCTGTCTCTGGTGAATCCTCTCACCCCTCCACCCCCCCCACACCTCTGGCCTATACCCCAGCTCTTTTATGCATAAATAAGTAAATTTTTAAAAATAAGTAAATAAGAACTAATATCAAGTATATAGTATTCTTTTCCCCCTACTTATGACCAACAAATCTTTATGGTATATATGTATGAATACTTTCTCTCTTCATGCCTTGTAATAACAACTAAACTAGCACCAAATTATAAGGAGCATTTAGGATGACGTGCACAAGTAAGTACTTTCAATACAAAATCTGTTTACCAGTCTTCTCACAGTTCCTGGTAACCCAAAAACCTGCACATGAGAGTCATCTCTTGCCTGTCTTACAGCAATAGCTTAGCCTCCTAACTAGCCTTCTTCCTTCTTACTACCATGTATGGTCTATTGTGCACAGGAGTTGGGACACTAACCTAAAAGCACATGAAGTCCGCACCCTCCTCACCACTTCCCAGTGGCTTTCCATACGGTTAGAATAACAAACTCCTTTTTGCGCTGACAAGGCCCTATCTGGTCACCTTGCCTACATCATCATCCTCCACCTGGACTCTCCTTTCCCCAGGCAGCTGAGCATGCACCCACTGGAGCGCCTTAGCTACACTTGGCCCTCTGCCAAGAATGAGCAGCTCCCTTCTTCACTTTATTCTGATCTCTGCTCAAATGTCACATCCTTAGGGGCATACTCCCTAAATATCCCTAAAAGTAACTCATTCATTTCCTGTTTTAAATTTTCTTCATAGTGCTTATCTCTTCTAGTATTATGATAGATGTGAAAAAATAAGCTAACAAATATGAACCTTTTTTACTTATATTGAAGTTCTGTATGTTCAGGAACTTTGATTATTGATGAGGATACTTCTTCTAGTACCCAGGCCAAGTAGAGTGGATCCTTGCAGATGTTGCTAAATATTTGTTGAATGAATAAATGATTTCATTAAATAGGAGATGCAGCTGTAATGTCTGAGCATCCCAACCTATGTGAGACCAGTGCCTGAATGTTTATGACATGGTAAAGAAACATTTTTCCTGCATGATGAAATTGCAGGAGTAGATACAATAAAATTTAGAGATATAGCTTATATTTCTGAAACACTCCTCATGAATTTAATGTAAACTATTGAGTATTTTTCTACTCATCTTTGCATTAATTAAACCCCAAATAAAGAATCATCCATATACCACATACATCATTACCCTAGTCTTACAAGTAAGAGACAGTGTAGTAAATATTTTTGAATTTGTGGGTCATACAGCCTATGTCTAACTACTCAGCACTCCTTTTGAGATGTAAAAGCAATCACAGACAACACAGAAATGAATGGGTATAGCTGTATTCTAATGAAACATTACTTACAAAAACAGAAAATCTATTTCATTTAATACACAGGCTGGTGCTTACTGATCTCTGATGTAAAGTATTTCCCCAAATCCTCTACCAAAAATTTTTGAAAGAATGTCCAAAGGACCATAATTCTCTTACCCAGTTCTTTCAAAGAATAAAACAAGTTAGGGAAAGGCTAGTGAGTAGAATATTACCAAGTCTGATTTCTTTCCTTTTCCTCTTGTTCAGTTAGCCAGGCCAGTTCTTTAGTCATTTCAAATGTTACTATAGACATCGACTGAAACTAATTAGATCCCCTCAGTGATCATTTTCCTTTTTGAAGAATGTATTTACCAATCCACATTCATTTGTATATGAATACATTTTTAAGAACTATTTGTTGTTGGAGGAAAACATGCTTACTAATTTTCTGTAGAGTTAATTCTTTCACCATGGCCATTTTAAACTGCCAAAATGATAACACTCAATGTGGGATGGAGTAAAGAGGCACATAATAGTCTCCTGACTCAGTGTGAGCTGACTCCAGCCACAGCAGATGCATATTTAAGAACTTCAATGACTTTGCTCACTGCTATTGCCAAGTCTGGAGGAAAGAGTGCTGGGCTTGCTGGGAGCAACTGGCTGCATGAACTCCTGGAAAGCCAATAAATAATGAGGACGTATACAAATATAATGCTGTTTATAAAGCCTTGAGCTGACTGTTTGATTAAAACACATACTCAGTAAATGGTAGCTATTATCTTCTTAGTTTAAGTGTTAACATTAAATGTCCAGATACAGATTCAATACAGTTTTAATGCCTTCTTAACATTAAAGTAACAAAGATAAAGGAATTTTATGTAGCTATTCATGATTCTGCCCAGCTCAAGGTTAACACAGTAACAAAATACTCTAAGCAGAATAAAAGAAGTCTCCACTTGACTACGACTCTTCATAACACTTCATAAGGGTCAAGCTGTGTTATTTTCCTTCAGTGTTAAACAGAATGCATTTTAGGAGCATGGTTCAATTATTGATTGAATAGTGGGTGCAATTTGACTATAATCCAAACAAATGCACTCCAATGAGTTCAAGAGCAAGATGAGCCAACAAAAAGGTAAAGGCTTCACTCAAGTCTCTAGGTAAACACTCAGATTGATTTAGTAACTTGGATGTCATGTTATTTGACAACAAACAATACAGCTGGACAAAACCAGTGAAATAATCAGCAAAATATTGACAATGGTTTGAGTAGTGAGATACCAAATGAACATCAACCTGAAAGAAGTTAGTGAAAACAGTTGGTAACAGAGATTAGTATACATTTAGATCAAAACACTCAGTCTTCAAAAGTTTACTATATGTTTAAAATGCTCATATCTGCTTTCTGAACTATTCACTCTCATCACCTCTCATTCCCTTTAATATATAAAGTTTTCTGCATTTTGATAAAATGTGTGACACTTAGTAAAATAAGGTAAAGAGAGGATTTTATTCTTCCTTCTAGCTAATCTTATTCTCTATTCTTCTATTGGCAAATAATTCAGGTATATTAGTTTTATAGTGGTTATCCTGCTCTGTGTGTTGCGAATCCTCTAGTCTAGAAAATTCATTTTATCAGTGGAATATCTTAGCTCAAACTCAGCTCAGAATTTCCCCCCAACCACTTAATATCACTGTTTCAATGAATTCTTCCATATGTGTTTTTGCTTTCTTTAGTTTTCTGCAGCCATTAATATTAATGGAAATATTTCAAACAATTAATTTACATTTTAAAAATATGGAAAATTCCAAATATATGAAAATAACAGAAAGAGAATAATATAATAAACCCCTATGTGCTCATCATATATACAGGTTCAAATATTTGTTTCGGGGATAGAGAATTAGCATATTGTGTCCACTTTTTTGAGATTATATTTGACAAATAGCATTGTGTAATAATATAGTGTGAAGATAACTATCATAATCAGATTAGTTCATGTATTTGGCATTTTACATAACTTTTTTTGGAAGTGGTGGTGAGAACATTTTAGATTTACTCTCTTAGCAATGTTCACATATATAATATAGTGTTGTCAACTATAGTTACGTGCTGTACCATAGATTCCTACAACGTATATTTTGTACCTTTGCCTGCCATTTCCTGGATTTCCCCTATTTCCATTTCACTGCAACCACCTGTTTCTATAATTATTTTTTTATTAGATTGCAAATATAAGTAAGACCATATAGTATTTGTCTTTCTTTCTGAATTATTTCATTTATTATAATGTGCTAAATTTCATCCATGTCGTCATAAGTGACATGGTTTCCTTTTTTATGACTCAATAATATACTATTATATATATACACACATATATAATACATATTAAATGGAAATAGTAAAATAAATTATGTGATTATTTATAACTTTCAGAAATTTATGGTTCTTAAGTAGTCACCTCCAATAATTGCCTTGTTAATTCCTTTTATGAAAATATAACCTGGAAAATTAAAAATTTTAATTCATAATTAGCTCATTATAATAGAATTCTAATCTCATATCTCTTGCCAGATATGACCATTTATTTTCACAAATATACCTTTTTTGAGGCTAAATATACTTTGCCAGTGAAATGAATGCTTTTAGTTCAAAGTTACGGTAGCATGTATGAAATACTCCAATTAATCAGTACTACATCACTGATATGAGGCTATTTTAAAACTGTTGGAGAGTATATTTCACAATATATACTATATATATCTATATATAGAGAGAGCATTGTATACCTGAAACCAATATGTTATATATACTATATATATATAGTATATTTTGTGAAATGATCATTACAGCAAATTTAGTTAGCCTCTGTTACCAGACATCACTAAATTTTTTTTTGCAATGAGAACTTTTAAAACTTGCTCTCTTAACAAATTTTAAATATGAAATAAAGTATTATAAATTATAGTCACTATGCTTTACATTGTATTCCCATATCTTATATATTTTATAACTGTAAATTTGTACCATTTTACCTCTCTTGCCCATTTCACCCATATCCCTACACCCCAACTTTGACAACCACCTATCTGTTCTCTGTATATATGAGCTAATTATTGTTTTTCTTAATTCTACACATAAGTACTATCATACCTATTTGTCTTTCTCTATCTGCCTTATATTACTTAGCATGATACATATAAGGATGACCCATGTTATTATAAATGGCAAGATTTAATTCTTTTTAGGGGTGAATAATATTCCACTATTTGTATATACAAAACGTAGATCTACAAATGCTATATTTTCTTTATCCATTCATCCATGGATGGACATTTAGATTGCTTATATAACACAACCATTGCAAATAATACCACAGTGAACATGGGGACTCAGATAACTTTTTGAGTTAGTGTTCACATTTTTTCAGATAAATGCCCACAAGTAGAATTGCTGAATCATCTATATGGTAGCTGTATTTTTTATTTTTTGAGGAACCTCCATGTTCTACACCAGTTGCTATACCTTAGTTGCTATACCAGTTTAAATTCTTCTTAATAAACACGGTCTTCCCTTTTGTTCACATTCTAGCCACACTTGTTATGTATTTTCTTTTGGAGAATAACTATTCTAACAGGTGTGCTTGATATTTCACAGTGGTTTTGTTGCATTTCCATGATAATTACTAATGTTAAACATATTTTCATAAAGCTGTTGGTCATACACATGTCATTTTTGGGAAAATATTTTTAATTGAATTGTTTTTGTCCCTGAATTTGTCATGTATCATTATATTGAAGGATCTTCTTTCATATCCTCTTTTTTTTATAGTACTTATATTCTGATACAGTATTTATTTATTTATTTTTCTTTTTTATTAAAATATTTTAAAATTTACATATACTTGCCATCAGTTGTACTCCCCATGTATTCCCCATCACCATCTCACCAGTGCACCATCACCTCAGTCCCTCGTGCTCCCATCTTCCCTCAACCCTCCCCCTTCCCTCCCCACCAGG
>JAGFMF010011629.1:5519777-5563342 GCA_019455555.1 Galemys pyrenaicus
CTTTTTAGCTCTTCTGCCAATTTTTTGACTAGATTGTTTACTTTGTTTTTGTTTAGTCTGGTCAATTCTTTGTGGATCTTTGTGACAAGTCCCTTGTCAGTAGTGTTGTGTGCAAAGATTTTTCTCCCAGTCGGTGGGGTGTCATTTTGTTTTGGTTAATGTATCTTTTGCTGTACAGAAGCTTTTAAGTTTGATGTAGTCCCACCTGTTTATCCTCTCTTTCACTATCTGTGCTTTAGGTGTTGTACCTCCAAAGATGTCATTGATGTATTCATATCCTCTTTTTAAAGAGTTCTTATTATAAATGGATGTTGAGTTTATCAAATGCCTTTTTTTGTTGTTGTTGTTGTAGAACTGGAATGTAGGCCAGAGGCATGGGGGTTTAGAAGAGTCAGCAGAGACAGAGTAGGGAGCAGAATAGGCAGACCTACTAAAATACACAGCTAAGAGGAGTACTGGGCATGCCAGGAGAGGTCTGCTGTGCCCTATGTGTCAGATCCCTGGCTTGCGATTAAATTCAGGCCATAGTGAGGAGAGCACTGAGATTTAAACATTAGGCCACCAGGGAGGCCCCAAAATGCTTTTTATGCATCTAGTAAGACAATCATATCATTTTTATCCTTAATTTTACTAATTAGTATATTACATTGTTGATTTATGGAGCTTGAACCACCCTTGCCTCTCGAGTTAATACCCCTCAATTATGGTTCTTAAATTCAGATTATTTATATTTTATTGACTATTTATTTTCAGGGATCTATAAAATTATATTATTATCGTACATTTACAGATATATAATATAATCTTCAGACCATGAAATTTGCCCAAAATTTTTGAGCCCTGCTACAAGAAGTTATGGTCCAATTACAGACTTAAAAGGAAGTGTCCATGTAATCTCACCCTGCTGATGCCAACTGCAAGTTCAGATCTACCCTCAAATTTAATTCATTAGAAGGACTCAAAGATCTAACATAAACCTGTCAGAGGAATGGTGATGATCGAACTCTGAGCCAATGAATGATCTTTTGAATCAAGTTTGCCCCACTTCCATCCCAAGATCTCAGGTGCCATGAACCTGATTCCTGAATGGGATCTGGGGTAGGAAATAAGGGTGTAGTTAAGTAGCTGTGCTGGGTTTATAATTGAACACATGTGTGCTCTCACTTGCTTGCTTTTCTGGGTTCTACTGCACCTGGTGTCTCAGTTCAGATGGTGTTAACTTTAGGAAGTATCTTCTCTCTTTTTCCTTTTCTAACTTTCCTCATGAACAGGCCTTTTTAAATTTTCTCTGTGCGTGTTGCTTTTTGGGTCTTTTCCCAATTCTTAAGCATCTAGATGAAAATTCACAAACTAGGGAACCCCCTTTTAATATTTGGAGCTGCCTACTAACAACCCCATTATACTTACAGTTTCATTTATTACAAAGAAATAATTCAAAAAAATAAAAATGGAATAGAGGTACATGTGGTGTCTCATTGTGTTCCAGATGTGAAGTTCCTTAGGACATGTTCATCTTGTAGAATTGATGTGTGTCAATAAACATGGATTGTTGGTGACAACAACAAAAAAACTACCTAAGCTTTTATCTCAGAAGTTTTCACTTGGGCCTTATTAGGTAGTCATGATTGACTAATTGACTTCCCAGGTTTGCCAAAGGCCCATCATGAATAACAGAGAGTCCTATCATTTTATCACTTGGGAAATTCAAAGTGTTTAGAAGTTACCTCCTAACAGCCAAGGAGAAAGGTAAGTTCTCTCTTTTATTAAGGCAAATTCTTTACCATGTACTATCATTGATTATTTTCTTGGATGAAACAGTCCAGTTTCTTAATCTTACATGAAATTTAGTTTTAGAAGCTCAATATATCTTGTTTGCATGTCTACAGATTACCTCTGATTTATTAGTGTCCTCTTTTAAAATATATATCTCCTATCACTTGTCTCAAGAAACTATCTCTATATTGAAATATTTGATTCCATTTAGAAAGCGTGAAAGAAAACTTTGGACTTTATGGTTAGACTGACGAAGAGAATGCTGACATTTAACATCCTCTAGACGCTGTAAAAAATTACATATTCTTCCTGAGCTTTCATTTCCTCACAGAGCTGATAAAAAAACTCCATATTTAATGGATATTTAACGAAAGCACACGTAAAATATTTAATACATCATATTAGTTTAATAAACATTAGTTTTGCCTGGAAAAATTTCTGTATGGTACAGACCTATGTTTAAGAGGTAACTTATACAATGTTTGCCTATCAAGTCTTCTGGGGTATTGTATGCATACATTATTAAAACAAAACAGAATTCATTCAATTCATCAAATATTTAAGTCCAGCTGAGATGTGTGAAGCATTATGACAGTGACTAAGGGAGAGAGAAAAAAATGTTCTGCCTTCCTAGAGTGAGAACATTTTCATAAATGTTTTTGATACAAGTTGATTGTATCAGATAAAAGAGTGTCTGATTTTTAAAAAATGGTGGTAAAAGAGGAGAATAAATTCAGACTGGGTTAGTAAGAATCCTTCGCTAAGGTCATATATTCTGAACGGCTCAGAGCACTGAAAGGTCTGTGGTAGCACTTTGAGGAGTAGTATGTTTTTTTGTGTTTTTTTTTGTTTTTTTGTTTTTTCAGATATTCTGAATGACTTTTCAGTATAGAAAAATAAATTTAGAAACAAAATGTCAATAAGTATATCATGACTACAACAACAAAATGTAAATAAAATTATCTTTTATCAGAATTCAGAGTTCTCTAAAGTAAGTGGCAATGTTAAAAAAAAAGTTTTTAGTCCAAATCTTAACCTTTAAATTAAAATTACCTTGTTGATCTTATTCGAATTAAAGAGAATCATTTGTGCTTTGTATTTTAAAAATTCAGAAGACTTTAGCAGGTTTTTAAAATTTATTATGTCAGTTTTTGTATTCAAGGAAAATATAAATAGGTTTTGAGGCAGTTCGCTTGAAAACTGCCAAAGCAATAAGCAGAATTCATTTGTTCATCAAGAAAGGCACTCAGGAAGAATACATTATTGGATGTATTCTGTGTGCCAGGCACTGTAAAAGGATCTGTTGGATACTAACAAATACATATAGATACACTGTTCGTTAGTTGGTATAAGTACTGTTGAGAAAATTAAAGCCATGATGTGAGTGATGGAATCAGTAAATTGTCGATGGAATTTATTCTTCTATATAAGTAGGTCAGGAAAGAACTGGTGACATAAATTAAGAACAATTCCTAGTGTAGGAGCAAGACAGAGAGGTGCAATCTGTGGTGAGGGTTCTGGCAGAGAAAACAGCAAGAACAAGGTTCCTGAAGTTAGAGCATGCTTGACATTTTGCAGGAACAGCAAGGACTACAGTATGACTGAAGAATAGGCAGGGAGAAAGCAGTGGGAGGTGGCTTTACTGTTGGGCTTTGTAGGCCATCACAGACTTTGGATTTTATTGTGTTATCTTTGTAACCTGGTCGTGCCTACCTCTTAAGTTCTCTCTTCATTAGCCCTTATAAAATTTACATATTCTTTCTAAGCTTCCATTTTCTCTTCAAGAGTTAATAATACTCCATATTTTCAGGGGGCTAAATGATACCAAATGTAAAATCTTTAAGATATAAAAAAATATAAAAAAGTCTCTTTTCTACCTCAAAGTGTGTTTTCATTATCCGTTTGAAGTTCTATAGCACAGTGGTTAAGAACAGAATCTAAAATCAGGTAACTATAATAGTTACTGACCCCATTGGTTTGATGTGAGGGTGAAGTGAGTTAACACATGTGAAGTTATTTCTTAATGAAACTCATCGAACTCCTTCCCTAATAGTAGGGAATAGCAGGGGGCCTGACATAGGTTTCCGCTGAGTTCAATAGCTTCATTAAAATTACGATTATATGATTATTTCCTATCTTTCCGCATTAATGTAAAGCAGTGACCTGGTCTATTTGACTTAGCAATGTGTCCTCTGTGCTAGAACACAACTATCTAAAAGGAGGCAGTTAATACATCATTGTTGAATGGATAAGTGAATGAATGAATGAGTACATGAATTGCCTTGGATGTGTTTAGTGATACTCTACTTAAAGTGAAATTTAATTTTATTTCCTCTTTAATTTTTAAAATGTCATAGATTCATGTTTCTCTATTCAGAAGTCTAAGTTTCCATAAGTTATTTGAACACTTTTTACATGTGAAATCTGGTAATGTGGAGCAAAAACTGGAGTTCTAGATAGTTGCAGAATTCATTGATAATCATCAGTAGATGATGCTATTTGGTTTCTTACTTGGTTAAATTGGTCAGTTTAAGTAATAATTTCATTGTTATGTTGAAATTCCTAAAAGGTGATGGGATTCACGTTCCTTAACTACTTCCTTTGGTTTGTAGAGGCCTAGTGAAGATTGAGCCACCAAGTTATCAGTAGGTAACAAAGAGATAGAAATATACTTCACCCTTCAGTAAATAATTTTATCTTCGTGTTCCAACTATTTAAGGCCTTAAGCAGGTAAACCCCATGACAGTCTTAGAAAAGTCAGAGAAAACCATGGGATAATCTAGTATAACATCAGATTTGGGACTCTAAAGTGCCAAATTTCCAATGGCACAGAAAAGCCAAATGCATATAACCACAATAAGAATTTATTGGGGAATCCACATTTCAGTTGTGAAAGCACACAAATCAGCTGGTGGCAGAAAGTGAAAGTAGTGAACCTCTTGGCAAGACTTGGGAGAGTGACTGTACAGAGCAGGCAGGCCTCAGTTCGAAGAGTTTCTGACAGCTCTCAGTCTGGGAGAAGGGACACAACTGCTGTGAGCCTTGGTCCCCAGCAGCTTTCACCAAAACCTGGATATGTCTTCAGATGTGCAGGTGTGGAGTCCATAAAAATCTCAAAATGCTTTACATTCAGTGTCTATACTTATACCACTCTTCAGAGGTATGATTTCAGGACCATCTGTTAATTTTAATTTAAGTGGAGCTCTCTGCACACCCAGGTTTTTCTCTGTCCTCGCCTTTCTCATGCCTGTTTATCAGTGCCTTCAAAAAATGACAAGTGGCCATTTTTTAATTTTATAACCTAATTTGTTTTAACCTCTGTGTCAGCAAGGGTAATTTTAATGTTAGTCTATTCAATGTCAAATCAGTAGGAAACGAGTCAGAATCACTACAATATCAACATGTCACTTCGATGATTTCCATTTACCCACTCTTTGAAGCCCAAGTTATGTACCAACTATCATGTGTACGTGCCTTTGTCCTACAAACATGTGTGCCCAAATACACTCACAGTAATCCATCTGTACCTTTTCACTTACTGAAGAAGTTTACTATTGTGGAAAGAATGTTGACTTATGGTCATGTTGGCCTGGGGTGAATGAAGCTCTTCCTCTATCATTTTAGTAAATCTGTGGTCTTGAAAATACCAATTAACATGTTTCATCCTTCATTTCATTTGCTATGTAAAGAGAATGATAATGAGACCTACCAAGTTTCCACTTGGAGTAATGACTTAATATAAGGGTTCATCTGTAGATTCCTAATTAAAAATAACTCCATGTTTAGATGGTAGCAGGCCATGTTTTGTGGACATATGCATATGCATATGTTTTCTGCAATTTTCTTACATGCCCTCAAAGGCAGACATCATTAGACCATCACATATTAGCATGCTGAGATTCCAAAATGTACTTTGTTTACCTCCTCACTGTTATATGGCAATATTCTATCATAAAATTATGTTCAAGTCCAGACTTATCAACAGGAATAGCATGCCTTTTTTCATCAAACTATTTGAGCTCAAATTTGTACTGAAGTAGATCTAGGTGTAAAAGAAATATTACAATGGTTTTGGGTCCCTGATTTACTAACATTTTAATTCTGAAGAGATTAAAATAACATAACCTAAAATTTGCTAATATTAATTTAATGTTTACTTTATGTAACTATTAAATAATTTACCAGAATTATTTTTATTAAGATATAACTGATATATAATATTATGTAAGTTTAAGGCATATAATGTATTGACTTGGTATATATATATATATATAGTAATGTTATTATCACTATAATGTTAGCCAACATCTCCATAATGTTTTATAACTTTCATTTCTGTTGTACTTTATTGTGAAGACAACATCTATTTTCTCAGCAATTGAGAAGTATGCATATAATGTTTAATGTAACAACTCTGTAGTTACTATTATCATCCCTATTTTACATGTGAGGAAACAATCTAAGAGATTAAATTAACTATTCAAGATCAGAGTGCTAACAATTGTTAAAAGAAAGATATTCTATGTAAGCTGAGGGTTTAAACCTTTACCAATGGTGCAATTGCTTCTTACTTCAATAATTTGAGTTGGTCATTTAGGTTAATCATGGAAAAGTAATGTTTCCTTTGTTTTCATGTGTCTTATATTCTTCAACATAGTCTGATAAAATGAAATCATGTCTGATAAAATCATCTTCCCTCTTTCCTATGCTTTTATGTTTATTGGGTTCTAGTTCTTGATAAATAAAACAAATAATAACAAAAACATATCATTGCCCTAAAAGACTAAATGATTTTAGCTCCTTCTCTGATTTTCTCATTGTTACCCAAGCACTTTGAAGTTCATCATAAATATATGCCAACAATATTTACCTTCTTGATCAGCTAACTTCAGTGTTATATATATGAAAATGTCGCTCCATATATATTTATAACATTCATTCCTCCTACCACATTTTAATAAATCTGTGATTGCAATCAGGAATAACACTAAAGAGTGGACTATTTACTCTAATTAAAATATTAAATCCTTATTTAAAGATTACTGTTTATTTAATGATTCATGTATGTACTGCACATGAGCTATATTTGGCATATATTAACCTTCTCTACTGTACATCTGCTCCACACAGCTATTTTTATGTGAAAATTGTTGCTTTATCAGATCACTTTGCCTGTATATATTGCTACTTTATTACTTCTATAATTAATTAGATTCCTCCTATTGCATAACCAAGGAGAGTTACATAAACCTGGGAATATTTGCTTCAGACAATATAGACAAATTTATTTATTTCCCTAAAATATCAACTTTGATTAATAATTATATACAGGCTTTGTTCTTATCTGGGTGTCAACAGTAATTGGAATCCATATCCATATCCTACCTTGAACTCATGCTGCAAAAGGCCAATAAATTCCCGCTGAGTGTGTTGCTTGTTAAATTTAGTGCATTACATTCAGGGTAATGAATAAAAGCAGTGGGCTGTCACCGTCTGGCTGACTGAGGAAGGCTACAGCAGCCAGACTCCCCCGAGGCCTCGAGCCAGCTTAAAGCAGTGACAGGCAGAATCCAGGGAGTCCCCAAGCATCACAGTTCAGTTTGTCTCCCTTAATTTCCTCTTCTGTAGAGACTCAGAAGGCTGTGGGGAGGTGAGGTAATCTTAGCCATTAATTCACCACACTTTCATAAAATGCTGCATAACCTGACTTCATTAACAAGCAAATTCACTTTAGATAAATAGTTACGTATTTACAGTCAGCAGAGATATGAGACTATCGTATTGTCAACTAGCAGCTATGGCTCTGTGCAGTACACTTATATATCTGCAAGTCTACTGTGTATTCATTTACCTATGTTAAAAAATACACCTAAGTATTTTATATGAGTGAATAGCCAGTGAAACAAGTCCCAGAGATATATACGTACATCTCATGTTTATTAAACATACATAAGTTGCTACTGAAAAATTGATGTGACTATCACAAGTCTACATGAAGCTTTTTCTAAATAAATAGTCTTCACATGAAAAGATTCTTTCCGAAAATATATTGTCATAAGTATGTGTCATATTTTGTAAATGTACACATGCAAGCATGTTAGAGCCATCTGGTCTATATTCAGTTAACTGTTTTTTCTCATTAACTGAGTGTCTTTATTTTTCTAGAAAATAGTTGTCATACACTATGTTTTGCACTATGTGCCAAAGCCAGCTAACTCCCGTACTCCTCTGAGTTATTGTGAATGTGCATATCTAGCTAGAAATAACTAGATTGCCAAAAAAGGGAGGAAACATAATTTGGAGGAAATGACCATTAATATTATTCTTGAATGTCTTGGAAAATTTAGAGTCAAGTATCCTTTGCTATCCATGGTAGAGCAGCTGGTTCCAAATAACATGGTATCTCATTAGAGAGAGATTAGATATAATTGTGCAACATATAAGTGATATCATTATGGTAACATTATCTCAATGAGGTAAGTAAAGCGAACAAGAAATCTAACACTGTGGCTTGAAAGAATTTTCAAAGCAAGTAAGAAATTAATGATAACTTAAGGGTACATTGAAAAATGTTGAAAACCAGTCATGTCTTTGACAGATAATGGGAAAATAGAACAATGGGAACCAGATTAGTTCTATTAATAATAAAAAATTAACTTCTTAAGAAAATATGTTTTATACACAATTGGGGGGTGGTACAAAATTTAAAGACAGGAGGTGAGACATAGGTTTTGTTTTGTGTTTATTCTATGCATTTTGCGGGAGGGAACACTTTTATTATGCAGAAGATCCTCAAACTTTAGAATATAACAGAAACACAGATTGCTGGTCTTAATCTCAGTGTTTCTGATTTAGGAAGGTGAGGGGGAGCCTAATAATGTGCAATTCTGAAATACCCTGAATGTTGCCTATCCAGGTCCTGTTTTTTTTTTTTTTTTAAGATTTACTTATTTATGTGTACAAGAGCTGGGGTATAGGCCAGAGGCATGGGAGGTGAAGGATTCACCAGACACAGAGTGGAGAGCAAAACAGGCAGATTGACTGAAGTATACTGATGAGAGAGAGAGAAGCAGTGGGCAAGACAGGAGAGGTCTGTTGCACCATGTGGGTCCCTCCCTGGCCGGAGATTGAACTTGCACTGCTGTGCCATGGATGCTTCACAGTGTGGGGCGCTCAACCCACTTCGCCACCAGGAGGCTCTGTCCAGGTCCTGTTTTGAAAGTCACTGGACTATCTGAAAATTGCCATAGGACCCATTTAACACACATTACCTTCTTGATTATTTTTACATAAGACAAAAGTCCAAGGCATTCTACCAAAAGTTTCATTGAGTTTTGCTTTGCTTGTTACCTGTTTCTTATCTCAAGTCAAGCATTCTAATTAGTATGGTAACAATAGATGTTGGAAGGACATTTCATGAGAGAATATTTCCTTGACAATTTAGGTAACCTTCAGAATTATTGTAGATAGCATGATTGATATTACCAACTCAAATATTTGAGATTCCATTAATTCAGGATTCCATTCATTCCATTAAATCATATCCTATGATTACCTATACGGTGATCATGGCATATAGGTATTTGTAAAGGGAAAGATTGCAGGACTTCAGTATTAGGGCTCTAACTTCAGATTTTCTTGTGAAAGAGAGCCTGGGCCAAATTTATGGAAAGTGTTCTGAAAGTTTGGGTTAGAAGTCTGGTTTTCTTTACTGGTTTTAAATAAACTCTCTGATGAATGCTGAGAGATCTTCCTATCTCATGCCCAAAACAGAGCTGGATACTCCACTGAGCTGATGTTTTAAGGGATGAAACACTTACTGTAATGATACAATTGCTGATTGATCATTTTGATGTGGTTATCCTAGTCAAGAAGAAAGCTGTGCTTCCCTGAATCACTTTTTAAGTATTCAGAAAACCTCTTTGCTTTGTACATACAAGCAAAACTAGACCGAGGGACCAGAGTTCATTCACCCCTGTGTTGTCACTCTTGGCTGCAGTTTGCAGATAAGTGAGGAGTTCTGAAAGATATTGAAGCATTTATCTCAACCAGAGATTTGGATTTTTAAATTTTAGTTTTAAATTGTTTTAACGTTTTATATATTTTTTTACATCATTGTTAATTTTTGCACAGTATTTGATTTCTCCCTTCAGATATAGTTCCTGTAGTTCTCCCACCACCCTACCACCTATGATCCATCACCACAGTCCCCTGTGCTCTTCCCTTCCCTATTTTGTCCCCTTTCTCTTTCTCTCCCCTACTGTGTGCCTCCAACCCAAGGTCAGCTTTCAAGTTTTGTCTTTTTCCTTTGGTTTCTCTATGTTCCGCATGTAAATGAGACTGATACTTGAATTGCTCTGGTGAGTAGATAGGTCATGAGGATCTTTTAAGACCCACACCATATAATTACAATCTACAGTTGAGTTTGAGAATACTGTTTACAGTTATGTACAGGCAAATCCATTCAAAGAGCTAATAACAATGGAGTTAGTGTGGGCACCACACATTCCAAGACTATTAGCACATGGGAAGTAGTAAAGCCTTCATTCCCACTGGTATGGATTTGTGTATATCTGTGTGTTTTGAGGTGGAGCATCAAGGGGAACTCCATCCTCGGGCATTTACCATAATCTTGGCGCTAACATACTTACGGTAACAAGCACTTAGAAGAGGCAGTCCCTCTTGGGGAGTTTCGCTTAGTCATGTTATCATCCCTCTCCTGTTCTCTTGCACTGGTTGCCCAGGGTATATGCCATTCTCTGTGCAGGTAACAGGAATACAGCTGTGAATGGCACAAAGGCAAGTGTATACAATCTGTAATGTTTAGAAAACTGAATATAATGAATATAATGAAACTGAATATAATGAAAAATATTTATGAAAGATTTTATTTATTTAGTGCAGAAGAACTGGGAAATAGACAGAGGTGTGGGTGGCTGGGAGAAGATTCACCAGAGACAGAGTGGGGAGCAGAACAGATGGATCTACTGAAATACACTGCTGAGGGCAGCAACAGATGAGACAGGAGAGGTCCTGTATGCCATGTGGATTTGCTTCCTGGCTTGGGATCATACCAGACCAGACCAGTGATAGTGCTTATATTTAACCCCTACACCACCAGGGAGGCATATTTATGAAGATTATTGAGTGACAAAACAAAATCCTGAAGTGTTATTTTTGAAAAGATTAAAAAATGCAATAATGATTTTGTATTGAAACATAGATTTTATTTATGAAAATTAGAGATAGAATGTGTATATGCAGATGGGATAGAGAGATAGGAGAATTGTTGAAGGCGGGACATACTAACAATTTCATCATAACTAGAGGAAGCAACTAACTACTTTGGTCTTATCTTTGGTAATGACACAAGTTGAAGATATAGGAATGTATGTAGATATTTAAGGGGAAGTATAAAATGTACACATGATGGATAACTACTTGGTCACTAATGAATTGTATAATTTAAATAACTAAAATTAAATAAAACCTTTATAATTAACTCCTATTTACATCCTGTACAGAGAAACTGCACATTTCTTCAAGCACCTATGGTTTGTTTACTAAAATAGATTAGTACTAGTCACGAGCAAGTAAATGATACTATACTGCACAAATCACATATGATCACAATATAGTAATGCTAATATTATTTTTTCAAAATATTAAAAACAGCAATAAAATAAAAGCAAAACCATTTGCCTATATATCTGTTAGAACAAATTGGAAAATAAAACCATAATCATAGTGAAGTGCCAGGAAGGCATAGAGCAGGTTCTTTATGATCTGGGCAGGTAGGTAAAGGAGGAATCCTAGAGCATTTGCTGGCATTTTCAGGGTTTTATTGAGCTTTTTACATCATTTGTAGTGTGGCAACCAGGTACACGGCAGGCAGGGGGCCAAGGGGTCGGTGGTGGGGGTGGGGGGGGGGTGAGGGGGGTGGGGGGGTAGGGCTGGACTACCAGCAGGCTCCGAGCCCGCAGTGAATCTTCACTCTCTGGGCTCTCTGGCGTTCTCTCATATCTCTGCACCTCACCTGTATCTGTTACCACCACTGCTGCTGTCTCTGCTGGCATCCCAGTGATGCTGCCCGTATAGGCCCAGCCTCTCTGCCCAGGTGCACCCACTTGTGCATGCCCACACTCCACTCCAGGTGCTGCCATTAGGCATGCGTGTAGGACCGTAGGAGTCTATTATTGATGCTAATGGCAGGAAGGCGGAAACACCCGATAGTTTCCATTTACCCTAAAATAGACTATTTAGAGATCTACTAACATTGCAACACCATGCTTTATAACCAAAGCTATTCCCAGAGACAAATTCATAGGCACTAACCTTTATTGTGTTAAAAGTAATTGTAAATGAATCAATCTTTATCTCAAGGTTTTAAATAACTACAATAATTAAAAAAGCAAATCTTAGGGATAGCAACAATATAAATGTAATTAGAATTAGGGAAATGTAAAATCAACAGTTGACTCAAGAACTAAATCTTTTTTTAAGGAAAATTTTCTGTAATGTTATATAAGGAACAAAAATCAAAACAAAATTTTGAAATCAGAATGTGAATAACACGCAAAAAATGAAAAACAACAAAGTATAATCTTGTTTAAGCATATAATTGCAATTTCCTGGATAAAACATTAGCAAATAAAACAATACACAACAATCTATCAATATTTTTATCTCAGCAATACATTACTTAAATTACCAAGTTATAATGTTTACATTACTGTGTAATGTTGTGTTTTCATGTGTTCTTATTATAAGGAAAATTAAGACTATTTTTACCATTTTATATTTTGGTGCAGATTTGAATAAGAATTTTTTCCATTACTTTTTTTGCTTGGTTATTATTGGATTAGAATAGTTACACAAAATTACACACAAACTACAACTTGGATGTAGACAAGAAAATATAGTCCTTATAATCTAGTCTTGCTCTTAAATCCACATCCAAAATTTGTCAGTGTTCAATTTCTTTAAAATCTATTATATTAGAAAATGTTCCATCTTTCAGTCAGTCCTGTATTTCCCCCTCCCCTAATCTCATCTTAAATGTTGTCCAGGAATTTCAAGCCCACTAGAGAGCTAATTTTGGTAGAAGTAAAATATGAATTCCAGTTTTGACTCAGGTATGGGAACATACTAGAAAAATCAACATTTTAAAATCTGTGATCAAATGCTGTGCCATTGAGTCACACCTCTGCAAATAAGCATCCAGTGGCTTCACTTACATGTGGAATATAGAGAATCCAAATAAAGGGTCAGGAAAAAGACAAAATTTACAAGATGACCATGGAGTGAAGGCATTCAGCAGCAAAGGGAGAGAGAAGAGCAGTGCACGAGGGACGATGGAAAAGGGGCCTAGGTGCTATGGTGGGTGGAAGACTAAGGGGACTACAACTGAAAAAAGAAAGCAAATACTGGCCAATAATTACCATGATGTAAGATCAAAAAAATACTTAAAATACATAAAATGACGTTAAAAATTTTTGAAACGAACTGGCCACAGAGAAAAAGATTAAATGAAATCTCTCATTAAATTGTATTTGGGTTTTGAATTTTTTCTTTATATAGTTTTAATTTCACTTCATAAAATGGTTTATTTTTATTTCTGGAAATTATGATTTTTTAAGAACCATATTAACTTGCTAGAGAACTACATTTGACTCTCTACTGCATGTGTTTATTCCATGAATACTCCTTGCATTTTAGCATTATGGTCTTGGGACATGCCTCTTCCCTCCACACACTTCTCCTTCCAACTACTTCCATTTGTCCTGACTCATCCAGTCTATCAATATGCCGAGGGCAGAACTGACTTACAGAACTTTGTGGACTCAGCATTAGGATATAGTTCTAGGCCATTATGGCAGCAAAGTACTATCTCAAGCCTCACTCACAAAGGTTGATCTAGTACAATCTCCAATCTAGTTTTCATCCTCATCTATAGCTGAGTCATATTGTAACAACCCATGTCCTAAACAGGCAATCAGGACCATTAACGAGAGTTATCAGGAGGGGCAACCATTGGCTCTTTGTCTCCTAGGGCCTCATCCTATTAATTTAATCTCTCTCTCTCTCTCTCTCTCTCTCTCTCTCTCTTTGTCTCTCCCCTCCCTCCAATCGCCTCTCCCTCTCTCTCGATCAGTTTCAAGATCTCTATAGTGTTAACTTCCAGGTTTCACTTATGACTCAAGCAAAAAGCATATATGAATTCATTGTGTGTGTGTATGGGGGGGATCCATGGTCACCTCACAATAATATTAACATACAATTCAATTAGCAACAAAAGGGGCATAGTAATTGTAGGGTCATAAAATTGTCAGGCTTTTCTGCCCTCCTGTTATTGGTGTTGATGGTGGACACCTGTTGTCTTGTACGCAGGCCTGATGGCAGACACCTCAAGTAGGGTGTGGGCATGCGCAAGTGGGCGCACCTGGGCTGAGACACAGGGCCTATAAGGACGGCGTCATGAGAACGCCGGGAGGGAGAGAGAAAGGCAGAAGAAACAGCAGTAGTGGCAGAGAAATAAGAGGCTAGAGAGCCCAGAGAGTGAAGATGTGCCAGGGGCTAGGAGGCCTGCCAGCCTCCTGACTCCCCTGCACCACCGCCTGCTGTGTACCTGGTCGCCTCTGATACAACAAAGCAGTAAAAGCCTGAAAAAGCCACTGGGAGCTCCAGAACTCCTCCTTGACCTGTCTGCTCGAATCATAGAGAACCTGCTCTGTGCCTTGCTGGCACTACGGTAACGAACTTTAGAGCAAGGGTATGATGGAGACTAAAAACACAGAGTTCCATCCAGTGAGTTCCTGGCATCTCTCTGTCTTCTGGGAGGGGAAGGTGACTTATTAGAACAAGAGTTGCCAGTGGCTTTTGCCAAAACCTGGGGAAGTTTTCAGGACTGTGTGTATGGAGTCCATAAGTTGTCTCAGAATGACTAACTTTGGTGCCTATATTTCTACCATTTTACAGAAACACCTGTTGATTTAGGTGGGTCCTCTTAGACCAGTCAGACTTTTATCCATTCTTGTTTTTTCCATTTTGTTTATTACTGTTTTTGTAAACAAGTGAGTCTAATTGAACCTAAATTTCTCTACCTCAATTGCCTTCACCTCTGCAGCAGTCAAGAACATCAAAATATTAATACATATGACATTTTCATGGGCTGGGATACCTAGCATTTATCAACTTTCAGAGGCCCTAGATTGGCATTTCCCCATTTTCTTAATACCAGCTATTTTATCATTCATAAATACCCCAGGTGTGACATCTAAAAGAATCTCATATATCAAAGATGAGATAGCATATATGTTCATGAAGGATCGTAAAGATGTCCAACTGTAAATATATTTTAATCATAAAAAGTTTAGAAAATATTCTAAAATAAATGGGAATATATAACAGGTTCAAAATACCAATAACAATTAAAACAGTCTTTCACTCCTTGGTGAAGCAACAGACATAAAACTTCCTTCAGCACTTATTATGCATCAGGTGTTGTGCTTAAGAACTTTGTACATATAGTTACATTTAATCCTTCTGATACCCCATCAAGTAGGTTCTGTGATTCCCCTTTTTTTTAGACATGGAATTTGGGGAGTTCAAGAATGATCCTCTCTAGTAGAGACAATAAAAAACAGAATTTTGAATCAACCCTGATTTTGAACCAACTTTAAGCACAATATAATGCTGGTATATGTTACTTTGATTGATTGGAATGGATTTAAATCCAACTCAATGCTTAAGATAAAGTGGACATCATAACATATACCCTGAGGTGTTTTAGAAACCAGACAGGAAGGCAGCTGTGTCTCAGGAGCATTAGAAACCAGAGAACAAACTCTGTCCAAATCTAGTTTCCATGAACCTCCACTTTATCCTACCATCTCATTCTACCATACCCTACTTCCTCCATGCCTACCATCTACCCCACCCTCACTGACTTAGTTTATAAGCCACGTGGTAGAAAAAGAGTTACTGTGAACTTTATATCTACTAACTCAAGTACTTAGCAGTCAAATGGTGAACTTGACTCACTTTTGATCAAAAAGCTTATAACTTGTGTGGATGGAAAACTGACCAAGTTTAAATCTTTGCCTATTTTATAACAATCATTAACTTATTCACTTACATCATGATTATTTGGGGAAAAGTCTGTAGGTATGACACTTTCCAGAGTATCAGAAATACAGTGATGAACCAGACAGACCTGATCTTATATTCTAGTGGAGAGAGAAAATGAGTAAGTTAAAATGTAAACATGTGGGAGGTAAATACATAAACAAAGTAACAATTAACCAATTTCTGCTGGTTCTAAATGAAAACAAGGGAATTTATTTCTCTGCAGTGACATGAGTAGAGACCTAAGTGACAAGAAGAAATGAACCATTGAAAAATCAAGGACGATCACTGCAGGAGAGAACTCAAAAGGTACAAAAGTAATGATCTGAGAATATTAGATAGTCAAGATGAATAGTAGTTAGTAAGCAAATGGGAGAAAAGTAGGGGATAAACTAGGCAGAGATGCAAAATCTATATGGGAGGCCTTATAAGACATTAGGAGGTTAAAGTGGAAAAAGTTATAGCCAGAGGGAGGATGCTCTCATTTGCCCAAGATGGGTCTGGTGCCCCTTGGGTTATATTTTAATTTGGCTTCTATTGCTGCAGCCAGAGGCTGTAGAAAAAGGAAGAATATTTCCCCATGGACTGTGGTTCAGGACAGATAAAACAATGAACTATTCCCTTCACAATTCTGTTCAAGCTCCTCTGTTATAAATCCCCTTAAGAGTTAGTCTTCATATGTCAAGTGCCAGAAGTTACTCTTCTTGCAATGTCAACTTTATCTAGAAGGTTGTATTTTCTAAGTTTAAATATTTTAGATTTTCTGATCTTCCATAAGATTTTAACACTCTTTCAAGGGACTTACTGCAATGTTGGAGTTTCCTTCCAATGTTGGATTATCTTTGTTATGCTGATTTTTTGATTGATTACCTGTGGTTAATATCTACTTGAATACTGTCTGTTGCCTCTAGGCATTGGCTTTCAGTTTGAAGTCATTGGGCTTTGTGTCTTAAATTTTTCATCTTCTAAGGTCTGTTATTTGCCATGCTTATTTTCAGTTTCTTGGTAAAAATGATTGGGTCCTGAGGGCATTTGCTAGGTATCTGGCAAGGAGCATCACACAGCTATAAAGGCAAGTCAAACTAACTGGGGAAAATGGAGTAAAATGGAAAGGGATGCCAGGAGAATGAAGAAAATCTGAGAGCAAAAATTAAAGGGAAACTATAGACAGTCAAGCCAGTAGTCATATCACAAAACAAAGAAATGGACCAAAGAGTTATGAATTGCTGCAGTAGAATTAATGAGATGGAAAATTTCTCAAGGAAAAGAGCCAAGTACAGATAAAGGAAGAAAACAGCAGCATAAAAAGAAGAAAAAACAGAATAGGAGAAAAGAAAAATTTTTAAAAACCCAAGTAAAAGGTGAAAGAGTTAAAGAATGGATAAATTAAGGAGTGGTGCATTGCATTAAGCAAATGTATTCTGTTTTCCTTATTCTTATCTTTAACTGGCTTTGCATTTCTTCAGTAGCAAAGCCAAACTGAAAGGATAATTTTGTTTATGTACCCAATTTGCATAATTGTGCAATATAAATTACAATGCTAATTAAGGACAGCCCTTGGGCTTCTGGAATTGGGTCAAAGTGGCTCCTGGAGTGCAAGGAGGTTGGGGCATTGGCTCAGTCCCCTCTTCCTCCGCAGGAAGCCAGGCCAGAGAAAAGCACCTCTCTGACAGTGTGTGAAATCTTGTCAGAATTCGTTGAAGACCCAGAACTGTACGTCTCACTCCAAAACTTGGCTTTTAAGATCATCTTTGTGTGATTCTACAGTGAAGTACTTCAGAGTTAAAAGTTCTAAAGGCTATGTTGGTTATCTTTTTATGAGGTTTTTCCCCATCTTCTCTTTATTCAGAGAAAAAAAAAATTCAAATGGTAGATAACTGAGTGTGAACCTGGCATGCAATATTTTCTCGGTGGACTGTTGCCAGAATTGTCCCAAACAAGTGTATGGCATGCCCTGCTCTGGCTTCTGAGCCCGGGGAAGACAGCAGGATTTCTGAGTTTGAATTAAATCCATGTCCTTCAAACCAACTAAACTACTGCAGCATAACTCCATCAAAAATTCAGTCCCAGAGTTTATTCCCTACGCTATTTGTAATAGTCAACTGTGAGATATAGGACAGTTCATATCAGCTCCATCTTGGGTTTTGAATAGCTCTGAGTTACTGGAGTAAAGACAGGCATAACTATAATGGAGGACCCTCTGTTTAGGCCTCTTCTGAAGATGTTGTTTGGCAAATTTTCATGAACCAGTGAACGATGACCTCAAGCAAAGGTTATTTGCAAAATAGAAACAGATCCAAAACTACTCAGGTTGAAGTGGAATGGAGTGGAGGGAAGGTAGGGGATAATTCAGGAGCCTTACTGTTCTATTTCAGGGCTCTCCTTTTTCCTCCCCCTTCTGAGGTTGTAGAAACCACTACAAGGGATTTGTTTTCTACCTAGCTTGGGTAATAAAACATAACAGTAAAAAATGTTAATTATATATACCTGATATTTTATTTTAAGACATCAATAGTTTCTTTTCACTGGAATGATTACAGGAATCAGAAATGTGTGACCTATTTTCCATCCTGTGTTACTTTCTTTTAGAAACTATTTCATGTGTAGGTAGGTATGTGGGGAAAAAAATAGTAATACTTCTACTGAACACTGGGATAAACTAGGGAAATTTTAATTTTTGACAAGGCTACTCATGTAAGTTTTTAAAGTTTTTTAATGCATAGAATAACTGAGGTGCAGGCCAGAGAGGCAGGAGGTGGGAGGATTCACCATAGACAGAGTGGGGAGCTGAACAGGTGGATCCACTGCTAAGGGGAACAGCAGGCAAGACAGGAGAGGTCTGCTGTGCCATGCAGGTCACTTCCCTGGCAGGGGATTGTACTCGTGCTGCATGTCTGCCAATAGCTTCATAATTCACAACTATAATTTTTTATTCTATAGGGATCTCATCCTCTCCAGAGCCAACATTTCTTCAGTGATTTGGGTTTTAACAATGTCATGCTCACCTTATATGGTTGACACTTGTTATAGTCTTATTTCCCTAAAAATTTCCCATAAATGGGGAAATCAAACATAGCTGATTTTTATTAAATTATACCATCAAATAGCCTTCAGTAATTTAGAAATATATATTTTCCCCACCTCCTTAGATTGTATATCAGGCTAATATTCATATTAATATAGCAGGAATTAGTTTCCTGGGCATACAAAAATTGATGACATTATTAAATACAAAGCAATTCCTACTGAGTGGCAAGGATGTCTCATTCTAGAGTCAAACTCATGTCATGAAAATTCTAAGAAGGTAAAGTACATTTGTAAGACTTTGCACTTGCATTATAAATCCCATTTAGGGTTTACAGCACCAGCTCTGGAGTTAGATTCTTCCTGAGTTCAGATTCCGATCCTCACTTACTGCACATGGGAACTTGGGCAAACCCTGTTTTTCAGCCTGTCAAAAAAAGAGTGTTTAGTAAATTTTAGTGAAGTTTAGTACTACTGAAGAAATATCCTGTGAAGGATGCACGTGTGGGTTGTCATGCGGGGTTTTCCTAACAAAAATGGATATAAAGAAACACATAGAGGCTCATATTTTGAAGACAGTGAATCAGCTGAAAATGATTAAGTCCATTCTGGAAGAGGAAAATAAATGAATGGTTCTTATAAAACTTGCGGAATGCACCTACACCTCATGCAATGAGATTTAGTATAGTTTCTAACTCACCCAAATCCAGAAACGTTAGCTAAGATAACAACTTTATTATTTCCAATCTGTCCTCTTTTCATTTGATTGTGTAAATACTTCTTTAATTAATTTATTTGTTTATTTTTTGAGATTCTCATTCTCTTCTGCCTCCTGGTTCAGAAGGTGTTACCTTCATGTTTATAAATGGGTTTTGCTGATAGATTGCTTTTTCCTACCTGTAAGCACATATTATTGTTTATGGAAAAGCGTTATAAAATTTGTAACTAACTCAAAATTTATGCTAAGATAAAATTCTTGATAAACACAAATCCAAATGACGTTTGACTTCATGTTAGCTACAAAAGTCTGTCGCAAACATGAATTGTTCCAGGAATGTCTCTGTTCCTTGTTTGCATGCTCTTTGGGTATCATGGCATAGAGTTTTGCTAATTTTCTATACTATACTCTGTATTTTATTTGCTGTATTTGTTTCTTTACCTAGTTCTCCTCACATACAACTGTGGTCTTGAAATTTAAATATTACCATTGTGACTGCATTTGACTATTAAAACATATCAAATACCAGGCACTGTTTTAGGCACTAAGGCTAAATGGCTACTGAAGTTCTTGGAACATCATGATGCTTGTAACAACTTAGTGAAATAAATTTTAATTTCTTAAAAGGTAGAAACTGAAGCTGATTATATCTGCTTTGTTCTTAGCGGTTTTGAGAACATAAGTAGATGCTCAATAAAACACTTCTGGTTTGTTTATATATGTATATATACACATTATCGAGGCAACACTGATATATGATATAGTGGTACAGGATCACACCCACTACCAAGACACCCATAACTTTCCACCATAAAATTAGGAATTTTACAGATTTTAGCGAAAGAAAACTTGGCAAGTGTAGATTTATAGAGTGGGAGATTATTTGAACTGTGAGGTACTTTATAAGCTGAGTGGAAATGCTTATTTTTACTTGAGATGGCAGCATGAATACCTTTGTCAGTAATTGATATTGATTGTAATTGTATCACACACATTACATCCCAGCAAATCTAGTGGGGTGTTTGAAAGAGCCAAGGGGTCAGGAGGAGAAAACCAAGTTGACTTTGTCACTTTGTCACTTCATCTCTTCATTTCACAAAATCCATATAAAACGACTCGTGATTTTTAGGGTTGTGAAAATTAAAGGAATACAATACTTGAAAGCATTCTGATACACCTTTGCAAATGCTATTTTTTTTTCAGGCATATCTGGGGAGGGGGGTGTCTAAAGTGGAAAATAGTGATGAAAATATGGAAACATTAGAAGGAAAAACATGTCTTAGTTCCCAATCATTAAAGGCAATAATGAAGTTACTACCCAAACACTTAAAAAAATGCATGAAATAGGAATATGCTGCCAACAATGTGTAACTTAATTATAAAGAGTTTCATCCACAGTAATGTAACACTTCAGTTTAGACCATTACTGCATGGTAGAATCAATTATAAAATACTTACTCTTTTATTCTCAAATATTTAAGTACTTTCAAGTTTATCATGAAAATGTCTGATATATTTTGTGAAGGGTATTTTTTTTTAAATTATTAGTTACTCTGTCATTTGTTTTTCAGTGAGAGTGAGCATATTGTGGGAAGTTCTATATTTGTGGAACTTTTAAGAAACTGTGAAAATGACATAAAGCATTTGGAACGAGGCAAAGGAGTAGTTCAAATATTTCATTAAAATTCAGACTAACCATTTGGGTTGAATATTTGTTGATAAGCAGATTTGAAAGTATTATTGATGGTACACTTCTCAGTGACACTTTTTAATTTCTAAGATTGTAGAAAATACCTTATATACCAAACATGAGACCTGGTCCTGATATCTCCTCATCTAGCTTAAATTACCCTGCACCCCTCCCATAGCAGACTTTCATGTTTGTCTCTGCGCTGTCCTCTGACTTGCACTCATCTCTTGCTCTACTATACCCATGAGTTCTTCACAGACCACAAATAATGAACTCCTGACAGAAGACTTGGTGTTTTTCTTTTGGTGTTGCTAGCACAGGGCCTGGCATTTTGTTGATATTCAATAAATATTTATGGTCTCAAAGACATTCAACTGAAATTAATGTCATTAACTTTTGATTAACTCTGGAAAATGATACAAGATTACTTAACACTCCTAGGAAGTGTTTTTATTTCAACTATGAGTAAACGATAATTTGAATATCAGAACTTCTTAGTACTTGACTTAGAGATATAGAAACTTGGGTATATAACACAAGTCTTTATCTCCCTCAGAGAATATGCTTATCTCTCTGGGGAATTAATCTACTGAGGAAATTCATAGAAACTGAATCCAAGTGAGCAAAGTGAAACAGCCCAAGTGCACGTGTGAGTGTATAATTTGAAGGATGAATGGGTAATGGTTTGGTCAGGATCCGGCATCTTTTTGATAGTCACTAGCAATAATCAACAGTCTCTGATGACTATTAATAATCATTTCCCCTTTCTTCCTTCACAGTCATGCCAATTAAGGATAATGTGTCCAGCTGAAATGCTTGCTGTGGCAACCTACACTGCAGATACAGGTAATCATCTCACCCAGTCTGGCTAATGATGACATTTGTGTAAACCTTGGTTAGGGCTTCCAGGAAGACTTCATATAAGTGATAAACTCACTGGGATGGTCCTTTAGTCCCTTTCCTCTCAGATGCCTGGAGAGCAATCATCTTATAATCAGGAACATTAATTCCACATTTTACAGTTGAGTTCTTGACACTGAGTCACAGCACTAACCTTGATGTTCTTATTCATGGACTTTATACATGGCACAAATGACACCCTTATTTTTTAGTTCATTATTTGGATTTTCTTGAAATCTACACAGTTCTAATAGATTTTCCCTTCCAAGATAAAGGGAGGCCTGACTTGTGAAGTGATTTGAGATGTGTGCGGCCAAAACAAGTTTACTGAAACAACTCCATCTTAGTTCATGGTGCAAGGGGATTGCCCAAATGGCATATGGTGGATGATCATTTTATTTCTTTGTTAGTTGTCCCTGAAATATAAGGTTAAAGTACCTATGAAAGTTGTCTGAGTAAATAAATGTGTAATTTCTGTATAATCAAAAGAAATTCCTGGTATGTATGCTTTATTTTATAAAAAAAAAATCACTAATGCAACATCCCTCACATTATATTGCTTTAATTAAGTTTTATTTTATCTCTGTGTGTGATACATATTGCAGAAGCACAATCAATGATCATTGGCAATTTGCTTAAATCTTGCCCTTTGTCCCATTTAGGTAATTTATTGTGTTAGTGGTACTCAAGCCATGTACTCCTGTAGCTCATCATCTGAAAATCCTTCCCAGATGTGCTTAGAATGTTTCATTAATTTGTATATTTTATTTTTGATAAGTAAGTACATATGCTTGTAACTGAAAGAGAAAACACCCTTCTTTTTTAATCCCAAAGAATGATTTGGATTTGAGAATAATTGATTCAAGTCCTGCCCACTCCACCCTTCTTATTCAAATATACTGAAGAAAGCTTTGCCTATAAATTTAGCTGTTCCAAAAATAAAAGAAAAAAATCTTTTAAAGAATTTTGCAGTGTATGTCATTTAACTTAGTTTTCTCTTCTATTAAGAATAATATACTTCTAGAATAAATTCCATTGCCAAGTGCCGAAGCTGGAACAGTTTTAAAACAGGAAGAGATCATCTCTCTGGTTGCTTTTATCCACGAAAGTGATATCTCTGGTGAGTGAATTTCAGGACTAGAAATTTCAGTCCTGCTGTCTCTTAGCTTATAGAATACTAAAACTGCTTTACGTTAACTTGAAGAGCTATTCTGGGCAGCTATCGTTCCCTAATTATGCTTTTCTTTATGAATTACAGCTCATTGTCTCTGAGCTAAGTGCATATCCCTGGGGCATGTGTATACAGATGTGACCATATTTGTGTGTTAATTCATTAATTCTGGCCTACTGACTTAAGGAATAATAAAAGAATAAGTAAATATGATGAGAAAAAAATGTTTATACCTTTCAACTGAAGGGACGAGCTTGACTGAGTACCTCTAGTGTCCCATCCTTTGCCATGGAGAATGGAACCTTTAATATCATATTGTCTGGATTCTTTCACAGCTTGGTTTCTGAGTGAGATTAGGTTTGACTACTCAGATGTCTTTGGGTAATACTTAGAATGTGACAGCGGGGCAAAGTCACATGGCTGGCTAATTCAGTTTATTTTATTATGATGTTTATTGAGGTATACTTTATATACAATATAATACACAAATTCATACACCTGTGAAGCCAGCATCAATCTGAAGGTACATGAGGTTTCCATCAGCCCGGAAGAGACCTTTGTGTCTCCAGTAGATTAATCTTCCACTCCCCGGTTATAGGAATGATTTTATTACCATTTATCTTTCAATTTAACTAAGTAGAATCATATACATATGCTCTGTAAGTCTGATTTCTTTCATGCATCATATTGCTTCTGGTATTTAACCACACCATTGTGATATTATGCTCCTAAGATGGCGCCCTAAGATCCCTACCTTCTCGTATATACACCCTGTCCCAGTTATTTCATCAGTTATTTAATCAAATACTAATCTAGGTGCTTCTGTGAAGAAATCCCTCATATGTAATTATTGTCCTTTATTGTGATTAATGTAGTAAGTTTAAGTAGGGAGATATTCCTTAATGAGACTGACATGGGTAGATGTCAAATTTGAACTATAATTTAGGGGGAAAATGTTGCTATGAGGTATAAGTGTTCATGTGGGCATTTGTTTCATTAGTCTTTTGTTTTTAACTATATCTTTTTTAAAAACTGAGCTAACATTGATATACAACACCAATGAATCAGAGGAATAGATTCACATCCACCACCACCATAGCAGCAGTAGTTCTCCATCAGGGTCCATTGGACCCCTCCAAACTCTTCCTCCTACTCATCCTACTCATCCAGAGAAAGTGTAGGAACATCTGAAAGTTTATGCTTACTCTTTTAAAAGAAACTAGCACATATGCTTTCATGTGTGATGATACCATTTTACACAGTCAACAACATACAGTGTTGTATTAGTTGTTTTACATCTCCAGGAACACTTGAAAGTGCCAGTCAGTTGAATTGCAGACATTTGAGTGGGAATATAATAGTATTCATTATGTTTTTAATATGCATTTCCCTCATGCATACTAAGAACGTTAATGATGTTTAGCATCTTTTCATGTGGAGACCTTTTGTGCATCTCCTTTTGTGAAATATGCTTAACTAGATTGCCCATTTTAATTGAATTGTTTTAGTTTTTATTATTGAGTCCCGAGAATTCTTTATATATTCTGAAAAAAACTCCTTTGTCAGATATATGTATTGTAGATATTTTTTTCTCATTCTTAGACACTGATGAAGGGAAGTTTTTATATTTGATGAATGCTTTTGTATTTATTTTTTTCTGTTATAGCTGATAATTTTTGAATACTTTATGAATATATTTTATAGCTGTTGTTATGAAAATATTATACATATTCATAATATTTTTTACCTCAAAAGTTTTATGATTTTATCTTTTTTAAATTTATCTTTACATTTCATGTAATATTTTTGAGTCAGGGTAATACTGCCTCATTATATTAAGAACACTCATTCATCTATAATTTCCTGAAAGAGTTTGCAAAAGATTGGTATTTTTTCCTTTAATCTGGGTAGACTATACAAGTGAAAAACACCTGAATCTCAAAATTTCTTTGTAGGAACATTTAGAATTACAACTCCAATTTCATTCATTGATGTATAGCTATTCTGATTTTCTTTTTCTTTTTGAGTCAGTTTATACCTTGTTAGGATTTGTTCTTTGATCTAGTTTTTTAATATTTGACTTAAAGCTGGTCTCAGTACACAGTTATTGTTCTTTCATTTATTTTTTTAAAGATTTATTTATTTATGCATACAAGCACTGGGGTACAGGCCAGAGGTTTGGGGGTGGTGAGAGGATTCACCACAGAGAGTTGGGAGCAGAACAGGCAGATCAACGGAAGTACACTGCTAAGGGGAACAGCAGCGGGCACAGCAGGAGAGGTCTGCCGCTCCATATGGGTCCCCTCCCTGGCCGGCAGCAGGGATCGAACTCGTGCTGCAGTGGCTGTGATTTACTTCATAGTGCGTTACTTAACCCACTGCGCCACCAGGGAGGCCCTATTGTTCTTTTAATGTTAGCAGAATTTAAATTGAGTTTCTAAAAGTTCATGATAGTTCCAAGTTTTTGCTCTGCCCCTTTCTGGAACCTCAACTATACAATTTTAGATTGCACAATATTGTTCCACACATCACTGAAACCCATTTAAACTTTTCTCACTCCTACCTTCCTGTGTTCTGTTTTTAACTAATTCCATTGATATTTTTTAAAAAGTTCACAGTGTTATATCTGTTAACAACCCTATATAGTGATGTTTTCATGTTATTTTATTTTTCATCTCCAGAAATTCCATTGTTTGTTTTTAAATGCTTCGTATTTCTTCACACTGTATTTTTTCCTTTTCATAATTCAAAAAAAACTATAATAACTGTTTTTTAAAAGATTTATTTATTTATACATATAAGAACTGGGGTATAGGCCAGAGGTGTGGCAGAAGAGAGGATTCACCAGAGACAGAGTAGGGAACAGAACAGGCAGATGGACTGAAACACTGCCAAGGGGAGAAGCAGATGAGGTAGGAGAAGTCTGCTGCGTTCTGTGGGTCACATCTGTGGCCGGTGGCAAAGATCGAACTCGTGCTGCAGTGGCTGCAGTTTGCTTCATAGTGCATTACTTAACATGCTGCACCTCTAGAAAGGCCCCTATAATCACGGTTTTAATCTCCCTTCTAACTATACTTCTCATGACCAAAAATAATCCTATACCATACATGTGCAGTGTCCCAAACCTGATATTTAAAGGAGCACTTTATTGCAGAACACAGCCTGTATTGCAGAATACAGCACAAGCCTCAGGCTAATATAACAGTGCTAACCTGCCTGCAACAGGAAACCATCACACTGTAGTGATTATCACAGAGAATAAGTAAAATGTATTTAAATAGACTTGCTATATAAGTGCTTTCAGAAATCGCTCCTCTCAAACAGCAAAACAAAATAGAGAAAAGTTTAAGAGTGACCACTGATTTTGTAGAAGGTTTTAGCTCCCTTTTCCTCTAACAGGGTCACCTGCTTCTCCCCAACACCAGGCCCTAATAGAAGGTAAATGAATACATCCAGTAACAGCAAACTAGCTTCAGCTGACTTCCATCTCCCCTTCTACTCCCACTAATAACAGCAACAATCCCAAGGGCTTGAGGAAGAAAAACTTACAACAGAAGGCAAATGGTATTAGATTTGCTGAGCCTATGGAAGGTTAGAACAAGCCAAGGTCTAAACTTGTCTTTGAATGTTGAAGTAGCAAGCTGTTAACTCCCAGGAGGATGAGGAATGTGTCTAAATTATTCCTGCCCCTGCCTTGCACTGTGGAGAATCAGATACTTTTTTAAAATATGGCTATTGCTACTATCCGAGATTTGAGTTAGGCAATTGAAAATAATTTTCAGATTCTACCATTTAAAATAGGGGTGTCATGGCCTCCCTGGTGGCACAGGGGTTTGAGCACTGCACTGTGAGGCATCTGCAGTCACTGCAGCAGGAGTTTGACCCCCAGCCAAAGAGGGAACCCACATGGCACAGCAGACCTCTCCTGCCTCACCCATGCTACCCTCAGCAGTGTATTTCAGTGTATCTGCCTGTTCTGTTCCCTGCTTTGTCTCACCTCCCCACACATCTGGCCTGCACCCCAGTTCTCATATGCATAAATAAATAAATCTTTAAAAAATGTAAAATGGGGGATCAATTTGTTTCTATAAATGGAGAGATAGCAAGTGTCTCAGGCTTTGCAAGCCTCACTCTGCTATAACTACAGAAATGTGGCATTAGACCTTATATAAAAATAGCTTCTCATCTTTCTGGCTAAGATCAAGTGTAGACCTTATATAAAATGATGGGTGTGGCTGTGTGTTAGCCACACGTTGTGGTTGCCAACACCTGCTCTACAGTATTAGTATTGGTTTCCAGAGCTAAGTGAAAGCAAGGATCTGGGGGAGCAGAAATAAATATGGTTGATGTTGATGTTTATTATCAAAGTGGAAGGCTAACCTCCAACTCCCATAGCTTCTAACAGCTCTCTAACGAACAAGCTCGCTGGTAATGCAAGGAAATATCCAACACAAATTTCATATTCCTCCTTTTATAGACTGCTGCCCTCATGCTCAACTCCACAGCAATTTTGCAATGTTCATGGCCCAGGAAGATACAGAGATGATTCACCTAGCAAAGGGAACAAATTATAGGTCCTTTCTTCTTGCTGGTTATGTGATATACTGTATCTTTCAGGCAAATCGATTAAAACATTTCAAGTTTAAGTACAAGTTAATTCTGATAGTTACCGTGGATCAGTAGTTCTCTACTGGGAGTGATTGAATAATGCCAGGAGACAGCCTCATTTCTCAGAACTGGGGAGTGGTGTTCCTGGCATCTTGTGACAGGGTTGCTGCTAAACACCTTACAATGCACAGGACAATCTGCCACAATAGTCCCCAAATATCAATCAGACCAAGGCTGACACACTCTGAAGTAATATTTTCATAAATTCTTCCATTGGCAAATATAAATTACCACATAAAATATAAACTCATTTTTGGAGGAATCTGGAAACTATCACCACATAAAACAACTTCTCAAAGCCAAAGGCATCCAAGTAGTATGCAAAAGCAAAAATATTTTGCTCTTCCAAATTAATATGAGGAGTCAAAAAACATCTTATATTCTAAGGTTTGAATATAGTATCTTTTAGAAGCTGATCTACAGCTATCTTGCTTTGAATTCAGGGTATTTTTTTTGTTCTAATTCTGACACTGGTTGTAAAATATAACTATATTCAGGGGTTCCCAAGTGTACATGATATGGTCTAGAATTGCATCAGGTCTGAATAATAGCTGACCAGGTTGGTGCTGAGAACTGGAAGACTGGAAGAGAGGAAGCTTAAGGTACATGATGAAATGGAAGTAATGCTTTGGTAAAGTAGAATTGGAAAGAGATTAGTGGGGCCTTAGAACTGCCTGGGAATGGTATGCTATCCTATGGGGGAAAGCAGGCACTAAAATTCAGTTGGGGCCAGAGCTGACAGAATCAGGTCAAAATGTTCTGCTTTATTTTGATGAATTCCTCAGATGAAGTGAAACCTATGTAACTCTGAGTCTAGAAAAAGGAAAAGCCTTCCAGTATATACATGGTATTTACTTCAATATTTATATGTTGTTAATTAAGGTTACCCCCAATGATCTGGAGTCATAAGCTCATCAAAACAAGCAACTTTTTCAATGAATACTGAGTTGGAAGTAGGATCCAATCAATAAAGCCTCCCTGAACAAAAATAAAATCAACTAAACTCGTTATTTTGCAACATTTAAAAGAAAATTCCCACTACGAGGAAATTAACTTTTAAAACCTTTTTACTAGAATTGCTTAGATTTACAGAAAGCTTAAAATATTGTACAAAGCATCCCATAAAAGTCACATGTAGTTTCCTGTATTATTAATATTTGTTATAGGACCTGTGTCTTATATTATGCTACATTGTCACAGCCAATGATCTGACATTAATACATTAACTAAAGTTTCCTCGGTTTTTTCCTCATGTCTTTTTTGCTGTCTTGCTTCAGGATTCTGTGCAAGATGCCACATTATCTGTCATCTCTTCTTAGGCTGTAGTAGTTTCTCAGACATTCCTTGTTTTTGGGTGAGAAATGTTGGTCACGTATTTTGTAGAATGTCCAGTAAATGCCATTTTTCTGATATATATATATATGTATTTTTTTATCATCAGACTGAAGTTGTGGATTTTGGGAGGATGAGCATGGAGATAACAAACCAGTCTTTGCAAACCATATCAGGACCATGTACACCACTATGGACGATGTGTTACTCTTGATATTGACCTTGATCACCCAGCTGAGTGTATGTAATTTAATTTAATTTTATTTTTTTCTTTATTTATATATATTTGACATTGTGGTCCCTATGGATTTTCTACCTTTTCACCTGTGCACCATCACCTCAGTCCCTTGTTCTCTTTTTGACCTCCACCCATTCCTTCCCCCCTCTCTACAAAGTGTCCCAGATTTATCCTTGTCTTTTATTTTATTGTTAGTATTCATTTCCTTGGTCACCTTATATTCCTCCTAGGAGTGAAACGGTCTGGTATTTTTCTTTTGCCTTCTGACTTATTTCGCTAAGCATAATCCCTTCTAGTTCCATCCATGTTTTTATGAATGATTCTAGTTTATCTTTTTTGATTGCTGAATAGTATTCCATTTTGTATATGTACCACATCTTGATCCAATCATTTTGTTTGGGCATTTAGGTTGTATCCAGGCCTCACCTATTGTAAATAGTGCTGCAATAAACATAGGGGTGCAGGTATTCTTTTGAATCAGTGTTTTTGTGTCTTTTGGATATATTCCTAGAAGTGGGATTGTTGGATCATAGGGGAAGTCCATTTTTAGTAGTTTGAGGAACCGCCATACTGCTTTCCATAATGGTTGGACCATTTTGCATTCCCACCAGCAGTGTAGTAGAGTTCCTTTTTCTCCACATCCTCCCTAACTTTTGTTGTTGATGATTTTTTTTTATATGCGCCATTCTTACTGGTGTGAGATGTTATCTCATAGTGGTTTTGATTTGCATTTCTCTGATGACAAGAGAAGTTGAGCATTTTTTCATATACCTGTTGGCCATTTGCATTTCCTCTTTAGAGAAGTGTCTTTTTAGCTCTTCTGCCAATTTTTTGACTAGATTGTTTACTTTGTTTTTGTTTAGTCTGGTCAATTCTTTGTGGATCTTTGTGACAAGTCCCTTGTCAGTAGTGTTGTGTGCAAAGATTTTTCTCCCAGTCGGTGGGGTGTCATTTTGTTTTGGTTAATGTATCTTTTGCTGTATAGAAGCTTTTAAGTTTGATGTAGTTCCAGCTGTTCATCTTTTCCTTCAATATCTTTGGTTTGGGTGCTGTGTCTTTAAAGATGTTACTGAGGTGTATGTCATTTAGAGTTTTGCCAACTTTTTCTTCTATATATTATATGGTTTCAGGTCTTATGTCTAATTCCTTAATCCATTTTGAGTTGGGTTTTGTACATAGTGAAAGGCAGTATTTTAGTTTCATTCTTTTGCATGTAGCAGTTCAGTTTGCCCAGCACCATTTATTGAGCAAACTGTCTTTATTCCATTACATATTCTTTGCCCCTTTGTCAAAGATTAGTTGTTCCTAAGTTTATGGGTTTATTTCTGGGCTTTCTATTTGATCCATTGGTCTTTGTGTCTGTTTTTGTTCCAATACAATGCATTTTTTATCACTGTGGCTTTGTAGTATAGTTTTAAGTCTGGAGGTGTGATACCTTCATTCCCCTTTTTTTTAATCAAGAGAGCTTTGACTGTTTGAGGTTTTTTGTGTCACCATATGAATTTTATCAATATTTGTTCTGTTTCTTTGAAGAATGTCATCAAAACTTTTATTGGAATAGCATTGAATCTGTAGATTGCTTTTCATAGGATGGCCATTTTGATGATGTTAATTCTTCTCATCTATGAGCAAGGGATGTCTTTCCATTTCTTTGTGTCTTCTTCTGTTTCTTTTAGCAATGTTTTATAATTTTATTTGTAGAGGTCCTTCACTTCTTTTGTTAGATTTATTCCCAAGTATTTGATTTTTGTTTCAATTACAAATCAGATGGTTTTCTTGATTTCTTCATCAGATTGGTTGTTTATATATAGGAAGGCTACTGATTTTTGTGTGTTGATTTTGTGTCCTGCTACTTTGCTAAACTGGCTGATTAGTTTGATTAGACTTTCTGTAGCACTTTTGGGGTTCTCTATGTATATTATCATATCATCTGCAAACAGTGATACTTTTATTTCTTCTTTCCCTATTTGGATTCTTTGTATACCTTTTTCTTGTCTTATTATTCTGGCCAGGACTTCCAGTATTAATTTGAAGAGCAGTGGTGAGAGAGGGTATCCCTGTCTTGTTCCAGATCATAAGGGGAAGGCTTTTAAGTTTCTGCCATTGAGAATGATATTGTCTGTGGACTTGTCATATATGGCCTTTATTTTGTTACGATATGGTCCTTCTATCCCAAGATAGAAGCCTTCATCATAAATGGATGCTGAACTTTGTTGAATGCTTTCTCAGCATCTATTGGTATGATCATGTGGTTTTTATTCTTTTTGTTTATGTGATGGATTATGTTTATTGATTTTCAGATGTTAAATCATCCTTGTGTTCCTGGAATAAATCCTTCTTGGACATAGTAGATTATCTTGTTGATGCATTATTGAATTCTGTTGGCTAAGATATTATTGAGGACTTTTGCAGTGTTCATTAGAGAAATTGGTCTATATTTTTCTTTTTTTGTGTTGTCCTTGTTCAGTTTTGGTATTAGTGTAATGTTGACTTAAAATGTGTTTAGTGGTATGTCTTCTTTTTCAATTTTTTGAAAGAGTCTGTGTAGGATAGGTACTAGTTCACTTCTGAATGTTTTGTAAAATTCATTTGTAAAGCCATCTGGTCCTGGACTTTTATTTTGGGGGAGGGTTTTGATTACTGTTTCAGTTTCACTACTTGTAGTTGGACTGTTTAGGTGTTCTATATCTTCTTTATCTAACTTTGGGTGATTGTAAAGTTGTAGAAATTTGTCCATCTCTTCTAGGTTGTTGAACTTGTTTGCATATAGCTTTTCATACTAGTCTCTGATTATTCTTTTGATTTCTGATTTCTGCTGTGTTTTTTGTGATTTGTTCTCTTTCATTTGTTATCCTATTTATTTGTGTGGGCTCCCATTTTTCATTTGTCAGTCTGGCAAGGGATTTGTCTATTTTATTTATTTATTTGTTTATTTTTGAAGAACCAGCTTTTGGTTTCATTGACCTTTTGGATTATTTTAACTTCTAATTCATTTCTTTCTCCTTTGATTTTTATTATTTCCTTCTACTGGATCTTGGGTTTTTTTGTTGTTTTTCTCCAGTTCTTTAAGGTGTGAGATTAAGTTGTTTCTTTGTGTTCTTTCTTGTTTCTTGATGTGTGCCTTATTGCTATATATTTACCTCTTATAACTGCTTTTGCTGTATCTCAGATATTCTGGAGAGTTGTGTCCTCATTATCGTTCTTCTCAAGGTATTTTTTAATTTCTTCTTTGATTTCCTCAATGATCCAATGATCTTCCAATAGTGTGGTTTTCAATCTCCATGTGTTGGGGGAGGGGTTCCTTGTTTTCTTTTCATGGTTTCTTTCTCTCTTGATGGCTTCATGATCAGAGGATATAGTTGGTATGATTTCTATCTTAGTGTACCTGATGTTTGTCTTATGTCTCAGTGCACCTGAGAAAAATGTATACTCAGATTTTTTGGGGTATAGTGTTCTTGAAATGTCTGTTAAACCCATGAGGTCTAGATCCTTGTTTAGAGCTTATTTTTTTTTTTTTGCTTATTTTTTGTCTCTAATCTATCCATTGGTGAGAGTGGTGTGTTGAAGTCTCCTATTACATATGTATTTTCTTTAATGTCAGTTTTCAAAGATGTTATTAGCTCTCTGATATATTTTGGTGCTCATTCATTTGATGAGTATATGTTGATGAGTGTTATGTCTTCTTGATTTATTGTCCCCTTAATCATAATGTCAAGACCGCCTGTGTCTCTTTTCAGTTTGAAGTCTATTTTATCTGATGTAAGTATTGCTGTTCCTGCCTTCTTTTTTTGTCCATTTGACTGTAGAACTGTTTTCTAGCCTTTTGCTTTTTGTCTATGTTTGTCTTTTGTAGTTAAAGTTGTTTACTGTAGATGGTAAAAGGTTGACTTTTGTTTTTTAATCCAGCCTGCTAGTCTGTGTCTTTTTATTGATGAGTTTAGTCCATTTACATTTGCAGTTAAAATCGATACACTGGCATTCATCTTTGCCATTTTGTTTGCCTTTTTGTGGTTCTGTTCTTTACCTTCTTTTATTCATTCTTCTGCTTGTTTTAGGTTTAAGGGTTCTTGTAGAATTTTTTGGAGTGGGGGTTTTACAGTAGTGAATTTCCATAGACTTTGTTTGAGAAAATTCTTATTTTTCTTTCATAGAGGAAGGAGAGCTTTGCAGGGTAGAGTATTCTTGTTGGAATTTGTTAATTTGGAGTTTGTTAAATATATCCCTCCATTCTCTTCTTACCTTTGGAGAAATCTGATGTTAGCCTGATTGGTTTCCTTTTTAGATTATCCATTTCTTCATCTTGTCAGTTTCATTTACTTTTTCTTTGTCCTGGATCTTTGGAAAAGTTACTATTAAGTGTCTTGCTGTAGTTTTCCTTTCTTTGTGGTAAGTTGGCATTCTTCTAGTTTTTATTTTCATTTCCCTTTTCATGCTTAGAAAGTTCTTTTCAATTATCTCCTTGAATAGGTTGTTGGAGCCTTTTTCTCTTCTTCTCCTTCTGGTATGCCTATGACTCTTATATTTCCTTTCTTCATAGTGTCAGATGGTACTCGAAGTGTTTCTTCATTCTTTTTCATTTTTACTTCTTTCCCTATCTTCTTTGGCTCATTTTATGCCTGTGTCTGAGAGTACTGACTTGTTCTTCCATCTCTTCTATTCTGTTTTCCTGGCTTTTCTCAGAATTCTTGCACTCCTTCAGTAATCTCTGATTCTTTTCATTTCTTTTTCCTTCCCTTTCCTCTATTTCTTTTATTTTCTTCTGTAGGGATTCCATCTCATTCTTTGTTTCCTCGATTGTTCTCATCATGGCCTTTAGTTCTTTATCTGTTAGGTGTGCATATTCTTCTGTGTCCATATTATCAGATTCTGGATATAGCCTTTCTTTCTGTGGTATATTGTTTTTGGATGAACCTGCTTGATCATTGGTATTTTTCTTTCTTCCCATTCTAGCCTTCGGCTTTGAGTCTGTTATGCCCCGGACTGCTGGTGCTGGTGGGCATGATTTCTGATTTCTCTTCCTGAGGTATGTCTACCTGATATCTGTTCCTCTGTGGCTGGGTACAGGCTCAAGTAGTCTTCTGTTGTGGCAGATACTGAAAGAAAAAGAAAAGGGAAAGAGAGAGAAGAAACAAACAAACAAAAAACCCAACAACAAAATAAAACATGGAGCTGGGGGCAAGGATTGGTGCTAATTGGACTGCAGTGGCAGGTATTGGAATTTTTCAGGTCCTGTGTGGTAGCTGGGTGGGTGATGGGGCTCCTGAGGACACCTATCACCTGATGACTTGGAGGCTCCCTATGACAAGAGGCTCCCTATGTAGGGACTAGCTCCGTGAGGCTCCCCTTAATGTCTTTCCAAAAGAAAGGGGAAAAAGGGGGGGGAGGAGTCATCTCACCAGTCTCTGGGTGGGGGGAGGTTGTGAAGAAGAGAAAGCCATGAGCAGCTGGCACCCCAGCTGTGCTTGTCCTGGACTCCATATGCCCGCCTGACCTTGTCCGGATGTCTCAGGATTCAGGATCCAAATGTTCGACAGGACTTTCTTTGTGTAGACTGTGGCTTCACCTCAGTGTATGATCACAAGCTCTTCCCCACAGCCCTATAAAGGGGGCATGGCCACCTGAGGTCTCCCAAGCACAGGTACTTTTCTGTTTGCCCTTGGGAACTGCCCTTTGTTTATGGATGGACCACATGCCTCTGTGAGGGCCTTCAGGTGTGTACTTCCCGCTCTGGGGCACTCCCAGACTGCCATAGTCCCACACAACCTTAAGCCAAGTGCGCAGGAAGATTGCAATGGAGCCCCAGATGAGCCAAACCCATGCTGGCCCAATGTAACTCTGTCTTTGTCTCTATGCCATCCCTAGGAACTTGCCTCCCGGTGGTGACGATCTGCAACCTTCTCAAATACCAAACCTCAGGCCAGAGTGGACTGCTGTGAGTCCTGCAGTAGAGCTGAATTAAGCTCCTGGAGTGCCGCCTTAAGGGCCTGGGGGATTACAGTGGAGCCCTGAGCTGAGCCAAGCCCACCCTGGCTCTGTCTTTGTCTCTGTGCCAGCCCCAGGTACTCTCCTCCCCTCAGTCCCATGTCTCCTGGGAAATACAGAACTGTCTTACACTGCAGCTGTGGACTCCCAGAAGTCAAACGCCCCTCTCCACCGCCACCAACTGTACCTCGCTTTTCTAGCTTCCTCCAATGGCGCTGGGTCTGCACTTACCCCATGCAGATCACTCACTCCATTGCCAGCTGCCATGAGGCTCTCCGGTTTCAGGTCCTGAAGTTTGATGCTCACTGTGGTCCTTTTCTGCAGAAGGTATCTCTGGTTTCTCTTTCTGTTGGTAAAGGTGTGCTAGATTTGTCGGTTGGGGGGAGGGATTTTGATGCTTTTCTATTTGTCCCTCTTCGAGGCAATTCTCTCCTTTGGGTAGGTTGCCAGTATCGTCCAGTTTATCCACCGTGTCCTAGTTCTTCCAGGGACGTGCTGTATTTTCTCCCCATCACCTGTTTGTCCTGGGAGAACTCACTCCTAGCATCTCTTCACTGCCATTTTTTCTCCAGCCAATCTCTGTAATTTAATTTTAAACTAAATTTTACTTATGTATTGAAATTTAGTGTACTAAAAGTCATATGTAAAACACCCTGAGGGAATGTTCAGGTAACTTTTTTCTTTTGCTTTGCCTTTTTAAATCATTATATTTTCTTGAAAAATACTATTTCTTTAATTTAAACTATTAACTATAACACCCAATCCTAGACCAACAGAGCAAGCCTTATTTCTAAGTTCTGAGATAACAGAAAGTGAAGTACACTTCTCTTTCCTAATAGATAATAAAAACATATGAAATATTACTACTAATGATAATTTTGATAAAATTATCATCCTTTCAAAGCATTTCAAATGCATTATCTCACTTGAGTATATTAACAACCCTATAAGATAATCAGCAGAAATTATTTCTTTTGTCATAACCATTTTCTGTAACCTGCTTTCAATGTGGCAAGTATTTGAATATTGTTTTCTTTCATTGTTGTGTGAATGCCAATATGTATGTTATGTGTGTGATGATATATACATATATATGTTGTTGTGTATATATATACATACAGAGTGTATATACATATATATGTATATATACACAGAAAATATAGCCTTTTCTCCCTAAAAATTTTGTAGTTGTACTATGTGTATGTGTGTGTGCACACACACGTGTGTTGGAAGAATCTATGCAGTGATTTACATTATAAAGTAAGTATTGGATTTTCTTATCAATTAACAGTGAGATAGGTTTTGGATTTTACAAAGTGTGTGCCTAAAAAGCAAATAATTTCACAAGTGAACGCCAAAATTATGTTATCACCTATAAGTTATCAAGTGAAACAGATTAAAAACTCTTTTAGATCATTCTGAAATTTTCACTGTTATATTTGATAATATATTTGATGTAGTATCATCATGTAGCTAAATTACTCTTTATAGGAATGGCAAGGTATTTAGAAGTCAACTATTATTTTCCCATTCTTACAGATACAGTTGAAAGATATAGGACTTTATAATAAAAACATAAACACATCAGGGATAAGATTTTATGAGCAAGAGTTACCAGAAACTCAGAAATGCATATTCAGATCCACGAAGACTGTAGCCATTGTTCTCTGATACAGACTACAAGATCTATGTGTCAGACAAAGGAATAAAGACTTAATGTATAAAAAGGGAGTATAAGCTTACTACCCTTGATAAGACAGTTTTGAAAATGCTATAAATATAACTTTAAAGAATTAGAAATATTTTTATGGAAGATTTCAGTGAAAAAAATTCATATCAGGTTGGAGACACTTGAAAGGAGATTTAGTATTATGGAGACTTCCATTTCACACATGGTAGAATAGAGCCCAGACCGATCATGTTCCTGACAATACCCTGCCCTGTGGTAACACAGAAGCTCAGACTGTCATGTTAGACTCAAATGAATCAGAATCCAAACCCAGAATCAAGATTAACTAATTATTTTTCAAATACTATTAATTTCAAGGTACAGATAAAGCACAGAGGGATTGGGACCATTATATAGCTCCCTATTTTTTTTTTCTTGTTATAGCAGATATACTTGGAGCCAAAATTAACATGAAATCGCCAAGTGATGTGTTGTGAAAGAGACAAATTGAATCATGGATCATTTCTATTATATACTTGAAAAGTTATATAACATGATATTTTCCCAAAACCAAGCCACATAAACCCAAAGATTCGAAATTTGGTTATGATTGCCAGTTTAGACAACCAGGTACTTCCTATTACTAAAATTCCATAAAAAGAGAATCTTACTAACCAAAAACAATAGTCACTTTGGACTGCTTTAAGAACAATAACAGACTGGGTGGCTTAAAGAGCAATATATTTCTCCCAGTTGTGGGGACTAGAAGTTTAAGATCAGGGTGCCAGAATGACTCATCAGGTTCTTGGTGAAGGCTCTACTGCTGCTCCATGAATGATTATCTTCTTCTTGTATCCTAATGTAGTAAAGAGGAGAGACAGACAGACAAGTACTTCCTTGTCTTTTTATAAGGGTACTAATTCCATTCATAAGGGATCTGCCCTTGACTTAATCATATCCCAAAGATTTCCAAATCTAGACACTACATATTTAGGGTTAGTATTTCAATATATGAATTTGAGGTAGGGGAAGGATATAGCCACTCCGTGTATTGTTGAGCATTTACAGGAGATGTACCACTCGCACATTTTCAAGGAGATTAAACCAGATCAGTTTCCTTCCCAGAGTCATCATGTCCCAGACCCTACAGAAGTAGGGAAAAAGGATTACAGACTGATTGCTTCACCATTTAAGTTCCACATCTGAAAAGTATTATATAACATGTTTTTAAAAGCCTTCTTGAGCCACAGGACAGTTAATGTTTTTATCAAGGACCAAGTAAAGGGAGGAACAGAGTGGCCCCAGAGCCATGAAGCCAATGTTACATGGAGAGCATTTGCCAAATGATGTGAATCTGGAAACCTGCTCGGTCTGCCCAAGTAGATATTTCAACAATAGGGTCGCTCAAAAGACTGAATACTCATAAGTTTATATGCTCAGGGTAAGAGTAAATAGAAAGTGTATTGTTTTTTCCCCCAAAGTGGTGCAAAGAAAATTATTAAATTGAAACTTGTAATTTGTCATCACAAACTAGTTCTAGGTGTTCTTGCAACCTGAATTTACAAACCCTGGATGGTCCAAAACAACACAGTGGTGATTTTAATTACAGAGGTTCTGGACCGGTATAAGAATATTACTGAAACACAACCAAGTTGATGTGAAAGACTATTATTTTTTCCAGACTCCTCTAGCCTTCAAAATAATCCAAAATTAGTATTTCAAAAGAAAAATAAGCAGAAAACTCTTAGAAATCAACAAATCTATTGCCAGACACATCGAAGATGATGCTGGAAAGATGAAGGTCAGGAGAATAGAAAACACAATTAAAACCACAAAAGTGATAAAATTGAATTCTTGAATACAAAGTCTAAACTATGTCTTTTAATATAGTAAAGATGTTGAGGAGATCTTGAGATCCTGATAAAAAGTATGTTTGTAAAAGAATCGTTGAAACTGTTAGAACTGTAAAATACACAAGTTGAAATAAATTTAATAGGTTTAAACCTAATTAATGAATTAATGAATGAGCTAAAATAGTTTGAAATAGTTATTTAGAATGCAACCCATAGAAAAGATGGAGAATAGAACAGAGAAAGTAGATAGCAAGGTGGCTAGAGTAGAAAGACAGAAGTGATGTTAAGTAAGTGTATGGAAATAATTGTATTAGTATTGCATTGTCAGGGTGTAAAAATTAGAGTATGGCCTCCCTGGTAGCCTAGGGATTAAGTCTCAGTGCTATCATCACACTGTCACAGCTGTGGCTGTGGCCTGAATTTGATCTCTAGCCAGGGAGCTAACCCACACATGGTGCAGCAGACCTCTCCTGTCTGGCCCACTGATCCAGTGTATTTCAGTTGATCTACCTGTTCTGCTCTCCACTCTGTCTCTGGTAAATCCTCTCACCTCCCACACCTATGGTCTACACCCCAGTTCTTCTATGCATAAAAATAAAATAACAAATGTTTAATAAAAATTAGAATAATCAGAAGGGCCATACCTTGAATTGTTTGGGAGGGAGAAAGGACCCAATTGCCTTTATATTTGTGAACATTTCTTAATTCAACTAGAAAACTAGAACTGAAACTAGAAAAATATGAAACAGGGGAAATAATCATTTCAAAAGAAGGCAAAATGAGCAAAAACAGAAAACTGGGTCATTTTGCAATAAAATAATGGGAAAACAGTTTGTAAAGTTGTTAGTTATAATAAACGTGAATAGACTGACTATTCTAATTAAAGTTAAAAAGCTGTCAAACAGCTTCTTCAAGTTTTTCATGGTTATCTTGTAAATAGAATACATAAATATTTATGAAAATAACTTATCAATTCTATACAGACAATATGTGACATTCATTCATTAAAGAAATATTTGTCTTGCCTGTTACATGCACAGCATAGTTCTGCATCCTGGGATTATGTCTCTGCACAAGAGAGTCGAGATTCCTGCCTGCAAAGAGCTTCAATTTCTTGTTTGCAGATACAGAAAAATAAGTTAAAAGACATTGAATACTAGGATACTAAAATAAATGCTATATCAGAAAAATATTGAAAACAAGCATAAAAAGGACAAGGAGTTCTGCTTGAAAGAAACTTATACACATGGACACTTGTACTGGGAAAATAAAAGGCTAAAAATAAATGTGCTAGACATCTGAGTTTAGCAGAGAATTTAGAAAAAAATAAAGTCTGAATGAAAACCTACAAATAGAAATCACTTATATCATGCTGATTATAATGTTTTTAAGGATTTCACTTACAAACTATAAACTTAATAGTCATAAATCAATTGCTGTTTTGTACACCAGCAATAAAAGAAAAACCATTTATGTAATAGGAATAACAACACAAAAAATATTGGAATAAATCTTACAAAATGTAAAAATACAAAGCTGTTGTAAGACAATAAATGCGTTAAATAATAAAATTCACTTTATGAATTGAATGATTCAATAGCATGCTATTTCTTTCAAACTGGCCTATAGCTATAATATGGCTCTAATAAAAATTCTAACAGAGGGGCTTCCTGGTGGCCTAGGGCTTAAGTCTCAGTATTACCACTGCTCTGGTTCAATTCCTGGCCAGGGAACTAACACACATATGGTGCAGCAAACCTCTTCTGTCTCACCTGCTGCTTCCCTTAGCAATTTATTTCAGTAAATCTTCCTGTTCTGTTCCTCGCTCTGTCTCTGGTGAATCCTGTTTCCCCACACACCTCTGATCTACAGCCCAGTTTTTCTATGCAATAAATAAATAAATGAATATTAAAAAATAAAATCCTAACAATATTTTGAGTGGAAATTGTCAAGCCTATAGGTTAGCTGACAATGGTTGTATCTGTACTGAACATGTACAAACATCTTTTCCTGGTCATTATTCTCTGATACAAAATAACAACTATTCATAGCATCTGCATTGTATTAGGTATTATAAATGATCTAGAGACAATGTCTGAGATGATATGTACAGGTTATATGCAAATGCACACCCTTTTATCTATGGGAATTGAGCATCCTGAGTCCATGGATGTCTCAGAGCCCACACAGATTCCAAGGGAAGAACTGCACTTGATAATGATCAAAGGCATAGTCCACCAAGGATATGCAACACTTCTAAATTTGTAATGAGCAAAATTCAAAATATATGAAAAAATGCTAAAAGAGAAAAAATAATCCACAATCATGAGAGATTTTAAAATTCCTTTCATGAAGCAATGAAAATACATTTGACCATATGCTGGCCACAAAACAGAATAGACCAGAAATCTTACATAATATATTTTGTGATCACAGCAGTAATTACCAAGAAATGAGAACAAAAGATAACTAGAACATCCCCACATGCTTGTAAATTATTCAGTACATTGCTAAATAGATCATGGGTTAAGAACAATTACAATGGAGATTAGAATATATTTTGTATTGAATGATAATAAAATACTATATATCAAAGCATAGGATATGTTGATGACTTCCCGTATTAAAAAGTCTGTTGCCTGAATAACTTACTACCCAAGGATAAAATATTCCATTCCTTTATCCAAGCATGAAACTAACAAATGAAATAAAATATCTAATGAAGTTCAAAGAGTAGGAACAAGGAATGATGAAGGCAAGAGAGGAAGCTAAAGGTGGTTAGAACCACAGTATAGAAGACAGAGAAGTTAGAAGTTTTTGTTTTTGGGAAGACAAATAAGGCTGGCAATCTTGCATGATGAATCAAGAATACAAACAAATACAAATGGTGAATAACAGTAAAAGGCAATATCACATTAGATCTCAGAGATTGAAAGAACAATAAAAGCATATTTAAAACAAGTGTATGACTATTTTAGATGGAACAAGACAAATTCCTAAAAATTACCAACATTACCCAATGAACACAGGGAAAGAAAAAAATTCCAAGTAGTTTTTTTTTAATCTATTTACAATTTTTAATCTACATTTAAAAATTTTCCCATAAGGAAAACTGCAGACCAGATGGGCACACCAGACAAGTCTAACAAACTTTTACAGAAACTAAAATGCAAAAATCTGATAATAATACTAATGTGTTGACAGGGATTTGGACTAAATTGATCTCAACTGATATTGGGAATTTAAATAGGTGCAACTACTTTTGAAAACTAAAATTATGTGTTCAAATATACCCATTCTAAATTTATACCTAACAAAAAAATACCTAACAAAAGATAGGTAAGTAAAATATTAAAAGTTATTCACTAGCTTGGTATGCATAAATCAAATTATACTAAATTCATACAATGGAATGCAGCAAAGAAAATACATGAACTCATGCATCAACATGGATGAATTCTATGAATATAATTTTGAATGAAAAAAAGACAAAAATAGTTTGAAGAGCATCATTCCATTTTATTAAATTAAAATTCATGTATGACACTGGCAGTAAGGACAGTAGTTATCTTTAGAAGGTATGTGATTGGAGGAACATGAAAGGGAGCTTCTAGGGGGCTCATCATGTCTGTTTCTTGTTCCATGATTGTTTTCTTTTTATGTAATACTTTAGCTTGTGCACAACATTTTTTTTTTTTTTCAGTTTGGGGCACAATTTTTATGTCAATTTAAATTACTATTCTACACTAGAATTTTGTACACATGCAATGTAATTCAGGCACCATTCTGGTTTTCCTATATATCATGAATTAATTCTTTTGCTGCCTTTTTATATGGAAACCCTGGTCATAATTTCACCTTGAGTACTTTTCTCCTTTTACAAACTCCTTGAAATAACACCATACAACATCTCACTTTCTTTGCCTTTCTCAATCTTTTATTATTCTTATATCCATAGACTATAAAGTTTGTATCTCTAAACATAGTTTCCTGTGACCAGTTGCTTATTTATACACTGTTAAACTTATCCTTTATCTTGAGTTCCCTTGTTTTATATAATTGGTTTCACTTTGAAGAACTATTACTAAGATTGGTTTAACTGTGTGAGAGGAGACCATTAAAGGCGATTGGTGGAATAAAAGTAGATGTTCCTGTAGTTCCTTTCTAATCATGCTGATGGCAATAATGGAGAACAACAGGAACACAGGGTAAGTGAAATTATATAGAATCTTCTGGCAGTGTACTGGAAGAATACTATATCCTCTGGTTCTGGTTGCCCAAAACACCAAGCTTTCATTTTCTTTTTTTTTTTCTTTTTTCTTTTTTCTTTTTTTTTTTTTTAAGATTTATTTATTTATGCATACAAGCACTGGGGTACAGGCCAGAGGTGTGGGGGGGTGAGAGGATTCACCACAGAGAG
>JAGFMF010011629.1:5563373-5655082 GCA_019455555.1 Galemys pyrenaicus
ACACTGCTGAGGGGAGCAGCGGGCACAGCAGGAGGGGTCTGCTGCACCATGTGGGTCCCCTCCCTGGCCGGCAGCAGGGATCGAACTCGTGCTGTAGTGGCTGCGGTTTGCTTCACAATGCATTGCCTAACCCACTGCGCCACCAGGGAGGCCCCCAAGCTTTCATTTTCTTGAGTGAAAAATTCAAGCCAAGTGTTTGCTCAATTGCTAGGCAACACAATAAAAGGGAATATTAAAAAATGGAAAAGGTGAGTGGATAAAGAAGGTGTGGTATACATACATATACAATGGAATACTACTCAGCCATTAAAAAAACAAGATGAAACCCTAGCATTTGTCATAACATGGATGGAAATGAATGGGATTATACTAAGTGAAGTAAGTCTGAAGAAGAAAGGCAAATACCAGATAACAAAGATATTCATAGGTGAGATACAGAAAAATAAGAGTCACGCAATACTAAACTAAGACAAACCCTTGCAATATGACTCCAGACTTAAAGCTATCAGAAGGGGAGGAAGGAAGCTGTAGGACCAGGGTTGTAGGGGACCCAGTGGACTATGATGTAGGATAATGGGTGTTTGGTGATAGGTGTGGTGTGATAACTATCTGAAGAGGTATGAACCTATCCCTCTAAATCATATACTGTTTGTAAACCAGTGTTATCTCAATAAAAAATAATAATAATTAAGGGAAAAAAAGGTGTAATAGTTTCCAGAGAACTGTAACAGGGCGCTGAAGCCAAAGACTATTCTAGGTGGTGCCCTCAGAAGTGGGGTGCTGGTGAGGACAGACAGCCCCAGACAAAATGCAAACAAAGGATCAGTGGGAGTTAAGATTCTGATAAGAAATATAAGGGATTGCAGGAGCAGCCCCCAAATTTCATAGCTGTGGATTGAGCATTTGGGATTTCAGCATTTTCAGATCCTCAGCAATTCCAGGGTCAGCCATTTCTACCTCCACCACACAGATCTTCTAGAAGGCTGTTGAAGCCTCTGAAGTACATGGAGCAGCTTCCAGCAGAGAAGAATAATTCAGACTCTTTACAGATCCTGAAACTGATCCTGGCTTTGTACCTGTTATAGCCTGGAAAAGGACGGAGTTGGGTGCCTTGCAAGCTCTGTGACTGTGGGCCATTGTTAGGTTGTTCTATGACTGGGGCTGAAGCCAGGGACTATTACAGGTGCCACATCCTGGGGGGGGGGGGGGAGGGTCCAGGTGNGGGGGGGGGGGGGGGGGGGTCCAGGTGAGGACAGATAGCCTCATGTCAAATATGAACAAAGTATTGGGGTGGGGTAAAGACCAGTGAAAGGGACTTGTGCCTTTTTGGTGGCGCAAGGGGTTGAGCGCCACACTGTGCTGCTTCCACAGCCACTGCAGTGTGAATTGGATCCCCTGCCAAGGAGGGGACCCACATAGTGAGGCAGACCTCTCCTGCCTCACCAGCCTGCTACTCCCCTCAGCAGTGTACTTCAGTCGATCTGCCTGTTCTGCTCTCCACTCTATCTCTGGTGAATCTTTTCCAGCTATTGTATTCGAATGAGATCTCTCTCTCTCTCTCTCTCTCTCTCTCTCTCTCTCTCTCTCTCTCTCTCTCTCTCTCTCCCTCTCTCTCTCTCTCTCTCTCTCTCTCTCTCTCTCTCTCTCTCTCTCTCTCTCTTCCTCTCTCTCTCTCTCTCTCTCCCTCCCCCCCCAGTGTCAACCTTCCTGCCCCCACCATGCTTATCTTTCAGAAGGCCGTGGTGGGCTGCTGAAGGTCATGGAGAGGCTTCCAGCAGCCAACCTCAGAGAACAGTTAAGAGGCTTTGCAGGTAACCAAGAGACTGAAACTGCTCTGGGTTCTGCTGCTGTTACAGCCTGGCAGGGAAGGCTAAGACCCAGAGTGGGCACCTCACTGAGCTGCGTGAGTTGTGGCTGTTTGTTGGGTTATCGGCTGCTGCAGCTACTATTTTGAGTGTTGATTGCCTGGTGCTTCACTGGGGCATCTTGGCAGCTCCAGTAAACATCTCCTTTTGTGTCTTCTACTGTCTTAGTGAATTCAATCCTAGCCTATAATAATCTGGCTGCCACATGTTCCAGGTCCTCAGTGGTTGGAAGATGCCATCTTGGGAGCTTTTGATTTTAGGACTCGAAAATACTGGATCCTGTTTTGAATGAGGCAAATGGCTATTTTTGGTCTCAGTAACTCTTTGCTTTCCCTTGTTTGTTAAATAAATCTCATTTTTGTTTTCTGAACCTGAGTAGTCTTGCAGACAGTAACAGTAAACTGGGCAGTGTCCTTGGCCACTTTTAGTGTTCCTTGCTACTCTCTACCAGAATAAAATTATGAGAAATGAGTATGTTTTTAAAATGTTTGATACAACTTTACTATATGGCATATGGTTAAAACCTATCATATCTACAGAAATGATTAGTAAAATATTTTTAATATTTGTGTTTTTCACTAGCTTAATGTTTAAAATCAGGAGGTTGAAAAGAAAATATGTCTGTGAGAAGCCCTCAGTATCTCAATCACTACTAGAAAAATATAGCACAGTAAAACTTTTTTAATATATCAAAGATGACTTGCTTTAAGATCTTCAGTCAATTGCTTAGAAACTCTCGAACTCACTGGATAACAATAAATTGGAGATAGAATTTTTCTTGTTCAATTTTTGTTCATAGTGCTGTAGCTGCTTCCACAGCTCTTTGTTCCATGAAGTTACCAAAATATGACCTTTAAAAGTATCTCTATGCTCCAACTCATCTGTCCTCAAAAATTACTGGTACTAAAAAAAAAAAAAAAAAGTCCAGCTAATGGTTACTCTTTTAAAAATATAATGGACTTTTTCTAGAGACTTTAATTATAAATACCTGTGAAAAGATTAAGATGCTTCAGGTAGCCCTTTATGCATACATCATATTGATAGCTTTAGGAAACATATTCAAAATTCAGGTTATTTTTTCCCCAAACAAAGGTCTACATAAATTCTTTTTCATTTGATACAAATTTAAGAGTCATTGCAAAAATGTAAACTTGTAAGTCCTTTACTATTAAAAGTGCAGACTAATAAATTGTTAGCATACTTAAGAGATTTTGCTTGTTTGTTTACTGTTCTCATGGACTCTCCAAGAACTGAAAGTTTTTTATCTTTGAGAGTTTTGTATAACAAGTAAGTCTTCCAGCCTTCTTTGGGTCTTCTTTCTTAGACTTGTGAATGATTTGGTAGTTTGAAATAAAAGATTATCTAGCCTCTTAAGGATTATTACCATAATTTCTGAGACTTTATAATACAGTGCAACAAGGGGCACTAAAACTGACCAAAGACACTGCCCAAATAGTTTACTGGTTACCATCTGAGGTCTTCACCCTTATGTACAATTGCAAGACTACTTAAGTTCAGAAAACAACAGTAATGGGGTTTATTTAACAAACCAGGAGAAAATAAAGAGTTACTAAGGACAAAATGGCCATTTACCTCACCTGAAGTGGGGTCCAGTGTTTGACTGTCTTAGAACACAAATGTTCCTAAGATGGCATCTTCCCACCACTGCAGACCTGTAGCACATGGCAGCCAGATTATAGCAGGATCCAATTCACAAAGACAACAGAAGACACAACAGGAGATGCTCATGGAGCTGCCTCTATGCCCCCAAGCAGCATCAGACAGCAGCTGTAGCCACCAAAAGACCTGACAAATAGGTCACACGCACACAGCCCAGGTAGGTGCCCACTCGGGTTCATTGCCTTCACTGCCAGGTTGTAACAGCAGCAAAATTGGGAACAGTTTCATTCACTGGACTGCTAGCAAAGCCTCCGGACTTTTCCTCTCTAAGGTTGACTGCTGGAAGCCTCTCCCATGTCCTTCAGATTCCTGCAACAGCCTTCTAGAAGATCAGCATAGTGGGAGCAGAAATGTCTGACCCTGGAATTGCTGCAGATCCTAAAATGCTGAAATCCTGAAGGCTGAATCCCAGTGAACCTTGGGGACTGCTCCTGCAGTCCCTTATATTTCTTATCATCAGAGTCTTCGCCCCCACTGATGCTTTGAATTTTCCCTGGGCTTATCTATCCTCACCAGCACACCCCTCCAGGGGGCACCACTGGTAACGGTCTTTGGCTTCAGCTACTTGTTACACTTAGAAGGAGAAATTAATTTATTGCTATTGGGAGACATTTTTAATTTGTTCTTGTTTTCTTATTTTCAGAAGTAAATGTCTCTCTGGAGACCTAACACTATGTTAAGTAATATGTATCATTATTATCTTACTTGAAAATTTAATTTTTGAGCTAACATTGCCATCATATTTACTTGCTAGTCTCATTTTTTAAATAGCAGGTCTGGAAAAAGGACAAATCTATTCATTTGGGAAAATAATAAATGGTTTGCCTTATAATGTATCTGGATATGTCTCAGGTCCTTAAACAATCACTTTAAAAAATATATAGCAAAATAAATGTTTACTCTTTACCTATCACCGAAAAAATAAAGAATATGTTTAATTGTAACATTCCTTTGGCCCCCTTTAGCCCTTACTTTCTAAAGTGTTTGCATTCTCCACTATGGCCATCTTATTTCTACCTATCATGAAAGGACCAGCTTTGGCCTTTTGCCTCACTCCTGCACAGCTTCTCACACCCAGAGGCGTGCATTGTATGGTTTCCCACTGGTCAGTGGAGCAAATTTCTGGTCAATGTCATATATCTGTATCTGCAAAGCAACAATAATTTATACTTTTTCTTGTAACTGTTGTATCACTTACACCATCCTGAACATTTTTTCCTAGCAATGTACAAAATAAAGTGAATGCTTTATAAAATAAAGTGAACACTTACCCATTGATTCTGTGACACAAGAATTCCTGATGACAACAGAATGATGTGATGCCATGATATACATGGACCTCTGTGTCAAGAGATGTTCACAGAGTATAGTACCCACATGATAGGCTATTTAGTAAGGGTTTAGCTTTTTTTAAATTTTATTTATTTTGCTTTGAAGATATGGGGTGTAGGCCAGAGGTGCTATAATTCTATAAAATTCTGTAACCCCATAACTTCTCTTTAAAAGCTCCTGTAAATCGGGCCTCCCTGGAGGCGCAGTGGGTTAAGCAATGCACTATGAAGCAAATTGCAGCCACTGCAACATGAGTTCGATCCCTGCTGCTGGCCAGGGAGGGGACCCATATGGCACAGCGGACCTCTCCTGCTGTGCCCGCTGCTCCCCTTAGCAGTGTACTTCAGTTGATCTGCCTGTTCTGCTCCCTGCTCTCTCTGTGGTGAATCCTCTCACCTCCCCCACATACCTCTGGCCTGTACCCCAGTGCTTGTATGAATAAATAAATCTTTAAAAAAAAATAAAACTTCCTGTAAATCATGATTTACAATCTTTCTACCCATACCACATATGCACTATACATATACATTTGAGAATAACATCAAACAGATATGAACTGTCTTATGACCTTTCAAGGAAAATTAGATACTATAATGTTCAAAAGGGTTGTGTACAGTATTATTCTCAGGTTCACACAGATTTACTGCTCTTCTCAAAACCCTGAATTTAAACATAGTAATATTTCCAGAGAAATAGGAAATTAAACAAATGAACTTGTTTTTTTCTTTTTAAAATCATGTATGGAATTACCTACATACTCCTCCAGGTGTACATTTTTACTTAAAAAACAAAACAAAACCCAAAAGTCACTCTTGTCAACATTCTAACATATATGTCCTGAGTATCTAGTCAGGGTTGAAGTGAATCATTTTTGCAGTTGTGTATATATTTCAGAAAAAAACAAAAACAATAAAACAATATTTTTGCAGGGATTAGGTATTACATATATCTGTTTGAATATTTTGCTTGTCCTTAAATTTTTTTGTTTTTAAATTCTGTGCTGAGGGAAACTACTAAGCAAAATTAAGTCTTTGCATTTCAAGATGCATTTTTTCCAAAATGCCTTTTCATTCACAATTACTATCTTCATATATTTAACCAATTGATAAAATTACAAAGGTTATGTGAGTTAGAAGAGGTTTTTTTTTTAACCTATATAGGGAGTTTCCCATTCCTTTTTCTCTTTCTTTAAATATTTATTTATTTATGCACATAAGAACTGGGGTACAGCCCAGAGGTATGGGTGGTGAGAGGATTCACCAGAGACAGAGTGGGAACAGAGCAGTCTGATTGAAATACACTGCTGAGGGAAGAAGCAGGCAGGACAAGAGAGGTCTGCTGTGCCATGTTGGTCACCTCCCTGGGGATTGAACACATGCTGCAGTAGTTGAGACTGCTTCATAATGCAGTGCTTAACCCCTGTTCCACTAGGGAGGCCCACCTTTTGAGACCATACCTAATAGGCTTTTAGAGAACTTTTACCTGTTCCCATGTGATTTTTTTAGACTGTTGTCTATAAGGGAATGATGTGATCTGAACCATTTATATTCATAAATACTGTGTTTAATACAAGTTATTACTGAATAACTCAAGCTAAAGTAACTAGAATTCTATGTGTGAATTATCTGAATCTCTATAATAGTATAACTTTTTGCTTTTCTTTTGTGAGCTTTAAGTGTATACTTCTGGAGCAATCTGACATACGGAAAAATCCAATTTGTAGAAAACTGAGAACAAGAGAAACAAGTACAGATGAGAAGAGGATTTACAGACACATATGCAGTAGTTAGAGGCAGAGAGATGGAGTGAGATAAAGAAGCAAAGACATCTATTTTTTAATTCCAGTTTCTGTGCTCCTGATTCATACCACTCTCACGTCTCCCCCAGCAACATAAAACAATAAAATCCTTTTTGTTTGAGGACATTTGAGATGGATTTTGTTATCTGCAACCAAAACAAATCTGAGATGGAAATTAATGCCAGAAGTTATGTTGGACAGAGAAAGCCCTAAAATGGAAAATTGGCTGAGTCAAGATGGGTTGAATTACAAGGATAATTCCATTATCCCAGGATAGAAGTTGGCAACCTCTGCTGTGCCAAAGAAGCAGGTTAAAATGTTACCTGTTAAGTCTTTGGTGTTTGCGTGCTTACTGAGGCTGGAGCTATAGGACATTATTTGTTTGTTTTTCCCTGCCTATACTCATTTAGTTAAAGAAAAATTTTAGGAGCTGGTCATTGTGCAAGATGCATTAATTCCATGGTCCCATTGATCCTGGGATATTGGCAAATGAGAGAGATTATCAGAAGAGAGAACAGCTGAAGAAATGAGAAAGAACTACCCATAGAGCAGTTTGTATAAATTTGAATTCTTTGAATTTTAAATAAAACCAGAGCCTTCCTGGTGGTACAAGGGTTAAGTCTAAAGCACTATCAAGCTATCACCAGCCACTGCAACATGAGTTCTATCCCCAGTCGGGGAGCTGACCCACATGGTGCAGCAGACCTCTCATGTCTCCCCCACTTCTCCCCTCAGCATTGTATTTCAGTAAATCTGGTGAATTCTCTCAGCAACCCCCCCACACCTCTGGCCTACATCCCAGCTCTTGTATGCCTAAATAACAATAAATATTTAAAAATAAACAACAAAACTAAATCCAGATTATTTGAACAGAAAGTAACTTACTGATTTATGGAACTTAAGGTCCAGTGATCATCTGACTATAGGCCCAGGGATTCAAATGAAGACCTTACATACCATTTCTTTCTGAACTTGCATATGTTTGTGTCTCAGAGGTTCTCTTTTATTCATCTGTTATTTATTAACAGGAGGCTGTTAATAAATCTGGATTTATATACTTCCATTCCCAAGTCTAAGAGAAGAACTCTGCTTTTCTTTTCTACTCTTGCAAGTGAAAACACAGAGAGTAATTTATTTGAGCATGATTGGCTTGGGTAAATCACTTAATTATGTCTATCTTATATGTGAACCAGGAATAATAACAACAACAACAATTACCTGACAGCACTGTTGTGAATAATTTAATAAAAAGTTCATTTATGAGGCCTCCCTGGTGCAAGGGGTTGAACACCATACTGTGGGGTTTCCACAGCCACTGCACACAAGTTCCAAGCCACTGCACTCTAGCTGGGGGGCTAGAGTGATGACAGACATGGCGCAGCAGACCTCTCCTGCCTTGCCCACTGCTCCCCTCAGCAGTGTATTTCAGTTGATCTGCCTGTTCTGCTCCCACTGTCTCTGGTGAATCCTCTCACCGCCATCCCCCCACCCCATGCCTCTGGCCTGTACCCCAGCTCTTGTATGCATAAATAAATAAACTCTTTAAAAAAAAAGTTCATTTATGTAAAACTTGCCAAATATAAAGTGCTATAAAAGGATAATCTACAATACACTGCAACCCACACAACCACCCGGCATTATAATAAACACAATAATGTATATTACTAGCAACAGTAGTAGCAGCAATAGTAATAACAGTAATAATAACATCTGTTACAGCAATTGTTTTGACCTATCAAAAATGTTTTATGATCATAATCTTTGAATTAACAATATTAGTCAACTTTAGGGAATCCCTCCCTTTTTGCCTGTAGTCATATTAGAATTACTAATCAAAATGCCCTTTTTTCCCTCAGGGTTTTTAATAAGTCAAGTGATAGAGGCTTGGTCAGATGCAAGATTACATTTCCTAAACTTAGTGATTGTTCTAAAAGACCGACACATTATGTCCAGAGAATTTACCTGAAATTATTTTAATATAAAGTGAATGAGGTTGACTCTTGATTCCTCTAGGATGGAAAATTATAAATAGGCGGACCTGGGGCCAGATGATGCTTGTTTCTGAGAGAGGATGCTGATAACATTGATTGCTCAATTCCAGTCTCTAAGACACATATTCTATTTCTTTTGACTTTATTTTCAGCTGTTTCATTATTGTCTCCAGTCATGTTCACAAAGAAAGTCCATTTTTTTCTTAAGCTGGATAGTGTTTCAGTATCACAACAAGAAATGACTGAAATAAGGTAGGATGGTATTACAACCAGTGCCATAAAATTTGGCAAATGCCTCCCAGAGAGCAAGTCAAAGAAAACTAATTCTGAGAAACCCCTTAAAGATCACTGAGACCAATGCCTTCCTAGTAATAGATGAGTAAATTGGCCTTGAAGAGGGTATGTTAGAGTCTGATTTCAAGAAGAATCCTGCTGCTGTGTCAGGTAAATCATTGGGCCTTGCTAGTAACTGCTCTGGCAATAGAGGAAAGGCCAGAGGAGAGGCATGAACTCTAAACCCAAGGTCCAGACTACAAGCAATACCGAGGATTGATTCTACATTAACAGGTGCAGAAGATCAAATTCACAAACCGAAATGTCCACATATTCATTTAGAAAGGAAGATGACCTTTAATCATGAGATATATTCTGACCCTCTAAGGAGACACTCCCTACTGACAGGCAAGCTCATTGCCAAAGATTAATATGGTCAGAGCATTTTAAAAAGAAAAGTGTTCAATATCAAACCCATGATCCATACAAGAACTATGATCAAATAAAAATGTTCTCAGTACAACAATTAAAAAAGTCAGAGACGGAGAGACAAAGAAAATGTTTGCTAGTCCTAACTTATCCCCTAAAATACTTGTATATAGCATATATAAAATACTGTCAAAACTCAACAATAAGACAAACAACCCAAGTAAAATATAGCAGATCTGAGCACATATTTCAGCAAAGAAGATAGGCAAATGGAAAATAAGCATACCTATTAATTATACCATTATTTGTATTAAGAAAATACAAATGAAAATCATAATAAAATATCACTGCATAGTTATTATAACAATTAAAATTTTAAAAAAAGCTGAAGATAACAAATGCTGATGATGGTGCAGAGCAACAGGAAAGGAACTCCCATTTGCTACTGGTGAGAAGTCAAAATGATGCAACCATTCTGAAAGACAACTTGGCAGCTTTTTATAAAGTCAACTACAGATAGCGTATCACTCAGCAATCAAGTGATTTGAAAATTTATAGCCACATAAAAACCTGTACAAGTGCTCATAAGAGTTTTATTTATAATAACTAAAAGCTAGAAACAACCAAAATATCTTTCCAAAGCAGGAGGAGGAGATGGATAACCTGTGGGGTATCCATGTGTTAATACTACTTAATGATAAAAAGAAACAAGTCTACGATTCATGCAACACCATGCATTTTACTGAATGAAAGGAATCAAATGCAAAAGGTAACATATATGATTCCATTTATATGACACTCTAGAAAAGATAAAAAATACAAGATGGAAACAAGAGTAAGAAATGTCAGGCAGTAGGGAACCAGGGAATGATTGGCTGTGCATGGAATTCACAATGAAATTTTTAGGCTACGGAAACTTCTGTACAGCATTGACATGATGACATAATATTATGCACATTTTTCAAACCAGTAAAATTTTGCTGTGAGTAATTTCAATGTATGAAACACATCAAGCAGGAACTTGGGGTGTCCTATTGTGTGTTGACTGTGACAAATCTAACTGTATTAAAAATACATGGCATAGTCCCACTCAAGAGCTAGAGAGAAGAGAACTTAAGTTTATAAAACAGTATTTTAGATTGATATTTTTAAGAATAAAATAAAAGGAACTGACTATTAACTGTACTTTAGTTGATAAATTATTTAAGAGGTTGTGAGTTAATGATTCCTAAATTTTTTAATACAAATACATTGGGATTGAACAAATAAGAGATGCAGAGTGAGTCAGGTTCCTCACAGCCAAAAATAAAATACACATAGATAAGAGAGAAAAGCTAGAATGAGCACAGTATACTGGACTACTGTTGGAAATACATAAAGTTAGTAAATTTGTTTAACTTAATATATTTATAGGTAGACATATATGGAGGCCGTTATAGATATGCATGTTATACATCACTGTAGTACTTAACTCTTTAAGCAGAGAGAATCTTTAAACAATGATATCCTAGTGGCAATAAGCACATGCAATACCCAAATATTGGTTTCTACACACCATGGTCTCTTAGAATCATCAGATATGGATGATTTATGTTATTGTTAATGCTGAAAAGCTTAGAGTATAAGAAAGCAAGCAAGCATTCAGAAACAAAAAGATGGCAGTTTTGTCAAAGGTATCAATAGCCAATGCATCGAAAAATGTAAACAACAAAAGAAATAACGTAGTATTAGATTATAAACCAAAAAATAAAACTAATACATGCCATACTAATATAAATGATATATGAGAGATAAGTAGAAGGAAGAGTCAAATTTTCCTTACAGAACTAGTTTGAATAATATATGTAGCTTCTACCCTTCGTCTTTCATGAGATGGAGCTTAATTTCTATCTTACCCCATACACCTGAGGGTGGTTAAACCGAGTCACTTGATTCCCAGTGGGAATGAGTACAATAGTAAATATTTAGTGGTAAAATCTGGCAAATACTACCTTAACCAAGTGGTAAGGTTAGCATATTTAGTGATTACCTGAGGCTAACATGAAACGATGTTGAGTGATGTTACAGATTTTGGTAATGTTTTTAACACAAGCTAGAGTTTGATCATGAGAAAAACATAAAAGATCCTCATATTGATGGCTATTTTATAGGATAACTGACCAGTACACCTCAAGGTACTCAAGGAAGGAAGAGCAAAAAAGACTAAGGAGTCACAGACTGAAAAGATCGGAGAGATATGAAAACTAAATTCTGGTGAAATACAACTAAAATCTGGAGTTCAGTCAAGAAGTAGTCATGGACCAATGTCAGGGCCTTAGTTTTGACAAATATACTATAGTAGTGGGAGATAGTAACAACTGGGGAGATTGAGTGGGGCCTGGGAACTTTGCATAATCATTGGGACCTCTGTGCAAATCCAAAAATTATTTCAAAATGAAATATTCATTCAAAAGTAAAAATATGCTAAATATTTGTAAGAAATATGTTAATTAATTACTGAACTGTCCTTTTAAACTACAGGGATGCTTCTGCTTAATGTGATTGTGCCTGGAACAAAATACATGGAACATATATCAATATATTCTTTTGTTCACTTCATTTTTTTAACCAAAAATGCGTGCATTTCACCAATCTCTTGTCATCCATTATGGTGTTCTCTTAATATTCAATATGTTTCTAAAACTAGAGGATAGAGTCAAAGGGAGTACTGGCATTCTTATTTTCATGAATGCTAACAGATGAAGTGTGAGGGGAGGTCTCTCTCTCTATAGCCAGTGGGTGGTTTTAGAGTCTGCTTGCCAGCATGGCCTTATTTGAGCAATGGTGGCAAATTACTTATGACTTTATTAAACACCTTTCACTTTTCGGATGAAAACTACTTTTCATTAAATGTAAAATAATAATACTTACATTAATAATGACAGCAACTATCCATCATAAGGACCATATTCTTTTTTCAATTACTATAGAAATCACCTAAGACTATGTGTTGAGCCTATTACAAAGTCTAAATGCAACATAAATTCTAGTATGACTTTTACCAAGCCAATGTACAAAGTAAAAGTAAAATCCTGTATCTCAAAGGTTGTCTAGAACTTTAGAGTAAAAATATTAAGAATATTTTCTACAAAGAGCTGCTTTTGAAATGTTCTTAAAACTATGATCTAAGCAGAGATAGAGATATTGTTAGTTATTAAAATCTAAATAACAGTAGCAATGTAGTCAAGACTTGATAAGTAAACCATTACAAACCTTACAAAATAACCTTAACTTCCAAAAATTATACTGCTGTGCTTACAGTACCCTGTAGAAATTTCTTTCTATAGAGCCTGAAATATGTTACATTAGATGATCTGAGAATTAGCAGAATTATTTTTCCTTCCTGTTGCCTAAGCTGATGTGCTATGAAAATGAATTAATTAAAGAAGAAAAACCGGTTAGATTTTTAAAACTTTTCCTCATCTGTCTTCTGTGTGTTCTTGATTTTTTAGTAATAAGCAAGTGGAGCTTTTATATAAAGATAGAAAAATTCATTTTTAATATGCATGATTTAATAATCACTTGACTGACTAGTAATAAATAGAAATATTGCTCATTAATGTTCACTTAGCTATAATTCAGAAGACCTGGGGAGTGCTCGATTAATCCTAAATTCCAAACAATTTGAAAAAAAGATGTGCTCTACACTTACGAGTAAGCAATGCAATTGAAATTGATGGCCCCATGTCCTTTTATCCAATTATGACTGAAGCCAGATTTGTTGCTAGAACCTACAGCTTCTAACAAACTTTCAGAGTTGCCAATAAATGAACTTACTTAGAATTTCAAGTGAAGGAAAAACAATGTTTGTACAGAAATCTACCATTTGAATATTCCATCTTGTCCCATGCAACTTGTTTATGCATTTTCTCAAATTACAAACCTGTAAACAACACTGCTGCTATGCAATTTTTTAAATTTTTAAAATTTTCATCCTATTCATTTTTATTGGGATAACATTGGTTTGCAACACTGTATATGATTCAGAGGTACAGACCACATGCTGCAGGTGTACATTACCACAACACACCCATCACCAAGTTCTGGAAGTTCTTCATTAAAGTCCATTGTTCCCCCTCCCCACTATGCTCTCCTCCTACTCTCCATCATCTTCTGGTACCCTTAATTCTACAGTCAGATTTCCAGGGTTTGTTATTGGTTTGGTTTTATCTGACCATTTGTTTTGTTTCTTTATATTCCACATCTTAGTAACACCACCCAGTATTTGTCTTTGTCCTTCTGATACAAGGCAACAAAGACACTGTTTTTACCGGTCACTGTTTGACTTCTTCACCTATGGGCACAATTGCAAGACTACTCAGGTTCAGGAAACAACAATGGGATTAATTTAACAAACCAGAGAAAAACAATGAGTTACTGAGGCCAAAAATGGCCACTTACCTCACCTGAAGCAGCGTCCAGTGTTTTTCAGTCCTAAACAAAAGCAGATAAGACGGCATCTTCCAGCTACTGAGGAAGCGGAGCTCCTCTCCCTAATAGGTCATGTGTCCAAGATGGCATCTTCCTGCCACTGCTGACCTAGAGCACGCAGCAGCCACATTAGTCCAGGTTCCAACTCATGAAGATAACAGAAAGCACAACAGGTGACACTTCCAGAGCAGCACTGGAGAAGCAACACTCAAAACAACAGCGGTAGCAACCAAACAGCCATACAAACAGCCACACTCAGCAGCACAGTGAGGTGTACCCTCTGGGTCTTCACCTTCCCTGTCAGGCTGTAATAGCAGCAAAACCTGAGAATAGTTTCAGCTGCTTGGCTAATTGCAAAGCCTCCAAACTTTTCCTCTCTTTAGGTTGGCTGCTGAAGGCCTCCACCTTCAGAGGCCCGCAACACCCTTCAGAAAGATTAGCATGGTGGCAGGCGAAATCCGCTGACCCCCAATGCTGAAATTCCAAAAATGCTGAGTCCCTTATATTTCTTACCAGTTACTCCACCCCAAAATGTGATACTTTTTAGCATTTTCCCTGGGGCTATCTATCCTCACCAGCACTCCCTCCAGGGGGCACCATGTGTAACAGTCTATGGCTTCAGCCACCAGCTGCACTTGTGACTTCTTGCTCCGTTCTTTAAATGTGAAACATCTTGGAGAAACTTAAAACAGTTTCCTTTATCTCAATCTTTTGAAAAAAAAAAAAAAATCAATAACCAACATTTCCTGCTTGTCTTTTGAGATATCATTTGGGATCACAGATTCTTTGCCATTTTGTGCAAAGCCACCTTGTCTCTGAGATTTAGCTTTTTATATCTAACCCACCAGGTGATTCTCCCATTCTTAATCTGTCTCTTGAAACAATTAACATTGTTGTCCTGTAATGGTATCTATTTTCTACCACACGAGGATGAAGGGTCTTTGCCAAGATATCTGCTGAACTTATTTTCCATTCAGACATGTTGTTTTCCCTTGTTTTCTTTTCACGTCACACCTTTTCCAGTTTTTGCCAATCTCTTGACTCCATCTAGAAATTTTTCTTATCTTCTATCTAATGCTCCTATCAAAACTTTATCCTTTCAATCCAATCAGTGAATTGTCGTTATGCTTATAGTCAGCATAATATAGTCTACCATTAACAGCTAATTTCTATGTACTATTAAAGTTTTCTCTTCCTTCAAATAGATTTGTGTGGTTGAGGTTATGTCTATTTAGCTGTCCCTTTTAAGAGTGTTAGTACGGTGCTTACAGAAGTAATTACCTGGCTGAGCACAAAAGTTATTTTCTGTCTCTGGATAGTTTATTATTAGTGATAGTAGGCATGGTTCTCTTTAAATTCTCATCTGAGATACAAAGTACGGTGAAGATGAAGATAAATTTTCAGTCTTAATATAATTCTCATTTTGGTTATCTTAAGGATTTTATAGTGTATCTGTGCATGATGTAAGGTATATAATGAAATAAAAGTTTTCCTAAATTTACCCAGAACATACCATTAGGTTCAAGCAAGCACTAAAGTATCAAATGTGTGGTTAGTACCGTCTTTTCATTACCAATATTCTTATTTTATAAAGTGGCTATAGAGTATGTGCTCATAATATGGTAAATTTAAGAAATTCCCATGTCTGTCCTCAGAAATTGCCCACAAGCTTCAAAAGTAAGATGAAAAATGCAAAATCAACAAATCTAAAAGTTAGTTGAAATTCTAAATTGTGAAGTGGAATAAAGAAAGATTAAATAAGTGAAGATAAGGAACAAAATGTGTGGAAAACATTTTGAAAATCATTTTTTAAAAAGTCCTTTAGCATATGTTACCCAAAGAAATATGACATCTGAGGTATAATTTCAATACTTAAGAGTTCCTATATTGAATTAATTTCAAGGAGAAATCAAGAAAGTGAGTTTTAAGTCCTATTTACAGGAAGTAGTTGATTGTGTTGCTGAATCTGAGGGAGGGAGGTGGAGGATTTCAGGGAAATTGAATTGTAAGCAAGCCCACAGGTGTTTATCTCAGTTGCGTGGGTAAATTGCGTGGGAAGGTAATAATGATCAAGAGAATGCATTTGCATAATAACCCTGGGGTAGGAGGAAAATATCTGCTTGCTTTGCACTATGTATGTCTTTCTATAAATGCATATATATATATAGGGAAGCAGGTAAGGAAGAGAACAAGCAAATGATAAAACATATGGAGATGGGTGTAGGGTCAGAGAATGATCAGGTATTTCCACCCTCCCACCACTGTGATGATGGACATCTGCTGTGCTGTGAGCATTCCAGAGTGGGCATGCGCAAGTGGGCGCACCTGAGTTGGGACATGGGCTTAAATGGGCGGCATCATGAGGACGCCAGGACCGACCAAGAGAACCGACAGGCCCAACAGCAGCAGCAGCAGCAGCAGCAGCAGCAGCAGCAGCAGCAGCAGCAGCAGAGAAATAAGAAAGCAGCCGAGAGGGTGAGATACTCCGGGGTGTAGGGTAAAGGTTGATCAGGTATTTCCACCCTCCCACCACTGTGATGATGGACACCTGCGGTGCTGTGAGCATTCCAGGGTGGGCATGCGCAAGTGGGCGCACCTGAGTTGGGACATGGGCTTAAATGGGCGGCATCATGAGGACGCCAGGACCAACCGAGAGAACTAACAGGACCAACAGTACTGACAAGCAGCAGCGAGAGCACCAGCGAGCAGCAGCAGTAGGAAGCAGCCGAGAGGGTGAGGTGTGCTGGGGGCTGGGAGGCCTGCCAACCTCCAGGCCCCCTGGCACCCATGCCTGCCACATACCTGGCCACCTCTACTAAATAAAGCATGAAAAGTCACTGAGGGCTCCAAGACTCTCTCCTTCCTTGACCCATCTGCCCAGAACCATCCCGAACCTTGCTCCTGTGCTCCCTTCCTGGTACTACAATGGGGTAGGACATATTAATGGAAGGCATATCCAGTAAAATTTTTTAAAGAGATGCCCTTTCTTTCATAGGAAACAAATATATATATATAATAAAAGTGAGCCACAATTAGTAAAGCATGGGCTATGAAATGTTTTCCAGAATAGTTGTTCTCTGCTATGATGGCCTCTGGCATGTTCTCCATGCAGAATAGCTTTAGATAAAGATAAAGCTAACTGGCCCACATGGAAACTGAACTCTATTATTTCATTAGTAATACTACTGACTGATACTGGTACACAAACACAAATTTGGCTTTTAAGGAATTTCTGTAAGGGCTTTCATCAATCAACCACTAAAAACTACACATTGATACTTAGTAGTACAGCATATAGGTTTACAGTCAGAATTGAAGTCAATTAAAAGTTACCATTGGTAAGAACTAACTGAAACTAGAGTAGTGATTTATAAAGAGTGAATTTACATTTCAAATTAAAAAAACAAAAATTAAAAAAAAATTTTGCCATAAAAATGAACCAGGAGTCACAATCTTAATATCAAACAACATAAAATTCGGGAAAAAAAAGCACAAAACAACATAGTGTAGCACTGTATCATAAATAACGGTGAACTCTGCAGTGAAAAATGTTTTTTTTTCATATATTAAAAGATATAGAATCATCAAGCAAAAAACAAAACCTAGAAAAAATACCTTCAGAAAGTGGTATCAGTGCTTTAGCTGTGGGTAACTTCTATTCACCTTTCTAGAGCATTATAAATCAAGTAGTCAAAAATAAAGAAACCATGTGGTATATTTATGTATCAAATTTAATGAACTGGACTAATTAATATTAACCCTGTTCCCTGAATATTAAGAACAACTCAATGAAAGTCTTGATTAAAACAGCAACAATCAATCAATATCTAACAAATGGAACCAGTAAGAAATCCCTTCTGTGGCTCTGGCAGTAGTGAAAAAAAATGTATTTCCTAAACATGATAAGTATCAGCCTCCTTCATTAATTTATACTAACTGAATAGATCAGAGACTCCTTAATTTGAGAAATTAATTTAAAAGCCCAGATTGTTAGCATCCTTTGGTACTAGCAAAGGTAATCTTAATTGCTGTCTGGAGACCCTTAACCTAGTAGCACAGGACTTTCAAAGATTAAAGTCAGCAACTAGATTTAATTAGCAACAAATGTCAAAGACACAAAGAAATAAGTTACCATGATTGGTAAACAGTAGAAGCAACAGGTAAGTAATCTGGTTTATCAGATACTGGAATAACAAGACAGGAAAATAAAAATATATTAAAACATTTAAGACAATAGGCCAGAATTTTTAAAAAGGGTCAAATATCAAACTATCACTGCTGAAACATTTAGTTATTTAGAGTCACTCATTAACTTGCCAAGCACATAAGATTAGTCAGGACCAAGTATAGGTTGCTTCCCTCCATTAGAAAATTAAAAAAAAAAAACCACAAAATACTGAAGAAATGTATTTTCAAAAGCCTAAAGAACTCTATAGGCTAGACTTGGTATGGCAAAAACAAATAATTCCCCTCCATTCTCACCAGACCAAATTACAATTCTATTGCTTTTCTAAGAGGAACTGGTAACCCCCTTCCAGCACTGCCCTTTCAAAATACAATCTAAATACTAGCCTGAGTTACTCTTGCAAATTCAACTAAAATCTTGCAAAGGTCATTTTAACATGACCTATGAGACTAATAATGATTGATGTGCACGCCCTTGGCTTCAGTCAAGCTACTATGGTCTGGAGAAACATTTTCAAGTTCAAAAAATGGCTCACGAGTATGTTATCTATCCAGCAATTCCATCTGTTAGTAATGTACTGTATAAACTTTACAGTTGGTGAAAAACTTTAATATAGGCTCTTGTAAACTGAGATTACATGGAAAAGGAAAATAACATTCTAGTATTGTCTCCATGGTCTTTTTCCTTTTATTTCTCTGAGTCAGCAGCATGTGCAGGCTCATGTCTTTGAGTGGTTAGCCAAATTCTGCCAACAATTTTGCCCAATGTGAAATTCCTATTTAGCAAAGAATCTAGGATTTTTTTAAAAAATATGTTGGCCCATGTATACAGACTTACAAGTGACAAAACAGATTCTCAAATGGAAAACTGTTAACTGAAAAATACAATCAATGCAAACCACAATTCCCTCATCCAGTCTGAGAAAGTCCTTTCTCCAAGGAACACATTTAATGAATTGGCTGTAGCTGGATACTAAGCCATATTCCCTGAAGTGCATTGTAACTACATGTTGAAACCCCAAGTGTTTAAATTGGCTTTTCTGGAAAATACCTAACTAATCTATTAAAAGTCTGCATCATACAATTTTCTTTCATCTCTTTCTCTGGAAGCCCGATAGCCAGATATTCTGTCTTCTTGTCTCTGGCAATTATAGCTGTGAGCATTTGACTGAATAGGAGATTTATAATCTTGACAGCATGACCCAAGGTTACCTGTGCTATTGAGACTAGAACAGCTGTGGCCTTGCATGTCCTGAGAACCCCATGTCCAGGGCAGAATGTCAGGGGATGTCCCAAATACACTGATTTTTCTGCTGCCTCTCCTTTGCCAGCTTACTTAACATTACCATCTCAGTGCAGGTTATCTGAGAGCCTTCTAATATATTGCATTCTGCTGAAAACAGAGTTAATTTCTGTCACTTGTAATCAAGAAGCCTAAATGATATAATATCTATAAAGTATCAATTATGAAAGGTACATATCTTTTTATAGCCATTTGCTTCAGGTAATGCAGGTGACTTTACTGCATCAGGTGTCACTGCCCCTCAAATCCTCACCTCTCTTAGCTTTCTCATTTTTGAATTTGTGAATCACAAGGAGCATGGAAGGTTCTTCTTTTTCATAGATATGAAGCAATTATTGTACAGGGATTAGGAGAGAAGCCATAGGATGGCAGTTAGCAGGTTTAAATCTATTATCAAGTATGCTACAAAAGCATTTCTCTAGAGTAAATTTTTAAAAAAGTGAGCTGTTTCAACTTTGAAATCAGCTACTTAAGAAACCACAGGGCTTGGGCCTCCCTAGTGGCACAGTGGGTTAAGCAATGTACTATGAAGCAAACTATACTCACTGCAGCACGAGTTTGATACCTGCTGTCAGCCAGGGAGGGGACCCACATGGCGTGGCAGACCTCTCCACCTCTCCTGCCTTGCCAGCTGCTCTCCTCAGCAGTGTATTTCGGTCAGTCTGCTGTTCTGCTCCCCACTCTGTCTCTGGTGGATCCTCTCACCCCCTGCATTTCTGGCCTGTACCCTAGTTCTTGTATGCATAAATAAATAAATCTTAAAAAAAAAAAAAAGGAAACCACGGGACTCTGTTGGATTTAACTACCAGAGGAGAATATGACATATAGGAACATTGGGTGAGCGAATTTGATGGAAAATGTTGTATATATTAAATGAAAGTAAATAGGGCCTCCCTGGTGGCGCAGTGGGTTAAGCAACACATTGTGAAGCAAATCACAGCCACTGCAGCATGAGTTCGATCCCTGCTGCCAGCCAGGGAGGGGACCCACATGGAGCGGCAGACCTCTCCTGCTGTGCCCGCTGCTCCCCTCAGCAGTGTACTTCTGTTGATCTGCCTGTTCTGCTCCCCGCTCTCTGTGGTGAATCCTCTCACCCCCCCACACCTCTGGCCTGTACCCCAGTGCTTGTATGCATAAATAAATCTTTAAAGAAAAATAAAATAAAGTAAATAAACTTTAATAATTTTCAATATTTACATTGGGCTTTATTTTAAGCGATTCAGTTCAGGGTTTGTTTATCACAGCTCTGTTGATGGGTTGGGTGGGATAGTTCTTTGTCGTCAGCAGCTCTCCTGGGTATGGGGGACATGTAGCAACATCTTAACTTCCATCTACTAGAGTCCAGTTATACTCACCACCCCAGTTTATGACAAAAATATTTCTAGATAAGGTCAATGTCACCTGGGTAGGGGCAGGGGAATCACCCGGGTGAAAACCATTGCTTTAGCTGAATTACTCACTTAGTCCTCAGAACAAACTCATAAAACAGGAATAATCATTACCTGTTTCCTATAGGTGAGTCAAAGGAGGCAACAATATGTTTGCTTAGTCAACCAACCAAATAGCTAGTAAGTGGGAGAACTGAGATTCAAGCCTAGGCTGTCTCACTCTAGAATTCTGGTTCGCATTTTTTGTACATTGTATCAAAAATGGTGGGGCTCAAGGGTTACTCAAATGCCAGAATTTATTGAACTCATCAAAACATGCAATTCAGAAAAAAATCATAAATGTTCTGTGATGGTTTATTTGAAGAGTCTCCCTTAGCTATTCAGTGCCAAAGAAGGAGGTGCAATACTTAAGATCATGTTTATATCATCTTTCCTAGATTTTAGATATATTTTTAGAACCCTGATTGGAAAATAAAAGATGTGACTCTAAAAGCCAATGTTAGTATATTCTAAAGTAAAACTAATGGTGCAGAGCCAATTTCCACATTGTAGACCTAAGCTAAGAGCAGCTTCCAACTCATCCCTGCCCAGACATACCTCATTTTTAAGACCAGATTGACCTCCAAAAAGCCCTAGCAGAAATAAAAGAACAACTCAAGTTTCACTTAAAGTTTACTAAACTGGGACACCTGGAGAATTCATATGAGAAGAACTCTGAATCTGTGGTGTTTCAACCTATTTTTCCATTTTACAAAAAGTTTGAACCTGTCCCCACTCTTGCAAGCATAAGGTGTAGGAAAAGAAAAAAAAAATCATGAACGAAAAACAAGAACTAATACTGAAAGTAATTTTCCACTTTAGAACATGTTTTAGTTTATCATTTTAATTTAAATTACATCAAAACATAATTTTAAATTAAATTTCTAAAACTCATCTGTACTTGAGTTGGCAAAGCAATTAGATACGTTCTGCCAAGATTTCTACATGCAGTAAACAAACAAACCTATAAAATGTCACTTTTCTCCTAAGACACAAAAACTATATGCTTGGTACCTTACTATATTGAAATACATAATTTTCAAAACTACTGTGCAAATCTTTGCAGTTTTCTAACTTGGCTAGAATATAAGAAACAGGTGGGATGGAGACTGAATTGCTTTTGTGAATTTAAGAGAAATGGTTCATCAAATATGGAAATTTCAAACAACATGGTAAGTTAACAGAGCTTAGTGATAGGGATTCAAAGCAGGCCATCGCTGAGTTTTTATTTGCCCTTTCAAGGACTTAGCAAAACTTTATTCCTTTAGCATAATACACACAAGGTGACATTTTTCAGCAATCTGCCTATTCAATTATAGATCTTTTGGAAAGTTAATGAACTCTGTATTGTTAATACTGCCAACATTGTGTCAGTACATTGAAGAACCTGTGATATTAAATATGCTGATGTAAAAATATATGTTATTTCTGCTCAACCTTGTGCAAACAATCTGGCTGAAGTGCTAGAATTATAAGGAAATTCTCTCCAGAGATAAAAGTGGAATGGAATTCTGTTGAGAGCAGTTAAAAGGCTCTCTTCTTTCAAGTGGTTTCTTCAAGTATTGAGGCCAAAATTTTAGAAATTAATTACATAGAAACTCTCACTCAAGATTTCTGGTTAAAATTATAATTTTCTTATTTTGGAGGTTGGGGAGGGCATCATTAACATCACTGGGCAATCAATTAGACTTTTAAAAAATCTATATAAATTAAGGTTTTTAATAAAATGATTGATGATGCTTAAAGTTTTCAGAGAGTGGCAATAATTCTTCAGGCAGCAGGATATTATAAGGATCTGAGACTGAATATTTTCCATCACATAATTAGTATAACAAAACTAGGATCATATTCCTAATGTTTATCCTTCAGAGTAAATGCTCCTTGATTGGTTACTAGCATTGGCCATTGTTTAGCGTGATGGGTTCCAGATGTGCAAATACAGTGACAGCTCATTGATAAAATGAATTATAGTGACCAAAGTTACAAATTAAAAGCACATTTTTCTCAAAAGTAAAAGGAATAATAAATGTGATGTTTAATCACATATTTAAGAAATTATCCTTCCAGATTTTTAAAAAATATTTTTATTACTTAGTTCCAAATTTCTTGCCTAATACATCTCCCTTAGACAATAAATTCTAATAATATTAGTTCCCAAGTATACAAATGTCTGATATTTTCAGAGAAAAAAACCTTATTTGTCATGAACTTAAAGTTCATGGTATACTTTTAAATTAGTTCATTTGCTGGCAATGACCAAATGGATCGACGTATTTGGCAGAGAATAGGCGCTATCTAATGATAACAAAAAATAACGAAGGAACGTTTTATCATAAAGGAAACCAAAGAAATAACATATACATTTTTAAATCTCCTACTGTCTTTCTAAAAAAGATTTATTTACTTATGAATACAAGAACTGGGTTAAGGCCAGTGGAATGGGGTGTTGAGATTGAGAAGAGTCACCAGAGACAGAGTGGGGAGCAGAACAGGTAGATCTACTGAAATACACTGCTGAGGAGAGCAGTGGGCAAGGCAGAAGTCTGCTGTGCTATGTGGGTTACCTCCCTGGCTGGGAATCAAACTCATGCTGCAGTGGCTGCGGATAGCTTCATAGTACTATGCTTAGCCCCTTGCTCAACCAGGGAGGCCCCTCTCCTACTGTCTTAAAATAGTATAATTATATTAATTTTAGTCAATAAAACTATGTCTCAATAAATACTGTTCCAGAGACTATTACTCTGTTATTATAAGATAAACATTAGAAACTACCCTTATAGAGAGATACATAAATTAGAGACTATTCTCATATTGTTAGAGACTATTATTTTTTAGACAATTTGTAATGTTTCAGTAAATCACTTCATATTCTAAAACAAAAGTAGTTAATACTGCCTTTTAATCTATATCAGCATATCTCATATATAACTTCCAAATAAGAAAATATTAATAAGTATTTATAAAATATATATGCAGAGATTTTTTAAGTCCTTTTAAAAAATGTCTTTTTAAAAAATGTCTTTTTTAAAAAAGTCTTTTTAAAAAATGTCTTTTTTAAAAAGTCTCTTTAAAAAATGTCTTTTTAAAAAAGTCTCTTTAAAAAATGTCTTTTTTAAAAAGTCTCTTTAAAAAATGTTTTTTTAAAAAAGTCTTTTTAAAAAATGTCTTTTTTAAAAAGATAGTAGGAGATTTAAAAATTTATATGTTATTTCTTTGGTTGCCTTTGTAATAAAACTTTTCTTCCCTGTTATTCTTTTTGTTATCATTAGATAGCACCTATTCTCTGCCAAATACGTCGATCCATTCGGTCATTGTCAGCAAATGTACTAATTTAAAAGTATACCATGAACTTTAAGTTCATGACAAATAAACTTTCTCTAGAGGTCAAATTCTATACTATTCATATTTTTAAATCCTGATTTACTCACCCAATGAAAATTAATTTGATGGTGGTGGGAAAGTGAAGTTGGACACCTATCTAAAATATAAAGACTTTTTCATTTCATAACAAAATTTTAAATAAGTAATACCACTCAGAATAACTTCATAAAATAGAAATATTAATTTCCCTTTCATATTAGTGAAAAACAAATATTATCTTTTTAAAAGTAGAAACAAGAGAATGTTGGTAAGTAATCCTGATTTTTGAGCAAAAAGGTCATTATAGTTTTGATATAATTAGAAACTTTTTCCCAGGGAGGGCAGTTTGTGTTATGGGTAAAGAGAGAAAACAGATAGCTACAAAATTATTCTTTAAAATGTTGATAATTCTCAATATTAAAAGTAATTCTGTAATAGAAATAGCCCAAAATACAGTAAACAATTGAGTCATCTGAATGAATTTTTGTCTTATTTTGTTTTTAATGTGTGCTGTGACTAAGTTTTGCATGATAAACTACTGTTGATGATAATTGTAAATGACTCTGTAAAGTATGTTAAGTTATAAATGGAGTTTCTTCTTTGAATAATTTATCCCTTTTATGCTAGTTATCCCTTGCTATGTAACAAACATTGCTTAAGTTTATCAGCATAAAATAACACCTGGGAGTTCTGTAAGTCAGAACTATGACCAGGCCTGACTGCATTTTCTGCTGAGGCTCTCACAAAACTAAAAACGAAATGCCATTTGGCTGCATTCTCATAGGAGTAGGGGTCTTCTTCTAAACATGCATGGTTTGAGCAAGATTCAGTTCCTTGCAATAATAAGACTGAGATCAGTCTCTTTCCTACTTACAGTTCCCAGCAGCCACCCACGTTCCTTGCGATATGGTTCCCTCCATCTTCAAAACCAGCAAGAAAGTATTTCTTTCTTTAACTTGATCTCTTTTTCTAAGAGCTCAGCCTGCTAAGGGCTCCCTTCATTAGGGAGCCCACTCCGAACAGCGTTCCTGTATTAAAGTCAAACTATTTGAAAACTTAATTACAGCTGCAAAAACCCTTTGTCAAATATATATTATCATCAAAGATGTCTTATCTTATTAACAAGTTCCACCCATAAATAATGCAGATTACAGGGAATCTGCTGGGAATCCTTTTGGAATTCTACCTACCAGTGGAATCTCCACTTCTTCTAATCTCAAATCTGCTGCCAGATAGTTTTGGATTTTTTTCTAAATGAAAAATATGATCACATTGATCAGCGTCATCACCTATGATATCCCTCCCACAAATGCTTAAAATACTTTGTTGACTTTCACTTGTTTACCTTGTAACCATGCGTGCTTAGAAGATCCCTACTCCTTGTGAGAATGCTGTCAAATGGCATTTTGCTTTTAGTCTTGTGAGAGCCCCAGCAGAAGAGGATAACACTTGTCAATGGTTTCTTCAAACATTTCTACCTTTAAAATTTTCATACTCTGTGTGCCAGTTCCATGTATCTAATCTTACTAGCTTTTTTAGACCTGTTTTACTCCAGGCTCCTCATGCTTGAAATGTTTCTCTCTCCAAATATACTGGCTTCTTCCCCCCAAAAATGGTTTCTTTGATTAACTAAGCGATTTTTACTCAGGTTATATTGGTTCACAATATTGTATATGTTTTACAGATATAGGAGCACAGCTCTTCAAATATATTACCATACCACGTCCATCACCAAAGCATTAATAATCCTCCATCATATTTCACTGGGGTCGCCGCCATTTTGATCTTCACCCTTCGCCCCTCTGATAATCTCATATCTGCTGGGAGATTTCAAAGATTTAAGTTTAGTTCTGTCTGTTCCTTTGCTTAGTTTCTTTGCATTTCCCCAGATACTGTTTTTAAGGTTTGTTAATATTCCAACTCAGCCATAGATCCTTCAAGAACCTTTCCTGTTAGTTGCTTCCACTCCCCTCACCTTCAGTCAGTGACAGATGACTGTGTGATCACATGCGAAATGTGTGAATCTCTAACATCAGTTCTGCCTTTTAGTTATTTGTTGTTGTTCTACTTCAATGGGTTGTGATCCTGCCAACGAAAAATCTTTATGAACTTTCTTCCATGTCTCATTTGTTTTATTTCTGGTGTTGACATAGTGGCTGTTTACAACAACAAAAAGGTTAAATCCATAAAATTTGGACATTTTCCAATTTTTTAAATTGTGTTTACAAGAGTCACAAAAATAGACTATTTTGTATTCTGGCTATTTCAGGAAGCATATGGAGTATATAAGATCAACTGTATATTGATTTTTATAATCATTTGAAATTTGACTTTTATAGAGCCAATAGTTGGCTAGATAAGTATTTATTATTTTACAAAATTGAAAAACAGACTATTAATTATTCATTTATATTGCCCAATTAGAACAGATAACTAAAAGAGATCAATTGAAAGTTTCCATAATGTGATATAAAACAGACAAAAAGATAACATTTTAATAATGTTACAAAATCAAAGGCTGATTTTGTATTAGAATTATCTTGACCACACTTTATATACTAATTCATAATTTTAAATTTACTTATTTTTTTTTAAATTTTATTTTAAGAAAGTTTCCAAGTTTAGAAAATTTCTTTAAGAATTGAAGTCTCTTAGGTCTGCTGGACACATGAAAGCATTTATCTAGTTTCTTTCTACCAATATTGGTTAAGTGGCCATCCTGGCGCGAGTGACCCTGTAGGGTAAAGGTTGATCAGGTATTTCCACCCTCCCACCACTGTGATGATGGACACCTGAGGTGCTGTGAGCATTCCAGGGTGGGCATGCGCAAGTGGGCGCACCTGTGTTGGACACGGGCATAAAATGGACAGCGTCATGAGGACGCCAGAACTGCGAGGGATCGACCAACAGAACTGCAAGGACCGACCGACAGCAGCAGCAGCAGCAGAGAGAAGCAGCAGTCAAGAGGGTGAGATGTGCTGGGGACTGGGAGGCCTGCCAGCCTCCCAGCCCCTGGCACCCATGCCTGCCATGTACCTGGCCACTTCTACTAAATAAAGTATGAAAAGCCACCGAGAGCTCCAAGACTCTCCTTCCTTGACCCGTCTGCCCAGAACCATCCCGAACCTTGCTCCTGTGCCGCCTCCATCCTGCCGCTACAGATCCTTTACCCATTCTCCACTTTAATTATTTTTCGTCCTTTCTTAGTAAATGACAAATAAATAAGTTCTTGATATCCCCAGGCATTATTCACTGTTTATATGATTTCATAGATATTTTATCATTCCTGTGTATTATTAGCTTTACTAACAAAACAACTATCATACATGCAGATGGTATAATTATAGGAAAAATTCTAAAGAAAAATAACCTGGTTAGAGAAAAGAAGTTCCTTTCAACAAATGCAATGCACACACACACACATACATACACACAAACCACTCAAATGTTTAAAATATATTTTTAGGAAGAATTTTCCTGTTTATACTGAAAAGTGAATCATTTTTTTACATTGAATCATTTTGAATGTAAGCAATTAGATATGTTTTTGGAGGAGAAACTACATTAAGCATTAGCATGTTTAAATTGAGTTGTGAAAAAAAGTTATCCGGTGTTTTACAACACTTCAGCAAAATACACTAACAGAATCACATAAGCTTATTGCACAAATGTGGCAAATCTTTAACAGTTTACACCTGGCTTCACTCTGAATGTGTTATCAAGTCTTTCATTAAAAGAAAAAACAATGCTGTACCTTTCATTCAGAAGCATTTCATAGTCTTTAAATAGCTATTCGTTTCTATATTCTACTTTTAAGTAACTGACAGTTTACATCAGTTGTGTAGAGCTTGTTTTTAACAACATTCTAAAGAGAATAAACATTTATAGGTGACTTTCACACACCTGGAAATATTTACTTGAGAACTGGTGACACTTAAAAGTGGTGAATCAAACAAAAAGAAGCCTATTCTCTTCTGTAACTTATTTTTACTGATGACAAAGTCCCCAAGGATGATATCAATTGTTGTACTTACAGCAAAAAATAATTTCCTTGATTTGTACTTTTCATAATTTTCTTTCTTCAAATTCTAATAACCTTGTCCTTGAATCTTACACTTTTACAGTGAGGTTAAGATTTTACTTCTGCAATGTTCCACATGCAATTATCAGTTAAGTGTTGCCTTAATTCATTAAACTACAATCAAAGAAGTCTATTTTTAAAACTCAAATTTTCCATATTATATATTTAAGTATTCAATGTGATAATTATAAATGTGAAAACTATATTAGTCTTCTCCTGATCCAGTAAAAAGCAAAAATGCTAATTGGTAGCTCTTAGTCTTAACTATTAATTAGAAACATTTGGGAGTAGGGTAGAGCATTTCTCATTTGGGTTGCACCTTGGACCAGCTACATCAAAAAGAAGTGTGGGAATTTGACATTAATATTTTTTAAAATCCTTGGATGTTTCCAAATTGAAAGCAAGACCAAGAATCATTAACCTAATGGCTTTCACTTTGTTGCACATTAGAATCATCCATGGAAGTTAAAAATCCAAAACCATACTCCATACAAAAACCGAGTAAAATCTGACAACAGCGCATTTTCAAATGTTCATATGACTCCAATGTGTAGCCAAGTTTGAGAACTATAGCTTTAGACTGAAAATCAGTTCAGATACAATGGTACACTAAGTTACATGTTGCTTCAGCTTTATGAAATAGCAGGTATTAGAAGAAATGGCAGGGAAAGAAGAATACCATTGTAATTTTGGCAAGTGCTATTTTTGCAGAATCTGAATATTTAAAGACATTTAAACACGACTTGTATTGAAGGTGAAACAGCTGTAACAGATTTCTGAATGAAAATAAAAACTCTTAATGAAGATTTGAAAGTATTTCCTCAGAAATGGAAAGGAGAATAGTATATCATTCATTCTTTATATTTTCCACAAAGGAAATATACCAAATTGAACAGCGTATGAAACATTCATTTCCATGCCATAAAATTATGCCCTTTACTGAAAAACTGTCGGGAATTTATATCTTTATACTTTTAAGTTGTATATGATGTACTACTTTTAAAAATTGTTCTGAAATTTACTGACTTGAGCTTGGAGTCCTCCAAGTTCTATTATCATATAGATTGAGTTTCAATCCAAGTTTTAAAACTTACAGTTATGTTTTTTCAAAAAGCATTCCAAAGAAAAGTTACAATCAGGTCAATTTCTTAAAATGTACTAGTATAGAAAGCCAAAATAATCATGAACTTTTCCCCCTTAACATTTTTTGTTCTCTATATGTTCAAATATTATTTGATAAAACTTATAGCCAACTGTGGTAATATAGGTAGACATGGCCAATATGTTTTCTGTTATTCTTTCTGTAACAAGTAAATTGCCAGGTCAGTACAATGTAAAAGATACATTAATTCAAAAATATGGAGCAAATTAAATTTTGACTAAACTTTCTTATTCTGTGATGAGATGGGCTATGAACATTATGTATTAAAAATGGAACAAAAGCAAGAGTTTAGCTAATAGATCTATTATAGTCTTAATCACCTATTTCTACGTGTGACAACAAAATTACCATCTTGCCCTCAAGGACGTATATAGATGAATATACCTTCTGCAGAGATCCTACATCACACATACACATACACAAACACACCATGTAAAAGATTTTCTTAAAATCTACTGAGACCATTATCATATATGTGATCTTTGGATCTTGAAGGTTCTTAAGATGTAGATAACATTTTATTTATTTTGCTCTATTTCTTTTTCTAGACAACAATGGATTACAACACTGTATATGATTCAGAGATGTAGAATTACACCTGTTCATATGTATGTTATCACACCACACCTGCTACAAAGGCATCCATAGTCCTCTACCATAGTCCGTAGTCCATTGGGCACCATCCTGTCCGCTTTCCTTCTGTCCCTCTGGCATCCTGATTCCACAGTTAGATTCTAGGGTCTATTATTGGTTTGTTTTTTTTCTGATCCTTTTTATTTGTTTGTTTGCTTCTCATTGTTCCACATATAAGTAAAATCATTCAGTATTTGTCTTTTTCCTTCTGACTAATTTTGCTTAGCATTATCCCCTCCAGTTCCATCCATGTTGTTGTAAATGACAAGTTCATCTTTTATTTATAGCTGAGTAGTACAATCATTTCTCTACTCGCTTTTGAAATTATGGAAGTAATTAAATTCCTACCCCATGATTTTAAGCATATTTCAATGATCAAACTTCATGCAAACAGAATTAAAGCACATCCATATTTTAATCAAGATCATTCTCTCTGCTGGAGCTATCATTTATATCAAAGGCAAATGTATGAACTCAGTTTGAAGTCATTCAGGAAACTAGGATAACTATGGCAAAGCATTTAACCAAGATTCTCCATCATCAGCCAAAAACAACTGGTATCCTTGACTTCATACAGAGATTTGCTAATTCTCTCCCTCATTAGGTTGGATTAGTTTTCTGCAGATAAGAATCTGTAGCAGTGACTTTCTAAAGCTCTGCTGAGTGTGTACCTCAATGAATTGAGAGAAGCTCTCTGTATTAGAAAATTATGATAAATGGAAACTTACTGTGATCATCAAATACAGTAAAGCTCAATGTTTAAAGCAAAGTTACATCAATGAAATTAATTAATTAGTTATTATTGTATTTGATTGGCTGTGGAGCCCTAACTGAATCTTTATCTTAACTGTGGGGCATGTTGCATATAAATGATTCGAACAGCGTGACTGAGGAACAATGAGTAAATTTTGGATATACTAGGTCACTAACACCGAACGTAACTTCTCTGTTCCTCAATCTTTGAAAAAGATAATAACTACCAGAAATGAAGCTGTGTATATTGCCTCTTAATGTGAGTTAAGAATTAGTCCAATCACTTTGGAAATGTTTTATCAATACAAAGAGCATGAGCTTTACTTGAGATTACCCAGACAGAAGTATGGACATCATTATTTACCAGCTTCTTGACAATGGGAAAATTATGTAATTTCTTAAAGCATCAGTTTCTTCATTATAGAACAAAAATAATGAAACTATTCAAGTTTGCATATCAAATTAAATGGACAAAGATTATAAAGTACCTAATGAAACATGTTGTACATACTAGACACAAAAATAACCTGTATTCCTCCTTTCTCAATGTAAGGAGAGGGAAGCTTGGGTTGTGAAAATAGGTGGACTGATGAGTGATGAAATAACTAGTAATATCATGGTGAAAAAAATGATATAAAACAAAAATGTTTTTCAGTTTTTCTCTGTAATTGCCTTTCCTTTTCTTCTTTGACCCACTTTCTACTTGTATTTCTTTTTGTCTGGGAACTATATGCTTTTCTATCTCACGTCACCATTTTGCACACACAGATACATGCTTTGATGATGATGCTTGAAAATATGTTAAATCAAACAAAGTATACAGATAACTGTGTGTATCTGTATTTTCTAATTGTATCACTTTTAATGAGGCATGATTCCTTTTTATCGCAGTATATGATTTAGTATTATACATCTTCAGAGGTATGTTACCACATCATGCCCTGTTTGTGGGTTTTCTGGCTGCTGAAAACTGTATTTTTATATCTAGTACCAGTGGCAAAAATGTAATAAATCAAGAAAATTCTGAGCCACTCTCTTATTACCAATTCATCTAAAATATATATTCATGTTTTAGTGTGCTTACATAAACACATTACCACACAATTTCAAAGCAAAAGTAATTGTAGCATGACAGACTAGAAGTGATAAAGTTAAAAGAAGATCAATGTATGTATTGTGAAACTCTACTAGGAAATTTAACCACTATTTTTTTTACTTATTGATTGGGTATTAAAGAAAGGAAGAGAGGAAGCAAGATAGAGAGGAAAAAGAGCAAATGATAGGTAGAAGAGAAATATTAAACTCTGACATGGACTATTTTCTCCAAATTATAAAAATTAGCATCATACATTAGTCTTTTACCACTTGAGCATTTTTTATTGAACATGATAGGGAAGAAAATGATATTTAAGTTTTTTGGTAAGCAGGTATCAGGGGAACTTAGGCTAACTACCCTTTGGCCCAAGACTTATTCTGAACTTGAATGTGCATTTTACAAAACCAGAACATACTGCACATATTCTTTGAATCATAAAGTTTAATTCCAGTGAATATATTTTATATGAATTACTGTGCAGAGAAAATATATAATGAGAATGTATAAGCCTATGTGTGTGTGATATGGGTAAGCACTGCCATGAAGTTTATGGCATCAATGGGTTAAATTACAACTTGCTTTATTTTCCAAATGAAATTGAGTTGAGTCTATCAAGAAGCGTGACCAGTCATTTGGGTAGAGAAGTGATTAAGAATAGAGAGAAACTGCAGCTTTTTCATTGTATTGGCAATATTTACCCTGAAAACTTATCTAAAAAAATTAACTGCTGCCTATGTCATAAGTAGGAAAAATGCTAGATTTATGACACTTTTTAGGTCAAAGAATGCAAATAAAATGTATTTAGTGATATCTGTCTAGTTCACACTATCCAATTCTCTTTTATCTTAGAAGAAAATTACTTGGGTCAAAAGTCACTGCTTTAAGTCCCTAGGTATATTATGAGACACAGAATGTTAAAGTCAAAAGCTATTATCAGGTTTCTGATAAAGGCTTTTGTCATAGGAATTCTAATTATGTGGTTATTGTTATTAATGAGTGTTGTGGAGGTTTAAGGCCTTACTCCTACACTTGGATTGCTGATTCAGTTAGAAATGTGTTACAACTAAATTACAAGTTACTGTTAATCTGCCTGAATTCTTTCTGTGTAGCGTTGCTTTTTTTAATCTCTCAAGAGAAGTGATTCTCATAGGTTGCTTCCCAAGAATGTTCATATATTTTTGTATTTCATGAGTTTTCTAGAAATGCAGGCTTTTGGAAAAAATAATTGCCAAATTTTACCTTAAAATTATTTTACTGAAATCTATAAAACATCCATCACTTTGAAGACTGCTATGGGTTTGCATTTAAATTTAGTCAACCATGTTCTTCCAGTAAGGTTGGTACCATTTGCAAATTAATCCCAGACTTAAAAAAATAAAAGTAGAAGCTGACAAGACCTTAAACATAATCAATTTTCTCTTTATTAGATGTATAGATCAATTGTGATGATAGATGTATCCTGACATTATTTAATCAAAGTTTATTATTAATCAAAGTTTATTTTGCTGTTTGGGCAATTCTTGAGAATTCATTTGCAAATGCCCTACTTTGTAGACTTACTACTACTAAGTAGAGCTCTACTTCTAAATTTTTCTTGCTAGGTTAACTGGAATGAGCATAAAAGGGAAGCAGAATTTTTCAAGAAGAGAAATGTGTCTTTATAGTGAAAAACCTATACTGTCAAAACACTAGTAAGGATGTAAAATCATGGTACTCCAATAATAATTAATAAATACATAAACAGAATAATAGCATAACCACATTAAAAAGAAAAAGGAGCATCTAAATCTGAGATGGGTCATTGAAGGAAATATCTATACAATATTCCCAAGTCAATATAACTGTATGATTCTGTGCCAGATGAGACACAGCTTGTTTTTATTTATAGTGACTGACAGATGTCAAGAATTTAGGTTAATCACTAAAATTAAGTTGGTATGTCTATTTTACTCTCCATGTCTTCCCCAGAACACTATTGTTGAAGCTATTTAAAATGCTTATTGTATTATTACATTCTCTTCTGCGATATTTAATGGTTCTGTATTTGATATCATTATATTATTATAGAAAACTGAAGTTTGGGAAATAATCTGGTAAAGATAATATGGTGTATTATAAAGTCAGCTAGAAATTTTCCATTGACTTGAGACTGTTATGGAATGCTAGTGCACTGTACTTCTTCATTAGATTAAGTTATTATTGAGAGTGGCTGAATTGCCATAACTAATAGCTTGAGGTTTTCGTTTTTCCATGATTGCCTAAACTAACAATTTTAAATTTAGGCAGCTTGTTTTTGCAGGACTGGATCTGTTTGATTAGTCCTATGGTAAGATTGCTAGGAACTCTTTTATGCTCCCAAATTCTTTTATCACGGTACTTAAAATGGCCACCATTAAAACATCTGTCTTTGAGGTTAAAAACCTTCATTCTAACATTATTTTTAAAATAAATATATTCTAGAAAAGAAGCTTTTTTTATTAGTGCTTAATATAATTATAATTTGTCAAGTAGATAAGAGATGGAATACAGATTAAAGAAAAGTTTTCAAGTAATTTGTTTTATTGACCAGTGATTTGCATAAGGTTCTTTCACTCACTTTCCTATAGAGTGCGATGGGGTTTGAAAAAGGCAAACCTGTGTAATCATCACTCCATCCAAGACAGAGAACCTTTCCCTCACCTGAAGCAGAAAAACAAAAAAAAAAAATCTTTGTATGTTATTCTTTGTGTCTGAGTCATTTCTCTGCCTTCTCTTTCTGTTTTAACCACTGATCCTTTGTGTCATTGTGTAGTTTTTAATGTGACAGTATTTTAATTTGAAGTATTTTGATCAGTCTTCAACTATTTACCCCCAACTCCAATTTCATTGTTATTAGACAACTTGATATTAACTCACAGAATCCTGGTGATCCTATCTTTTTGTGCTTTGTTTTCAAGGGTTTTGTGTTTTGTTTTGTTTTCATATGCCTCATGTCCACTGGTTCTTTCTTCTATAATTTCGAATCTTTAATTAATTACAACCAGTGTATTTTTGTTAAGATATTAAATTTTTACTTCTTTAATATAAAATTTTATTTTTATGTCTTCCTTTCCTTATATTAGTATATTTTCTTACCTTCTTTGAATCTATATGCAAGGTTTATACTGGAAACATAAGGCATTCTTGATCTAATCCATCCATATTTTTGACATATCTGGATCTGTTTCTATTATCAGTTTCAATAGTTATGGGTCATGTAGTTCTGCTCTCTTATATGCTGATTATTTTTTATTAGCTGCAAGAAACTGTGAATTACATTTTTTCAAATGGTAATTTTTTTCTTTCAGTAGTTTTGAACATTTTATCTGGCATGAACCTACCTAGAAGAAGTTTGGTATTTTCAATGGATGACTTTTAATTTTTTATTGATATTGTAAAATAGATTTTGGTATAACTCTTCTAAGAACTCAATCTAACACAATCTGTATCATGAATTTGGTCAACCCTATTTGGTAGCAACATAAATTCTTCCCAGCCCTAGATGAACTCCAGAGAACTTCCAAACTACTACTTTCTTGTTAGTCTTTTTTTATGAAATTTTGTTCCATATATTCTAGAGTTTTACTTACTGCATACATTATTATTTTTTTATTAAAGAAGATAATATGTAGACCTACAGAATGCTGTGTATATATGTGTATATAATGGTCTCCTTTGGGATATTTTACCCCCCAAAAAACGTAGCCAACTTCCTCCCATAACACCATAACATTTATCTCTTTCTTCAACTCATATAAATTTCTGGGCCCTCTTAGAATTACTCCTCAATGCACTGTGATCCACAAACAGTCTTCCTGAATGTAAACTGGTGACATTTTGAAATTTAACTCATTTCTCTTTCTAATCTCATAGATTATTACTATATACTGCTTATTAGCCTCTGTGTGCATTTGGAATTTTAAATATTTTGCCAAATTTTATAAATGTTTTTGGAATAAAGATAATTCTTGTAGCAGTTCATCAGAATTCCAGGTGAATTTTGACAAAAGACATGTAAGATCTAAAGGAAAGTATATGCCACTTTGTAGTAAAACTGATTTGAGAACTAAGCACAGAATTCTGAGAAACCATAGTAAAACAATAAAGTCAATTAATGAAAAATGAACAGAGAATATATATCACCTTATGTCAAATTTTTCATGTGAGAATACTTGGTTTTATGTTCATCTCAATGGAAAATTCAGCAAAACTTCATAAAGAATGCTCCCCCAAATTCTTCCTCCTAACTTCTGAACTGCTGTAGATCAGGGAGCCTGGCTCTGGTCTCCAGGAAACATACAATTGGGTTCTAGTTTCTTCTTCATCCCTCTCTCTCCAGTGTGGTTTATTATTTCTCATCTCCATGCATTCAAGATGGACAACAAGCTACCAAGTTTTATCATCTGATACACTACTAAACTTAGTTTTACTATACTTATGCCTATTTAATTTCTAAGAATACTTTTCTACTGTATTTTTACAAAGGACTATCATACACATATTTTTAAAAACTACCTTAAGATAGATAGTATTTTTATAGCATCAAATACCACCCATATTTTGAGGCTTCCCAAAACAGTATTAGATCCAAAGTTTGTCACTTAAGTTTCAATCCATACAGCCAACAATTTTCTATGCACTTCAAATTAGACAAATTCGAAGAACCAAAAAGTGAATTCATAACTCTTTTCACCAAATATGTCATTGGAGGAAATTGCCTTTGAGAAGCAAACTAGAAAGACAGAAAGGCAGAAGAAAGCTGGATTTCATTACAAGTATTTTAATATCTTAAAAATATATATATTGATAATTTTATATTATTTTCTAAACATTAAAAATAAATAATAAAAATGTAATAATCACATCTCCTTTTTGAAAAGTCAGCATATACCAAATGAGGATTTTAGGTTTCAAAGAGAAGTACCAAGTGTTCAACAGAGGGTTAAGACCTAGCCATGCCTTGGCACAGAGAGAGGAGCTAGTTTCTCCTTCATTTCCCATCTACTCTTCCATGATAGAGCAGCATATAGTAAGTTTGTTCTTTGTCATTTATTTCAATGTACATGCTAAACTGAAACCCATAGGAAAGCTATTGACCTTATAATCTTTTATATAGTCTATTTAGTGATGAACATTATTAAAAAATTCTAAATTCTTAGATAATAAATCATAAGACATGACTCTTAATGTATGATGGGCAATGATGAAAACAATTTCTAATGAATGATAAGGCTGATTGTTTTCCCTCTTTTGGTTTATATAATTAAATTTAAAACATCCCTGCAAGGTGCAAGGGATTATACTTTTAATTTTTAATCTAATGTTGAGCATATTCAATTAAGGCTATCAACCTGCTATTTGGAGACCTGCTATTACAGACCTTGAAGAAAATTATGCTCTGGTTTAAGAGGAAGATTTGTATCAAGATTTGCATTATTAACTATATAGAGACACAAGGAAAAGGCTGAAAATTAAGTTGAAGATATAAAATGTTCACTCTGAATCTGCTTGTTTTCAAGACTCAAGTTAAGTGACTGCGTTAAAGCACACATGTAATTGATTCTGTTTAGTTTAAATGAGGCAGAGCATCAGCTACCTGTAGTATGACTTTTAAAGCACACATGTAATTGATTCTGTTTAGTTTAAATGAGGCAGAGCATCACTACCTGTAGTAGGACTTCATTTAGAAATATTTCTGGTGATATATTACTTCAAATAGTCTGAGAGTTGATAGTTTATCCTGAAACACCTTCTTCCCATAGTTTTAAGTTATAGTAAGCAGTAGATCTTCGTGTTCACTTCTTATGACTTGACTAATACTGCGCCTTCTATCAATACCACTTTATACTAGTATTTTCTAAGTTCACATTTTATAGTCACTCTATTTCTACTCTGAGACTTCTCTTCCATATAAAAAATATTTCTGAACTAATTGGAGTTTCTTAACATTTATTCTTACCAACACATAACCTTTTATCTTAAGTCTTCTGGAATCAACGCAAGCTTATAAATATAAAGTGGACCCAAACATTTACCTTCCTCTTTTAAAAGGGAGGCTTATGGTGACAAAAGCTTCATGCTGACAGTTTTAGTTTTAATTCTCTTAGTCTTATTTTACTATGGATTTAAGGAAAATTAATCATGTTTGGTATTTAGTCATTACATTTGAGAATTAAGAACAAATTATTTTATTTTAATTCACAAAACATTTATTTTGTGGATTCCAAAGATTAGAACTATCCAAATTTTAAATTAAAAATATATGTATTTAAATATTTATTTATGCATACAAGAGTTGGGGTACAGGCCAGAGTAGTAGGAGGTGAGAGGATTCACCAGAGACAGAGCAGGGAGCAGAACAGGCAGAGCGACTGAAATACCCTGCTGAGAGGAGCAGTGGGTGATGCAGATGCTTCACAATGCAGCGCTCAATCTCCTGTGCCACCAGAGATGCCCTAAATTATAAATATTTTTAAGAGGTCTCCTTGGTGTTGCAAAGGGTTAAGTCTCAGCACTATGAAGCTATCTATTGACAACCACTGCAACAGAAGTTTTATCCCCCGCCAGGAACCTAACTCACACGGTGCAGCAGACCTCTCCTGTCTCACTGGCTGCTCGCCTCTGCAGTGTATTTCAGTAGATCCACCTGTTCTGCTCCCCACTCTGTCTCTGGTGAATCAACTTACCTTTTCCCCCACCCTCCACACCTCTGGCCTGCACCTCAGCTCTTGTATGCATAAATAAATATATCTCTAAAAATATTTTTAAGTTATCATTTGAAAATACCCAGGGCATTGTAATAATTCATTAATTATAAAAATGCACAACTGAAATGTTTGCTATAGAGAGTTGGTGTCATAGATTAGTTGGTGTCATGATTTGAGGACCATATGATATATTACCTATTTGAAATAGACTGAAAGGTCTGCGATGGACATTACCCGTTCTCAAAAGGGCTACAAGTGAGTGATAAGTATTCACTCAGTGCCAGACCCATGTGACTCAGGCAGGATGTTGTCTATTTTAATAACAATTGAGAATGTGGTAATCATTGTGTAGATTTCTTGAAACAAAAATAATTTACTACAGACCAGGGGATCCTCCAGATGTACAGGCTGCTGGAAATATCTGAAAAGGAAAGACATACCAAGAGGAAGCAGATGATACTGACGGATGTTTTCAAAAGAGCTGTCACATCATCCTCTCCTTTGGTTTCTGCAGATGCTGTTAGAACTAATACTGATGATGAGCAATTTTACTTCAGCACTATGTTCAGATCAGCAAGGATTCATTGGCAAATATAGTTTCTTCCTTTGTGTTTTTTCTCTTTTGTTTTTCATGGAGTACAATACCTCATCATTTTTAAGTGAAAAAAGTAAGTATTGCAAGTGCAGTTGAACAGTGAAAGTCTTGAATGCAATTACTTTTTGCTTTTGTTTATTAAGTATTTAGAATTTATTCTGCAATTAAAAGTTCTATTTTAATATCTGTAAAATGGTAGATATTTGATATTATTCTATTGAATATATATTTTCAATATATATATTGAAATTATATATATGTAAGTTCATGATATATTTATAGGAAATAGAAACAAAAAATTGGAACAAGAAATATTCATAAACTTTTGTTTTACTTATACATCCATATTATGTAAATATACTAAGTCCCACAGTATCGCCTTCATTCTTTGTTATTGTACTCTTTAGAATATGAGTTATCAAATTATAAGAACATTAATCTAGAGCAGGACCAACCAGTTCTACGTTCAGATGAAGTGATAATTTCACAGAATGTAACATCCTGCCCAAATGAATTACCATCTAATTTAAATTTTAAAACACTAGAAGCATAATAATTCCACTCTTTTTTATCAGTATTGCTTTGCCTAATCAGGAGTCAAATCAGAATTTTTTTGTAGTTTCACAAAAATTTCACTCATGTTTGCTTATTTCCTTTAAGAAAACCACTGGAATTTTGATAGGTATTGTATGAAACCTGTATAATGCTATATATTTTAAGTGTTAATTCTTCCAGTATGTGAACAAGGATTGTCTTTCCATTTCCTTGTATCTTCTTTCATTTCTTTTAGCATTGTCTTTTAATTTCACTATATAGGTTTTTACCTCCTTTTTTAATTCTTAGGGATTTAATGCATTTTGATTCAGTTGTAAATGGGATTGTTTATTTGATTTTTTCCTCTTCACGGTTGTTGTTGATTGAATCTAGTACTGCAATGGACTTCTGTATATTGATTTGGTAATCTGCTATTTTATAGTATTATTATTTCCAATAGTTTCTTAGTGGAGTGTTTAGGGTTTTCTATATATATTATCATCTATACACAGGTGTTGGTAAGAATGAAGTAAAACAGGAAGCAAATGAAAAAGATCTGGCCTTATTTGAAAAAAAAAAAAAAAAAGATTTTTAGTTAGTGGTGAATTTTAGGTACCAATATAAAAATGTACTGGTGTTAAATAGTTGTACTCACTAGGGAAATAAGAAGAATGAAAATGAAAATGGTATATATACTTTTCAAAATATCAGATAAAATAAAGAAATAAGGGAGACAAATTCTATAAAATATATTGAAAATAAAAGGATAAAAGCAATAGACAAAGAAAATATTTAAAAAAACACTCTAGGGTGAGCAATATTTACCTCAGTTTAAATACATATTAAGTCCAAAGGTACAAATGGAAAAGTTTTTTTTTTTTGTAATAACAGTATTACAAGGACAAAAAGGAATTAATAAAGGTATATTAATAAAGGAATTAATAAAAATTCCATAAAAAGGAATTAATAAGTCAACAATCATTATTTAAAGACTTTAACATGTTTTCCCTAGTCAGTAGAACTTATTGTCCATGCTATCTATCAGTTTTATGTGAAATAATGTTAGTCATATATACCTGTGAGCCATTTTTAAAATGGAGCTGGTAGCCATTACAGAGAAACTGTACTACATATCTTTCAACTGGTCCAAGAACTTTTGAATTGAGTCAAAGACCTTTGGACTGGCGAGAAACAATTGCTTTAAGAAACCAGCAAGCTAACAATTGTTTAAGTACTGATGTTTATGGACTAATTTTAGCCGAGGATAGAGTCAGTCAGTTCTTTCATTCCTTCTAGGGAACCAGTGACTATGTATAGCCTCAAATCATTTCTACCTTTTAATGCTAATCAACACTTTAACCACTTACCACATTTTCCTCTCTTCCTTCCATAGAATCCTCTGACTCTTTTTCTCCACAGGATACATTCTAGGTTTCTATACCTGGATCTTTGTATCCAGAATTATAAGTCTTTGACCACAAATAAATGTGTTTGCCTTTTAAATGCCTTCTGAACTTTTAGGTTAACATATTTAAGTTTCTTGTTTTAGAATAAATTGTTTAATTGTTAGACTGGCCATAAATACAATACCTTATATATTCCTTACCCTTCATTTGCATATAAATCAGTGCCCTTTGGTGACATTGAGTAATGGATTCTAAATTTGTTTAAATTTTGCTATTTTTTCAGCAATGAATTGAAAGGAACACATGAGTGGGCATGGACAAAGCCTTTTTCTAAAAGGTTTAAGTTATATTAAACGATTTTTCATTCTTTCGTAGCGTATAGAAAGCATTCATGTAAATCTGTAGACTAACAATGTTCTCAACAAAGATTTTCAAAATATGCAACAATAGCACTGTCAAATAACTCTAAATGAAAAGTTAATAATATTCTTCTAAGTCTAAAAATATTAAAAAAAATCCTTCAGTGGTGCAGTTCTAATTATTCATTATGCTGATTAGATGAGACTTTAATACTAGAAAAAAACCTACTATGTTCTATTTTTCATTTAATTAGTACATAAGATTTTTATTTCTGCTTTAATGACACAAAAGAATGGTAATGCCTCTTGTTAATGCAAGGAAGCCTCACTCTGAGCCTGTGCCACAGGACCATTAGAAGCAAATCAACTTGGAGTGTTTGTCATAATTAAACTCTCCTTCAACCAGTCCTTACATGTATCTGTTTTATGTTAGAAAAATTTAGAATCAAGAAAAACTTCCAACAAGTGATAATATTATAAGACTAAGATAAGTGGAATATACCCACTTTTATATATGACTATAGTGACAAAATTCTCCTTATAATGAGTCAAACCTTTGATCTTGTGAATTTTCTGGTGGATTTAGAAATAATAAGCTGGTAGATTTAATGTCTCCAAAATATTCAGACTGTTGAGTAATCCAATTATAAGTAAATTTTCTCACAATGATAGTTTTTAATTAATAAATTGAATTTACTCCAATGCAGCTAAGAAATAAAAATAATTCACAATTAAGAATTATACATGGGCCTCCCTGGTAGCGGCAGTGGGTTGAGCACCACACTGTGAAGCTTCCACGGCACAGCAGCACGAGTTTGATCCCCAGCCAGGAAGGGGACCCACATGGCTCAGCAGACCTCTCCTGCCTCACCTGCTACTCCCCTCAGCAGTGTATTTCAGTCCATCTGCCTGTTCTGCTCCCAACTCTGTCTCTGGTGAATCCTCTCACCTACCGCGACTCTGGCCTGTACCCCTGCTCTTGTATGCATTAAAAAAAAAGAATTATACACATACATGTATACATGTATGCCTATCTGTGTGTATTATGAAATATATTTCATATGTATATATATCCAGTTTTTTGAAAAAGTAAACTATGATATATAATTAGGTAGAGTTAAATTTTCAATTTGGAGAATTTTATTATAGTATTCTTTTTACAAACGATTGCTCAGTTATAAAATTGTTCATTTTAAAGAAGTGCACACATATGAACATATATGATACATTTGGTTTTGAATAGTTCACATGCACCCACACAATGTAGCATGATATTAAAATTATTAAGAGTCTAAAGAAACTTAATCATCATCAGATTTCAAAAGGGTTAAGTGTTGTAGGATAAAGCAGGCTTGGTAGGTGAGTAGACAACTCACAAAGTCAAAAGAAATACCTGAAATAAGATTGATTTTTGAACTTTACATAAACATGGGGTGACACCTACTGTTACAGAAAGAGGTAATAGTAGAAAAAAATAAAATTTTTGGTGTTTTTTAAATGAAAAACAATTTAATAATAATATGAGAATCACATCCAGATTCTTTTTGGAAATATTCAGTACAAAATGGGAATTAAAAATAACTTGGTTCACTTAGTGGCACAAAAGAAAAGAACTTGAAAATATATACAACTTTGACATTATGGCCATTATTTTTACAGTTTTAATATCAACAAAAAGTACTATAACTGAAAGTTGGACACATTACTAAATGGCAGATCTTTTTCAATCGTAACTGAAGTAGAAATAACAAATCTTTCTTATAATAAAAAATAAAATTCTTCATTCTAGCTATGAATGAGAATTAAAAGCAAAGTTTTTTAGAGACCTGATATTATGGAAGCTGTCTTTAATTATAAGAAAGCTTATCATATAAATGGAATTTTATATATCAATCCCACGTCAAATAACCTTGAAAAGTTAGAACACTTAGTGAGCATTTCCCCCTTTTTCTTCAGTTTATTTCATATAATTCTTTTAAACATCTTTGTTATTCCCTGACTCTTTCTTGTTGATAGTATTTTATTTCATAGGGATTAAATTTTGAAGACAATATTATACTATTGCATTAGTTTTGGAAGAGTAGTCTGCATTAACAATAACCCCCAAATATGTAAAAGATGAAAAATGATAGAAATTCATTTCTCATCCCCTTGACAGTTAAAAGAAGGGGTTACATTTCAGCTGCCATCTCCCCTCATGGTTATTCAGTAGCCCCTACCTCTATCGTCTTGTGACTGTGCCAGTCCAGAGTTAGAGTTCTTCTTCCTTTTTCCTTTTCTTTTCTTACTTCATCTTTTGCTTTTGTGCCAAAGATTCACCTTTCACATTGGTAAAGCTTTAAGACCCTTTTAAAAGTATAAATTTTTAAAACACATAAAATATATAGGGGTATAAAAGGAAGCAATTATATTAACACAGGTTTATTAAAATAGGCATACAATGAAATTTGATGCAATAAACATGTGATTTTTAATTAACATTTAAAAAAATCTAGATTTCACAGCACCATTCTAAAAACCACCATGAAGGGGCTTTAGGGGAGAAAAGAGGAGTGAATATTATAAAGGCCAAATATAGTGTCCATTATATCATCTGGTTAAATGAATGAATAACAGTAACACCATTCAAAAGTTTACATTTCACCCCTTGTTATTGAAAATCATTTTAAAATGTGTTTGCTATTACTTGAGTAGAGTTTATAAAGGATCGAAGAGAGTTTATAAAAGCTTTTGTCTCCAGGGTTATCATTTTGGGTTCGTATATAACACGTAGAGAGAGAATTGAACTAAATACAGTATCAAGAAAAACAATGGAAGTTATAGAATGAATTTTTATGGTCTGTTTATATTTTAAGAATGTAATTTCACAGGGAGTGGTATTTGTTTTTTTCACAGGTGAATGTTCAGTGCCTAAAACAATACCTTACACACAGTAGGTTCTTAGTAAACCTCTGTGAAATACGTATTTGTGTCACCCTACTCATGAGTTTTATCCTTCTCTTAAGAATTTTTTTTAATATTTTATGTCTGATTATTAGATTTTGAATTGGCTCAGATTCTACTATTCTATTTCATGATGGACTTTCTAAATTTAACTGTGTGCCCTCATTTGCCATTCCACTTCATCCAAAATTCTGGATTTAGTCATATTGGCTTCATGTTTCCCTTCTTGGCTTTCAAATATCCTGGAATAATTTGTTTCGAATGGGGAGAACTATATTCTTTTTGATAGCCAACTTCCTTGAACACCACTTTCTAAGAGAAGCCCAAGGATTCATTGTACTATGCTTCAAGCTTGATACAATTAGCTTCCTAAAGTTAATTTTCTTAATCTTGCTGACATTTCCATTCCCTTCCCTTAGGGAAAGGAATTCAATTTCATCAACTTGTGATTGTTTCCTCAAGGTTTCCTTCTACTATTAGAAGCCCGTCTAATTTTTCCCCACAAGCAAGTATCAGATCTGATGTCGACCCTGCGAAATGTTATCACAGCAGACCTCACACTGAAATCTCTCACTGCTTCCAAACTGTTGCTACCGGTATTTTCATATTGATATGTGCCTATCAATCTCTATCTTTATTTAAAATTATTTTAAGTTGACCAAAGAATGCCTTATTAGCATCTTTTTCCTTTTTTTGTGTGTGAACTGGAAAAATTTTATTAGGTTTAGAACATAGTTTCTTCATGTGGCTTTACTGTATCAATTTTAATTGAATTTATTCTTTCCAAATGATCCCATTACTACACCTTATTCAGGATTCAGTTAGGCACTAATTTCACAAATAATTATGGAATGGTCTTCTTTCTGAGCCATTCTTCCAGTTTAAGCACTGTTCTAGTTATTAGGTATTTTAATATCTTAACTCTGGTTCTGAGATAGGGACTCCAGATAATACTAATTAATTCCATCTTTCAAAAGTCGCATCATAGTGTCTGTGCATAGTTGTATGGTTATTTCCTAACAGTGGAATATGACAATATAATAAAGAGTTAATTTAAATTTGTTATATGATAGTTGTTGAAACATATAAATGTCACTGTTCATGGTCTATAAATCTGTGAAAATAAAAACATCAAAGAAAGTGAGCAAATAGTAGTTACAGAAAAAAAAGGATAGAAATCTTCAATTGCTTTGTACTAGTAAGAAAAATAATAAATGACAAAAGGTTTCATGAGCTCATAGAGAAGAGTTAAATTAATGGCTAAATATATTTAGTGGGTTAAGCAAGAAGATAAATAACAAAGTAAGAAAATAAAATAACCATTTTATAGATATTTAGAAATACCTTAAAAGGCATTTTTCTTCTTTTTATTTCTTCATATATTTTGAGTGTTAGTCTATGTGAGTTCCTAGAACACAGAGATAAATAAAATGTGGTTCTTGCCAAGGAGATTACAGTCTTGGCATGATAGACAGTTTATATAAATCTTTGTTTCTTCTTGCTCATTGCATGACTATGATAGAAATCATAATGAGTAGTTTGGGAATGCAAAGAAAGCTTGCCAGGAGTAGTCAGTTGATTTTAGAAATATGAGGATATGATTCAAGGGTCAGAAATTTCATTTCTATGTATTAGTAAGTCATTTTGAATAAGATAGTGATGACTATATAAAGGCAAGGAAATTCCACTGTGTTTAATACAGCTCAGGAACAGAGTAGGAGAAAAGAAACTTAGAGAAATAACCATAAGCTACACTGTGAATATTTTTATTGAAAATTTGGATTATGAAGCAGGGAAATCTTTGGTTCTCTACAAAGTAATGACCAGACAAACCATACAGGGTGGGACAATAGGTAACTGCATTCTTGAAGAATCCAGTGAATGGCTGAAGAATGGAAGATGGATTTTAAACCAGGCATCTGGAATTAGAAACCCACTATACTGGTAACTCCTGACAACTAGAATGACCATATGTTACAGATTATAGATCTGCAGTATGTTATGATGGGAAGGAAGTCAAATGATATTTCCTTCTGTAATGCTTCCCCTGTGTACAGTGTTGGCCAGATACTAGTCAATGACATCTCCACCTACTTCGTATGTCCTAAATGTTCTCCAAGCTAATTTCAGTGAAATATTTTACTTGTTTCGATTATTGCATATTAAGTTCTCCTTAAAAGGAGAATTAGTTGATTACTGAAACATTGTTGCTTCAGTAATTTTTTGGATAGGTATGTGGTTCACTTTTAGGTATGGTCAGTAAGAACAAGAAATTTATGATTTCCACATTCATACAATCACACTTTAATACTTCAACAAATTAAAAATTAATTCTAGGTGCCCCCTAAACTCCATGACAATTATTTACTATATTTCCATCTCTTTCCAATTCAGTGCAAAGAAAACCTTCTCAAGAGAGCTACATACATTTTTTTGTGTGTCTCCTTTCTCAGCAACTATTCACTCTTGAATGTACACTGATCTGGTACACAGGATTTCTAACCATGGCCCATATGATGCCATTTAACCTATTCCTTCTAAGGTCACTTAAAATCACCAGGATGCTAAATTCAGGGATTATTTCTCTTACCTCATCTTATTAGACCTAACAACACTTAAAAGGATTACCATTGCTTGCTTCCTGTAACACTGTTTTTTCCTTGACTATATTGTTACCAAACTCTGGTTATAAGACTCATATTAACCACCAAAGGGAGTAGATTCTTTGTCCCTTACTGTGATTCTAATATTTTTTTCCATTTCTATTTATACATGCATTTTTGTCTATGGATAGCTTTCATCTCTGCAGGAAAGAAAGAACATATAAATAAGATGAAATATTAAATTTGCAGTCACTATTATTCACCATCTTAAGGTTAAAGGAAGTCATAAAATAATTTAAAGATAATCATGGACCTAGTCAAATAAAGTATGTGCCAATTACGTTATCTGAAAAAAATATAAATTGTCGACAATATCAAATAAAGAACTTTTTCATTTACACACAGACTGGTTAAACATCATCATAACTTTTATAAAATATAAAAGTATAGAAATGAAAGCAACAATAAAAATCAGGCTCAAGAAAGCCTAGGAGTGTACATACATTTGAATTCACTTGCAAGTAAAAAGAGACAATTTTCTTAGGGAAAGACCCTCATTAACCTTGAGATCCAGTAGCAGCTGCTATAAAATATTCCTAACCAGAATACATAGAACAGCTTATCACTATGAACCTGTGATGTAATCACAGAACCACTGGATATGAGCCAGAACAGGTGGATTAAAAATTACGGTGTTGCACCTTAGCTGTCTAGGGGATGATTAGGTTAGGCCCCTGCAGGCAAAGGAAGCACAGCACAGCAGCTATAGTTATATTCAATTCATATAAATATCTTCCGTTTGAATCCATTTTATTTGGAGATTACCTTATAAACCAAATAGCAATGAAAAATTGGCAAATAGACCTGAGGGAAGGAATCCTATACTGTCAAAAAATTAACAAGAATGTAAAATAATGATAATTAATTTAAAAATAAATCAAAATTTCAAAAAAGAACAATATTTTATAGAAATGCCTAATTTGAAAAGTTATCACAGCACATTGTTGATTTAATTTTAAAAAATATGAAAAAGAAATTGGCAAATAGATATCTCCCAATAAAAGTGAATTCCATTGATTTTCCAAGAGTAGAAATCAAATGCTGACAGCTTTTATTGTGGCATTTTATTCTTTCTGAGAAGATTAGTTATGTTCAAGTTTGAAAGGTCAGTGGACTTCTTAGCTGAGAAAAAGATTTTATAGAAATCAGAGGCACTGTCATGGAGTTTGAACAGCAAATATCTCTTCCTTACATGGATTTTCTAAGATTAAAGATTATCCCAAAGATAATAAAATTGCTGTTTGCTGAATAAATATAGAATAAAAATGTTTTTTAAGTTAAAAATAAAAATAAATCGATTCAGGGGAAATACAATAATATCGTTGCTGATTTTCATTTTGTTATTTTATTTAGGTGGCATTTTTCTGTTTAAATAAAAGTATTAATGTATATGTTATATGTATCAAAATTCTTATTTTAACTGATATTTTTATTCAGCAAATCTACCTCTAGCAATCAGTCCAATGGAAACATTAGGAACAGGAAACGGAAAGGACAACAGTTGAACTCCTGGCTCTCCCTCCTTGCCAAAGCAGAGCCTGAGACAGGGACCATGTTAGTATGATAACACCTGGATGCAGTACGAGGACAGGAGAAAGTGAAGAATAGGGCAAAAGCTAAAATATTAAGGCCACCAACTGGGGCTTCATCCTACCTGGCATCTCCTTAAGAGACTATAGAATGTTTCTGGGAGTTTTTTATCTCAAGTATCAACTGGGAAAAGCATTCAACCTTGACAGCTTAGCTCTCATTAGCTTATGACTACTCTAAAAGCATTACCTGTTCCCCATCCTCCTACAATATGCATGGATTAGTATCAATTCCTGTGCATTTGACCTCATAGTGAAAGACATCTGCTATAGAAGAAATGCTGTCAGTCCACAGAGAGTTGAAGCCCAACCAGAACTACTACAATTGTTACTGGAATACATAGTGAGTCTGGAGCACATGATGGGACATCAGAGGCATTTCAGACACTAAGTAGGGTGTTTTGTTTTAAATGATAAAAAATTGAGAGATGGCCAAATACATACAAAAATGAGTTTGGGTACTATAATGTCTCTCTGACAAAATATTTTCACCCACATTAAGTTTTTGAAAAATGAAGTTAGTCATAGCATTAAGTGAACAAAATCAATAATAATATGTTTGAATCATTTTTATATATGTATGAAATAAATTGAAAATATGTATTAACATATTAACAGTGTTTTTTGTGGGCAGTAGGATTATAGGTTATTTTCATTTTTTATTTTTCCATATTTTCTAAGATTTTTTAAAAGAACATGTAATATTTTAGTAACTAAAAAGTTAATACAACAATAAAATCCTCTATAATAGAATTTCCCCTATATTTTCACTGTCTAAGAATTCATCCAACTTTTTGAAACCTATGGATTCACTATAATATCTTATTCTCAGTGAAATACTTAATGTCTGAAAGCCCATTACGAATTCAACTATCTTTGGTGATATAGCTTCGGGTCAAGAACCCACAGTTCTCATTCACTGACCTTCAGAACAATAATGTGTGCTTAGAGATAATCAGAATTTTCAAGTATCTAAGAGCATATTTACTTACTAGAATTTTTCTTCTTCATGAAGCAAGTAGAGACAAAAGGTCTGAAACAAAAGAGAGTGATAAGAAAAATTAAGCAGTTATTGAACAACTTTTGTGTGGAAAAACATGCTTGCAGTGTCATTTATTTCCTGAAAAAGAAGCTGTGTTCTACACCAGGAAACGCTGATGGAAATATTATGGCAACTGACGCTTCATAGGTCCTTTTTTTGAATCAAGAGCTAGTGTCGCATGACAACACACTCTCAGGGGATCTGATGTCCTCTCTGGCTCAGCTACAGCTTCCTTTTACAAAAGGATCTCTCATAATAAAGAACTGAGATGCAAAAACTTATACAATTTATGTAGGCAGATTATATTTAAGACAACATAGACAGTGAAAAACCAAGTGATAACCCATGGTTAAAGAAAAAGAGAACAATTGACAAGACGAGTATAAAACTTACATCACAACTTAAAGTAACAAAACCTGCAGAGAAAACAACAATGACAGAAAGAAATAGCTAATCTGGCTTGTGGTGACTGAAAGTAGAGGGACTGCTTCAGCAGCGTTTGGATGATGGTAAACTTAAGTGAAAAAGAAAAACCTGTTTGTGCCAGATTGAAAATATAATTAAAAAAAAAAAAACTTCAAGTATTTAAAAGATTGAAACATAGTACGCACACAGAATTTTCTTTTTTTGCCATACTTCATTGCATCTAATCATATATTAAATTCGATTATGAGGAAACCACAATTGCACACAATATAAATTTTGAAAAGTTGTCAGAATCAATACCTATCTTAATAGTATAATCATTTTGACAAATTTTATTTCATGGAAATCTTAAAACAAAGTTAGGAGTTCACTTACTCAACAGTAATCTATAATTATAAGCCTTATAATCTAAAAGCTATCAGATATTATAATTAACCTGAAGATACAAAGATGAAAAAGATGGACGTTTTTGTCACGAAACTTCAGTATAGATAAGGATGTTAAAGGCAACATTCCAGTACCATCTGCAAATATAAGAGTCAGAAAGAGGCAGAAGAGTGCTTTAGCTAAGAGAATATAGTCAGGAGTCATTTGCCTAAATTCAAACCCCTCTTTACCACTTGCATTTTAGGTACCTTTGACTGGTTCCTTACTATTTCTCAGTTTTCTCATCTACAAGATAGAAATTATAATGCACTTATTTTTCATAACGTAAATGAGGATTAAATGAATCAATGTGATGTGTATATATGTAAATAAGGTATGTAAGGAATCTGTTGTGTATTAGACAGTTTGTACATGTTACCTGAAGTCATTAAAAAATAAACATCACTAATACTGGATGAAAAAAGGATAGAATTATTGATAATGTCAGCAAAGGCTTAATGAGCAAATCTCTGTTAACAACTGGAAATTTATAAATATGAGAATCTGATCTTAAATAATTCTAATTCATAGATGTAATTTTTAATCAAGTGATAAAAATAATAAAAAGTATAGAAACTTTAGGTTTGGTGGGAAGCGCATACATTTGTGAGAGACCAAGTTTGTTTTTTTTTTCACAGCATACATAGTGTATATTACAACTGGCTTTCATATGGGAAAATCTAAGAGAGATTAATTAACATTTTACCCCCTTCTATCTTTAAAATAGATTTTTGTGCTGTATCAAAACTTCAGATTTCTTAATATAAATATTTTTCAGTGTTTCAGTCACCTGGCCAGTATCTAAATAATAGTCTGACTTTGCTTCTAAATATGTCTGTGATTACTAATGAGTCATTAAAAGACTAGACAATCGCTATTTAAAATGATAAGATTGGGCCCCTTAAGAACTACTGTTGCTGTCTTTCATCTTATTATTCCATTCAATTGTATTCCATAATACCCACAAAATATTCGGCATTTAATTAGTACATTTTATGTACTAGCCGCCAAGTGAAAGAAGAGTTAGATTAGAATGTGTAGGTTATATGGTACTGCTGTTTGGAGTTATGCTGATGGGTTTGTGTATGAGTGTTATCTTTCATCAATTATTTCCAGTTATTTTGGGATTCTGGGATTGACGCATAGGAAACTAAAGAAAAATAGACCTTAATTTGGACCAACAGCTGGTGGTTACACATGTAATTAATGGGGAAGACTGTTTACTGGTATTTATTTTAAAACTCATCCCATCTCTGCCAAAGAAAATGGCAGTGCTATAACTTCACATTCTCAAACAGCTTATTTATTTGGCTGCCATGAACTTGTGGCTGTAGACAATTGATTTGATTTTTATATTGCATATGTAGGAATCAGAATTTATACAGACATAGAGATTTCTTTAAAACTGGTAATAGTCTTCTGGTTTTCATAGAGATTAAATGGAATCCATGGTATACATGTGGGTATGAAATTATATGTCTTAAAGTATATTTAATTTGTGTTTCCTCATACTGTTGAGACATTTTAGTAGCTAATAGATACTATAATTTTGTCTAATGAAGTCTGAGGGTGATTTCCATGGCATATTCTGTGGAATTTTAACATTTTTATAATTAACCAAAGTCTGCAGATTCAGTTATAAGTTGATCTTTTGTCCAAGCATTTAACTCTTGAATGTGACTAGAGACTGAATTTTATTTTTGAGCACTTGGCTTATGTTTCTAGAATCCATGCTATTAGAATCATTTGGTTTCTAAGCATTTTTGTTGTGGAGGTGGTAATTTCCATGAAAGTATGTCTTTTAGAGCTATTTCAACATTCAATAAATATACTATGTTCTAAATGGGTTTTGTCATTCACTGCATAAAGGAAGCTTACTTACTCTGAAAGAGCTTTTAATATATGAGTATGCATAGAGAGAAAGAAGGGGATATAGTTTCCAAATAAAACACCCAAAGTTACCAGTCCCTTTGTTGGGAAATGCCCAGCTAAACAGGATTAGGTTGGTCCAAAGAGGGGCCATTGAGGCCCAGAAGCTTCTGATAAGTCTAAGGAATCTTCTGTTGGGAACCATTAAGAAAGGGGCAAAAGAGGTCAGGGATGTCTGGAAGGAAAGGAGAAAAATCAAAGTATAAATCAATGTAACATTTGCCATTGTTAATATCCCCACAGGTCTCTCACCACATCTTTTCCAAGTTTCTCTATTATCTCTCTACTCCACATGTCTCCTTCCATGTCCCCCAACTCCCTGGTGCAAGTCCAAAGTCGAGAAGCAAGCATGCCCTTCTTTATTCTCTCTCTGTTCCACATGCCTCCTCCAAATCTTCCAAGTCTCTTTCCAAGACTTCTTCAACTTTCCCTTCATTCAGCTCCACCCTTCCATAGATAGGGTAGGGTAGATGGAACCTCCCTTCTTTATGAAGATTCCCCTCTGTAATAGGAGGGATCATGCTTTTCCTCTTCGATGACTAGATAAGAAACTCAGGTAAGTTATCTGGTGCTATAAGTTTCATAAGACATTTGTTTACTATCTTATTTTTGTTTAAGACAAAATGCTTTCTGAACTTAGAAAAGTTTTGTTTGGATTGTAGTTTTACCACTTTTTAAAATAATATCTTTTCAATGGATTTCCAATAAAGAACTTTTGGAGAGGCAGAGATCATAAAACTTGCATTGTTTTAACCTCAAATGCTAGCTCCTCACTACTTTTCCCATACACTCTGGGCAGTGCTTTTCAAAGAGACATTGTTGATTTGTTATTTAGCTGCTGTTTTTATGTTTCCCCCATAATTATAATTTTGGCATTTTGTACTCAATAAAAGTTGGAAAATAATATTTTATTTTTGATATTTCTGTGAAGGCCAAAGGGGAAGAAATGGCTACTATATAACCATCACAAGGGAGTACTTTTATAGTGATAAACTCATCTTAAACCACAAAGTAATTTCAATATTTTTCTTTCTCACAACTCTATTTTCACCTTTCATGTCATCATAAAAATTTCCCATGATATAAATTTACGCTAATTCTTTATTCTTTCCAAGTGATAGACTTTTCAAATTTTTAATCTTTCTGTAGAAACTTAAATAGATCCTTCCCATTTTTTCTGGTTCTTGCAAAATAAAATTTGACCACCAAACACTCTAATTTTACTTACAAGTTTTCAATTTATTTACCATATTCTAAGTTAAGTTCAGGTATATAGACATTCTTTAAGACAGTCTCTGAAGTTTTCTAGAAAAATTAATTTATTTTAGCACCATTTATTTAAGACAGCAAAATTGCTTATGGGTTAACATTCTTTAAAAATATACTGTCAAAATATTAACAAGGATGTAAAATAATGGTACTTCACTAAAATAAATAAAAGTTAAGAATAATCCAAAGACTCACTTTCAAGTTTCCATGAAATAAGAAAGAAGTTGGCATAGTAAATACTTTTAAATAATCTGCTTTTCTTTTTGTAGGGCATAGATTTATTCTTAATGCTTAATCCTAATGTGGAAAGGAAATTATTTGTCCAGGCATACAAGATACTCAATGCTGAGCAAAATTATCATTTCAGAAGCTATTCTTTGAATTTAATCTGAGCCAAAGGGAATCAGCAGAAAAACTGTGACGATGACCACTAGCGAATAATCCTCTATCCTTTTGGTGAAATAATTTCTACTTTCTGTAGCAATCACATGAAGATGGAATAAGAAATCATGACATCCAAACAACACACACACACACACACACACACACACACATTTGGTAGACAGATGCCAGGGACCATGCAGATTTGGGCTACATATCTTGATCTATTTCCTCTTGGTCAATAATAGTATGTGAGACTTCTAGAATCTTTTTAATTGTTTACTCATAATTGTCAATGTTTCTTCAGATACTGAGTGTTTCATACTGCTTGATGGTTTGGATTATTTCTGGCAAATAATATATTCAGTACAGCATCAGTTTTTTTTAAAGGATTATATATGAATATCTAATGTGATCATGGACCATAGGCTGGGCACCATCACTCAAAGTAACTTTTTATAGAAAACATGTAATTTCATTTCTTATAATGTCCTTGTCTGTCTTTGGTATCAGGGTAATGGATAAATGAGTTTGGAAGAGTTCCCTCATCTTAATTTTTTTGGAAGAGTTTGAGAAGGCTTAGACTAATTCATCTTTAAATGTTTGATTGAATTCATTAGTGAAGCCATCTGGTCTTGTGCTTTTCTTTGCTGGGCAGTTTTTGAGTGCTAATTTAATCTTCTTACTCTATTGGTCTGATCTTTATATATATGTGTGTGTGTGTGTGTGTGTGTGTGTATGTGTTTATATATATATATTCATGATTCAGTTTTAGTAGAATATATTTTAGGCAATTTTTCATTTCTCCTAAATAATCTGTGATATATCTTATTCTAGTACTGATTTATGACCCTTTGTATTTATGTGGTATTATTTTGCTATGTTTCCACTTTCACTTATAATTTTATTTGAGTTTCTTTTTTCTTGTTGAGCTAAATGTTTGCCAATTTATTGATCTTTTCAAAAACTAGCTTCACTGATCCAGTTTCCATTTATTTCTGTTCTAACTGCTATTATTTCCTTCCTTCTGCTAGTTGTAAGCTTATATTTTTCTTTTTCTCTAGCTCTTTTTGGTTTAATTTTAATTTGCTTTAATTAGGTGGCATATTGAGATCTTCCTTTAATTGTAAAGTAGGCATTTGTCACCATAAAATTCTCTCTTAGAATTGCTTTTTCTACCTTCCCTAAGTTTTGGTATATCATGTTCCAAGAAATGAGACAACCAAACTGGAAATGAATAAGCAAAATGATGCATGTTTGCATAATATGTGAGCTTCTATGTAGAAAACCCTAAAGACTTAATCAATAAAATTGTTAGCAAAGTTATTAACTATCTAGTAAAGTTACAGGATAAAAAGCTAGTATAAAAATCAATTGTACTTTAAAACACTAACAGTGAAGTACCCACAAAAGGAATTAAGAAGACAATCCCATCTACAATAACATCAAAAATAATAAAATACTACACTGCTGGTGAGAATGTAAGCTGGTCCAACCACTATGGAAAGCAGTGTGGTATTTCCTCAAACTACTAAAAATGGAACTCCCATATGATCCAGTAATCCCACTCCTAGGAATATACCCAAAAGACAGAAAAACACTGATTCAAAAGAATACCTGCACCCCTATGTTTACTGCAGCACTATTTATAATAGGTAAGACCTGGAAACAACCTAAATGCCCAAAAACAGATGAGTGGATCGGGAATTGTGGTACATATACACGATGGAATACTACTCAGCAATCAAAAATTGAAAACTAGACACATTCATAGGAACATGGATGGAACTGGAAGGGATTATGCTCAGCAAAATAAGTCAGAAGGTAAAAGAAAAATACTGGATGGTCTCACCCCTAGGAGGAATATAAAGGAACCAAATAAGTGACCAAGGAAAAGAATACTAACAGTAATAATCATAATAATAATAAGCAAAAACAAAACACAACAAAGACAAAAAGACAGGGATGAATAGGGGACAGTTTGTGGGGAGGGGGGGGAGAATGGGATGAAGGTGGAAAGAGCATAAGGGACTGAGGTGATGGTGCACTGGTGAAATGATGGTGGGAAATCCATGGAGACCATAATCTATGTCAAAAATATATAAATACATTTTTTAAAAGCTGAAGAATTAAAAAAAATAATAAAATGCTTAGTGATAAATTTACTACAAAGGTGAAAAATTTATACACTGATAATTATAAAATACTGATGAAATATATTAAATAATAAGAAATAAATACTATCCTGTATTCAGATTGAAATATTGTCACAATATGCATATTACCCAAAGTGATCTATGAATTTATGCAATCCGTGTAAAATATGAATAGTTCTTTTTCTTAAAAATAGAAAAAAAAATCCTAAAATTTGCAGGAACCACAAAAGACCCTGGATAGCCCAAACAATCTTGAGCAAGAACAAACCTGAAAGCATTAACTTAACTAATTTCATATTATACTGCAAAACTACAGCAACCTAAACCATACAGTACTCTCATAAAAGCAGACATGAATCAATAGAACAGAATAGAGAGCCCAGAAATAAAAGCCAAACATATATAGAAGACTAATCTTCAACAGGGGCACCCAAACACAAAATAGGAAAACATAGAACTTGAAACTCTAAAACTCCTAAAGAATACATAGGGAAAAAACTCATTGATATTGGTCTTGGCAATTATTTTTGGCATAACACCAAATTACAAGAAACAAAAGCAAAATTAAACATGTGGGATTAAATTAGCTAAAAACTTTAGCAAGGCAAAAATCAAACAAAATGAAAAGATACTCTATGAATGTTATAAAGTATTTGCAAACCATATATGTGATAAAGACTTAATAACCAAACTATGTAAAGCACACTTACAACTCAATAGCAAAAGTAATAATAATTGTTATTATTATTTTAAAAATCTAAAATAGTATAAAGATAGGATACATATAGACATTTCTCAAAAGATACATACAAATATTCAAGAGGTATCTGAAAAAAAGTGATCAAGGAACAGACTGAAATAACAATATCACCTCATATATTTTAGAATTATTGTTATTTTAAAAACAAAAGATGAGTGTTAGTGAGAATATGAAGACAAAGAAAACTTGATATACCTTTGATGGGAATGTAAATTGATATAGCCATTATGGAAAATAATATGGAGGTTCCTCAAAAAAAAATGAAAAATAGAACTTTAATATGATCTAGCAATGACTCTTCTGGGTATTTTCCCTGAGTTCAATCAGAACCTTAAAGTGATAACCTCACTCCCATGTTTATTGCAACATTATTCACAATAATCAAGACATGGAAGCAATTTGAATATTCATTAATCATTGAATGAATAAGAAATGAAACACACATAATAGAATATTATACAGCACTGAAAAAGATAAATCTACCATTTATAACAACATAAATAGAGCTATATTATAGTAAATGAAATAAGTCAGATATACCACAAAAGCAAATACTATATACTCTCACTTATATGTGGAATATAAAGTTATCAAACATATAGAAGCAGAGAGTAGAATGGCAGTTTGCAAGGGCTAGATGGGCAGAGGTAGGATACAGAAATTAAGAGTGATAGTTAAAACTTACAAAGCATAAGTTCTAGAGACCTACTTTACAGTATAGTACCTATAACTAACAATACTGTATGTTATACTTAAAATTTGTTAAGCTCCATGTTATGTCTTCTTATAATCAGCAGGCAAGACTGTGATACAAGTTGTCATGAAAGGATTCTCTTATAGAAATTGTGTAACAGTAACATTAGGATGGATTTGGGGAATAAAGTTATTTATAGTGAGACACAGCACTATTCCACAAGACATCAATTCCTTTTACTCTTCCATCTGCCCAAATAGTGAGAAACTAAAATATAACTCATTTTAGGCATTCCTTTCTAAGAGATTATTACAGGTAATGTGGTTATAAAATATTTTGTTACCATGTAATATTTAAAGGCTCAAATTATTTATAAAATTTAGTATTAAATAGTTAAAAATATTAAACCTAATTATTTTCTTCTTTTCAAAGGGGATTATGCTCAGTGAAATAAGACAGAAGGAAAAAGAAAAATATTGGATGGTTTCACTTATAGGAGGAATATAGGATGGCAATATGCAATAGTTTATATACTTTGCTGTTCTGAAATGAGTTATTCTATGTATACCATGAGTGTTACCCTGGCAAGATTATCTGATATAATGAACTAGGCAAATGTATTCATGAATTTAGGCCTTGAAAACAAAAATGTGATATATTGTATCCCAAAACTATATATAGCTGGGAACTCAATGAATTAAACAATGGGTTTCTACTTGAGTGCCTCCCAGAATTTTCAATGTGTTAATGTGTGTTTTGTATCTCTCCAAATAAAATGAAATCTTATGCATTTCTAATGTCATTTGGCAATACAAAGTCATTTTATTGGACTATCCATGGTGCAACATAATTTAAGAAATGCACATGTATTATAACTCTGAACTCACAATAAGAATGATGTGAGAATTACTAGTTCTGGAGACTGGGAAAGCTATTTTTATCACTGGACTTCAGTTAGTTGTACTACCAATGCCTACTATTATTGCTAGGGATAAGGAGGGTTAAGGAAACCATAAGATCCAGTGTTTGAACTGCCCAAAACTATAGTGCCATAACCCTACATTATATGTCCATCACCAAATTTGTAAAACAACTTATATCAAAATATTTACTAAAATTTCAAAACAAGTATACTGATATACAAATATAACTAAATAACTATGAAGTACTTCACAAAAATAAAATAGCTCACAATGTTAGGAGGACTCATCATAACTTGAATATAAATTCTAAAGTTTTACCTCTACCCCTATAGTTTTGGATGACCTGACCTGGCAGTTTTTGCCTCCTGCATAAAGAGTAACATAATTAGTGAGTACTAATGAATATTATTAGTGTTAAATACTGAATCAGAAATAATCTTGAAGGGAAAACAGCAGTTGAGTATGAATAACAGAAACTAATGAAAGGGAGATGACATTATAGAATGCTATTTGTATTGATCCTGTTTATTTTGTACAGTTTTCTGTTTGGCTCAAGAATAATTACAAAATAAAACAACAACAACAAAACAAGATGTAACATTTCTGGTGTGTAACAGGCTACTGACTGTGACATAAATATTTTAAGGTACTAAGAATAACTTGAGATGGTATTATCGTAACAGTGCTTACAGACTATCAATTAAGTATGGAATTTAACATGGTTTAACATAAAAATACCTTCTAAAGATACCTGAACTTCTATGTTTATTGCAGCACTATTTATAATAGATAAGATTTGGAAACAACCCAAATGCCCCAAAATGATGACAGGATCAAGAAGATGTGGTATATATACACAATGGAATGCTATTAAGCAATCAAAAGAGATAAACTTTTACCATTCATGGCAACATGGATGGAGTTGGAAGGGATTATGTTCAGTGAAATAAGACAGAAGGAAAAAGAAAAATACTGAATGGTTTCACTTATAGGAGGAATATAGGGAAACCAAATAAGGGGTCAGGGAAAAAATAATAACAATAAAAAAAACAAAAGAAGTTAAGAGGCAACTATAAATCAGAGATATTCGGCAGGGGAGAGGGAGGTGGAGGAATCAAAACAATGGTGGAAGAGCACAAAGGACTATGGTGATGGTGCATGGGATGAATTGGTGGTGGGAATTCTATGGGGATTAAAATTTTAGTGGTGGGAGTGATGTGGCATTTGTATTTATAAAGATGTGAAGCTATACTCTTGAAACATAAATATCATAAACCAAAGTTACATCAATTTTTTTAAATGGAAAAAAACACATTGTGAGCAACATGTTTAAGCCAGTTAGAAGGTTTTCAGAGAGAGTCATCATTTCAAACTAAATAAAACTGTCTGACAAGTACTGTTTGATGTTCCTGACAACATTTTATATCAAATCATTGAATACATTTATTATCAATTCAGAAGCAGGTTTGTGAGGGCAGCATGTATTTATTCCAGATATATGTCCCTGAAGAAAATAGCCATATGTGCATTATAGCCTTAGGGTTATACTTGATTGATAACTCATAAGTACAGAAACAAAAAAGGTGTTTTTGAAATGGAGGACACAAATGAGTATCTAATTTCAAAGAGACATTTATATTTCTTTATTTCAAATAAATTATAGTTCACGAAAATGGAAACTGAATATTCCAGAAGAGAGGAAAAATAATATCACATTGTTTTTTCTGGTCCATAGCCGAAGCAGACATGTGCAGCTGTGAGGAAAAAAATGGTGTTCAAAGACTCTCAACAGGCATGCTTCAATAAGACATCCTACTGTTCTAGAAAATGCCTCAACAGAAAGGTCAATTTTGAAGAAATCATTCAAAGGAATAAGCCAAACTTAAAAGAAATTTGTCTGCGATCCTAGGTAACCTTACTTTACCCCTTCTGAGTCATTTCTGTTTCATGTCAGAGCACGCTAGACAAGTGGATGTGAAAGAAAGGGGTGATGGGTGCGTTATTGGCTGATTCATCACAGTCATTCTTAGTAATGTTTCCTCCATTGTCAACACTTCAAATAGAAACCATCATATGGATATTGCTAGTGAGAGATTTGGAAAGTGAGCCACATCAACTACTTACTCTCTCCACCTCACTCCTACCCTCCCTGCCAAGACTATATCAGAGCTCATTATCAAGACACTGAAGAGAAGGTTCTGGCAAATGAAGAATCCTCTTCCTGCTACATGTTACCTTATTCAATGGCACCCTGGCATTTTATAACAAAGTCTATGATGATAAATTTTCATTTAGCATTCCAACTCCAGAAATTGTGATAGAGAATTTTAAATAGAAATCATTTACCTATAAATGTTCAGTCCATTCAGGATTTCCAGTCATTATTTCACTGTCTACAAGTGCAGCAAGTAACAACCTAGAATTGTATGCTGATTTTAAATGTTTAAGAAAAAAGAGAAAACAAATTTTCTCCATTTAGCAATATTTTGCTCAAAAGAAAACATACAATCCTGATTAAGTGATTGCTATTTTCTATTATGTCATGTTTCCTACTACCACAATAATGATATTTTTCTCTTTACTATTCTAAATATTAGGAATTTGTCATGTGCTCTGTTCTCTTGGTTCATTGAGCTACAAGTTTTATATGCATAATTTAATCCAAAATGATTAAAACCTCCCCCATTGTTTCAGAACTATAATTCTCCTCAGAGTTTTCTAGTATATAGAAATCTGGACTATAGGTACCTGGGATATGGGTATTTATTTTCCAGATATCTCTACTCCCACCCACCTTCCCCCATTCCTTTCTATTCTCTTCTAGAGAAAAAGTTGAGAGAATCTATTCATTGTGTAAAGGCTAAAATGATGTGCCATATCACACAAGGATAACACTTATGGATGTCTAGTTACTCTCAACTCTCATTGCCCCTGTTCTCTTTATCACTCTAGCTCAGCCAGCTTGCCACTTTCAGACAACATTTTGAAAACTTAACTTTCATTGCTTAATCACTTGATGAAGAATACACCATGGCCTCTCATTTCCTACCGCTTCATACTCACATACATCAATCTGACCTCAGCTCTCTGAATAAATAATGCAACCACAACATATGACCTGCCCTTCTGTAATAAACAAGAGAGTCTCCAAAAGAAGAATTTTCCCTGCTTTCTCCTCCCATCAGTTGTATTTATTCCCAGTCCAGTGACATTGCTTTTTGCTGCCACTTCCCAAACTGAATACTCTCTGTACTTGGTCTATCTAAATAAAACTATTATTAATTAATTTTCCGTGAAGACTTTTCTAAGAATTCCTTGATTCAAGACAAAGTAACTCTGTATCTCATGATACTAGTTCACTTAAAATGAGTAGTGTACACTTGATAGCTGATTATTTCATTATTGGTCAAGGAAGTCATAATTGATTATATTCTTTCTGTGTTTATGATAACATTTTCATGACCCTGTGTCTAGGTAATAGGTAGGTTCTTGTTTGTTGTTTTTAGTAACTACTACTTGCTATATAAATTAGGATGTCCTCTATATGTACTTTATTTTAGCAAATATATCCCTTATGTAAATGTAACGGGGAGGCTAGAAAGAAAAATCCTCTTCCTCTGTCTCTGTCTCTGTCTCTGTCTCTGTCTCTGTCTCTCTCTCTCTTTCAATAAATGAACAAATTTTGGGGTCAGGAAGACAAGACCTACCCATGGCTACTGACTAATTACTGAAACCACCCTGGGTTTCAGTCTCTCCTTATAGTGAATAGATAAGAATGACATCTAGCTCATGGCTTTTGTATGAAGTAAATAATAAGTGTGAGACCATTAGCACTATTACTGTCATATAGTAAGTACTGAATAAATGGTACTATTGTCTCATTAGAGAGAGGAAAATCAGTGTAGCTATTAAAAGAACATACCTTAAAAAACACAAATCAGATTTCAACTTCTAGCTCCATATTTTATTAATTTGCAAAGGTCTCTTTACCCCTATGTTCCTTATTTTCTTTGTTTCCAAACATTTGAATAATAGTTTCCACAGAACACTAGAACTATTAAATGGATAATAAAGATGTGACCAATAAGATGACAAATATGTGCACTGTGGTCACTGAATAAAGTTTAGTGAGATAGTGGGAGAAAACATAATCTTCTTTTGTCCCTGGAGGGAAGTAACATTTGGCAGTTTCTCCCGCTTTTCTTCTCAGCATTAAGTAAAAGAAGATGCAACTATTACTAAAAATTGAAAGCCAGAAACTCACTTCAGTCCTACAATGTTTAGTCTGATATAATAGTGAAAATTCCAAGTCTTATTTAACTTGCAACTTAACCCTTCCACCAGCTGGCACCTATTTCAGACTGGACTTTACCATACTCAGGGTCCTTTCCCTTCTTGCTCACCACTTTCCCCATCCTCTACTGTATTTCACATTCAAAGGTGGAGGATGAAGAAATGTTGGGTGGTTTTTTTGCCTTCTAGTCTGCAGAGTTAAAGTTAGAAATCTTGGAAGGTCATGCAAATGGTCACAGCAGATGCATGTCCTCATGGTTGCTTTAGGGGACTTTTTAATTATACTCTGGTCAATCTCATTTCTCATTCCAGCAGAAGAAACTCTATATAAAGGCTCTGACCATTGCCACTGTCATATTCACCATCTAAACACCCATCCACTGGGGTCTTCTCAGGCTTCCAGAAGTCCCAGCTTAGATGTGGGGAGATCTAAGACAATTCTACACCAGGAATTTTCCTGACACCTCACAGCAAACTCTCATGCATTGTTCCTTGTTTCAGAAAGCGAAATCCCTACCTTTTATCCCCACTTATTCCCTCTCTTGACTTCTATATTTTCATGTATGAATTGCATCTAGCCTTTATATCAGAGTAGCTTTCTTAGATATGAGTTAGAGAGCAATTCTTCATATCCCCCTTAAAGTCTTGTCCTCCCAACAACAAAAGGAAGGAGAATATTAGCAAAGAAACTGCTCTCTCTGAAGAGCTATCTTCACAAATCTTTCTCTCTAACCATTTGTTTAGACCCTTGATTTGGTTGAAGGGTCCGAGATACGGGGCACAGGTTCTGGTGACCACTTCCAGTGTGACCCTTTACATCACATGGGCACGATTACTGCCATCCTGACCTCTACCATGACATCTATGCTGTCATACCTTACACAGAACTGATCTGGGATCCCCTTCTAGAACCCTGCTATTTACAAAGTGTAGAGCAGTGCCAGGCACAAGGACCAGTCACATCATTCTCTGGGTTATGCGAAAGAAGTATACACACCCTCTTGCTCACAAATTATTAAAAATCTCATCATGATGCTAGCAGAACTTTACAAGGTTCAGCTCAGTGTGGAGCTCTGTGTCATGGCATGAATTACACGGCCCAGGAAAACCACACAGAAAGCAGTCCTTTGGTTTTCCTCCCATATAATCTTCTTTATTCAGATGTGCCTGAGTGACCCAGGTAGCAAGCAATGAGCTCATGACTGATAGATAACCTGTTACCAAAAGCCTTACCGTGGCACCTTTGTGCCAGCTCAGAATTGATTTTATGTGAAAATCAACACCTAAGATCAAGAGATTTTCCCAAAATGAATGAGCCACTCCCTGAGGAGTAAAAAGGAACCCTTGTAATTTATTAATTTATTTGTCCCAATTGCATTCCGTTGAAGAAGGCCAAGAGGTGTGAAACACATTAAAGAACTACTACCTGTACTAGTAGCCTCTGTTTTAGCTTTGAAAAACTAAGAACACAGCAACAAGACAAAAACAAGAGTCCTATAATCAGCAATACTGAGGATGAAAGCACAATGTGCAATCCATCAGAGTACCTAATGTGTGTCATTACTGCCATTAAAGCATCTTGTTTGGGGGGAAAATAAGACATTGCATGGAAGGGGGTGGGTGGTTTGTCTCTAATTCAATGGCATAGAATCTCGCAAGTCCAAGGTAAGGTTCAGCGGAGCTCACTGAAACTACGTTGAGATGCAGACACTGCGGATGTCATCCATCTCCCTGACACATGCGGGGCGTCATTATGTGGCTGCCAGACACAGTGGGCTGAGATGAGAATGTCACAGAATACAGAAAAGGATGCCATGGTATTGGACTCGTTATCACTCCTCGTGAATAGCTCCATAAAGCACCTCTGGTTCCTAGCCCAAGAAATGGAGCATGGCCCCCGGCCATCACTACGGAAGCCGGCAGGCAAGGAGTTAAGTGAACAGCACACAAGGAACATGGAGACCTTGTTAGCAATGAGGAGGGGAATACATCTTTTTCAGAGGAATATTTTTTGATGCAGACGCTGAGTCAGATCCGCTGCCTCTGGAGATTGATGATCTAGCCTCCCCCATTCCCTGATTTCTAAACCAAAATGACGATTGCCTGAGAGAAAAGATATCACTCAATCATATTTGGAATAGGCAATTAAGATGGCAGTGTGGGCCAAGTACAGTGGGAGAGAGATCACTCACAGTTTGGGCTCAGGCTTCCTCGCTGATTGAAAAGAAAGCAAGGAGAGAAATTTAACAAGTATTATGGAGTAGACCCACCCTACAAGGACAAAGGGTTTTTGCATAGATAAAACAGCAAAAGGAATCATGGGTAGTCTTTGGAAGGCCTATGGAACTAGGAAATGGTTTAGGACCATCTCAAATGAGGGGCTTTGGGGCTAGGTCAACCCAAACCTATTACAATTTGCTAGCATACATAAACATACATGAGGTTTGCATGATTTTCTGCTGTGCTTTTGGATACACTATTTGATCGGTGACAGCTAAATTTGCATAAAATTGATTCTTAATACGATCTCATACTATAAGGATCCAACGCCTCCCCAGCCCAACTCCCTTCTTTCATCTAAAATAGAACTTCTTTTCAGAAGGAGGGCAACTGGTGCAAAATCTATCAGGAGGCATCTCAACCTGTCCTTCTGTCTCTAGCCAGGAACTCCCTGGAAGGAGGCCATGCAATCCTCATTATTTGTTAGGCCACGGCCTATTTTTCCAGGCTGTTGTATAAGACATGTCTATTGCCTCATAGGCTTCTCTACAAAGAAAGAAAGCAGACAGATCTTCCCAAAGTCAGAGTACTGTGCACAGCCAAGCACACTGAAGAAAAACACACTGCCGAATTGCCTAGCCCAGCTCCAACAAAGATGCTGAACCCCAATAAACAAAAGACAGAGCTCATTTCTTCTGTTTGGATTGACTCAGGATGCTAAAAGCAAGCAGGCAGCTCAGTACTCTTCCAGAGTATCACAGTGAAATCTGATAACCAACGTTTTTCTTTTATAAAATATGAAATGGAAAAACTTGACAGATGAATACCAAAATGACCTAAATCATCACCACATCCAGGACAAGTCATTTACATAAAGACAAAAGTCCTAAGTCAAGTTCTGCTGCTACAGCATTATCAACATTCTTCATAAGCACTATATGATTATTACAATCCTATAAATTATTAATAGTAGCTACTCTGTATGAGTCTTTACTAAGTTTAGGGCAATGTGATAAGCTTTTTGCTTGGCTTTTCTTACCTAATTCTCACCACAGTCCAGAAATCATTCCAGCTTCAAATGAAAATAGTGAAGTAGAGAGAAATTCAGGTACTACTTATAGAAGCATGGTCAACCCTCAGAGTCACAAAAGCTAATGCCTATTGTCTCCTACTGAAAAATAGTTTTCTGTATCCCAGCTGCCTGTAAAATGAATATCCATAGGCTTGTCTTTCTATTGGTTTCTACTGGTTTCATCAGTACTTCTCGAGATAGAGCAATGAACTTCCATGAGAGATGATATATTTGCTCTTAGGGAATTAAAAACCCAAAAGAGGAACTTCTAGACATTAATCTTATTTTGAAGGGGAAATATCTTTGAGATGTGAGAACTGAATACTCTCTCTCTCTTTTGTTCTCACTCTCACCCTCTCCCCACCCCCTCCACTGTCCCAAACACACACACACACACACACACACACACCTACACTCTTATTTGTGTGATCACAGCTCCTTGTGCCCATGTTCCACAATGTGTTCAGCCTCTACAATGGAGGCTGATCTCTGTCTGCCCTCTTTCTCATAGACCAGAGTTGCATTCCCAGTGGCGGCGGAGCCTCTGGTGGTGGTCAGGAGATTGGAAACTCTACAGCCTCAAAACACTTCATCAAGCCATTCAGCCAGTGGCATTTCACATAATGCTACATGATTAAAGACCATGAAGGTTAAACATTCTAACCAGACACATATGTCTAGCAATGGTCTTTTGAAAACCCCCATTCTGAGGGACCATCTGGACATTCCAGGTGATCTCCATGCCTACTGATGAGGGTCTACTCCATCATACATAATAGTTTGTGTAATCCAGCAGAGTGTATTTGATGGCCCCTTTTGTTTTAGCTCCTTTAAGAAGAGAATCAAAGATCGACTTCACTTTCATCAAAAGAACATTGTTAAACATAAGAAAGAATGCCCTGGCTCTAAAAGAGTGTTAGAATTTAGACCTTGTTCCTGAGTAAAGATTCATTCTAATTGAGACTCTAAAGACTAAGAGAGCCACTAGAGAATGTTTGCAGGAATTATAGAGGGATAAGTTTTAGCTGGACCCACGGAATGTCCTTTTAATAGCAAGAACAGTACAGATTGTTGTACAGAATAGATTTCCTGGCTCTTAGTAAGTGAGGTATTCATAAATCAGTCAGATGAAATTTTAGGAGTTGTTACTCCAGCATAAGGTCAGAAGCTAAAGAATGGACCTCAGACCACTGGACTTCAGATTCACTGGACAGAGAAAACAAACTGGATCTGTCCAAACACAGGTTGAATTAAAAGATTTGGGATACTGTAGTGATGATTCAATGATAAGAGGAAGGGAGTAAACAATTAGTTCCTATAGTTTATCATAGTGTGGCTAACTAACTGGTATAAATGTTATAATACTGCCAGGTAGCAATACCAAATGACCTTCCTAACATTCCTCTTCCACTCTAAGGGCATATAAGGATAGGAACACCAGGTGTGATGAGAACAAAAACTATTTAGGAAATATACAGCAAAAGTCACTTTACAGAACTATTGTGTATGTGTGTGTGTGAGTACCTGTAGTAACAGCAAACTGAATACAGAAGCAAAACACAGTGTTATCTACATCATTTTATTAAAACTTGTAAATAAACATTGTACTAATATAGTACTTCCCCATGTCTCTCTTGGAAGTAACTGCTAAACACATTATTTTTATTGTAATAATATAAGATCTCCCAAAGGATGTTTACTTTGATAAGAAATTAACTGATTTGTGAGTTAGAATGCAGACTTTTATAAAATATCTTTCAGATGCAATGTCTTGCAGTGGCCACAGCACTCATTGATTTAATATTCGAGGTTTGGAGCCTTCAAAACAAACTCTGAAGGCCACTTTGTAATGTGCATTTTTGCTGAGTCATGGATGTAAAGGTCAGTATTCTAAAAAGGAGTCACTTAAGAAGATAAAATAGGATTGCCCAACAAACACTTTGCTGAGATTCACTTGAATTCAGCAAAGAGTTTTTGATCTTCTATTCTTTGACATCATTAGCTAAGCAATATTTTTCATTATGCATCTGAAGTATCACTTCAACATTTCAGTAATGTTTTATTCCATTTTATGTGGACAATTACATGCTATGTTAGCAGTCATGAATTTGAGTTTTCTTGAACAAATACAAATAGGCTTTTGGAAGTCTAAGACCTGGGATTAATTTTGTAATAAAAGAAGGGGGAAATGAGCCTCCCTGGTGGCACAAGGGGTTAATTAAGCACTGTACTATGAAGCATCCACAGACACTGCAGCAGGAGTTTGATCCCCAGCCAAGGAGGTGACCCACATGGCACAGCACACCTCTCCTGCCCACCCACTCCTCCCCTCAGCAGTGTATTTCAGTTCATTTGCCTGTTCTGTTTCCTACTCTGTCTCTGGTAAATCCTCATATGCCCCACATATCTGGCCTATACCCCAGTGCTTGTATGTGTAAACAAATAAATCTTTTTTTAAAAAATGGAGAATTTAGAATCAAAATATAAAATATTTTAGTATTTAAACATATTACCACACTTTTTACTGTTTTTCCCTTGAAAATTTATTATATGACTCTATTGGTATAGGAGTTTTAAATGAATGGAAAATCCTACCAGTACTTATTACAGTTAAATTCATCTTCACAATAGAATGCTGGTTAAATCTAATACATCACATGTCAATTTAATTTGTTTCTCCATTTTGCTAGATTGTTTATATTTTAACTAATTTTTTCATAAATTGAGCACAAAACTCACTCTTAGTTTAAGTTGCCACTGGATTTTATATTCTCTCCACATATATTTTAAAAACTTATTTTCCTAGCTCTGTGCAGATTTAATTATTCTTCAATGTAGGACAACCCTAACTCTGTAAGATGTACTACATTAAGCACTGAGAGAAGGCTGAGGGCCATAGGTTTGGATCCTGAAATGTTGACTTCAACTCTTTGCACCCTACTTTTTATTCTTTTTATTGAGTGGTATTGGTTCTCAGTATCACCAATATCTGTATTATAGTCTCATTCAGTCTTCCCATTTGGCCAAGATGGTCAATCTCTTTATTTTAACTCCCTTCCCTGCATCCATTTCATTAAACAATATCATATAAATTGTAGGTTACATCAAGTTCAGAAAAAAAAAAAAAACTATGTCATCAGCTGCTCTATTCTCTGTAGCTGAGAAATAGAATGTAGACTCAGATGTCTGATAGTTTAGAACCCATTCAACAAAATTTAAAACTTCAGAACTTTTTTTTCTAATGAAGTATTTATATTTTGGTGTCTTACTTAGATTTTTAAAATTTTTTATTTATATGTATTTTACATCATTGTTCATTTTTAACAATGTTTGCAGTTGCTGAGAAAATTTATTTTGTATGTGACAAAGAGAAATTACGTAGTTTTTTTTCTAATTTTAAGCAGGAAAGAATCATTATTATTTACTGTCTGTAATGACAGTTTGTGCAAGCCAGAAATACATTCATGCTTATTTCTCCTACTATGGCTTTCTTTTGTTATATTACAGAGAGCATTAAGGATCAAGTAATTTATAGCATTTTTTCTTATGTTTGATATAACACTGTATCTGAATAGAGTTAGATTCTTGGTTGGTACTAGCTAGTGATCCAAAGCACACTGGTAACATAAAACTGCTTTCTTTGTTTCTAAAGTAAAAGAGTAATTTTATATAAAACTTTCTTCAGTTTTTGATATTTGAGATCATTATAAGTAGATTAGGACTAAAAATGGTTAAATAATGGAATGTCTAACACTACTAGATTTTTCAAGAGTGGATGACTTATACAGATACATGAATAATGGCTTAATAATATGTATTCTCTCCCTCAAAGTTGATATACTCACATAAACAATAGTTCAAAAGCCATCAGCCAAATCAAAAATGAACTAGTATAGAAAGTGCTGAATGCTTCTATTATGAATTATTTTAGAGTAATGAATATTGTATGATCCTTTAATGTCGAGGTAGTTTTGTACTATTTTGGTGTCTATTATTCTTAGAGAATCCTTAAGTAATGTAATGGAACTAAGCTTAAATGCTATTTTGCTATTAGGTCATTATTTTTCATTTTTTGCCTGTACTTTATATAAAATCTTGCAAAGGCAAGAAGACACTTTAAAGATATAATAGAAGTAATGCTAACTTTAAAGTGACTCTTAACCTACGAGGAATAGAAAGCATTTTCACTCATGACTTCTAATTAAAGTTTTGGTGCCTCAAAAATCACCAAATATATATGATTTTTGAAATATAGATCACAAATGTATTCTTATAATCAATTTGTAAGTTAGGGGTCATAAGATTAGATGACTTGCTCACAACTAAATATATAAAACTAAATAGACATAGTTAAATATATAGGTTAACTGAATACATGTGCATAAATAACTAAATATTTATTTACATGTATTATACACATGTATATGCATAAGAAGGGAACAAAACACTAATTACCTATCATACTTAGGAATTCATGTTAATAGGTCAGCAGTTCATAAATCATACCTCAGATTGATCTTCCTCTGCTTGCTACCTCTTCCTAGCACTAAGCCCTTAGAAACGTCCAACCACTGTCATCAAATCAGCCTGACCACAAAGATGGCTTCCCTGTCATAACATCTTGTCAGCTAACTTCTCATACTAAGCAGAAATGGAAGCGGCAACTCTATTCATTTCTTTCCCTGGCCCACTAGGAAGCTTAAAACCTTTCTGAGATCACTGACTACAAGAAATCCTATTTCTCTCCTTCCCAAAGGTCCTTTAGCCCCTCTTTTCACTTTCTTTGCCTGATTCCACTCACACTCTTCTTTTGTCATTGACACATATATCAATAACTGCTCAAAGGATGCCCATTTCAGTTTGTTTATTTAACTCCCTCAACCATGCTTATTCCAGAACTTCATCTCTAAGGATAATGGATAATCTAGAGATTGTGCAGTCATCTTCTTTCTAACAGAACTCAATCATCACCATGTTACACATTGTTGATCTTTTCCAACCAGATTATTGTGTGTGGCCACCAAGGGTGATTATTCTTTGCTGACTTGGTTTTCTACATTTTTATGGAACTAGCTTGCCTATTCACTTTTTGAAATATTTATCCTTTTTACATAGATGCACATACATTTTTATCTGGTTTGAATAAACAGATATAAATGTAATTTTATAAGAATCTTTTCCATTATTTTTTAGTCATTTCTTCTGTACATTACAACTACATTTTATATGTTAATGTTAACTCAACCTTTATATGAGTGAAATCAAAGATAAAGCATTTCTTTCTTTTTAGCCAAAATCAAAATTTGAATATTCAACTTGTCACAATTTAATTTCTACTTTATTTGGAAACTTGCTTTAAGCTGGTTTCTCTTACTGTTTTTTTAGGTATATTAAAAAAAAAAATAACAACTAGCCCTTTCAGGGGAGTGTTGTGTAACAAACCAGCATCTTGCTGCTATATTGGCAGGTAATTCAAGAAGTAGTGTGCTTCATTTGGTGACAGTTTTTAAAATCATGAACTGCTATTTCCCTAAGTCATTTGCTTTCTTTTTCCTAATGAGATTTTAAAATTCATTCTCATCTTCTTTTTGATCTCAATGATTTTCTCTCTATCCCCAATGCTACCTATTGTCACTCTAAGCCATGTGTTTAAATGGTAGTGTTCCCCAAAGATCTAAAAACTTTAATTTTTTTATAAGATTAGATTTTATTTAAATAAACCATAAAGGAACTTTTATGGTTCATTAGTCATCCTCCTCCCCTTTCCCTGTTTCTTATCCCATTCTAGCTTTGGGGAAAAGTAGTATGCTAATAAGGATTATAATTAGATAAGTATCCATGGGTAGTGTGCTATTACTAAGTGATGCTCACGTATTATTTCTGTCTGATGAGTGAAGCAGCCTCAAATGATTCATGTGTTTAAAGAACCCACTGAATCTGCTAGTTACCATTTTGTATTAGGAACAAACTTTCTGAAAAATACTTCCAGTCACCTCCATTGCAACTTAGTATAGTGAATATAAAGAAAAAATTCTGTAAATCATATTCCCCATTTCTTTTATATTTTGCTTTTACTGTTGTTATTTTAATCAGGGATTACAAATATTGAATTTTAATCCATTACAGGAGCTTGAATACATGCACACAGATATTTAATACCTGTTTTGCATAATCTTATAACTAAATCTGAAGTGCAACAGATTTAATATTAACACTAATGGAGGATCAGCATTTCAGACAGTTGGAAAGCACCTACCTAGAAGATTATGTGGAACAATGTTTTGTATTTTAAAAGTTTACAAATGTTGCTTGTAATTCTAAGCAACAATATACAAAACATCCAGGCTATAACTTATTCAAGTTGCAATAACATAGTTATGATACATTTTGTAACTTTTCCATATCTCTCCAAATGATCCTCACATATTTAAAAAGATCTCAGATTATTTTATTTTTCAAATACAATAAACCCAGGAAATTCAGAAAGTTGCAGCGAGCCTAGGTGGATTACAAACATCTGTCATTGGCATGCACTAGTCACTGTTTACCTATTTCTTCAATTAAGTACTCCATGGTAGCTGTAAATTGCCTCATGAAATAATCAGATAAAATTCGGTCATCTTAAAACACTTTTAAAGTTTTGGTTTTAAATTTTAATACAAGTTAGTCAACTGTATATTTTTTCTAATATCTTGACAATTTAGCAAAAGTTGTGTTTGGGAAAAATTCAAGCAATCTCCCATTACGATGTTTTTAAATTTTTATCAAGGTGTTGTCAGTTTCAGTTCATCTTAAATAAAAGTTTATGTAACTCAAACTCAAAGTTAGTAGTGTAAAAAATGTTACACAGAATTTGTTTTACTGCAGCAATGTAATATTTATAGTCACCCTGAGAAAACCATCCTTTGATCCCAATTCTGAAGTTAAAAAAAAAGTGAGGTTTAGAGAAGTATGAGGACCCTAGATGATACCAGCTGCTTGTGCGGCTTACCCAGGATTTGATTTCAAATTATTCTGACCCTAAAGATGACCAACCTGCCAGTTAAGGACATAGATACTCTTTTTTGTTTTGTTTGTTTTTTAACTTCCTTCAGTGTTTGAGAGAATTGGACAACCATGTGAAAACTTCTCTTATGCAGTATCAGCCATAGAACTTTCTCTCTTCTAAAATAAACCAAGAGCACAGATTCTTATTCTGGATTTTTCGTTGTTCTTGTCGTGGCGCTTTGAGCTTTAAAGCCTAGACTTTGCACACAGCAGAAATGACGTGTTTTGCCACTTTACCAACATGCTTACCTAACAATTGATACTTATTTTTGCCAGGCAGACACTTGGCTTGAGGGAAGAGATAAATGCTATCTAACCACTGTGAGTGAATTTCAATAGAATATCATATCCAGGCATGCTACTAAAGCAACTGACTAGAGTTAAATAAGGGGAACTCTGCTTAGCACTTACAAGATTGGGAATACATAGACCTTGTTTCTGATTGTGGATATCAAACAGGACACCAGTTATAATGTACTATAAGTTTTAATGTTTTCATTCTGCTATTAACATATATGTTCAAAATTTATTACTTGTGAACCACAAGGAGAATTGTATCTTACAACTGTCAGATAAATAAAACATAAACTTTATCCAAAAAATAGTAACTGAGATTCCTTCTTAGTCAATGAATTTGGGCTTAGAGGGAACAAATAATGTTTACCCCATCATTGCTTTTTGAAATTTGCAAACTGCCTCTTCCCTTTGTGCCAAAGAGAAAGAAGAGCTCGGTTGTTTGCAAGAGAAACAAATGTCATGTACTTTGGTTATAGAGACTGTGTTTGATCACCAGATTCATAAATGAAGTTGTTTAAAATGTAAAATAACACGAAAAAAATGCTGTTGAAATTCATGTATTAATACCTGAAGAAGATATATTTTTAAAAAGTGTAACTATGGATGGTCCTGTGAGAAAACGATTCACATTATATTATGTAACTCAAAGAAATTACCTTGCCCTCAGCCATAGCAAATGTTAGGTCTTCTTACGTGACTGAGGAAGAAATTAGCCACAATTGTTCAAAGGCTAATTAGTGAATAAGAGAACCACCACCACAACAAAAAATTTATGAGAGACAATCAGGAAAAATAGTTTTGTCTATCTTTGTATTTCTAAAGGCACTGAAGAAAACATTGTGTTTGGGTAAGTGTCAGAGAATGCTTGAGGGCACAAAAGCATCTTGTCAGTGGAGTACAATACAGAGGCTCACATAGTGTAATATAAAGTATCTCTTTGATTTGAAGTCTTACTTCCTGAATAAAACTCCACAAAAAATATGACTTGACTGGTCTTTCTGTTACAGGGCAGGGAGAGGGGCACCTCAGAGGCCCCAAATCTGCCCTTTTTAAATAGGTTTTGTTATTTGTTGTATTAAGATAAATATATACGGCTTTTAATGGAAAGGAACTTTAATATAATTAGGGTATAATATAGAAAGGATAAAGAATATAGTTACTAAGTTAAGCATTTAAAGTTACCTATCTCTTTGAAGGTAAAAGTTTAACTAAATAGGATTGGCCTAAAGCAAGGCTTAACAGCTTGTTACAAGTTTAAAGGACTTTTTAGTAGAGGCTTATCGGAAAGGGTTAGAAAGAGTTAGATAAACTTGGGAGGAAAAGAGTAAAATTAAAATTAAAAACTGCCATTCTTAAGCTTCCCATGGGTCTCTCACCCACATCTGTTCTAACCAGTCCAAGACCAAAAGCAAGTGCAGTTTTTTTTTACATGTTTTTTTTGCTTTATGTGCTTCTTCCACGGCTCCTTGCTGCTTTTCATCCTGCTTCCTTTTTCCTCCCTTCCTTCTGTCCTTTTATCTCCTCTCTGCAGAATTTTTTTATCCCTGCTCAGCTCCACACACTTAGGGCAGAACTGGGATTCTGGAACTTCCCCCTTTCCTGTGGACCACTCTGTTACATTTCAACCTTAACCTGTAGTTGTCTTGTAAGCAGAATTTGTCTCCTTATGGGGTAAATATTAAAAACATTCAGGTTTTAAGTCAATTTTCCTCACAGATTTTTAAAAAATCATAAGATGGAATCACCAAAGTTTGGAATCTGGAGCAAATAAAACCTGTATAAGGGACTAAGGCCAAGTAAAACAGCCTAGAATTTAACTCCTTGATATTTAATCGTGCTCTAGCTTTTATTTCTTTTCCTCCATCTTTTCTTGACCATCTCCAAGATGGATTTTTTTTAAATGTTCAATCAGATATGTATATAAAATACACCCTTACCGAACTTAAAAACCACGAGGAACACTTATAGTATTGTTGGCAAGAGAGATGCTTAACTAGCTTGATTTTCAACCACTCCAGAGTAACGTTTTGGGAGTGATTTTACAGAGAAGAAAATGGCAGAGCTAAGTGATTATGTATTTGTATTACTTAAGGTGGTTCTACTATATGTGTGTAGTAAATTTTAGTACTACTTGTACTAGCAGCTTCAGTTTTAGCTTTTGAAAAAGAACAGAGCAAGACAAAAAAAAAAAGAGTCCTAAATCAGAAAAGAGGAAGTTTTTAAAAGTGCATCAGTAGGTCCCGCTTTCTACGAGGGAGGGGAATACTGGGAGGCAGTAATTACTGGGGACCATGTTAGAGTCTGTCTACCACAGTAATCAAGAGAGATCCTAATGATATTCTTGTAAATTTCATGAAGATATTACACCCTCAGTTCTAAATTATTGAAAGTCACATTAATTTTTAAATTTACACACATACACGCACAATGTAGTAAGCATTCTACAGCACACAGAGTTAAGGCATGAGACCTGAACACTAATGATTTCTAACATAAGATATGGGCTATTTACTTCTCAATTTGAAATATACATTACTTTGAAGTTTCAGCTAAGTATCTATCTATACATGCACATATTACCCATGAGACTATGGAGGGTTTACAGAAACATTGTATTTTTTCTTACATGTAGATAGGTCAAATAGTGTCTTTGTATTTGATATTGTAAATGTTCTAAGCATAACAGATATTAGTAATTACACTTAGGAACTGATATTTTTAGCTTTCCCAGCAAAACATTTCAATTGTTGTAAATGAGAATTAAAATATTGTTTTTAAATATAAAAGGCTTTTCTATTACATATTTGTTGTAATAAAATCCAAGGGGCATGATGTAAACCTCTGCAAAGTGTCTGTAAGAATTCATTACTGATATGATCCTATTTGTTAAGTATTAAAATTAATTTAAAAAAAGCAATTAAATTAAGATAATTAACTCAAAGTATAGTATGCATGCTCAGTAGAGTTACTTTATACTGGATTATAATTGAAAATTGACATCTTCTTATCCAGCATACTAACCAAGGGCTTTTATTTCATCTTGAGAAGAATATATATCAGTATAAATCCAGAGAAAACCTCTTTGTAATTACACAAATTGGTTCTTTAATATAATGTCAATATAAATGTTACATAAAGATAGAACAAGAAAGCTAAAAAGCTAAAATAAACAAGCAATGTATCCATATAAAGACACATTGTGTCCTCTAATAAGAAAATACCAAATAGCTTCAATTCTTATCTGCCAAATAGCTTCAACTCTTATCTATCAATTCATTTTCCATGGTATGGAACCTTAGTGTACAAAACAAAAGAGGACATATAAACACAAAAGTAGCAAATAAAAAATCATGCTAATTCTTCGATCCAAACTTCTGGATCCAAGCATTATTAACATTTATTATATCACCATTGTAATTTGCACATCAAGTTAACTTATATGGTGGTGTAAAATATGCTTCTCATAGTACATAGGAGTTATATGTCAACAATATTGTCCAAATTTACTGTCAATGGTCATATTTGAAATAACTGCTTTATAACTTAAAAATCACTTAAGAAATCATTGGGTAGATAAAGTGTTGACTAGTTAGAGTCAATTGAGTAGCAAAAGATTCTTGGGTAGTTACTCATATTTTGTATATAACAACATACCATTATTTTGACATATAATATCTACTACTCACACATGTATTAGATTCCAACAAACATGGGCAAAATCCTTGTCATGAAGAAAATATTATAATAAACACTTTATGGGATACAGGAATAAATAAAAAAATAATTGCAAAGATAAATGAGAAGCAATCCATAAATCAAACTACAAATAATGTCACAAAACCTAGCCTCAATCAGTGTATTAAATAAGAAATTATTAAGGGACTATCCTTGGTTAAGTCACCACAGAAGTGCAATTCTCCTCTCTGAAATCATGCAAAAGTTGAATATTAGTAGGGACCTCTCCAACTCATTTTCAGGGAAACTAGGAAGCAATTGATGTGTATGAAGTAAAGAGAAGCAACAAGGCAGAACCTGAAGAAAATATTATGAGAGTTATAGAATTGCTCTGTGTCCCATATTACAAAGAACACCTGTGAAAGTATATTTCCTGAAGTGGTGACTCATTGTGAATTGTGAAATGAGTAACCCTTCTTTGCAGTATAAGTAGGCACAGATCTGAGCAGCACCCTTGACAAATCTTCCCCCATCACCAAGCTGAAGAGGTTCAGAAAAAATAAGCAGTATAAGCAGGACTATACTCAAAATTTCCCCAAAGAGAAACTTTAGCAGGAAGTAGTCTAGAGAGGATATGTAAGCAGATGAAAGACAATTAATTTTTTTTCTTTTAAGGATTTTTTATTGAATGTATTCTTTTCTACACTGAATAACATGACTTCACAGTTTTATTTTTATGAAAAATTATGCCTAATTTTTTCCTAAAATTATCTAGATTGATCACAGGGAAAGTTCTAAACAGTTGTTTTATTTTACAGAGAGATACTTCGAGATCCGGAAATGAGAAATAAGTTAATTTCTAACCCAACTAATTTTAACCACTTAGCACACATGGGTCCAGGAGATGAAATACAGATCCTAAAAGACCTGCCCATGGTAAGAGAAACAAAGAGTAAATGTGCATATGAATGGGGCTGAATGTGATTAAGGGTCAGTGGGGCAAGATGGAGAGAGAAGGAGAGAATATATGTATGTATATATGTGTATATGTACATGTACTTCAATACATACTTAGATAAATACTTAGATGTAAGATGGTCTACTAGTATGGTGAGTGTTTATCCATTGCATCATAATATGTTTAAGATGCATAATGACATATTTGATGAGAAAAACATAAAATATTAGACATCAAAAAACCAAACATATCGAGTTCTTATTTAATTGCATACCATATAAACCTCTCTCATACCTGGATTCATTATTGTTGAATGACTAAACTGCCAGATTTGTAGAGGAGCTCCATACCAGGATTCACAACTTAATTGCCAAGTTACTAAAATGTCCCTAAATTTGAGCAATTCATTCAGTACAAGATACTTAGCCCTTTTTTTCCCCTAGAGAACCACATTTTCTTGGTTATTAATGTTCACACTTGTGAAAGACAATTAGACTTTGAAATCTGAAAGAATAATCCAGCATCACTAGAGTTATAGAAACTTCAGTGAATAGCTTATCCAGAAAAACTCCCAACTCATTCAGTGATGAGTGATACAAAAGGGCCAGAGCTAGTGTCTACACAAAGACAATACCCAAAATGGTATTGAACCTCACAGAGTAATGCATGGCCAGAATGCTTTTGAAAATCAGGAAGAAGTATCTCAGCATAAGATGGAAAAATAAAACAAGAGCCCCATAATATTAGACTAGAAACAAACACACAGCAAGAAATACCAAGAAAATTTGTGAACTGAAACTTGAACTATCTTACCTCAGAAAAAAAATAGAAAACAGTTGCAGAAACAAAGGGAACTATGAGGATGCCAAAGATAACTGACAACAGATAGAGAATAGAAATGTGACAAATAAAAGAGGAAGCCTTGAAAAAAACTTCAAATTTTAGTTGTTCAAATTAGGAGGAGGTCTTCCCAAAATATGCATAATTAGAGTCTTTGATAAAGATTACGAACAAAAGAACTAAACACAGGAAAACATACTGAAAGGTATAACTTTTTAAAAATTCACGACAGACCACCAAGAGACAAATACCATATGGTTCTCTTATTTGACACACCTAGAATATTCAAACTTATAAAAAGAAAGTAGGATGATAGGTGACAGTTGTCAGGATCTGGCAAGGAGGGAATGGTGAGCTTTGGTTTAATGGATCCAGAGTTTCAGTTTGGGAAGATGAAAAGTCCACAAGAGTGATGTTCGTGACAGCTGCAGTGTCGTGTTTGCTGCACTGTACACTCAAAATGATTAAAATGGTAAAGTTTAGGTTATGGATATTTTACATAGTTTATATAAAGATTATGAAAGAGGACTTGCCTTTCCACAATCTAAAGGAACACCTGTGGCATTAAAATTTGATCAAGAACAGGCCAAGATACAGTAAATTAAAAACACTGGCCATTAAATATAAAGAGACTGGTGCAAGTTTCAGAACACTTGTAAAGGACAAATCAAGCTGCTCCCAAATTTCTTGTGAAAACACCAAAAACAGAAGAGCAACATCCAAAAAATTCTTCAGAAAATACATGTATCTTAGATTTGATATCCAGATAAGCGAAACTCAGGTATGAAAGTTAAATGTGCAAGAAATATGGGACTTATGCTCAAGAAACCTTTTTAAGAAAACCACTGAAGGAAGAGATTTCAACTAACTAAGCAAAGATGGATGAAAAAAAGACAAAAGAACTGAACATATTTAGCTATGAGAAAAATGCTATGAAACAAATTAGAGGGGATAAGTCAGAGAAGGGAAAGGTAATCTTTGATAGTAAAAAACCACAAGAGAAAAAGTAGGAATGACTGGAACAAGAATTTTCTGATTGTCTCTTCTGAAATCACTTACAGATAACAAAAAAATGCAAATATACTCTATATATGAATATATACATATATATTCATTTAATACAACCATGATGTAAAAACTCAGTGGTTAATGCAATGTTATTTCATTCTCAAGATTTTGCAGTTTTACTGGGGCAACTCAGCTTCAGAATGCAAGTCTGTAAGTCTGAGTCTTGTCTATATGGTATTCACCCTTTTAGGGACAGAGGGCGATGCTAACCAGGCACGATGCTATGGTTGTGATGGAGCCTAAGAGGAGAAATGAAACACACAAAGCCTCTTGAGTCTTAGCATTGGAAAAAATTCTCAATTTGGGAAGTCACCTTTCTTGCAGTATGTTATTTAGTGTGTAGCTAACAGCAACCAAAATATTCTCTGACACTCTGGAACAAATTTATCTAACATTTTGGCATTACTAGATCATTTGGGAGGGCCTCCCTGGTGGCTCAAGGGGTTAAGTCGCAGCACTATGAAGCTATCCACAGCCACTGCATTAAGAGTTCGATCCCTGGTCAGGGAGGGGACCCACATGGCACAGCAGACCTCGCCCCGCTCTTTCCCTCTGTGGTGTATTTCAGTGGATCCAGCCTTCTGTTCCCTGCTCTGTGTCTGGTGAGTCCTCTCATGCCCCCTACTCCTGCACCTCTGGCTGTATCCCATGTCTTGTATGCACAAATAGATAAATCTTAAAAAAAAATCGTTTGGTAGACTTAAAACTGTCACTATAAATTGAAGTAGTTCTCCACTGTCCAGCAGTGAGGTTGAGTCATGCCCCATCAAAAATGTCCACAACCTAACCTGTAGGACTGGGACTACTTGAACTTGTATAGAAAAGGGTCTTTGAAGATATGATTAAATTAGGGATCTTAAAACAGAGAAATTATCCAGGCTGTGTAGGTATGCCCGAAGTCATTACAAGGGTCCTTACAACACAGAGGAAGGAAAATCAACATCAAACAAGGGTGTGTGATGCCAGAAGCAGAGAGGGTTTGAAGATACGACTCTGTGGACTTTGAAAGTGGAGGAAGGAGCTGTAAGACAGGAAGGCTGGGAGACCCTTGAAGCTGGAGCAGTCATAGAAGGTCTTAGGACTTGTCTTACCAAAATCTTAGCCTTATACCAGTGAGACTAATTTTGGGCTTCTGATGTCTAGACCTCTCAGATAATAAATATGGTTGTTTTAAGTCACCAAGTTTGTGGTCATTTATTGCAGCAGCAATGAGAAAGAAACCTATCAATTTTTCATATTTGGTACTTCATTTCTCACCCATTTTCCAATGCCTTGAAAAAGAACATGACACAAACATTTATTGGGGAATGAAGGAAGTAGATTGTCTATCTAGCAAATTTGGCTAATTGTGTCATCTAAAATCCTGAAAGTTACATATATCACCTCAATCATATATCATCTAAATATAGCAAGTCAAGTAATATAAGTTTATGTATATTTAACAGTACTAAGGTAAAGAATGAGAAAGATAATCAAAAGTGAAAATAGACATAGGAGGAAAATAGAGAAATGTACCAAGTCTGTTAATATAGGAACTAATAGACACTGTCTAAATCAATTTAAAAAGTTAAGATTCTAACTAAATCAACAGGAAAAAATCATATATTCTTCAACATTAAATGCATGTACACACACATATACACAAAAATCAGAGACCACATAGTCAAGGCATACTATGGGGATAAAATAAAAACAGAAAAAAGGGACTCCCTGGTGGCCTGGGGGTTAAGTCTCAGGATTATTACCACCTTGGCATGAGTTTGATCCCTGGCCAGGTTGCTAACCCGTATATGGCACAAAAGACCCCTCCTGTCTTGCCTGCTGCTCCCCTCAGCAATGTATTTCAATAGATAAGACTGTTCTACTCCTCTGTCTCTGTTGAATTCTCATAGCCTCTGCACCTCTGGCCTATATTCCAATTCTTCTACACACACACACACACACACACAAATAACAATATGAAAACAAAAGGATGGTCAAGAACCCACTACAGAAATTCAAATCAAAAAGAAGGTTATGCAGTCTTTTATCAGTAAAATAGAATGTGTGATGAAAACATAAAGTAGTTCAAAGCGGGGAACTTTACAACTATGTAAAGATAGTTCATAATTGATAATAACAATCTGAAAGTTATGTACTAAACACCATAACATTATTCAGAAAGCAGATATTAGAGAATATTTAAGGTTAAATATACTAAATACACCAATGATTAAATGTGGATTTTACTCAATTCACAAATATTTATTGAGCTTCTACTAACATAGGAAAGTACTGGGGATATAGCCGTTAAAAAAAAATAGAGTGTTTCCTCCATATATCTTGCTTTCTAGTTTGGAGAGACAATAATAAGAAGGAAAAAAAATGTGATATGGTAGCAGCTGACAGGTTCTACAGAAGTCTAAATAGGGAAGGGCAGTGCACAGTCCTGAGGGCATAGGTTTCCATTTAACTAGAGTGGACAAAAAGAACTCAATGTTTTAAAGTCAGTTACCAGGAAAAGTATGTGTTGTGAGAAGGGTGACGGGGTGTACATAAAAGAGACAAGGAATGAAAAACATATTTTTCACTCTATACATCTGATAAATTCTGAATGAAGTAGCTACAGTAATTATGAAAAAGATTTTAAATTAAAACATGCTATTTAGAGAACTAGCATAATTTGGGGAAACAAATGACACAGAATATTTGGATTTTGGTTCAGGTTTGGTTACTAACTTGCTTGTCCACTGTGGATAAGCAACTTAATCCCCTGGGTTTAGTTTCCAGATCTGTAAAAATAGTGGGGCTGCATTAGGTGCTCTTCAAATTCTTTCAGCCTTTAATATTCTGTGGGTCTATGATTTAATACAGTGTTCACCAAACTGTGCCCTAGGAAAATAGATTTGGATTCTAGCCATCATTCAACCTTTTTTATCAACATTTCTGTCCTCTGCTTCCCTGCAACACACAATAATGAAAACTTTTTCCATTTCTAAAATTATACAATTCGAATCATGTAAGGAATAAATATTAGAATGCTCATGAAACAGCATTTTTTCCAAGGGATTCAAAACTAAATGACAACAGGAAAATTCCCTTAAGAAATAATACCAAGCTATCCTTTTAGACTCATCATCATTATAATCATAATAAAATCAATAGTATGTTTAAATATGTAAATATATAGTTAATGTAAATGTTGTATTCGTTTGTACATTGACATATGGCTTTTGGGTAAGCCCCAGGAAATTTTCTATTCATTTCAAGATTAACACAATTAAAATTGTGGGTGAAATATTACTTCCTCTATGTTATTTGGCAATTCGTGCTGTAATATGCTTTATGTTAGTCTTAAGAGTTATGTATCTGAATTCCATCTCCTATCTTTGCATTTAATGGATTTAATTCCTTAGAGTAAGAACTCACTTCCTTGATAATGCATAGACTACAGAGTTCTGTACAAATATGTACTTAGATATGATTCTATATTGATTGACCCATGATATGAGAAAAAATTATGAGGTACAAGGTTAGGTGGTACAGCCCTCTTACAGGATGTTGACTTCCAAATGCCCTTGCCTTAATGTAAATGAATAACTAAAAAAACTAGACAAAGTATTCAAAAATCTTCCAATCTACAAGGTCAATACCTCTTCCCAAAGATAGCAAATGTCGACCATTTATACAAGGAAAATATTTTCATGGTTACAAAATACAGTAATGGGATTTTGCTCTCTAGTCCATGGGAGATTTCCAAAGGACAATTGAAATCTGACAGTGACTTTTAGAAAAAGCTTTTGCTTCAAAATGCAGATTGAAAGAAGATCCTTGAGAGCAAGAGTGCAACATCTGCTACCATCTCCACAGGTCCTTGGAAAACACGGAATTTGACTGGTCTGCCATCTTGGTTGGGTATCTTACACTTCCTTTTTCATTGGGGAGCTCCTGAAACTGTACCTTTCATGTCTAGGAAGTGATAAAACTATTTCAAATCTTGTACTTTAATCAGAATCAGTTTTTCCAAAATAAATGCTCCCGCATGTTCCTACTCTTATATTGTTTATATGCTGTTTATTTCCCATATATAAAACTATGTATTTTGTGATTTTTTTTTCCATGAACATGTCTCTTAAAAATCCCTAGAATCATAGTGGCAGGCTTGCCCATTCTTTAGCCAGAGAGGGATCATGTTAATAAAAACAAAACTCAGTTAAGGCAATAAAACTGCATCTCACTTCTTTGTAGGTCAGAAACAGCTGCACTAGTATGTGAGCCAACAAAAGTTGGGTGGGACAACTTGCAATAATTCTGTTCTCATTACCCTCAGTTATCATAGTTGTCACCTGTTTTGAATTTCTTATTCTTATTCCTTGACTTATTTTCCATTATAGAATTTGCTTGCATGTAGCACATCAATGATATGTAAAGGGCATCTAAATATTCTCTTTACAGTTATCCTTTATATTCTTTTTCACTGTGTTAAATTACCATATTATGCCTGTGTAAAAACCCATTAACAACTATATGCAAACTAGAATAAGTGAAATGTTATTGCAATCGCCAAACAAATAATACTCTAATCATGATTTGATAAACTATTTGTCCTTTACTCAAGTATATAAAAGATTTTCACTAAAACTAAAAAAAAAAAAAAAAAAGTCCTCAGCTTGTTAATTTTCTTTTTTCTTGCTGCCAGCATTCAAGTATGTCAGAACTGGAAAAATACCTTTATTTAAATAAATAGTTTTGTAGAAAAAATGGTTTAAAATTATAATTTGGATTATTTGTTCTTAGGAAGTTGAAATCCTACCAATTCAAAAACTATTGTTTTTATACCTGAGAAATAGCTGAAACTAAAATGTAGTTTTACAGTGTTTATTAATAGTATACAGGAGTTGATATAAAACCAAAATGAGTTATTTAAGAAAACAGATCAGAAGCAAACACAGGAAAAGTTGAACTAAGTGGAAAAAAATATTAAAGATACCTAGGTCCAGAAATTATCATCAATATTAGTTGAAGGTGAATATATGGCAACCATTTCCACTGGACATATTCCTAATGTCTCTTCATTTTCTACCTCAATCGAAAATTGTTCTGATTTTGTTGCTCAAAGGATATTTATGCAAGAGATTTTCATAATCCATAATCATTATGGATTTAAACTTAATTACCCTGTTGTTTCCAAAGGTGATATACTCTTACATATATTGGAACATTAATATTATTATCACTTAAAACCACTTAGTGCTTCCTAAGACCTTGGTTCCTGCAAATGGTGAGCTAACTTAGCAAAGTCATCAGCTCACCAACCAACTGTTTTTATTTCACAGGACCCATGAATTAGCAAAATGCCTTCAGGGGATCCTACATTGTATGAGAGGGAACAGTTTTATCTGGAACATCTGAATCACCAAGTACATCTAAAACTATTAAGGCAGAAGAAAATATATTCTTGAATCTTCCTTGCCTCTGTAGTTGCAGAGATAGATGGTCTATTGTAGTTCTGTGAGACCCCTGTCAGCCAGACCAGCACAGTTCCTCAAACATGCACAAACCTCATCTGGTCAACTCATTACCAATTCAACTGCTAGGTTCAAAACTCTGGATTAAGTTCAGTGCACATAAATAAAAGAACAAACTCTAGATCCTGCCTTAAAGATGCAATAATGCTATACAAAGAGCTGGATAAATTGTGAACATTAAATTCATCCATTATGAGTCTTCCTCATTCTACATGGGCCAAACCTGGGCCTTGCATCTCCTAAAGCCTACCACACAGCATCCTTCCTAACTCCTTCTATTACTTCTCCATACATGTTTACCCATGTTTGGGGTCAAAATGTAATACTAGTTCCCCCCCTAAATCACTGTCTGATGGTTCCTTCAGCTCATCACTTCTGCAAAATGACATTTCTAATACACATACCAGATCATACTTTTATCAGCAACCTACAAACTGAGCCCCAAACAGAAGACCAGGCTTTTGACCCCTACTTTCTCACCATTTCTCTATTTACCACCAATTCCGTCTGCACAAATTAAATTCCAGTCATTCTGAATTACTCAATTGTCCTGAAACTTGTAACTGAACATGTGCCTTTGTGCATGTGCATACACCCGGAATGCCTTGTGCTCCCCACTCTACATGCTCAGTGTAGAACCCTTATTCTTCTTTCATTCTCACTTCAAGCACTTTTGCTCTGTGCTTTATTTCATAATGCCCCAGATTTTAAAATATAGTCATTTATTCATATAATAGCATCCATTGCTCTATACTTTCAACCTAATGTTGAAGTTGTTCGCAGGTCTGTTTCCCACTAGATTATAAACATCTTCAGGGTAGGAATATTAGGAATAGTATGAGTTTTATTCCATCATATCCCTAGCTCTTAGTGCAATACTGGAGGCTTTGTGCAGTCTCAATAAATACTAAAAGAAATATTCATTTATAAAATAATAATCGAAAATAGCACATGGGAAATGCCATAATAGTTGCAGATAGCTCATTAAGCTGAGAAATCAGCAAAAGTCTCATGGTATAAGTTTTACTTGAGTGAAACATAAAAAGAATACACAGAACTTAAAAACAAGAAAATGGAAGTGAAAAAATGCTTAGTTGGAGGAAATATGTGATCAATACCAAGAAGTTGAAAAAAATTTCCTGTATATGATGAACTGGTCTAAATAGAGAATAAGTGCAAAAAAAAATACTGTAGTAAATAAGGTAGAAAAGTTCACTTGCTTTTATTTAAATAAAATCAAACCTTAGATTCTGACAACAAAATAGTGGTAACCCAGATGGAAGATGGATTAGAATGGATAAAATGGGTAAAGGAGCTCAGTTATACAAACTTAAATGAAGACTAGATTTTTGGTGATAGTCCAAAATGTAGTACATACATATGTTGAAATATACAGCTGTACACTTGAATTTAAAAAAAGAAAAAGAAAAAGAAAAGTTAGCTGGAAGAATTGGTTGTTAGAAGCAAATATCTGGGTAAAAACTATAAGTTCACATATTTTCTCCAAAGGATAAAACGGTTATATTGAAGTGTCCTTTACATACACACACATATAAGTACATAGATTCTGTCAGCAAAAGGAATTTTAGAAAATTAAATAGTAAATAACTTAGGGAAGATATTATAAAAGTTCATATACAATTGTTTTTCTCTAAAAAGTCTGGTTACATTAAAAATAGATGAAACTGCTATAGTTATACAATAGACATAGATATAGATATGGATGTAGATATAGCTATAGAGATTAACATGTTATTTTGGCACATGTTAGGCTAAGAAATAAAATGTTGACATAGCGTGGAAGAAGGGTTTGAGCAAACTGACCTTGGATAATTGCAATTCAGAATATATAAAATACAAGAAGAAACAATTTACATGATTCAGTATGTGGTCAAAAGAAATGGCGGTAAGGGAAAGAGGAAAGATAGGGTAGGGAAAGATGAGACTAAAAATCTGCTGACTTGGTACATTTTGTCTATTATCTAGTCCTATTAATTTTCTTTATTTACATCAACCAGGCAAGTGAAAATAGGAACATTTGCTATTTATTTTGACCCCTTCCTACACCAGAGTGCGGGGTTAATTTCAGCTGATCAACAAAACTGAACTGATCTGACCATAGACGAATAGTTAATGCAACCTCCTGCATTCAGTGGCTGCTCTCTCTCTGTGGCATTTGACTTTTGTTAGAAATGTGGGTCCCCTGAACAATGGAAGAGGCAAGGTGATGTTACACTCACCTGCCTGGGGTCTGTTTTATGAACGCTAGTCACAAATCATATCCATACATTGCTGTTGAAAGCACTGAGACTATAGCCCTCAGCTTCCATGTTCAGTGGCCCCTGCTGTTTAATCATACTGCACATGGGAAAAAATATGTACCAGTTTGAAGAAGCACTGCCTTACTGTAACAGTAAATATACTGTCTTATGCTAAACTTACTGAGACATATCATGTTAGCCAACAAATTATTCTTAACAAAAATAGCAACAATTGTGCATCCATCTAAAGCTCAAAAAACCACGGTATTTATTTTTCCAATAGTGAAACGAAAATTAGAAAACCAAGGGAATTAAGGCACTGAATCTTTTATGTCCTCTTTATTGTGTTTTCTCTTTGTGGAAAGCAAGCTGTGCCGTATAAAGTATCACCTCGAGAAAAAAAAAGAAAGCCGGAAATGTGTGGTTACCACTTAACAAAGTCCTATTAGCTACTTCGATTTGCTCACTTCTCTCCAAATGTTTTATTTACCATGATTTAGATGTATAGGGAAATTGTGTCCTGGCATATGCCGACCTTGAATACTACATGTTATGTCCAGAACAGCTATTGCAAGTCTTTCTAAAATTCCTTGTAATTTCTAGGGAGATATGGAAACTGTCTTTGAAACTATTTTGAATTTCCTCGCTCTCTTTCCTTAGCAAACTCTAAAGTAACTGGACTGTATTTCTCCAATAATGATCTAGTTTGAATTTCTTAAATATTGAAGTTGTTAGGAATTGCCTTTCAGCAATGTAGGGCTTTGAAAGAGACCTGGGGAATTACTGCTGCTCTTGCCTGTGTCCATACATGACATCGTCTGCTGCTTTCCTCTGCTTAATTCAGGCAAGGGAACCATTGGATCCAAATGTCTGACTCAGTGACCAGTGGTTTGACTGAGTTCCCAGCCATCGGGTTGCCCGGGCCGTGCATGTCCACCCGGGCTTTGTTTGCATGCTGGCAGTTTCTGCAGAGAACACACAGCATGTGCCAGGTGGCCATGTGTCTCCGGCAGAGGGAAGGCAGAACAAAGCAAAAAAAGCTCCCATTTGGACAGAGATGCTTTCGGCCCTCTGACAGCCAGTAGCATATTGAAGAGAGAAGAAAATGCAATGATGCCTGAATATATACAATAGTGAACAACTTCCAGGCTGAGACTCAGATCACAAATCTTCCTCTGCTGCTGCTGACAAGCTCATCTTGATTATGGCTGCAGGAGACAAAGAAACCTGCTCTAAGAGGAAAATAGGAGAGGAGATTCTCACCGATTTTAATTTATCTCAGATGCGTATTTTAGGAACCTATTACATCATAACTTGTATTTTGATGCCTAAGCCTGTTCTTGTGAGGGCGAGCATAGGGAAAACAGGTTAACCATGGCAAAAACAAGAACTTGCTCTCCTGCTCTCTGCACTTTATTGATAAATCCTTTTGGCACTTACTGTGCTGCTTATAATCATCTTCCCTGCAACACTGGAAGCAGAGTGGGCTATAGATGCTAACACCATCCCAGAAGTGCTGGGGACTGCAAATTATTAGTTTAGACAGGAGGTAGAATGGTGTGCATTACTTAGAAAGAGGATGGATGATTTCTCACATAAATACAATGTTACTCTCATCCTGTGTTTCATGCTTTAGGATAAATAAAGAAGTTTCTCTGTGTCGTTTTCCCATCACTCACTTATTGAGCAGCTGTTATAGTCTAGGCAGTGTGTTAAAATACTCACCTTCAGTATTTTTATTTTCCCAAGTGTCACTAAACCCCACTGCGTTCATCTTCCAGGTAAGAACACTGACCTTCAGAGTGCTTAACTTGCCCAGTCTCACTCAGCTAATTGATACAAGAGGGAGTTAGATGCAGGTTATCTGATTCCAAAGCCTGTGCTAATCACAGTACACCAAGCTACAACTTAATTCATAAATTAGTCTGTTCGCAAGGATCTCTTGGGTGCCCTGTACTTCTACAAGCTGTGCCATTTAATCAACACAAAATGATTCCTCTAATGGAGTACTCTCCTCACTATTTCAGACCTTAGAACACTAAGGCTCTTGGCATCCAGCTGACCCAACACTGGATCAAAATTCAAACATGGGTCTACCTCAGTGGATATCTCAATGGTATTCTAGAAGTTCTTTTGATCTGAACTCAAGAGAGTGTAAAGCATTAAGTCTCACTCTTACTGACAGTATAATGGCTCCTCACTTCATGCAGCTGAATAATTTGTTCTGTTAGGAAGATATTTCTGTTCTATCAGTTTTCTTACATTTGACTGATCCTTTAGAACCTGTCCTGATGTATGTTTTTGGACACACGCTTTCATCCTGTAAGGCAGAACTAGTTGCTCCCTGATGCTCTAACAGTACTGTACTTACAGCTGTATAAACCAGGCTGCCAGGTTGTGCTGGATTGTTATTTGTTTCCCTGTATGACTCCTCCAGGCAACTTGTGATCTCCTGGAGGGCACATTTTGTATCTTATTGACCTTTGACTGGCAGTACTCAGGTTAGTGTCCAAAAACAATAGGTATTCAAATCATGTGCTATGAGAGTACGCAATTCAGCCACATAAGAATGAGAAACCATTAGAGAAAATATAGGTGGGCATGTGTTTGCGTGTTTAAAAGGCATTGTGGAAAAGGGAGAAATGCCATTTATATTGAAGGGACAAAATTAGATTACCTCTTATCTGGCTTTTTAAAGGGATTTTGCTGAGCTAAAAAACCTGTATTTATAGAAAAGCCTTACCTGAGCTGCCAATACCATCTAGGATTATTAAAAGAAGAATTTTAAAGATCTAATTTACTTTTTGTCATGCACTGGTTGCTATTTGCATTCCACTCTGGCTGAACATTGAAATGAGACAAGCCTTTATCACCTTTGTGTCTGGTCACGTCTGTTTCCCAGTCTCCCTTGCTGCACAGCGCTGCAGTTCCAGGCTGTAAACACAGCAGCAAAACAGTTCAGGAAAAGAAAAAGAAAGCTTTGGCTCATAATTGGATGAAAATACATTTAATGAAAACATTTCTATCAGTAGCAGGCTTTTTATAATTCTTCTTTTCCTTATAATTAAATTTTCTAAAATGCAGACATTGGGCCTTAAGTATCTCACGGAGGTAATTTTGCCATCTGATCAGTGCCACTGCTTGCCAGCTTTAAAGGGAAAATAGAATGGGGAAACACTGTGATTTTGTAGTTCATGACAAGTGAGAAAATCTCAACCTGTACAAAAACCTCCAGGAGTATGTGCCTAAATCTGCCCATGGAGAGAAAGAGATGTACGTTTTCCATTTTGAGGATGATCTGAGAAACCTATTTGGGGTTTATTTTAGTTTACTCTAACATAACTATAGATCCATCTCAGCAAACAGATGCACTGAACATGAAGTTTATGTTCACTGGCTCAGGAAATGGAGCTGAGAATTTAAGTTCATTTCCATTTTTATTATGTAGTATGACTGGTGCTTCTTTGTTCTCTCCTAACCAACTTCAGTCCCCCTGAAAATACCCTAACTGATAGCTTCTAACAGGGTTAGCTTGTGTGAGCTGAATGTAGACTTGTTTATGACTGCCTTATCCATATATGCACCTGACATGCTTTCTCTCGGTGGAACAACAAAGTGGATTTTTCAAAAGCAGGAGAGAGGTACACACTCCTTCTAATAAAGTAAATATGATACCACTTGTGTATGGCAGAGTCTTTAGAAATGAATTAAAAGTGGGCCTCCCTGGTGGCGCAGTGGGTTAAGCAACGCACTATGAAGCGAACCGCAGCCACTGCAGCACGAGTTCGATCCCTGCTGCCGGCCAGGGGGGGG